>OY856409.1:839620113-840820113 GCA_963693085.1 Alisma plantago-aquatica | reverse complement strand
ATCATGAATCCCCTTGCAATTCATAAGGTAAAGGATTAACTTTCACATCCTTTCTCAAAGGTAAAGTTAAATTTCAATATCCTTTTCAATATGTTGAGGAATAATTTGTCATTGTCAAAAAGGGGGAGAATGTTGGCCTAAGTGTTGAACATTGTCCATATTTTGATAATGACTTAACCATTCCATTCATATGTATCTAATATGTTTGTTTAAGATTGATTTCAGGCATTAGGTACATGAAAAGGATCAAATTGCTCAAGTCCTAGCTCGACTTAATTCAAGTCAAAACAATGCAAATGCACTTTTGTTGAAAACACTCCAAACAACCTTAGAACATTTTTGTAATCAGTTGTATGATATGACTTATAACTAAGATGAGAAAAAAATCAAGGACACTTAATTCCAACATTTGATCACTTAAAATTCATTATGTAAAATTCATCATAGACACTTCATTGATCGAGTTGCCAACTCAATTGATCCTTGATGGATTTTGAGAATGAAGGTTGTTCGGTCGAGTTTCACTCTCACAGAACTCAATCAATCCCTCTATAGATCAAACTCAATTTAAGTGGATCGGTCGAGTTACCCCAGGACAAACTTGATGGAGGGTTTGAATTGGCTTTGTCCCATATTGTGATTGGTTGAGTTATCTTTACTGAAACTCAACTAGATGTTGTGTATGAAGAACGTAGGAAAAGATTCTAACCGTTGGAAGGGTGCAAAACTTGAAATCATACCCATTGCACCCCTCCAAATGGCTAGTAAATGTGTATAAGTGTTCCCACACTCTATTGGACACCCCAACTATAAATATGACCTCGTGGAGTTCATTCCAAGGTTTCTTATTCATTCTATTCAAGGTCCTTACTATAGTTGAGTGCTTTTAGTCCACTTGAGCCCCTTTCTCTATTTTTATTACAACTCATTATGTTCATTATGAGGGAGATAGGATTCCTATGAGAGAGACATATCATTACACACTTGTGAGGCTCTCAAGATCTCTCTTTCGCCAATCCCCTTTTCTTGAAGACTCCATTGGTGAAAGCTATTCTATGAGAAGGATAAGGAGAAGGCTTCTTCATCTAAATAAGAAGGTTCTCAAGGCTACTTAAAGTGAAGGAGAAGATCAAGGAGGAAGATACAAGGTGCTGGTGGGTAAATCTCCAAGGCCAAAGACTCATTGAATGAAGGGGGGACCTTGGTGAAGGCACCGAGCTGATTGCAAGAGTGGGTAAGACCTTTGTAAGGTAGAATACTAGCTCTTAGATAGGTAAGCCCTTGACTGTAAGGTTGTTGGATCCCTTCGCCTAAAAGGAAAGTTGGGTATCCTTGCCCTGAAAAGGGAAGGTCACATGTTGTAACTCGTATAAGTGAATATAAGGAGTAGACATCTTAGAAATCCTAGAGCTTGACCTCTTTAAGTAGTGGACCGACTCTCTCCTAGTTTGGAGAGTGGAACCACTCTAAAACAACTTGTTCTCTTAGTTGCTTCGATCTCTCTCATCATTGCTTTATATGTTTCAGTTGCCATTAAAATCACTATTTGCAATTAAGCTTATTTGAAGTAACTTGAAGGTCAAATAAGTTTTTTGTAAGTTTTGAAGCTCTATTCACCCCCTATAGAGCCCTTAGATCCAACCGTTATTACTAATAGAGATGGACATATTAACACACAAGTTTTGTTTACAACAATATCACTAATGGCAACATGTTATGACTTCTTTCCCTCATTGTTAATAGATTTAATAACATACTTTTATACAACTACAACCAACATTTTCCATCAATATTGTATTATTTACATGTAGTGCCCTTACCATCCCCTCCTCTCTTTTCCCTTTCCCTTCCTTGCATTTGGTGTTGCCTTAGTCAACAACGACAATGATAGAAGATCACCTTCACCACTAATAGAAGCAGTGGTAGCGAGCTATCATGTGCTTCTCACAGTAGTAGTGAGCAGTCTCATACTGCTAGTTCCTGGGCAATCACCAACCACCAACTACTCTGTGGCTGCACATCACAACAACAACCATGTAGTTGTAGAAGGCCAACACCATAACCAACCAATGCACAAAGGAACTTGCCATTGTTCACCACTCCATGTAATCTATCCCTCTTTCCTATTCATCGATAACAACATAATAAACAACAAAGACAAAAAAGACACATGTTCAATGCCTTGGATAAGATTTTCTCAAAGTAATAAGATGATCGTCAGTTGTCAAAGCATCTAATTCCATGAAAACGCTTGCCAATCAGCTACATTTTTTCTCACCTACCACGTCTTCCAAAGTTACCAAGGAGAGAAACACCCTCATTACCTAGCGCTTCCTCAACGATCTTTATCCCAGACATGTAGTGCATTAAATTCTTTTCATTGTCTTCACTATTTTGTCTATGGATCTTCCATATGTACGCTCGTCCCACTCTAGGATGGTCTCTACTCGTATCTCCTATAATGATGATTTTGACGCCCTTGTAGCAGTGGCCGCAGCTTCTAGGAAGTGACAACTAGGTTGTGGCTCACACAATAACCACGACCCAAATGCACCTAGTGTGGTAAATTGGGCCACATTGAGGATGTGTGTCACTCCAAACATGGCTACCTTGCTCACTATGGTATAGGATGAGGCAGGAGATCTGCACATAGCGCTCAAACTCCCACTCTAACCATTGATTGAGGCCCTCATACAATGCATGTGGCTCCTACTTTGACTGGACATCCCATTCATGTCTCACTGACAAAGGAGTATGAACATCTTCATCAAATTACACATAAGTAAGGTTACTACCTCTTTACAATAGTATGACAAAACCACAACCCATTCCTAATTTGCACATTGGAGATCCACACAATGCATCACTTTAAGCTCACCAAACTTCCCATCAAGGTAAACCCATGATCTTCTATGATTTCTATCAATTCTAACTGGATTGTAGATTCATGTGCTACTTAGTATGACACACCTCACCTCTCCGAGTCCTTTATTATGCATTCTATTGTGACTCTGATAAATGAGTTGGTAAAATGGGTCACCAAGTATGTCATTGTCCCTCTCCCATGTTAACTAAATTTTTTGGTTGTTCACTTTATTCCTAAATTTTCCTCTAATCTCATGTCATTGGAAAAATTAATTGAGACTCTCTAATGATTTGTAACATTTAGACCTCCTGGCTTTCTCTTACAAGACTGGAAAAATTTGATGATGAGGGGGAATAGACTACACTCTGGTGATATATACTATTTCTCCTCCCCTACATAGCCTCTGAAAAGTTCTCTTTTTGTAGATTATTCCCTGCATCTACATCTATACTTTGGCCATCCTTCTCTCGACAATCTCAAGATCTTAGATAGACCTATTTCTTCTTGTCCTTCTATTGTGTGTGATGCTTTTTAGTTAGAATCCATTGTGTATCCTTTTCATCTCTTACTGTTAAACAATCTTTAAAAGCTTTTGATTTAATTTATAGTTATTTATGCATGGTCCATTTAGGACAAAAAGTTATAATGGTTTCAAATATTGTTCACTTTTATGGATGATTTCTCAAGAACGCCTTGGCTTTATTTTCTTAAAACTTAAAATTTTATTTTTCCCTTATTCACACCTTTCATATAATGATCTCAATTTAATTTTCACGCATAATAAAATTCTTTGTAGTGATAATTCTTTTGAGTACACCCAACATGTAGTTTCCTCCTTTTATGTGGGAATAATTATGATGCCTTGCACTTATTCTCCTCAAAGAAATGGTATTGTTGAGCATAAAAATAGTCACCTGCTTGACATTACACTCTTTTACCGTTCATGCAAATATCCTAAATAACCTATGGTATATTTTTCTCTCATAAAGTGTTTTGTAATTGATCGTCAACCATCGTCATTTATCAAACAACATACTCTTTTCTCTATTCTCTATCTTAAAAAAAACCATTTCCTTTACCCTCTCAAATTTTCTTGTGTCATCTTTGTCCCTAGTTTTGACCCTAAGACAAACAAACTATACCCGAACATCATAAATACGTGTTTTCTAGAACACCCTTTCTTTTAGAAAGGGAACAAGTGCCTTGATCCCCTATTCAATCATGTTTATATTTCTATTTACGTCACCTTTTACAAGGACACAGTGTTCTTATCTTTGTTGTCATCACCCTATGATCCTACCAATAAAATGGTCTCGCTTCCTAAACCTTTCCCTTAAACCAATCATCACTGCAACAAGACTCTAACTGACCCATGGAAGTTGATTCGCAGATAGCAGCCCCACAATTACCATCTATTCTAGCAAAATTCAACTTACCAGTGGCTCTTCACAAAGGTATATGTTCTTTAAGCATTAAACATCATATTCTCAACACATTTGTGTACCTTCCCTCTCTCCTACTGCTTCTACTTTTTTCTAACAACATTAATACTACTTTTATTTCCAAACATCCAACAGATGCATAATGACATCCTGGATGGAAATCTACCATGTTGTAAGAGATGAAATCTTTACCTAAAAATAAAACACAATATCTAGTCCATATAGAACCCAAAAAGAGTATTGTTCGCTGCCACCGGGTTTTATCAATGAAATACCACTCTAATGGCCCTATGAGCAACTTAAGGAGCGAACGGTTGCAAAGGATTTTACTCAAACCTTTGGTGTGGATTGTTTCGAGACATGCTCTCCAATAATAAGGATTGCCTTTTTCTGCATCCTCATTTTCTTGGAAACACATTTTGACTGCTCACTTTTCTAGTTGGACATCAAGAATGTTTTTTCTACATGGTGATATCCTAGAGGAAATCTATATGTGGCAACCTTTAATCTTTTTTGCTAAGAGGGAGTCTTCTCATAGAGTTTGTCATCTACAACATTATTTGTATGGAATTAAGCAATCCCTGAGATCCTGGTTCAATCAACTTAGCACAATCCTTTTACAGATCTGCTACAAATTATTCACTATTATCTTCAAATTCCTTAAGAGGGCTCATTCTCCTTTCTATCTATGTCTATGACATTGTAACACAAGTAGAAACAAAATTGACATCTCCACCCTGAAGCAATCACTACATGCCCATTTCCATACAATTGGCTTGGAAAACGAGGATACTTCCTTAGAATAGATGTCCTTCACTCCACCTATTCCTTATACCTACTTTAGGAGATCAAGATTTTAAATGCTTAATCTGCCTCTACACAAACGGATGATCACATAAAGTCTTCACTTGGGGGAGGTATTCCCAGACCTCGAAAAGTATCATTGAATAGTTAGAAAGTTTATCTATTTAAGAATCACTTGGCCTGACATCACATATGATACTGGAGTAGTCAATCAACATATGAGTACACCACTTCAAGATCACTAGTGCAACATCTGACAAATCCTATGTCATATCAAGAGCACTCTAGGAAGATGACTATTCTACAAATGCCCAAAAGAAAAGACCATTACTACTTCTAGATATGTAGAATTGGGAATAAGATGCGCAAGATCTACAATCCACCTCTTATTTATGTATTATGTTGAGAAATCATTTGGTGGTCTGGAGAAGTAAAAAAAACAATCTGTGGTTGCCACTCTACCAGTAAAGTTGAATATCAAGCTATGATCCATGCATATTGCGACCTACAATGGTACAGTTCATTCTGATTGAGTTTGGAATACCTGTTCAGACCCAACTCCTCTATATTGTGACAACCAAGCTACTATCCACATAGGAAATAATCCAATGTTTCATGAGCACACAAAACACATTGAGGTATAATGCACTTTTTACAAGACCTGGTCAAAACTAAAAAGATCGTGACTCCTCACATATAGACTAGTGATCAAGTTGTTGATATCCTAACTAAACCATTCCTCCAGTGCTTTTTCAATCTATGACTGTCAAGATGGGAATAAACAATGTCTATTCTCCAGTTTTAGGGGGAGTCTGAGTATAAATGATTCGATGGTTAATTGAGCTTAGGCTCATTGTATTTATAGTTTCTATTATGATGTAAGTACACTTAAATGAAGATCCATTTACCCACTTAAGTGTAATCATGTGTGTGTATATATATATATATATATATATATATCATTTCAATTCCCATGCAGGTATCTTAGTTAAGCTACCTTGTTGAAATTTTTGCGACAAGGGGTTGCAGTAGTCCTTGCTGCTTGTGCTTCTTGGACTTATCCTGTTGGCAGATGATGCACATGCTGACATACTTCTCGATGTCCTCCTCCATCTTGGGCCAAAAGTAACTATTGGACAATAATGCATGTGTGCACTTGACACCAGGGTGTCCCACCTACAACGAATCGTGGGTCTCCTGTAAGAGTTTCCCACAAAGTCCCCCGGACTTAGGGATATAGGGGCGCCTCCCCTTGGTGAACATGACTCCACCTTCTTCCAAAAATGGTCTCGTAGAGCCGTCTCGTACTTGCTCTAGTAGGGGTTTCATGACAGGGTCCTTGATTGAGTGCTCTGCTACTTGCTGAAGTATGTCACCACTCGTAGCGACAATAGCAGATACCACCTCCATTGGTTCCTTCTGTTCCACACTCCTACTCAATGTGTCGGCCACCTTGTTGTGCTTCCTAGGCTTGTAGCACAACTCCATATTGAATTCCACCCAGAAATCTTTTCGTCATGCTTGCTTTGGTGTCAGCTTCTTTTGCCCAAACTCACAGACAATGAATAAAAACCGTCATCTCCTTCTCATGCACGGAGTACCTCTATTCCGTGGCACTTAATTTTCTACTCTCAAAGGCGATGGGATGTCCTTGATGCATAAGGACTCCCCCTATTGCTCGATCCGATGTGTCTGTGCACACCTTGAACACATGAGTAAAGTCAGGAAATGATAGTACAGGTTCATACATAATTGCCGTCATCAACTTCTTAAAAGCATTCTGACAATCATGGCTCCACTCATACTTATCTCCCTTTTTAAGTAAGTCAGACAAGAATGCTGAGATCTTTGAAAAGTTCCTCACAAACTTGCGGTAGTAGTTGACAAGTGCCAAGAAAGAATGTAACTAATTTACATTCTTTGGGACCGGCCATTCCTCAATTGTTGCCACCTTTTTTGGGTCCATCAGTACCTTGCCTTCCTGGATGACATGCCCCAAGAACTTGATTGATATTTGGCCAAAAGAGAATTTCTATGGCTTCAAATATAATCTATTCTCCCATAGGCGACTAAGGACTTGCCTCAAGTGATCCTTATGCTCATCTATACTTCGACTATAGACGATAATATCTTCTAAATAGACAACCACAAAGGCATCAATGTAATCTGAAAGAACATTATTCATTAATGTGCAGAAAGTGGTCGGGGTGTTAGTCAACTCAAATGACATTACAAGAAACTTGTAAGCACCATAATGAGTTATACAAGTCGTCTTGTCCTCATTTCCTTCCCAAATCTGAACCTTGTAGTACCATGAGTGCAAGTCCATCTTGGTGAAGACACAAACACTCCCCAACTTGTCGAATAGGTCTTCAACATTGGGCACTGGATAATTGTTGCGAACAATGACTTTATTTAAGACCCGGTAATCCACACACATCCTCAGCGTCCCATCTTTCTTCTTTTGGAATAAGACTGGGGCACCGAACGGGGCCTTGCTGGGACGGATGTACCCATCGTCGAGCAACTCCTTCAATTGCCTCCTCAACTCCTCCAGATGAGCGGGGGGCATATGGTACGGGGTTTGGGCCGACGGTCTTGCACCTGGTACCAAATTAATAGCATGGTCGATGTCCCTCTTCAGAGGCAGCATTGCAAGCATCTTCTTGGGAAGCACATCTTCAAAATCTCTCAAGATTTGAAAACTCCTGTGGCGCTGCTGGGCTTGGCATTTGCTCCTCTGCCATAAGGGATAAGAAAGTTTTCACACCGTTCCTTAGGTCATTAACAACTTGCAGCGCAGACAGTAGTGGGACTCCTTCCCCTGCCATCCTTGTTGTTGTTAAAAATCAGGGTCTCGGTCCTACCATAACCAAGATCCATTACAAATGTGGGATTACAACAATTTGAGACTTTACTAGGAAATCTAGGCCAAGGATAACCCCAAAGTCAAGTCGAGTAACCAACAATGTTATCTCTCCGGTCCAGTCCCCCAACTGGATCTGGCTGACTGTCGTCCCACGAATGGCGGTTGCGTCAGAGTTAACTGCCTTAAATCTCCCGCCGTCCTTAAGTCCTTTCAACTTTAGCGTATATGCCTCGGTGTCAGACACGAAGTTGTGGGTGGATTCCCTGTCCACCATCACATCCACCGACACCCCATTGATTTTTGCAGCAAAGTATAGAAGCTTGTTCTTCCACGGCTTCACCGGTTGAGAGGCCACCACCGCATTCAATAACTGCAAGGGGGAAACCCATGAGGGTTGCTCCTCCTGTTCGAACATGAGGACACTAAGTTTCTCTCGATGTGGACAATCGACCATCCGATGTGACCCATTGTTGAGGAAACACCCCATAGGTTTCTCCCTGGCACTGTTGTTGGGAGGGCTGTATGGACTGTCTCCAACCTTCTCCTTTCCCTTAAGCTTCTAAGCAATGCCGCTACCTCCAGGTCCCTTTCCCTTTGGTAGTTGGTCAACGACGCTTGGGCGTGCTTGTAATGGCACACCCGTTCTCCCATAGAGAGAGTGTAGAGTCTGGCTGGGGTGCGAATGGCTGCACCCGTTGCATCGACGGTTGGCTCGCTGGGGACGGTGAAATCTACTGATCCGACATGCTCCTTGCCATTTAAGCGTATCGCCATGTCACGTAACTGCCCTTGCAGCATGGTGCCAAGATCCTCCAGGATGGAGACTCGTTCTCACATCCCACTTTGCTCTTGCTTCTGTTCTCCTGTCACAGTTGTAGAAATTAACTCAACGGTTTTACAGACTGGAACCTTTGCTTTGAATACTTCTTGTTACTCCCCTTAGTTTATTCAAGGTGTACGATAGTGAGGTTGGCCATCCCTGACTTAGCCTTCACTCAGGAATTTCTCTAAGGACTTAGAGAAATCGACTAAGGAAAGAAAATAGAACGACACACCCAAAGAGACAAGTTGTCAGAGACTCTCTCTTCTATTTCACTCTCAAAGTATTGTACAAAATCTCTCAAGGCCTTGCATAACCCGAGGTCAGTCCAGTTCCCCAATTGGATTCTCTATCTCTGATTCGGTTGTCCAAGTGTCTTTTTATGCAAGTCTGCACGGGGCAGTTGTAATAATAGAGGGATAGATGGGCATGAGCGGTTTCCAACAAGACCCGCCTCACCCTCTAACTCCCAAGGGTCTGTTCCCTAACGATCCATTTACATAGCAGAGGTTATGGAGTAGTCGCTGACGGTTATGACCTTCCTTCCGTCAAACGGGTGCGTGTCCCACGTCCACTCCCACGTTCGCCTCCGTTACGACATGCGTGCATCGCTTCCCTTTAGCGAGTTACGCCGCTGTCTCCTTTAGCAGTTGGCGTGTGCGGCCCACGCCCCCCTTCATGGGATCATGGCCTTGGTGGTGCCGTTTCGTTGAGGTCCCGAGCCCGGGCGGCAGTTAGACTCTGTGCCGAGTCCCACTCGGCCTCAACCGCCTTGCGCCCACGTCCCAACATAGTGGCACCTTTGCCAGTCATGCATCAGATTTCCTCGCTGACGCCTCGTCTGTTCAGCGTTGACTCGCCCATGAGTCCGGGTCCGAGCTAGCATGCATGTCAGGCGAGCTGCGCACATACCGACTGAGCTGGAGTTGAGCTAAGATGTGCTCACTCCCTTAGACTTGAGTTGATTCGAGCTGGATGCAGCTCCCTCCGAGCTAGATCGAGCTTTCCCCGAGCTAGCTTTAGCTCTTTCTCGCATGCTTTGGGACTTAGGAGCTTTGAGGGGTCACACTAGGCCTAAATTGGGTTTTTAAATCTAGTCGGGAAAAATTGGAATGGATTAGTCCAAGATACAACTATGTGACGACAACCTCAACATCATTGTCATTACATATAATCCTTTATATCCTCTTGCAGTTCTTATTCGAAATGCAAAAAATATAATATGTAAAACTTATCTAAAACCCATCATGATGTATGCATATACATGATATTTATCGTTCACTGATTACATGCTAAGTTGCATTCACAATAATACATCACACAACAACATTGACAATGACATTAAGAAAGAAGAGAAAGAAAAACAACGTTGATGCAGCCTAGAGTCTCTCCACTAACTATCATTCTTTCAAATAACTTCAAAGCAGCCTAGACATCTGGTGATGTCGCTGTAAAAGTACAAAAATATAATGCAGTTTGTATGTAAATTACCATCATTTTTTTTACATTTTACTTTTTATATCTTTAGAATACTTGTTGATGACGCGACCTCTATTTTGCACTTGCAGCACGTCACCAACAACCTTAGCTATCGTCGTCTACATCTTATAGGTTTATTTTAAATTTATAAAATTCATCAAGCCCTAAGCCCCAAAACAGTTTGTGAAGAAGTTCCGAAGATAGATATAAGTTTTAATAAGACACAAGCCCTAAGCCCCAAAACTAGATTTCAACGAAATGCCCCGAGAGCAGTCTCCTTCGGCCGTGCGATCGATATGAATCAACGTGGAATTGAGGACGGAACGAGATTAGTCCGAGAACGGAACGAGAACCAGATTCCATCAGTACTCGTCCATCAAAAGAGACCACCTTCTTGATCCGAACCGGATCCACCCACGTACCACAAAAACAGCGCCCCATCCAATCCTAAGACACAGGCCAAATCGTTCGTAGCGGGAACCTCTGACCATGAAAGCCTTATCCGCTGCCTCCCATTTCTCACCGGAAACATGTTTCTACCTTCAATTGGTATCGATGTCGTACGCCTCCCTCGACTTCATCCGATTTTCCCTCCGGCTTTCAGTACCCCTATACCGTTCTCATCGGGCCCCACTTCTCATCCCCTACTACCCTGCCGTGATCCATACACACACTCTTCTCTCGCATTTAGGCCAGAAGCGCTAGCTCGGCGGAGGTGGATATCCGGCTCTGTCCATGTACGTTATACACATCACGCTTCTCAATTATATTCTCATTTCCATATCGGTAGCTGTAGACTCCGACATGATATGTTAAAGCTCCATTTTTCCAAGTCTCTTGGCTTTGGGAAGCTGTTGTCTAGTGCTCACCGTTTATATGCAAACTTATTCTTCCAGAAGGACACTTGATCACCTTGAAAATGGTGTTACTGTGGCAGGCTTAAAATGGAGCGTCTTTATGTCAGTAGCTCTGTTGCGGAGACCGTCTGCATAGTCTCTGTTTCTCGCAATGCTGTCAAGGCCAAAGGCAGGAGCGTGCCAAGCACCGGTGGGGATAAGAAGTACGAGAACCGTATCTTCATTGATAAGCGAGGGATCTTGAGGAGCATGAATCCGAAGAAGTTTTCCAGGAAGCGATGTATTCTTCTTTCTCTCCTCCGCCTCTTCCCTACTCTTGCAGCATTCTTACATACCAGATGATTCATTCCTTAGTTTTCTTGTCCGGGAATTACTGTTGTTCATCGACTATATGAATCCTGTTCTATGTCCTCAAGTCAATCAGGTATACGATTGGTGCGAAATTTGTCTATCTCCCAAGCTCAGGCTTCCACAGAAACTATGCATATTGGTAATATAGGTTTGGGTACTTGGAACACATAGAAACATGGCATTTCATTCTCTGAAGCAATTATTATCAATAATTTTTCAAAAAAGTTATATTTATATTATAGATAGGTCTCTATAAGCTTTAGTAGCTTAATGCAACATATTATATTGAAGCTTTGGAGAATTGGTGATACATAAGCATGCAGCTTAGTAACTACCTTCACAAAGTTTATAACTAAATAAAATAAGGTTGGAGTATAGTTTTTTAAACAAAATATCTCACCAAGTTATAGCCCCTTTACTCGCTCAATTAATTGGAAAAAGTCCCTCATCTAATCTCATCTTTTACCACTCTCTACCTCCCCAACTTTTTGAAGGTACAACACTCTCTCTTTTGTGTACTTGTTGCTAGCTACGGAAGTGGGGGAGGGGGATAGAGAACACATGAGGATGACAAGGTGAATCTAAAGTTGGGGTTGCTGTGGGGTGGGATGGGTTGTTAACCAAATAGGTACTCACACTGGTGGTGCTTCTCTCATTTCTACACCCATTCTTTCCCTTTTTTTCTCTTTTGCAGCCCCCCCCCCCCCCCCCCCCCCCTCTCTTCATTTGTTTCCCTGCTGTTGTTGTCGCTAGAACGACAACATACTCTGTCCTGTAATTAACACATCCCTCTTTCCTTGTTGATATTGTAGCTAGACGAAACATCTGTGGAAAGGAATGTACCTTCCCGCTACTAGCTACAACGACACAATGGGAAAACAAATGTACTCACTACTAGCAGATGTATGAGTGAGGATGGATGACAAGGAGAAAAGCTTGACGAAGGAAGAATGAAAACTAAAGAAAATGAAGTAGCAAGATATGGGGGTGTCCATGGTAGTGGTGGCATTTTTGGCAATTACAAGTGGTCGATAAGGAGTTAGAAATTAAGTTTAGGGTGAGATGTTTTCGAAAATCTCTGAAAGCTAACGTTAGTTTAAAGTGTTTCAACTTAGTGAGGTATATTCTTTTTATCTAGATACACTTCGAGCCATGTTGTGTTATGGTTTGACTCTGAGATAACTGTATGTATTAGGTCCTATTTGAAGATCTAATATGCAATTTACCCAAATAAAAATAGATGTACACAGCCATCTTTTTGAAAGTCCAATACTGTTCTTGTTCATCTTACCCTCATGGTAGACATGGTTTATTACTAGCACAAATGGAGGTTGACAAAACAAAAAACTAATGGGTAGAGAAGATAAAATAACATTGCGCAATTTAGGGAGGAGGCTGAACTCTCTATCTAGAAAAAAGAACATGTTTAACGAGGAAATTTGCACCACATTCTTACCATGCCAAATGTCGTTTACTTGGACATCCTAGTCGCCTATGTTGAGGGAGTTAATCCACATAAGGGAAGGTTGCAATTAAGAGGGTTCTTAGGTGTTAATAAATATTAGAATCAATTGGAATCTGTCTCCAAGATGACTTTTCTATAGCTGACTTTCACATAATTTGAAGCCCCATAATGTTGGTCCACAAGTCAGCTTCAAGTGTCTTACAATTTTTCTCTTTTACAATAAGATCTAGGGCGCTATGCACCAGGGTCGTCTCAGATGACAGTGCCGAAGTCCAACATGGAGAGATTAAAAGAGGCACCCCTTCTGTCTAGCGTTGAGCCGTTGACATCCGTTTCAAGCCCTTCTCCATGCTCTTGTCCACATGTCTAAAATGGTACATTCCGTAATGCTTTGAGATTACACTTAGTGTTCAAGTTTATGATGTTAACCTTAGTTATTGTCGTAGTTCCAAACATATTGGCTATCAATTGAAAGGTATGGATCAATTGTTATTATCTCAATCATCCGAAGTGCAGGCAAAGAAATTGGATCCGGTGTGCAACAAGCTTGATCGAGACAATTCTTTGCACTAGGCATTCACGTAGTATTATTGCACAGTCATATCTCTTGATTGGTCATGTGGACCATAGTGGAATGTCTTTGGCATCTTTTCCTATCATTCATAAGGGATCAATATTGTATGGTCCTCAAAAATGGTCATCGCCACTATGTAACATTAGCATTCTAGACGGTGTTTCTTCCCCTTAGAAAGAAAATTTTGATGGAGAATCAGATCAAATTGAAAGTAGACTGGGAGGAGATATAAAAAATTATTGTCGAATTTATAGAGTAGTCACTCACACCATTGAAGGCTACTCATGGGAGAATGCTTGCAATTGTTAGGTTATTGTTGGACAAAGCCAAGAGGAGGAAAGTTATCGTCCCATTCTCCATCTTTAGTGATGGTGTTGTGGCCTACTTCAACAAATAACAAGAAATGTAACTAATGTAGGAATTTGTCAATCCAGTTACCTAGTTGTTAGTGAGAGTGCTGTGCCAAGGCCATGGGAATTGCTTTGGGCCCTATGGGTGATGATGGTACTACGAAACTTATATTTCTCACCATATGACTGATGATTGTCCTTCAAGATGGAAAGTGCAGTCACACTTTTGTTAAAGAGTTCCACCCACACAGTTTCTAGCCTAAAGTCAAATCCCAACCACATTCAGAGTTGTCAAATAGATTTGTCAGATGTGACTTTATCCAAGGAAACCAAACTGGAAGAAACAATTTTTCCATTCCCTCCTCATAGGAAACATCTTGAAAGCATATTAATAGAACAACATAGGGAAATAAGGAGTCATGTTGTTTGCATAGTGTACACCCTTAATTTGTTTCCTAGAAAAACCTGATGTTATTTATCTGTGCCAACACATCTTCCATGGCCAGTAGCGATAAGGTAATAAGCCCTGTGTGATATGGAGCCAATAGCTAAGTTTTAGGGTCGGCAGCTAGACGGTTTGGAAGGATATAGCTTTATGACGACCAAGCTAAGATGCAACCTCCTCAGAAGGTTGCTGGGGTTGATTGTTTCGTATGTTGCTTCAGCTTCCTTAGAGGATGTTGGATGGTGACAAGTTTGGAGCAAATTCATGGCAGTAGTAGTAGGCTGTGGTGCTCGGGGGAAGGGGGTGCTCGACGGGCCGAGGTACAGCCTCTTCAAGGTGGCTTTCCCTAGGAAAGATGGATATGGCCATACTGAGAGGGAGTAGGGCCCGTGACTAGTAGGCTTGGCTAAAAGGGGTTAGGGTATGACGTCCACTCTACCATGTAGAATTGCAGCCAAGGTCAATTGGTGTGTGACAGTGCATTATGGACAGGAGCACAGTTTATATTGTTATGGCCCTTATGGGAAACCGGATACACATTTACATATTCTGGAACTAAATACAACCCATTTACACATGCAAAACTAAAAAAAAGGAGGGAGGGAAGGAGTCACGTGATTATGGATTATAGTGTATCATTAGTAACATGTTTACTTTGCTAGGGAGGGAGGAGTCATATCATCATGGATTATAGTGGATCCGTAGGAACATCTTCACTTTGATATGGTGGAGTAGAGAGAGTCACATTATCATGGATTATAGTATATTCGTAGGAACATGTTTACTTTTGTTACATTAGATATTTCCTATTTTACTTAAGCATGTTATTTGTTTTGTTATTTTTCCTTTATATTTGGACCTCTCTGTAATTGTTTCAGTTATATATATATGAGGGTGCACACGTTGTGCAACCCTGAGCTTTCTACAATACCTGACTCTGTCACATGGTATCAGAGCAGGCTCTAACCTAGCCTCCCTCTCTCCCTTCTCTCCCCTCCGGCGCCTCCCCCCTCCCCCCTCCCCCCGCCGCCGCCGATCGACAGCAGCCAGCCGACCGCCTCCACCGGGCCGCAGGTCTCTCCGTCGGGTCTGTGGTTCCGTCTTGCCTCCTGGCGTGGTGCACCGCTAGTGCTTGAGCAACCGTAGTTGTTGTTCGCACAGTAGGTGCGCTGCTGGGTGGTCGTATCTACGGGACCACTGACCCACTGGTAGATCTGGCCTAGATCTGTAGTCAGGGGAAGATCAACGCGTTGTTCGTCTAAGGGGTTACCGTCGGTTCGTGCTTCTTTGTGCCTGCCTGCCCGTGTAGGCCTCGGCCTCCGGGTTCTCTGCTACGCCTTGGCGTAGTGCGTATGTGAGAGGTCCACAGTGACGTGTTTTCTGTCTACTTCTGCCTGCCTGACGGCGTAGTCCGTCCTCTACCAGTGCCTGTGTCTGCCTTTCTGTTTTTTCCTCATGGCGTCTTCCGGGGATGACATGCGGAGAGAGTCGCGCCGTCAAGTCACTACTGTCAAGCTTGATGGGCGCAACTACCAGTTGTGGGTCTGTTCCTTTGTGATCTTTGCCAAATCACAAGGGAAGTACTCTCACTTGATCAGGATGGGTCCGCCTCAGCCTGCAGCGGAGGCGGATGACAAAGATATCAAGGCCTTTGATGACTGGGTTCGTGATGACTCGACTGTCATGACGTGGATTCTCAACAGCTCTGTTGAGAAGATTAGCGTCACCCTTCTTCAGCTGCCTACGACGAAGCAGATGTGGGATCAGCTCGCCAGTACCTACTCGCACAGTGAAAATCCGAAGAAGGTCTTTGATATCACAAAGCAATTGGGGCGTCTGCAGTTTACTGGTTCTGACATTTCAGATTACTTCTCCACCTTCACTGGTCTGTGGGGTGAATTGGAGATGTATCACCCGCTGTCCACTGATCTAGCTACTATGCAGAAACAGCGGGCGGAGCTTCAGCTGATTCAGTTTCTCAGTGGTTTACCTGAGTCCTATAATGGAGTGGTCGATCAGATTTTGGCGAGTGATCCACTCCCTACATTGCAGACTGCCTACAAGCGTCTCCAGCGCCTTCCGTCATCGACACCGTCTCCGCATCCTGAGACGGGGGACTCTACTGCTTTGGCCGCTTGGGGCGGGTGTGGTCGTGGCCGTGGCCGCTCCAGTGATGGTCGTCCTCCCCTGGGTGCAGGCCGGGGGCGTGGACCTGGTGCTGGACGAGGAGCTCCTCCTGCTGCCCCACCCTCTGCTGCTACGCGTCCTCAGCAAGGACAACGCTTGTGTACCTTCTGTGGCCGGTCCAACCATATTGAGGAAAAATGCTGGGAAAAGTATGGTAAGCCGGCATGGGCCAATGCTGCGGCTGATTCTTCTGCGTCTGAGGGTGCTACTCAGACACCTGCACCAGAGCCCGCGGGGGCTACTGCGGACTACATCCGTGCTGAGGTGGAGCGTCTTCTCCTTGAGCGTGGTGGTTCCTCTTCTGTTGCATCTACGAGTGGAGCACATGCTGCCTTTTCTGGTTATGACACTGCCTTCCTGAGCTCCTCCTCACCTTCTCCTTCTGGTAATACCAAATGGGTGATCGACTCTGGTGCCTCTGCACATATTTCTGGAAATAAATCTTTATTTACGCATATATCTGCTCCTTCCCGACAATCCTCTGTTATGCTTGCTGATGGCTCTAAGTCGTCAGTCATTGGAGTTGGTGATATTATGTCTCATTTTCGCCTAAAATCGGCCTTATATGTGCCCAGATTTCCTCTTAACCTGTTATCTGTCAGCAAGATTTTGCTGAGTTTGAATTGTAGCCTGACATTTGTTCCTGGTTCATGCACTTTTCAGGACCTTCGCACGAGGATGAAGATTGGTGGGGGGTATGAAGGTGCTGATGGACTCTTTTACTTGGACCAGCTACCTAGATCAGAGAAAGCTGCTGTGGTATCTGCATTATCTGCTTCTGTTTCTGCTCTCCAGTGGCACTACAGGCTGGGCCATCCCTCTTCAGAGAAGCTGCGTAGTTTAGTTCCTGATATTGGCAGCTGTCATTTTCAGTGTGATTCGTGTCAACTAGGGAAACAGACTCGTACTGTGTATCCTAGACGTAGTTCTGTGACCAGTAAAAACATTTTTGATTTAGTTCACTCTGATGTATGGGGTCCATGCAATGTACCAAGTTTGTCTGGTTACAAGTACTTTATTCTGTTTATTGATGATTTTTCGAGGACTACTTGGTTGTTTCTGTTAAAAAGTAGGTCTGAAGTGCTGTCTACTATTAAATACTTTTTTGCTGAAATTAAGACTCAGTTTGGCTTGCCTATTAAAACCTTTCGCACGGATAATGCTTTAGAATTTGTTAAGCAAGATGTAGCTGTTTTTTGTAAATCTGTGGGTACTCTTCATCAAACTTCGTGTGCTTATACCCCACAACAAAATGGTGTGGCTGAGCGAAAGAATAGGCACTTATTAGAAGTTACCAGAACAATAATGATGCATTCTCATGTGCCCCGTTCTTATTGGCCTGAAGCTATCTTGACTGCATGTTTTCTGATTAATAGGATGCCATCGTCTGTTATTGGGAATAAAATTCCCTTCCAAGTTTTGCACCCCGACATCTCCATGTTTCCTGTGCCTCCTAGAATTTTTGGGTGTACCTGTTTTGTTCGGTTGCTTGGACCTACTTCTGATAAGCTATCTCCTCGAGCTGCTAAATGCATTTTTTTGGGCTATCCTCGGACTCAAAAGGGTTACAGATGTTATAATCCCAGCACTCGTAAGTGGTTTACTAGTAATGATGTTGTCTTTTTTGAGGACACACCGTATTATTCTCCAGCAGGAGATAGTTTGCAGACTGATATTCTGGCTCCTCCTTTACCTGTTATTGCTGACTGTATGCCTGATCGCACTGACACTGAAACTACTGCAAAGCAAGACCCTCCTCTTATTGTTTATCAGCGCAGGCATAAAGCACCTTCCACAAATGTACCCCCCCAAGACAACCAATCTTCTCCTCCAGAAGGTTCTGCTGCACCTGAGGTAAACTCTGATCTTGACATACCTATTGCTCTCCGCAAGGGTACTCGTTCTTGTACTTCCCATAGCATTGCTCAGTGTGTGTCGACTGCTCATCTAAATACTCATTCCAGCAATTTTGTATCTGCCTTATCTGCTGTGGCTGTTCCAAAGAATGTTCAGGAAGCTTTGCAAAGTACAACTTGGACATCTGCTATGAATGATGAGATGATTGCTCTTACTGACAGAGACACTTGGGAGCTGGTGGATCCACCTCCTCAATGTAAGCCTGTAGGCTGTAGGTGGGTTTATGCAGTCAAATATCAACCTGATGGTACGGTTGAGAGGTTGAAGGCCAGGCTTGTTGCGAAGGGATACACTCAGACTTATGGCATTGATTATTTTGAGACTTTTTCTCCTGTTGCTCGGCTTAACTCTGTCAGGATTCTTTTATCTGTTGTTGTGAATCTAAACTGGCCTCTTATGCAGCTTGATGTGAAAAATGCCTTTCTATATGGTGATTTACAGGAGGAGGTGTATATGGAGCAACCTCCTGGATTTGTTGCTCAGGGGGAGTCTCATAAAGTATGCAGGCTCAAAAAGTCTATCTATGGGCTCAAGCAGAGTCCTCGTGCCTGGTTTGATAAGCTGAGCAGGATTATGACTGATTTTGGCTTTTTGAGGTCACAAGTTGACCATTCTGTATTCACAAAAAAGACTTCTGCTGGTATTACTGTTCTGATTGTATATGTTGATGATATTATTATTTCTGGCAGCGACACTCTTGGTATTCAGGCTACTAAAGATCATTTGGGCAAGCATTTTGCTACCAAAGATCTAGGTAGACTCCGGTACTTTCTTGGCATAGAAGTCTCTAGAAATTCTAATGCCTTGGTTCTTTCGCAGAGAAAGTATGTTCTTGATATTCTGCAGGAGACTGGTATGCTTGGTGCGAGACCTTCAGATACTCCTCTTGATCCCAATGTCAATTGGGATGATGATTCTTCTGCTATGTTTTCTGATCATAAAATATTCAGGAGGCTGATTGGTAAATTGATCTATTTGACTGTTACTCGTCCTGATATTGCTACTGCAGTGGGTCTTCTTAGCAGATACCTCGACAAACCTAGACAATGCCACTGGGATGCTGCATGCCAAGTCTTGAGATACCTAAAAAGATCTCCTGGCAAGGGACTTCATTATAAAAAGAATGGGCACTGTGTTCTTGAAGGATATTCTGATTCTGATTACGCAGGCAGCAAAGTTGTTAGAAAATCTACTTCTGGCTATTGTACCTTTATAGGGGGCAATCTTGTCACTTGGAGGAGCAAGAAACAGAATGTGGTGGCCAGGTCTAGTGCTGAGGCTTGAGTACAGGGCAATGGCCCATACTGCTTGTGAGTTGCTATGGGTGCGTTCTCTTCCGAAAGAATTTGGGATTGAGTCTTCATCGGCCATTCCTATGCATTGTGATAACAGAGCTGCCATCTTCATTGCAAATAATCATGTCTATCATGAGCGCACCAAACATATCGAGGTTGATTGCCACTTTATCAGAGAGTCTATTCTTGCTGGCAAGATCTGCACTCCTTTCACGCGATCTGAAGACCAAGTTGCTGATATCTTCACCAAGCTCTTAGCTAAGAAACAATTCTGCATGCTGCTGGACAAGTTGGGCATGATTGACATCTATGCTCCAACTTGAGGGGGAGTGTTACATTAGATATTTCCTGTTTTACTTAAGCATGTTATTTGTTTTGTTATTTTTCCTTTATATTTGGACCTCTCTGTAATTGTCTCAGTTATATATATATATATGAGGGTGCACACGTTGTGCAACCCTGAGCTTTTTGCAATACCTACTCTGTCACAACTTTGATAGGGAGGTGGGGGTGGGGTGGGACAGGAGTCACATCATCGTGGATTTTAGTCTATCCGTAGGAACATGTTTACTTTGATAGTGCAGACGTTATGCTTAAAATGTTTTAGCATTCTAAAGTAACTTTTAACCCAGAATAAAATTTGTAAACTAAATAATCTTCCTGTTGTACTCTTTATTCCCCATTCTCTTTAATGTTCTCAATTAAGTGTGACGGCATTATCTATAAACTTCTGGAAATTTCAGGTGGCTCCCTCAGAGGAAGGGGGTGGAAATATGGATCTGGATTTGTTGATGGAGTACACCCTGTCCTAAGTCCTTTGGCTCGACAAATCCTGAGATTTGTTCAGAATGAAATTGATGCAAGCAAAGTTTGGGCATCTCTTGATTCACTTTGTCCCACACATGACATATGGGAGGACATTGTTAATGTTGTCGTGCAACTCCGTTTGAACAATCAATGGGATCCTATTGTGTTAGTAAGACAATGCGTATTATTTTTTATTTCTTTTGTTAATAATCACTGTGATAGGAATATTGAACATATTTTGTGCACAGTTTGAAATTACTCAATCAGTGCACTAAAAACAAATGCCTGATCTATCTTTCGCATGCATAATAACTTGATATTTGTTGTTTCATTTTATATATACCCTCTTTCCATATATGTTGTAGTGAAATCTGTTACCCGTAATGCTCCTTGGGTTAAGTTTTGTATATATAATATTAATAAACTGATTTCTATAGGTCCTACTTCATGGAAGTGTGCTTCATTTTCTTACAAAAAATACAAGGGTATAGGTGTTTCATAATAGCTACACACAGAATAGTTTAGAGAGGGAAGACAATTTGTTTTAGTTCATTGAGCAGATAGTCAATTCCACTTTTCTAGACCTTTTCTTTCACACAATAAATATAAAGATTTAGTCATTCTAAGCCATTTAAGCCATTTACACCATAGTAGTTTTATCAATAAATTTCTTATATTTCTGTAAAAATGTTTACACTCATGTTTTGTAAATATGTACACTATTATATTGCTACTAAATAAAAACAAATAACAGTTCAAAGATGTTATATTATAAAATCTGATTTTATAAGCCTCACAAAGTCATGCTTGATAAAACGATCGAAACCACTCAAGTAAAATTTGGTAAGAACTGCAATATAATTCAGTAACTAGCTGAAGTCTAACATCAGTGATAGTAGACAAAACAAATACTCAATAAGTCAAATAATTGAATAAACACTTTATTGATAAAATTCACTTAACTTATAATTTAGTCATGAACTAGTAAGAAAAGAGCAGGGAAGTGAAAAAATAGAATACATATATAAAAATAAAACCTGGAATTTTAATCAAACTATTAGAGTGATTTTTACCTTGTTCATTAATTTGGATAGATGTATTTTCCTGATAGTTATTGATATCAACATATTTAAAGCATCAACAATCAAATAAATGATTTAATTAATTTACCACCACCACCACCGCCGTCTAAGCCTCAATCTCAACCATGTCGGGTTCGCTACATGGATCCTTCTTTTCCAATCTGCTCTGTTATGAGTCATAAATTGTTCAAGATGTAAAGATTCAAAATCCCTCTTTATGAGCTCTTCCCAAGTTTAGGCATGTCTCTTCTTCTTTTAACTATGCTTGACTCAATAGCATTGATTCGAATAGACACATTAGTCGGTCTATATTACACATGTCCATGCCTTCTCAAATGGCCCTCGCACAACTTGTCCTCAATGCACGCCACCCCCAGTATGTTACTGACATAGTCATTTCTCAAGCGTTCTTATCTTGTCTTGCCATATATCCATCTCAACATACACATTTTGGCCAAATTCATCTTGTTGACACCTTGTCTCTTCAACGCCCAACATTCACTTCCATATAACATGGTTGGCTGTGTAGTTGTTCTATAAAACTTATTTTCTAATTTGAGAGGGATCTTTTGGTCACATACTGCTTTAGTTGCACTCCATTTCAGCCATCATGTAGTGATCCTATGACAAACATCTTCTTGAATATCACCATGCATTTGAATAATAGAACCCAAATGATGAAACTTATCACTTTTTAGCACACCCACTCCATCCAGCTTGGCCCCATCATTCACAATTCTAGATTGTCTGAAATTGCAATGCATGTACTCGAGTTCGTTTATATTGATCATAAATCCATTAGATTCTCAAGCATCTCTCCAAAGTTTAACTTTGTCATTCAATCTTTTTTTAGTTTCATCAATCAACACCATACCTCGTAACTCCCGGAACTTCTTCGTAATGGCATCGTTCCATGCCTCATTTCATAAGGACAACGAATAACATGCACCATGGAATATCATCCTAAACATGCTTATCAACTCAACCATAACAAGAGCGAATAGATATTGATTGAATGATGGTCCTTGATGTACCCCACTTATGATAGGAAATATTGGTCTCTCCTCCAGGAATCCTAATTCTTGCAGTTGAGCTATGCCTTTAATCAAGTTAATGCATAGTAAGGAATTCGAGATTCGAGATTTATTCAACGAGTTTGAAGAATCTGACATTCGGGAATATGCGGAATAGTCAGATAAATTCAGAAAAAAGGGTAAATTTTTTGTCAAATATTTGGGAAACAATTAGATAAAATTTGGACAATGCTATATTTGTGTATATATACACATACAAATATTACATTTATATACATATGATAAGCACATTGATATTTTGTATGTGTGCATACATGATCTTCTTATGGATGCTCTATTACTAATGACAAATCATATAGCATGTTCCTATTTTATAAATAAACAATTTGTGAAATTCGGGAGGAATTCGTGAAATCCGGGGATAATTCGTGGAAGTCAGGAATAGTGTGGGTTTCTTACAAAATTTGGATGTATCATTCGTCACCTGAAGAATTTGTGAATTATACGGGAATAATTCAAAATTTTGAAGAATATCGTCACTTGGAGTCGATGTATTGGTTGACACACCCTTAATGTAACATCCTAGGATTTGAGGCCTTAGATAAAATGATCTTAAAAGGAATGATTGGACTACACATATCGCCATAGTGCACCTCTTTTTTTAGGGATCCCATCACGAAAGAACTTTGTAGTTAAGCGTGCTCAACCCAGAGTAGTACTAGGATGGGTGACCAATTGAGAAGTTTATCCTGGCTTGTGTATGAGTGAGGACAAAGCACACAGTTAATGCTAGTGGTGGTTTGTGGGGCCAATCGTCATTCCTGAAAGTCTACTAGAGCCTTGGGCAGTGGGCTCGGGCTTTGAAAATAGTATCAAAGTCATAACTCCTCCAGTAAGTGGGCCCCCTATCGACATGACGGGAGTTGGGTGTCCATGGGCCATTCTGGGTTCGTACTGAAACGAAAAAATATTATGAAGCCACATGCCCATGGAGGAGATTGTAACGTCCTAGGATTTGAGGCGTTGGATAAAATGATCTTAATTGGACTACCCATATCACCAATGTGTACCTCCTTTTTAGGGAGCCTGTCACTAAAGAACTATGTATAAGTCTGCTCAGCCCAGAGTAGTACTAGGATAGGTGACCAATCGAGAAGTTTATCCTGTCTTGCGCGTGAGTGAGGACAAAGCGTGTAGTTAAGGCTAGTAGTGGTCTGTGGGGCCAGTCGTCATTCTTGAAAGTCTACTAGATCCTTGTGCAGTGAGCTCGGGCTTTATACTTGAAACCCTCCACAAAACTTCCTTAGGTACCCGATCATAAGTATTTTCCAAATCAATAAAAGTCATATGAAGATCTCTTTTGTTTTCTCTATACTTCTCCATAAGCCTCCTTATAAAAAAAGTAGCATTTTGTCTTTGATCTTCCAGGCATGAAGCTAAACTGGTTGTCTGATGCCTATGTTATAAATCTTAACTTTTGCTCAATAATCCTCTCCCAGATCTTCATAGTGTGACTCATCATCTTGATACCTCTGTAGTTTGTGCAGCTCTAAACATCTCTTTTGTTCTTATAGATGGGGACTATAGTATTATTTCTCCATTCAACATCTTCTTGGTCTTCATAATCTCATTAAAGAAATTTATGAACAACATAGCTCTTTCATCCCCCATAATGTTCCATTCATCAATGGAAATACCATCTGGTCCGCAGCCTTTCTAATTTTCATACCTGTCAAAACATTCTTAACCTCAGTGAGTGAAACTCATCATGTGTAAGTGATGTCACTTGTATTCATGTCGTACAACTTTCTTACACTATTCAAAATATCTCCACTGAAAAGCTTATGAAAGTAGTTTCTCCATTGGTTCTTGATGTCATCATCCTTCAAAAATAGTCTACCATCTTCACTTTTGATGCATTTTACTTGATTGAAGGCTCTTTCTTTTCTTTCTCTTATATGACTCCGGTATCCAACTTATTATATATATTTTCAAAGTATCTTGTTACCTCTCAAATTGCCTTCTTAGCTTCTTTTTTTTGCTTGCTAATTATAGAGATATGTTTGTGTTCTGTTATGTTTTTGTTGAGTGTCATGTGCATAGCATATCCCTCACTTATGCTGTTCTCTTCTGTAGTTTAGTCCCATATTGCTCACCTCTTCTTTAGTCTCTATTCTCTTCTGTTATATAAGAGACTGCATTGTACATTATTTTACTCACTCAATAAACAAGCCTCAGTTTATCTATATGGTATCACGAGCAGGCTCGATCCCCATTTTTTCTTCCCTCCCTGCCCCCATGCCCTGAATCTCCCCCCATCCCCGCCACCGCCCCCCTCCCCCTCTCCCCCCCCCCCCCGCCGCCATCGGCGGCCTCCCTGCCCAGTGCAACGCCGCTGCTGCCCTTCCCCACCGCCGCCGCCCTCCCCCACCTCCACCTCCACCTCCACCTCCACCCGCTACCCCTTCACCTCCACCAACCGCTGCCGCCACCTATCCCTCCACCCACCAACGCCACCTCCTTCCCACTGCCCGCCCCTCCTTCCCGCTACTACCGTAACACCCTCCCTCTCCACCATCGTTTCTCTCCTTCCCACTCCTACACCCGCCGGCTGCTGCTCCTCTCCTTCCTCTATTTTTCCCCTATCACCTCCCTTCCTCTTCTCCCAGTAGTTAATCCGTTCTTCCGGACAGCCATAGCTCTCTCACGTTGAGAGTCCCCTACGTCTCCGTCTCTCTTTCTGCCTGCGCCTCATGAAGAAATATTGATTTCCTTATGTTGGCGTAGGTCCTTTTTATCCATCTCTGCCCGAAAATGGGTCCTTCTGATCTGATGCGTCAGATCCTTGCTACTACTACTGCCCCATAGAGGGTTCATTATTTACCGTCTGCTGTTGCCCATAGTGGGTTCTTTTGTTGCTGCCTGTTGCTACTACGCCACCACCTTGCTACCACCTGCCTCTGCTCAGTATGGCTTCCGTGGAGCCACCCAGGTCTCTCTGTGTTACCACAGTAAAGCTTGACGAATCAAACTACCATCTGTGGTCGGCGTCCTTTGTACTATATGTGAAGGCTCAAGGCCGTTACTCACATCTTACCACTGATCCACCTCTTGCCCCTACTGCTACTGCTGACGACAAGACCAAACAAGCTTATGCCTAATGGTCTAAAGACGACTCGGGAGTTATGTCTTGGTTTCTCAATAGCACTGAGCCGCGCATTAGTCAGTCTCTACTGTGCCTTCACGATGCCAAAGCAATGTGGGACCGGTTGTCTCATGTCTACTCGCACCAACAAAATCCGAAGGTCTTTTAAATTTTCAAAAACCTAGCCAAGGAATACTCCTCAGATACGTCTATTGAAGACTTTTACAACCAATGTTCTGCTCTCTGGAATGAGTATAAGATCTACCACCCTCTGACTGCTGACGTCAAAGAGGCTCAGAAGCAGCGCAATGAACTCCAACTTGTTCAGTTCCTGGCTGCCCTACCTGCATCTTTTTCAGGCGTGGTTGATCAATACTTTCAAGTGATCCGCTACCGACTCTTCGCGACGTTCTAAAGCGAGTCCAACGACTACCATCTGTATCCTCTACACCTGCTATTGAGCATCCTACCTTGGTTGCTCGCACTACTGATTCTAGACGTGGTCGCGGTCGAGGACGTGGTCGGGGATGACGTCCACCACCTTCTAGAGGAAGAGACACTTCTACTGCTCCTGGCCGAGGTCAAGCCACTGGACCTCGCTATTGCAACTAGTGTGGTCGTGACAATCACACTGAAGATAGGTGCTGGATCAAGCACGACAAGCCAGCCTGGGCAAACCAGGCCTTTACTGAAGCTACTACTGAAGTTGCATCTGATCCACCAGCTACTCCTCCATCCACTGACTGGCTCCGCTCTGAGTTCGAGAAATTCTTCCAGGAGCGAATGACTCAACTACCTTCGACATCGACGGCTGGTTCTTCTGCTATGCTTGCATCTCCCTCTGCTGGTAACCATAAGCGATGTATTGATTCTGGGGCATTTGTCCACATGGCAGACGACATCCGCTTATTTTCTACTCTATCTAAAACTTTGCATATTCCATCGGTCACAGTTGCCAATGGCTAAAAAATGCCCGTTCATGGCGTTGGCACAGTTCCGCTATCTCGCAAGATGAATCTTCACTCCGTTTTATATATACCTCAGTTTCCTGTTAATTTATTATCTGTCAGTAAAACTGTCAAAAAACATCAGTGCTCTATTAAATTTGATCCCTCTGGTTGTGTTTTGAAGGATCTCCGCACGAAGACGAGGATTGGTTCGGGTCATGAAGGACCAGATGGACTTTACTACTTGGATGGACCACCTGCGGCGTCAGCTTTCTTATCTACATCTGTCTCAGGACTTCAGTGGCACTTCCGACTGGGTCATCTGTCTGCTGCGAAGATGAAACTTTTATTTCCCGCTTTAGTTGAAAATAAATTCTCTTGTGAAACCTGCGTTTTGAGTAAACAAACGAGGTATGTTTTTCCTGCTAAGCATGATCTTGGGTCTAAAGATATGTTTGATATTGTTCATTCCGACATTTGGGGTCCTTACAGTCCCGAGTCAAACTAGTGTTAAATATTTTTTGACATTTATTGATGATTATTTCCGTGTTACCTGGATTTTCTTGCTCAAAGACCGGAGTACTGTATTGGACAATATCCACATTTTCTTTTCTGAAATAAAAACCCAATTCAATAAAACCATAAAAATCATCCGTACTGAAAATGCCCTAGAGTTTATGCAGAAGTCTGTCACCTCTTTTTGCTCTTATCATGGCACCATACACCAAATCACTTGCCCCTATACTCAGCAAAATAGTGTTGTTGGACGCAAAAATCGCCATCTCTTAGAGGTTGCTCACACTCTTCTTATCCATTACAAAGTTCCTCACCGTTTCTGGCCTGAGGCTGTCACTACGACATGTTTTCTTATAAACCGCATGCCCTCTTTTGTTCTACAAAATCGCATCCCTTACTCTATTTTGTTTCCTGATGCACCTCTGTTTTCTATACCACCTCGCATTTTTGGGTGTACCTGTTTTGTTAAGAATCTGCGCCCAGGAATGTCAAAACTTGACCCTCGGTCTACTAAGTGCATCTTTTTGGGATATTCCAAAACTCAAAAAGGCTATCGCTGTTTTGATCCAATACACCGACAGTGGTTTGTCAGTGCGGATGTAGTCTTTTTTGAGCATATGCCCTTCTTTTCTGAGGATGGAGCAAGCCTATCTCATGATGTGTTGGCACAAACACCTCTACCGGACATTGTTGAAGATCTGTCTGTCTCTGACCAGCCTGAAGAACGTCCGTTGCAAGTATACAAACGCCGACCGAAGACAAGTATTCCTTCCATGGCCCCTCCTCAACCAATTCCTCCGTTTGCGGATGATCAAATAAACACTGAGGTAACTTCTGACTTGCACCTTCCTATCAGCTTACGGAAAGGTGTTAGTTCCTGTACTAAACATCCTATCAGTCATCTCTGCACATCTGACAATCTGCATAACAACTTTGCCTGCTTTACTTCTGTACTTTCTACTGTCATTGTTCCGAAAAATGCTATAGAGGCTCTTACTATTCCAGCTTGGAAGAAGGCAACGAACCAGGAAATGCAGACTCAGTGTGATCGCAAGATATGGGAGCTTGTGGATCACCCTTCTTCTTGCCCTACAGTGGGCTGTCGTTGGATCTTTACTATTAAATATCAGCCTGATGGGACTATTGAACGTCTCAAAGCCCGTCTTGTTGCAAAGGGCTACACACAGACATACAATGTCGATTATTTTGAGTCCTTCTCTCCTATTGCACGATTAAACTCTGTTCGCATTCTGATTTCTATTGCTGTAAATAAAGACTAGTCTCTCTTTCAGCTTGATGTGAAAAATGCATTTTGTGAAAAACAATGAGATTTGGAGAGCTTAGGGTTGCATAATGTGTGCACCCTCATATATATAATATTGAAAGAATTACAGAGAGGTCCATATATAAAAGAGAAATAACAAAACAAATAATAGACTATGTAAAACAGGAAATATATAATGTAACACTCCCCCTCAAGTTGGAGCATAGATGTCAATCATGCCCAACTTGTCCATCAGTGTGCATAACTGTTTCTTCGCCAACAACTTGGTGAAGATATCAGCAACTTGATCTTCTGATCTCGTGAATGGAGTGCATATCTTGCCAGCAAGAATAGATTCTCTGATGAAGTGGCAGACAACTTCAATGTGTTTGGTGCGCTCATGATAGACATGATTATTTGCAATGAAGATGGCAGCTCTGTTATTACAGTGCATAGGAATGGCCGAAGAAGACTCAATCCCAAACTCTTTCAGGAGAGAACGTACCCACAGTAACTCACAGGCAGTATGGGCCATGGCCTTGTACTCAGCTTCAGCACTAGATCTGGCAACGACATTCTGTTTCTTGCTCCTCCAAGTAACAAGATTGCCTCCTACAAAAGTACAGTAACCGGAGGTAGATTTTCTATCAACTTTGCTACCTGCATAATCAGAATCAGAATACCCTTCAAGAACACAGTGCCCATTCTTTTTATAATGAAGTCCCTTGCCAGGCGACTTTTTAAAGTATTTCAGGACTTGACATACAACATCCCAATGACACTGTTTGGGTTTGTCAAGGTACCTGCTAAGAAGACCCACTGCAGTAGCAATATCAGGATGAGTAACAGTTAAATAAATCAATTTACCAATCAACCTCTTGAATTTTTTATGATCAGCAAACACAGAAGAGGAATCATCATCCCAATTCACATTGGGATCAAGAGGAGTCTCCGCAGGTCTTGCTCCAAGCATACCGGTCTCCTGCAGAATATCAAGAACATACTTTCTCTGAGAAAGCACCAGGGCATTAGAGGTTCTAGAGACCTCTATGCCAAGAAAATACCGAAGTCTGCCCAAATCTTTTGTAGCAAAGTGCTTGCCCAGATGATCTTTGGTAGCCTGAATACCAAGAGAGTCGCTGCCAGAAATAATAATGTTATCAACATATACAATCAGAACAGTAATACATGCTGAAGTCTTTTTTGTGAACACAGAGTGGTCAACCTGTGACCTCAGAAAACCAAAATCAATCATGATCCTACTCAACTTATCAAACCAGGCACGAGGACTCTGCTTGAGCCCATAGATAGACTTCTTAAGCATGCATACTTTGTGAGACTCCCCCTGAGCAACAAACCTAAGAGGTTGCTCCATATACACTTCTTCCTGCAAGTCACCATACAGAAAAGCATTTTTCACATCAAGCTGCAGAAGAGGCCAGTTCAGATTCACAGCAACAGATAGGAGAATCCTGACAGAGTTAAGGCGAGCAATAGGAGAAAAAGTCTCACAGTAATCAATGCCATATGTCTGAGTATAGCCCTTTGCAACTAACCGTGCTTTCAACCTCTCAACCGTACCACCAGGTTGATATTTTACGGCATATACCCACCTGCAGCCCACAGACTTACACTGAGGAGGTGGATCCACCAGCTCCCAAGTGTCTCTGTCAGTAAGAGTAATCATTTCTTCTTTCATAGCAGATGTCCAAGCAGTACTTTTCAATGCATCCTGAACATTCTTAGGTACAGCCACAACAGATAAAGCATATACAAAATTGCTAGAATGAGTATTTAGATGAGCAGTAGATACAAACTGAGCAATGCTATGAGAAGTGCAGGAACGAGTACCCTTTCTGAGTGCAATAGGTATGTCAAGGTCAGAGTGTACCTCAGGTGCAGAAGAACCTTCTGGAGGAGAACATTGGTTGCCTTGGGGGGGTACTTGCGTAGAAGGTTCTCTATTCCTGCGCTGATAAACAATAAGAGGAGGATCTTGAGTTTCAGTAGTCACAGTGTCAGTACTGTCAGGCACACAGTCAGAAATAACAGGCAAAGGAGAGGCAAGAATGTCTGTCTGCAAACTATTTCCTGCTGAAGAATAATACGGTGTATCTTCAAAAACGACAACATCACTACTAGTAAACCATTTCCTTGTACTGGGATTATAACACTTGTAACCCTTCTGAGTTCTATAATAGCCCAGAAAAATGCATTTAGCAGCTCGAGGAGACAATTTATCAGAAGCAGGTCCAAGTAATCTGACAAAGCAGGTACACCCAAAAATTCTAGGAGGCACAGCAAACAAAGAAGTCTCAGGTTGCAGAACATGTATAGGAATCTTATTTCCAATAACAGACGATGGCATCCTATTAATCAGAAAACACACAGTCAAAATAGCCTCAGGCCAATAGGAGCGGGGCACATGAGAATGCATCATGATAGTCCTGGTAACTTCTAATAAATGTCTATTTTTCCGCTCAGCGACACCATTTTGTTGTGGGGTATAGGCACATGAAGTCTGGTGGAGCGTACCAACAGATTTACAGAAAACCGCCACTTCTTGCTTAACAAACTCTAAAGCATTATCGGTGCGGAAAACTTTAACAGGAAAACCAAACTGCGTTTTTATTTCAGCCAAAAAGTATTTGATAGTAGACAACACTTCGGACCTACTTTTTAATAGTGTCAGATAATAAAAGAAGGCAAATCGTTGTATTAGATAGGAGAAACCCTGCTCCTATAAATAGGAGAACAGGGAAGCATACAGACTTAACTAAACCCTAATGGGCCAAGACACAGTGAGGCCCATATTACAAGGACAATATAAATAACTAATAAACGGACTCTCTAACACTCCCCCTCAAGCTGAAGTTGGGAGAATCCCAAATCAGCTTGCAGATAGAGAGTCAAACTAGAAAACAAATAGATAGAAATAAAAGGATAAACCAAGCCCATACAAGAAATTGCTCCCCCTCAATATTACAATAAAGCACACAAACACTCATACACTCCCCCTCAAGTAGATACTCCAGGCAAGCAGACAAGCAGGTCACAGAAGCTTCTCGATCATCTGGAGCAGAAATAAGCAACAACACAATAATCTGGAGCAAAAGATATAATAGTTGATAGGCACCAAGGTCTTCATCAACGTCGTCGTCGTAGTAGCCAGAGAGTGCTGGGTCACAGGCAGCAAAGTCCAGAGAGTGCTGGATCACAGGCAGTAGAGGTCAACGTACAAATAAAGTACGGACGGGTCAACGCGTGAAATAAAGCACAGACGAGCCAGATAGTGCTGGTACACAGTAGTAGAGAGTCGACATGCAAACAAGGCACAGACATGCCAGAGAGTGCTGGCGCACAGCAGTAGAGAGTCAACGACGTAGGCAGATAGAAGACTAGTATCGCAGAGTAGCAAGCAAATACATAACTCCAGTAGACGAAGCTCCATGTAAAGTCAGTAACAAATGTCTTCATCATCTTCCCTCTTCATAAAGCATCCATCACAGTAGCAGACGTCATAAATCCAGATATCAGCAATTAATGTGGCATGAAGTAGCATAACATAACTCTCCTCCATCTCATCTCTTCCCTCTACTCTTTCTCCTCTATTCTCCCCCTCACGCCAAGCACGGAAAGAGTAAATGAGTGGTTGGCGTGGACAGTAAAAAAAACAATGGTAGAGACAAAAAATTTCTATAGGCAAATAGGTGGACGAGGCAACCGACAACATGCATGGATCTTAGAAAAACCCACGTAGGGGCAACAGATGAAGAGAAAAACCTATGCCAACATGGAGGATCAGTCACTCCACCATGAGGCACAGGCAGACAGAGAAGGAGAAGCCTTTTACGCCGTCAACGTGCCAGAACTGGAAAAACGTCGGGGCTGTCTAGAGATTGTAGCAGATGTACTGTAGCATTGTAGCATATGTAATGTAGCGCCGTACTGTAGCAGTGAAAAAAAAACAGAGGGAGGGTTGTGGCTGGGCAATAGGCAGCAGATCCAGCGGTCGGTAGTAAGAGCGTAAAGGAACAAGGAAGAAGGAAGGGAACTAGGAAGGAATTCCCTGCGGGCAGCCAAGCACCGCCAAGGGCGGCGGCCGCCCGCAAGGGGGGGTGCTCCTTTGGTTCTTGCTCTCTCTCACGTAGGGTTTTGGTCCCTAGGATGGCTGCTTTGATACCATGTCAGATAATAAAAGAAGGCAAATCGTTGTATTAGATAGGAGAAACCCTGCTCCTATAAATAGGAGAACAGGGAAGCATACAGACTTAACTAAACCCTAACGGGCCAAGACACAGTGAGGCCCATATTACAAGGACAATATAAATAACTAATAAACAGACTCTCTAACAAATAGAAACAACCAAGTAGTCCTAGAAAAGTCATCAATAAATAGAATGAAATATTTGTAACCACACAAACTCGGTACATGGCATGGACCCCATACATCAGAGTGAACTAAATCAAAAATGTTTTTACTGCTCACAATACTACGTCTAGGATACATAGTACGAGTCTGTTTTCCCAGCTGACAAGATTCACACTGAAAATTACAACTGCTAATATCAGAAACTAAATGACGCAGCTTCTCTGACGATGGATGTCCTAGCCTGTAGTGTCACTGCAGTGTGGAAACAGAAGCCGATAAAGCAGATACCACAACAACTTTCTCTGATCGCGGTAACTGGTCTAAGTAATAGAGTCCATCAACACCTTCATACCCCCCACCAATCTTCGTCCTCGTGCGAAGGTCCTAAAAAACACATGAACCAGGAACAAAAGTCAGGCTACAGTTCAAACTTCGTAAAATTTTGCTGACTGGTAATAAGTTCAGAGGAAATCTAGGCACATATAAGGCAGACTTGAGCCAAAACTGAGAAACAATATCACCGACTCCAAAGACCGAAGACTTTGAGCCATCAGCAAGCATAACAGAAGAGTTACGGAAGGTTTAGATAGAGATCTATTGCTAAATATATGTGCAGAGGAACCATAATCTATCACCCATTTGGTATTACCAGAAGTAGAAGGTGAGGAGGAACTCAGGAATGCAATATCATAACCAGAGTATGCAGCATGTGCTCCACTAGTAGAAGCAGCAGTCGAAGAGCCAGCACGCTCAAGGAGGCGTTCCACCTCAGCACGAATGTAGTGTGCGGTCGCTCCCGCAGTCGCTGGCTCAGGCGTCGGAGTAACAACCTCAGAAGCAGTAGACGATGAATCTGCAGCAGCATTGGCCCAAGCTGGTTTACCATACTTTTCCCAGCACTTTTCTTCAATATGGTTAGATCGGCCACAGAAGGTACACACGCGCAATCCTTGCTGAGGACGCGCAGTAGCAGGAGGTGAGGCAGCAGGAGGGGCTCCTCGTCCAGCACCAGGTCCACGTCCCCGTCCTGCACCCAGGGGAGGACGACCATCAGTGGAACGGTCACGACCACGACCACGGCCACGCCCGGCCCGGCCCAAGCAACCAGGGTAGTAAAATCTCCAGTCTCAGGAGACGGTGTCGATGAAGAAAGGCGCTGGAGATGCTGGTAGGTACTCTGTAAAGTAGGGAGCGGATCACTCGCCAAGATCTGATCCACAACGCCAGCATAGGATTCTGGCAACCCACTCAGAAACTGTATCAGCTGTAGTTCCGCCCGCTGTTTCTGCATAGTCGCCAGATCAGTAGACAGCGGGTGGTAAATCTCCAACTCACCCCACAGGCCGGTGAAGGTGGAGAAGTAGTCGGAGATGTCAGATCCCGTGAATTGGAGTCGCCCCATTTGCTTGGTTATGTCGAAGACCTTCTTGGGATTCTGAGTGTGAGAGTAGGTACTGGCAAGCTGATCCCACATCTGCTTCGCCGTAGGTAGCCTAAGTAAAGTAACACTGATCTTCTCAACGGCACTGTTGAGAATCCATGTCATCACAGTTGAGTCTTCACGGACTCAATCATCAAAAGTTTTGACGTCTTTTTCATCCGCGTTCGCTGCAGGCTGAGGCGGACCAGTGCGAATCAGATGAGAGTACTTCCCTTGTGATTTGGCATATATCACAAAGGAGCACACCCAAAGCTGGTAATTGCGCCCGTCAAGTTTAACAATGGTAACTTGACGGCGCGAGTCTCTCCAGAAGTCATCTCCAAAAGACGCCATGAGAACAGGCAGGAAGGCAGATACAGGCAAGCAGGCACAGGCAGGAGTAGTCAGCAGTCAGAGGCAGAAGTCCAACACATGGACTAGTAGTAGAAGGTAGAAGATCCACGCATGGATCTTAAAAAAAACAACGTAGGGGCAGCAGATGAAGAGAAAAAACCTACGTCAATATGGAGGATCAATCACTCCACCATGAGGCGCAGGCAGACAGTGAGGATGAAGCCTGTTACGCTGTCAACGTGCCAGAACTGGAAAGTTACCGAGGCTGTCTGAAGATTTCGGAAAGAGAAACAGAGCTAGACGGAGGGTCCTTTGGTGGATTAGGCCACAAGGATGGAGGTTATTAGAGGTGGATGGAGGGCTGCGGAGGGGTGGACGGCGATCGGTAGTGGCGGCGGCACTGTAGCAGCGGTGGCGGTACTGTAGCAGTACTGTAGCGGCGAAAAAAGGAGATTTCGGAGTGTGGTGGCGGCTAGGGTTGGTGGAGATAGGGATTAGGTTTAAGGTGGATTGTCCCGCTCTGATACCATGTGAAAAACAATGAGATTTGGAGAGCTTAGGGTTGCACAATGTGTGCACCCTCATATATATATAATACTGAAAGAATTACAGAGAGGTCCATATATAAAAGAGAAATAACAAAACAAATAACAAGCTATGTAAAACAGGAAATATATAATATAATACATTTCTTTACAGAGATTTACAGAAAGAAGTCTACATGGAGCAACCGCCTGGGTTTGTTGCTCAGGGGGAGTCTGCCTCCAAAGTATGCAAGCTGAACAAGGCTATCTATGGTCTCAAACAAAGTCCGCGAGCTTGGTTTGACAAGCTCAGTCAGATATTAGTCACCTTTGTCTTTCATCGTTCTCATTCTGATCATTCAGTCTTTATTCGCAAGACAGTGGCTGGACTTGTCATTCTGATTGTTTATGTGTTTGATATTATCTTATCAGGCACTGACACTGTGGGCATACAGGAAACTAAAACTTATTTAGAAAATCACTTTGTCATTATATATCTCGGAAAACTTCGATATTTCTTAGGCATTGAAGTCTCTAGATCATCTGCAGGACTGTGTCTATCTCAGAGAAAATATGTTCTTGATCTGCTGTAGGAAACTGGCATGCTAGGCTGCAAACCGGCTAACACTCCACTTGACCCAAACATGGACTGGGAGGATACAAACTCTCCTCCCTATGCTGATCATCACCAATTCAGGAGGCTGGTAGGAAAACTTATTTATTTGAATGTCACACGAGCTGATCTTACTGTTGTTGTCGGATTCATCAGTCGGTATCTTGACAAACCCCTACAATGTCATTGGGATGCTAAATGCCATATTCTGAGATATCTTAAAAGTTCTACAGGAAAAGCTTGATGTATAAGAAGCATGGCCACTGCAACCTATCTGGTTTCTCAGACTCGGACTATGCAGGAAGTCGTTCTGATCGAAAGTCAACATCAGACTATTGTACATTTGTGGGTGGAAATCTTGTCACCTAGTGAAGCAAAAAGCAGACTGTTGTCGCCAGATCCAGTGTAGAGGCGGAATACCGAGCGATGGCTCATACTGCTTGCGAACTGCTGCGGGGTCAGAGTCTCCTTCAGGAGTTTGATATATCTTATTCTAGCCCTATTCCGATGTTTTGTGACAATAAAGCCTCCATTTTTATTGCGAACAACCCCACCTTTCATGAGAGGACGAAACATATTGAGGTCGATTGTCACTTTATTCGAGAAGCAGTTCTCTCTGGCCGGACTTGCACTCCATATCTCAGTACAGACATGCAAGTTGCAGACATCTTCACGAAGATACTTCCCAAAGCTCAGTTTCAAACTCTAGTTGACAAGCTGGGCATGTTCAACATCTACGCTCCAGCTTGAGGGGGAGTATAGAGATATGTTTGTGTTCTGTTATGTTTTTGTTGAGTGTCATGTGCATAACATGTGCCTCACTTATGTAGATCTCTTCTGTAGTTTAGTCCCATGTTGCTCACCTATGTTTTAGTCTCTATTCTATTCTGTTATATAAGAGACTGCATTGTACACTGTTTTACTCACTCAATAAACAAGCCTCAGTTTATCTATACTAATATCTTTGAAAAATTGCATTATCTAGAGATTTGGGCGATGTCCTATATATCTCACTTTTGAGTTTAGTAGCCTTCTTGACTTCATTATCTTACCACCAAGTCTCTTTTTGTCGAGGCCCACACCCTTTCGACTCTCCCAAGACCTCTTCGGTTTTGTTAAACAGTAGCCCATATTATGCCACATAATGTTAACATAAAACTCCAAGTTTCAAGTGTCCTCCTTGGTAAGCTTATTGTAAAATTTCAATTTCTTTTCTCCTTTATGATTCCACCACTTAATCCTTCTATCTTGGTTTTGTTCTTCTTACTCTGTTGATTGCTATGTTAATATTCAAAACCACCAACCTATGTTGGGTGGTGAGTTCCTCGCCACATATCACTCTACACTCCTTGCATACTTTTTGATCCACCTGTCTTGTAATGAAGTAATCAATATGCCCACAACTGCTCTCAGTCCCCACTCTTAATAAAAACTATATAAGAATCTCATTTCTTGAAATGCTTGTTTTCCATAAATCACTATGGGCAAGTGCAAAATCCAATATCCTCTCTCCCCTATTTATGGTGCCATTTGCAAAACCACTAAAAACTCTCTCATATACAACATTGCTACTCTCCACATGGCCATTTAAATCACTCAAATAATGATCTTCTCCTTTATCAACATTTCTTGCATCAATTCATCCATGTTATCCCAAAAACCTTCTTAGCCTCATGGTAAGACCAACTAGGGGGCATAAGCACTAATAATATAAAAATTTTGCTACTCTCCACATGGCCGTTTAAATCACGCAAATAATGATCTTCTCCTTTATCAACATTCCTTGCACCAGTTCATCCATGTTATCCCAAAAAACCTTCTTAGCCTCCTCGCTAAGACCAACTAAGGAGCATAAGTACTAATAATATAAAAATATTTCCCCCAAGAACAACTTTGATAGCTATGATTTTATCTCCCATCCTTGTGATCTTGACAACATTATCCTTCAACATCTTATCAACAATAAGTCTTATGTCATTTTTATGTTTTCCAACACCTGGATACCAGCTTATTGTACCATGTGTCTCCAACAAGGAAGCATGGACACGTTTGTAGACACGGACATGGACACGGGACACGACAATTTTCAAAAAATATAGGACACGGACACGGTGCTGATGAGGGCTATTTTTTTCTTCTAATATATGCATATGTGAGTGTATAATACATGTATGTATAATAGTATATGAATATGAATGCAAAGGTGTGTTTATGTGTAGTACAAACAATATGAATTCGACAAATAAACCTGTTGCATTGTTTTAGGTAACTACATTAGATTTTCAGAATGAATAAACACTGATTTAATCAGTGTATTTAGGCCAAAATGCGATTGATGATATTAGTATATAGACTTTCCTGTGTTTTTACTTAGTCTTTTTCTCTCTTTTCCTTGTCTTGTTTTATCCCATATTGGTTATATCTAAACCATGTGTCTTTCTCTTGTCTTATAAAAGAGAACCACTGTACTCTGTTTTAAACACATCAATAATAAGACAATTAGCCTCATATTCTAGATGGTATCAGAGCGGGCCGATCCACCCTAGCCTTTTTCCTAACCCTACCCCAGCCGCCACCCACCTTCTCCCTAACCCTACCCCAGCCGCCACCCTCCTTCAGCCGCCGCCCACCCTCCTTCAGCCGCCGCCCACTCCCTCCCTGCAGGCTGCTGCCGCCACCCATCCCCTCCTCTCTTCTCTCCTTTCTTCTTCTCCCTCCTCCACCCACCCTCTCTCCCTTTCTCTCCCTGCCCCTACCCGCCGCCACCTCTCCTTTTTTCTCCCTGACCTGCCGCCGGCAGGCCTTGCTGCCGCCGCCTCCTCCTCATCCCCACCGCCACCGCCACCCTTTCTCCACCACCTTTTTCCCTCTCCTATAATCCCCGTACCCTAAGCACATCTTTCCTTGTGGCTTAGACAACCACAGGTTCTCTCTTCGGTCTCCGTTTCCTTTCCGAAAAAGCTTACGTACAGCCTTGTCACTTTCCAGTCTGGCACGTTGAAGGCTTAAAAACCAGTTTCCGGCTCTGACTGCCTACGCCTCATGGTGGAGTGATCTCTTCTCCATGTTGGCGTAGGTTCTGTTTCCTTCTTCCTGCCCTATACGGGTTTCTGAGGTCCATGCTCGGATCTCCTATCTACTGCTACTAGTCCATGTGTTGGACTTCTACTGCTGTCTACTACTGCTGCTGACTACTGTCTGGATCTGTGCCCGTGCTGCTTCTCTTCTTCTACTACTGCTGCGATGGCGACTTCCGATCTCCCGCCGCGCACTCTCTGTGTCACTACGGTGAAGTTGGATCACTCCAACTATCATCTATGGGCTGCCTCCTTCGAGTTATATGTCAAATCCCAAGGACGCTACTCTCACCTGACTACCAAGGGCCCTGATCTTCCTGCTGCAGACGCTGATGAGAAAACCAAGCAAGCCTATGATCTATGGTCCAAAGAGGACTATGGGGTCATGACCTGGATGGTTAATAGTGTTGAAGCAAAAATCAGCCAGTCCTTGCTTCGACTTCAGACTGCCAAAGAAATGTGGGACCAGCTTTCCCATGTTTACTCTCACCAGCAGAATCCGAAGAAGGTCTTCGAGATATTCAAACAGCTTGCTAAACAGGAGTATTCGGCCACCGACTCTGTTGAGGACTACTACAACTCCTGCTGTGCTCTCTGGGATGAGTTCCGGGTATATCACCCTCTGACTGCTGATATTGAAGAAGTGCACCGCCAACGGAATGAACTTATGTTAGTTCAATTCCTCGCCGGCCTACCTGCGTCCTTCGCCGGTGTTGTGGACCAGATTCTCTCCAGCGACCCTTTGCCTACTCTCCGTGATGTTCTCAAACGGGTTCAGCGTCTACCCTCTGTGTCTCAACCTGTACCTGACACCTCTGACGGTGCTGCTCTTGCTGTCCGCTCTGGTGATTCCTTCCGTGGTCGTGGCCGTGGTAGAGGTCGTGGTCGCGGAGGACGGTTCTCTGCTCCTGGTCGTGGAACTGGATCCGATCAAGCTGAGTCCCGCTATTGCACTCACTGCAAACGTACCAACCATAATGAAGATAAGTGCTGGATCAAATATGGCAAACCTGAGTGGGCCAACAAAGTGACAACTGATGAACCTGCTCCACCGACGGCTGACTGGATCCGCTCCGAGTTTGAAAAACTTCTACAGGCTCGTCTGGCGTCTTCTACTGAGACTTCACATACTGGCAGTGCTGCTCTTCTGACTACGGCTGGTAAAAATTCCTGGGTTATTGACTCTGGTGCGACTTCTCATATATCTGGCAATCCTGCTTTATTTTCTAAACTGCAGCAGACTTCTTTTATACCTCCTGTTACCTTAGCTGATGGTTCTAAATCACCTGTTACTGGCATTGGTGATATTTGTCCTACTGGTCGTCTGCCTCTGCGCTCTACACTTTATGTCCCGAAGTTTCCTATTAATCTTCTTTCTGTGAGTAAAACTGTGAAGAGCCTTCGTTGCTCTATTACATTTGATCCGGATGGTGTTTTATTTCAGGATCTGCGCACGAGGATGACGATTGGTTCGGGCCATGAGGGACCGGATGGACTCTACTACCTGGACGAGCCAAAGACAGCTGCATATCTGACATCATCGGTGACCGACATCCAGTGGCACTATAGATTGGGACACCCTTCTATTGGAAAATTAAAAGTCGTGTTACCAGATATAGTTAGTTCTGATTTTCATTGCGAAACTTGTCAGCTTGGAAAGCAAACTCGTGCTACTTTTTCAAAAAAATTTTGTATCAGCTCTAAAGCACCTTTTGATATTATACATGCTGATGTTTGGGGTCCTTGCTCTGTCACAAGTACTTCCGGTTTTAGATATTTTCTGAGCTTCATTGATGATTTTTCTAGAACTACCTGGCTGTTTTTACTTAAAAGATAGATCCACTATTCTGGAAAAAATTACTGACTTTTTTACTGAGATACGCACTCAATTTGCTAAGCCTATCAAAATTCTACGTACTGATAATGCTTTGGAATTCATGCAAACATCTGTTAGTTCTTTCTGTCGTCGCCAGGGCACAATCCATCAAACCTCTTGTGCTTACACCCCACAACAAAACGGGGTTGCTGAGCGCAAAAATCGTCATCTTCTCGAGGTTGCTCGTGCCCTTCTCTTTCACTATCATGTTCCCCAAGCTTTTTGGCCCGAGGCGATAGCCACTGCCTGCTATCTAATTAACCGCATGCCTTCATCTGTGCTCGGCAATCAGATTCCTTTTCAGATTCTGTTTCCCGATGCATCTCTTTTCTCTGTCCCGCCTCGCATTTTTGGGAGCACCTGTTTTGTTAAAAATCTTCGGCCTGGCCTCACTAAATTGGATCCTCGAGCAACTAAGTGTGTTTTTTTGGGATATTCTCGCACTCAGAAAGGATATAGGTGCTATGATCCTATTTCTAAAAAGTGGTTTGTCTCTGCGGATGTGGTGTTTTTTGAGCATATGCCTTTCTACTCCACGGGTGGTTCTGCGCTCACTTCCGATTTACTTGCTGATACACCTTTGCCTGTGGTGGATGATGTACCTACTATTTCTGAGGATCTGATTGAAAAGCCACCTCTGAAAGTTTATCAAAGAAGACCGAAGCCGACAACTCCCTCCATGGCCCCTCCATCGTCCTCTTCCTCGGTGCCAGATCAACCATCCTCGCAGGTATTTTCTGATCTTGATATTCCTATTAGTCTGAGGAAAGGGACCCGTACCTGCACTATGCATCCGATTGGAAATTTCTGCTCTACTGTTAATTTGAGTACTAATTTTGCTAACTTCACTGCGGCTCTGTCTGCGATATCTGTACCTAAGAATGCTGCTCAGGCTCTTCGCCATCCTGCGTGGCGTCAGGCTATGGAAGAAGAGATGAAGGCTCTTACTGACCGTCATACCTGGACCCTAGTTGAGCCACCTGCTGATTGCTCTCCAGTTGGATGCCGATGGGTGTTCACTGTCAAATACCATCCCGACGGTACTGTCGAACGACTTAAGGCGCGACTTGTGGCAAAGGGGTATACCCAGACCTATGGAGTTGACTACTTTGAAACTTTCTCTCCAGTAGCGCGTCTGAAATCTGTCCGGATTCTGATTTCTGTTGCTGTCAATTCTGACTGGCCTCTGTATCAACTTGATGTCAAGAATGCTTTCCTGTATGGTGATCTTCATGAAGAGGTATACATGTCTCAACCTCCCGGTTTTGTGTGTCAGGGGGAGGATTCCAAAGTCTGCAGGCTAAAAAAAGGCTATCTATGGCTTGAAACAGAGCCCTAGAGCGTGGTTTGACAAGCTCAGCAATATTCTTCAGCAATTTTCCTTCAGACGTTCCCAATCTGATCACTCTGTTTTTGTGAAAAATACTTCTGCGGGTATTGTTATTCTTATTGTTTATGTTGATGATATTATTCTCTCTGGAAGCGATTCTGTTGGTATTCAGTCTACAAAGCGCTATCTGGAGAAACACTTTGTTACCAAGGATCTTGGCTCACTTCGGCATTTTCTTGGGATAGAAGTGTCCCGGTCTTCTTCTGGTCTCTGCTTATCTCAACGGAAGTATGTCCTGGATCTCTTATCTGAATCTGGTCTTTTGGGTGCGAAACCTGCTTGCACACCTATGGATCCCAACATCAACTGGGATGATGAGGAGTCTCCTGCTTACCCTGACAATCAGCAGTATCGACGTATGGTTGGGAAACTCATATATCTTACTGTTACTCGGGCTGATATCACTGCTGCAGTTGGATTGGTTAGTCGCTACCTCGATAAGCCTCGACAATGCCATTGGGATGCTGTCTGTCATATTCTGAAATATTTGAAAAGTTCTCCTGGAAAAGGTCTTCTTTACAAAAAAAATGGGCATTGCAAACTCCTTGGCTATTCTGATTCTGATTATGCTGGCAGCAAGGTTGACCGTCGGTCTACTTCTGGCTACTGTACCTTCGTGGGAGGTAACCTTGTCACTTGGCGAAGCAAGAAGCAGTCTGTAGTTGCTCGCTCTAGTGCTGAAGCTGAGTATCGTGCCATGGCACATACTACTTGTGAACTATTCTGGATTCGGAGCCTGCTGAAGGACTTTGGATTTTCTGATTCATCTGCTATTCCTATGTATTGTGACAATAAAGCAGCCACTTTCATTGCTAGCAACCCTACCTTCCATGAGCGCACGAAGCATATTGAAGTGGACTGTCATTTTGTTCGTGAGGCGGTTCTATCTGGTCAGATTTCTACCCCTTACATTCATACTGATGAGCAGATTGCTGATATCTTCACAAAGATTCTTCCGAAGAAGCGCTTCACTGATATGACATCCAAGCTGGGCATGATTGACATCTATGCTCCAGCTTGAGGGGGAGTATTAGTATATAGACTTTCCTGTGTTTTTACTTAGTCTTTTTCTCTCTTTTCCTTGTCTTGTTTTATCCCATATTGGTTATATCTAAACCATGTGTCTTTCTCTTGTCTTATAAAAGATAAAAGAGAACCACTGTACTATGTTTTAAACACATCAATAATAAGACAATTAGCCTCATATTCTAGAGATGATATAGAACTCATCTTGGATTTTGCATTTGAACTCTTTTTAAGACATTGTATTTGTAATTTTGATTGGATCTGGTTGTGTTATATGTTCTCAATCACAAGAACACTTAGAAGTGGCTGTATTTCCAGAATTTGCACTCTGAAACTGGTTAAAACTGGAGCAGTTGCTGCACGAAGTGTCTCGGGAGTGTCCGGGCCGTGTCCAGCTGTGTCGGGGCTGCAAAAAATGACCAAAGTGGATATGCTGTGTCCAAAACGTTTTGGGCTGTGTCCAATAAGTGTCCGTGTCTAAAATGTGTCCGACACGGACAAGGCAGTTGTATAGAAGTGTCCGTGCTTCCTAGGTCTCCAATCTCTCTTCATCGTTCCCCTATCTACTTGGCTTCCACAAATAAGATATATTGACTTTACCATGAGATCATAAATAACTGAACTCTAGATCAATCATCATTATCATCTAAGCCTCAATACCAACCATGTTGGTGTCAGCTACATGGATCCTTCTTTTCCGATCATCTCTGATATGGGTAATACTCTGAACAAGATGTAAAGATTCAAAATCTTTCTTTATAAGCTCTTCCCAAGTTAATTTAGGTCTGCCTTTGCCTCCGCTTCAAGATGTAAAGAACTCTAGATCAATGTCAACCAATAATAATGAAAGGATTAGGAAATCACCATGCCTCACAAACTGAATAATAAATCCTAAGATAACCAAAATCTAGACCCATACTCAAGTGAGGGACGTCTTAAGTCAACAAAACTTTGAATCACCTAATTCCAAATATATACATGCCTAAAAAACATGAGCTATGGGTTGGTTTTGGCCTTGCCCTACTCATGCATTCTTTAACTCCATGGCTAATTTTCAAAACAATCAATTATCTAGAAGTTAACCCTCATTCTAACCTATAAAATTACATCACTTTGAAAACCAGTGACAAGTTACACCAAACACAAAAATACCAGCAAATATTGAAGAATAACATAGTCGGCTAATAATAACTTCTTTCCCTGGTATATTACTAATCAAATAAATTACAACACGTATATGCATACCGATACTATAAATTGAGATTGTATATGTTACTATATAAGCTAGGCCCTAGGGCTTGAGTATAGTTAGTTTGAGTTTATCCTATGCTATGCCCTAGGGCTTGAGTATATGTTACTTTGAGTCTGACCTGTTTAAATCGCCTAAACTAATATTTGAACGCATCCATATAAGTATGTTCAGTTAAGTTCGATCGCAATCATGAGCTCGTATGAGATGTCTTCATTAGGGGGAGGATGCTACCTTTGAGTAGGAAGGCCAGCCCATCTGTGACCCTACCACGGAAAAAGGGGACCCTACTCATTGGATATTCACATCCTAGTGTAAACCTAACTTCTTTTGTGGATGGTGAGAGACATTGCCTCTAAGTATGTAAAATGATCAACTTTGAAGCGAATCGTACAAAAATTTGGACAAATATCTGATCTGAACAGAAAACAATACATTTAATATTAAAAATATTATATATGTGTGAAATATTAGTATTACATTAAATATATATTAAAATGTTTATGTTTTCATATTTTATAGATAAAAATATATTTTATTATCATATTTATATAATTGTCGAATTCAAATTTCCCCTGGCCAGACTGGATACATCCAATCCAAATTTTTTAGATGAGAAGTATGAATCTGGAACATGATCCAAATTCAACGATGTCAACTTTTTTGAAATAATCGGATGCGGATCCGACTCAAATGTACGGATTCCGATATCGATTTACAAGCCTAACTATCTCCCTAGATATTGGAATACTAAGGAACTTTGCAAACTATACTAACCTGCCGCAACCTAATGCGGCCACAAACCAACAAGAACAAGCCCAGTAGCATGAACTTTTGACATTAGTGGGAGGCCCAAAACCTCGACTAGACTAGCCTAGAAGCTATCCTACCACGAAATGGAGGAACACCACTTACATGTTAACAATATGTACCTCAACTGATGTACTTGGAACTTTCCCAAGGAGTTGAGCTGGTGACATCCTATTCAACAAAGTTACCCCCCACCAACCGAGCCAACAGACCAGGCTGAATGCCTATATACCAAATTTGATATGCCACAAAGACTTGTGTCTATCTTTGTGCACATTTATCACTCAAGGTAAGGGACCATTGTGCTCGTTGTGGCTTTGATACTATGAGGACTGGTGGTCACTCCAATGATATCTTCCTCCCAATCTGGTTTGTGACAATTTTGCTCACTAAACAAGTATAACTAGATATGTGATATGCTTGTGCACCTGTATTATCTAATCTCTGCATTTTGAGGGTCTATGTCTCTAAATTCTATTTATTGCTCGCATGAAGGGCATTTTCTAACTATTGATTGCCGTAGTCACTGTGGCATCCTCTTAGGCCAAGGTGAAGCATTATCCTCCGATATCTTGGCATCATCACTTGAAGTCGTTCACTTGCCATCACTCCTGCTTGTGCAACATGGGCCCAATAAAAATATATGTAGATGTGTGCCAATGCCTACGATGAACTTGTACACATCTGCTTAATCCTAATATGCACCCCAATAAAAAACTGTACATGTGTGACAACCATGGGTCTTGAAAGTTAGGTATATTTTTTTTCTTGCTACCTATGTTTGTGTAAAATTCTGACTTAGATAAGTCTATTGCTTAAAAAATCATGCACACTTATGCATCACATGACATTGTGAGCATACTTGTTACGGCGAGCGCCTAGGCGCGCCTAAGTGGCCGCCTAGGCATCAAGGCGTTCCAAGGGGGGTCGTTTTACCTTGCACCTGACCAATATGTCGCTTTATGGTTTTTCATGGACCCCTGACCCTATATATAGGTATTTATTTGATCTGCACTTGTTCTAATATTCAAATTAAGTATATTTATCTATATTTATTGTACAATATCATTATTAAATGGAATTTCTACTCTAGATATTTATATTGATTTTCTTAGTATTAGCTTGAATGTGGCTTAAATATTGAGGGATATTTTCGTCCCGAATAGCTCTTCAATTGCAATATAAATATCATGCTACATATACTAACTCCCTTCTTGCTTATTATAGGAACTTCAAACAGTCATATTAGCTGCAACATATATGTATATCAGCTGATAATTACCCTAAGGAAAATTATCTACTGATACTATGTAAAGCACTGCTATCCTTAATCATTGTTATCCTAAATCCCTTATTCAAGTTTAAACTGATATAGGTGGATTACATAACATATATAAGGTTTGTTTTGAGTATTAGTAGAACCTATAATACGCATATTACCATAGAATACATCTTTGCATAATTGCATCCAAGTATAACTATTAAAATATGTATATATTTATGTATGCAGCAATGAAACTGTACAGATACATGTTTAGTTGTGTCTAATATGTATATATCTATGCACAAAAAATAAAAATGTATGTATACAATAGGGAAATACACTATAGACATCAAGTATAAATAAAGCAAATGTATATCAGTGGATTACCCAGACTTTTATGGATTTACCTATATGAAATATAGCATATATATGAAGGGGGAAATGTTATAAAGATCACAACATATGTATAGATATAGGTAAAATCATATTTGTCAAGGCGCTCGCCTAGGCACGCCTAGGCGGCCGCCTAAGCGGCAAGGCGCCCCAGGGCTGCGCCTAGGTGAGGAAGCTATATTTATAATGCTACAGTGACCTAGTTTTGTGGGTCTGGTTGTATATTCACTTATTTTAATGTTTGATATGGCTACACCAATGTTCAAAATTAATAATGTTGCCTATTTTATTGCCAAATATCACTTTTAATTGGATCTAATACTCTTTTTTGGATTTGACTGGATCTAATACTCTTTTTTTGTTTGACTGGATCTAATACTCTTAGTACACATTTGATTTTTCTTAGTTTGCACCTTCAATTCAGATTGTACTAAGTAGCTATGCTATGAAGGATAGTGATTACATTGCTTAATACTTGTAGCTATGTATGACAATAAATATATATTTATTTGTTGATCACTCTCTTACATTCTTTACAATAATTCTTTTCGCGTCCTTGACATTATTGTCAATGATAATATATATTAAAAATGTAATTGGTTATATATATATATATATATATATATATATATATATATATATATATATATATATATATATATATATATGGGGAGATCGACTATAAATATGTAGATAACTACATATATAACTATACAATGTGTGTATATGAGTGGGGAAAAACCATGACAGATGTATATATACATAAAATATTTACATAATTTTTTTTTAAAGGTCGCTTAGGCGACGCCTAGGCGCACCTAGTCGCGCCTTGGCGCAAGGCGTCCAGCCCCAACGCCGTGTCACCTTGCCGCCTTAACAAGTATGGGTAAAATATAGCATATATATGAAGGGGGATGTTACAAAAATCATAGCACATGTATAAATATAGGTAAATTGTACAGAAATATAATTTTCTTAAAGTCGCCTAAGCGACGCCTAGGCGCGCCTTGGCGCACCTAAGCACAAGGCGTTAAGCATGGCGCCTTGTCGCCTTAACAAGTATGATTGTGAGATACCTCTCTCAAGAACGTCTGAGCTCTTCCCGCTCTTGTTCCACTACTACTGTATTTGCTATTGGTGTTCCCAAGAATGTTTTTGAAGCTCTATTACATGGTGACTAGAACAAATCTGTGGAGAATGGAATCACAACCTAATTTGAACGACATATATAGGATCTAGTTGACCCTAGGTCCCTAGTTGATTGCAAACCTGTTGGTTGTTATTGTGTCTTCTTTGTGAAACACCGTCCAGATGGTATTACTGAGCATTTGAAAGGTAGACTTGCCACCAAGAATTACACTCAGACCTATGGTGTTGGCTGTTTTGAGACATTTTCTACATTTGCCTAGCCCAATCATGTTCAGATCCTGATTTTTTTCGCTTTTATTGATCTAGACTCTCCTTCAGCTTGATATTATAAATTGCATTATGATATGAAGACCTAGATGAGATTGTCCTGGTAGAATAACATTTTTGCCTTGTTGCTCATGGGAATATTACTGATTTGTCATCTAAACAAATTGATAAATGACCTAAAGCAAAATCCACGAGCCTGATTTGAGAAGCTAAGCCATATTCTTCTAAAGATACAATTTTGCTGATCACATGTTGGCCACTCTCTCTTTGCAAAAAAGAAAGAACCTCCATCATCGTTGCCTTGTTTATGTCGACGATATTATTCTTTCAATGTGTAACTTTTCCGCTATCCAAGCAACATGGTAGTATTTATGCAAACATTTCCTTACTTACGGTTTAGGGAAGTTAATTGTAATTTCTGGATAATGAAGTTACTACCTCATCTGATGTCTGTGTATCTCAAAGAAAACACACTAGATCCTCTTAACGACACTGACATGCTAGGTTCCAAACTGGTAGATACTCTACTAGATTTCATTGATACCCATAATGATGATTATTCATATAGATAAACCAATGCTTGTTTATTGAGTGAGTAAAATAGTGTACAATGCAATCTCTTATATAACAGAAGAGAATAGAGACTAAAGTAGAGGTGAGCAATATGTGACTAAACTACAGAAGAGAACGACATAAGTGAGGCACGTGCTATGCACATGACACTCAACAAAACATAACAGAACACAGACATATCTCTATACTCCCCCTCAAGCTGGAGCGTAGATGTCGAACATGCCCATCTTGTCAACTAGAGTTTGAAACCGAACTTTGGGAAGTATCTTCGTGAAGATGTATGCAACTTGCATGTCTGTACTGAGATATGGAGTGCAAATCCGTCCAGAGAGAGCAGCTTCCCAAATAAAATGACAATCGACCTCAATATGTTTCGTCCTCTCATGAAAGGTGGGGTTGCTCGCAATAAAAATGGAGGCTTTATTGTCACAAAACATCGGAATAGGGCTGGAATAAGATATATCAAACTCCTGAAGGAGACTCCGAACCCACAACAGTTTGCAAGCAGTATGAGCCATCGCTCGGTATTCCGCCTCTGCACTTGATCTGGCGACAACAGTCTGCTTTTTGCTTTGCCAGGTGATAAGATTTCCACCCACAAATGTGCAATAGCCTGATGTTGACTTTCGATCAGAACGACTTCCTGCATAGTCCGAGTCTGAGAAACCAGATAGGTTGCAGTGATCATGCTTCTTATACATTAAGCCTTTCCCTGGAGAACTTTTAAGATATCTCAGAATATGGCATATAGCATCCCAATGACATTGCCGGGTTTTGTCAAGATATCGGCTGATGAATCCGACAACAACAGTAAGATCAACTCGTGTGATAGTCAAATAAATAAGTTTGCCTACCAACCTCCTGAACTGGTGATGATCAGCATAGGGAGGAGAGTTTGCATCATCCCAGTCCATGTTTGGGTCAAGTGGAGTGCTAGCCGGTTTGCAGCCTAGCATGCCAGTTTCCTGCAGGAGATCAATCACATATTTTCTCTGAGATAGACACAGTCCTGTAGATGATCTGGAGACTTCAATGCCTAAGAAATATCGAAGTTTTCCAAGATCTTTAGTGACAAAGTGATTTTCTAAGTAAGTTTTAGTTTCCTGTATGCCCACATTATCACTGCCAGATAAGATAATATCATCCATATAAACAATCAGAATGACAAGTCAAGCCATTGTCTTGCGAATAAAGACTGAATGATCAGAATGAGAACGGCGAAAGCCAAAGGTGACTAATATCTGACTGAGCTTGTTAAACCAGGCTCGCGGACTTTGTTTGAGACCATAGATAGCCTTGTTCAGCTTGCATACTTTGGAGGCAGACTCCCCCTGAGCAACAAATCCAGGTGGTTGCTCCATGTAGACTTCTTCCTGTAAATCTCCGTAAAGAAATACACTTTTCACATCAAGCTGAAAGAGAGACCAGTCTTTATTTACAACAACGGAAATCAGAATGCGAACAGAGTTTAATCGTGCAACAGGAGAGAAGGTCTCAAAATAGGAGAGACAGGCGGCGGGTGGAGGGGTAGGCGGCGGCCGGGGGGGGGATTCAGGGCATGAGGGCAGGGAGGGAAGATAAAATGGGGACCGGGCCTACTCTTGATACCATATAGAGGGTTCATTATTTACTGTCTGATGTTGCCCTTAATGGGTTCTTTCGTTGCTGCCTGTTGCTGCTACGCCACCATCTTGCTACTACCTGCCTCTGCTCAGTATGGCTTCCGTAGAGCCACCCAGGTCTCTTTGTGTTACCACATTCAAGCTCGACGGATCAAACTACCATCTGTGGTCGGCATCCTTTGTACTATATGTGAAGGCTCAAGGCCGTTACTCACATCTTACCACTGATTCGCCTCCTGCCCCTGTTGCTACTGCTGATGACAAGACCAAACAAGCTTATGCCTAATGGTCTAAAGACGACTTGGGAGTTATGTCCTGGCTTCTCAATAGCACCGAGCCGCGCATTAGTCAGTCTCTATTGTGCCTTCATGATGCCAAAGCAATGTAGGACCAGTTTTCTCATGCCTATTCGCACCAACAAAATCCAAAGAGGGTCTTTGAAATTTTCAAAAACCTAGCCAAGGAGTACTCCTCAGATGCGTCTATTGAAGATTTTTACAACCAATGTTCTACTCTCTGGAATGAGTATGAGATCTACCACCCTCTGACTGCTGACATCAAAGAGGCTCAGAAGCAGCGCAATGAACTCCAACTTGTTCAGTTCCGCAATGAACTCCAAATTGTTCAGTTCCTGGCTGCCCTACCTGCATCTTTTTCAAGCGTGGTTGATCAAATACTGTCAAGTGATCCGCTACCGACTCTTCACGATGTTCTAAAGTGAGTCCAACGACTACCATCTGCATCCTCTACGCATGGAAAGAGATATCGACGATACCGATATCGACGACATCGGTCATCGGTTCACACAAACCTGTCGTTGGGATTGCAAATATCGGTAAACCGATGATATACCGCCAAATACCGCCAAATATCGCCAAATACCACCAAATATCGACGAAATTTACTGGTATACCGACAGATATACCGATTTTTGCGTGCTTAAGTCTGTTTCTGTTGTTTGAGAGGAGGAAATGGTGGAGCAAAGGGATCTCGACAACTAGGGCTCAGATAAGTCTAATCTAAGGTGTTCCTTTATGTTTTCTACCATTTCTCTCATTTACACGTCATCTATCTCAATTAAAATGTAAATTCGTCCCAAAATTTCCTTAAATTGGCAAAGATCTCGCCATCTGCTTTTTTATGTCTTCCTAATTGTATGTGTTTGTAGATCTACAACACTTTCTCATAATCTACATAATAATCATAGTAATATATACCTAAATAATCCACGAAATATAAGTATAATGTGCTATCATTTTTAGTAGTAAGCTAATAAGTATACATATGTTCTTCTAACTAGTATTTTTATCTTACAAAGGAAGAAAATGTACTAGTTTGCAACACAACAAACAAATATTGTAAAAAAACATAGATTTTGTAACTTTCTAGTCTTATATTTGATTATACATGGCACTTGCTACATATATCCCACAAGATGGACATGGTTGACATGGTAACTAGACTTTTAAATTATCGCATCCCCACGACATGCATATGGTGGGCATGGTAATAATGGCTTTTATACTTATCCCGCTATTGTGCATAATCCATGGAGAAACACTGTTATGACCCATAATTAAGTTAACTAATAAGTATGATGATCATAGCATCATTATGATTAATTAAGTTGAATTAATCACTCATTGTTGCGTTTAGTGTTTCGATCAGGTGAGACAGTCCAATTAGCATGATTCGTGCACTGAGGGTGTAGAGAATTTCACGCTTGAAAGTTTGCAACAGAAATCACCTCAATCGGACACTCGAGGAGAGAGTTACAACTTTTTCTGGAACTTTAGGTTTATAATGCAAATTTTCCATTTTTAATCGGCTTAATACCCCTTTCTTCCTTATCTTCTTCCCTTTCCCATGACCGTTTCCAGAACCCCGATAAGCGGCGCCCAAATTTTCCAGGATGACCGAATAACAGTGAAGGGAGAGGCGATTTCTGGGTGATTCGACCCCATAGCCCCGATTCACCTGGTGCCGAGCTCCTCTCTTCTTCTCCTACCTTCTTTCCTCTCTCTCGCTCGCCCCAATCACAACCTGCAACCAAACCTTCCCCTAGCACCGGCCAACAGCATAGCGGAGAGGACCTGGAAGCTTCTGGGCGCATAGCAGCCGCCCAATCGGTCTCGCCAACTCCGGCCATGGAGCCAAATCGCAGATCCGCAGCCTCCCAGTCCGCGAGTAGCGATCCAAACAAGCTTCTTCTTCCTTTTTCCCTTCCAATCAGCAGCTTGCCTAGCCATGGCGGCCGGCCAAGCAACAGCTACTGCTGCGTGGGTCAGCGACCAATAGCTATTTTGGGCGCAAGGAGCAGCAACAAGCCACCCTCGACTCCGACCATGAGCCCATGATTCAAATCCACAGTTGAAGCTGCGTCTAGCACCAAGTAGAGCCCTCTCCTTTAACCTGTTGTGAGCATGAGGTAGCCGTAAGCAGCAGGTTCATCCTGTAGTGTTTAGGCATAAAGAGCAACACCAGATCAACTACCTCGAGTTCAACCTTGAGGTTCATACAAGAATCCATAGCCTCCTAGCCGCGATTCAGCTGTCAAACAAGGTCTTCCGTCAACCTGTAGTTAAGCGTCAACCAACTGGACCGTGAACAGGAACAGTAGAAGCCAAATCAAAGGTTAAAGACGATCCAATATTGCCCGGAATCAGGCACTGGACACATCTCCGGACAAATCCGGACAGTCCAAATTGCAGTGAGTAGGATTTCATTCATTTATCATTAAATAACTCAGGCGTTTGAATATTTTCTGTTTGGTGCGCAAATTACGCTGATAACAGGCGTTATCAGGCGTAGGGCGGCGTTTGGCGTCGCCCGACTTTTTATTTCATAAATTGATTCTAGACGCTGTTATATGATTAAATTTAGCAATTGATCAGTGTGGATTGAATCGGTAGGTTTATATGGTTCATTGGAACCTAAATTGCTTATTTGAATGTTGAAATTAGAAATTCATGTCTAAAAATGGTATGGATTGGGTATGAACCCAGACAATAAGGATTTCTGATAAATTATCAGATGTACGATTTTAAAGTTGATATGAATAAATAAAATATGCAATAAAACCCTAAATTGCATATATCTTTTGACGTTAATATGTGTAAATTGATATTTACATGAAATGGCATATTTCTCTGAATTATTACCAGAAATTCTCAAGTATTGTTATTAAATTGTGTTGTGATAGGTAATTAACTCTTAATTGAGTTAAGTGATGCACAAACCAGGATTTGGGTTAATGTGCACGTTTTTCGAGAAATTTAGAGAATTGATAATTGTTGAGTATGATTCTCATATGTGAAGTAAATTTCTTTAATTTGTGCAATAAGATGTTCAATTGCGTAAATTCGCTATGTATGTGCCAAATTGAAATAAGTTGGGTTATTTATGCATTTCTAATTTGCCTGAATGCATGGTATGAGAATTTATCAGAAATTACAATGATTTGAAATATATTGCTCTGTCGGTTTAGAATGACAGTGTATTGTGATTTGATATGAAACCAGTAAATGTGATATTCCTGTTTAAATGTTTATTTGTTAATCAGTTAATAGACTTAGGTGCCCTAACGCCGTAGAACCCCTCGTGAGGTCTGCACCTTGGGGTGAAACGACCTACCTAGCGTGTGTCTAGATGGTCAGTGACTCGTGTTCAACAATAATCCGTGCGTGTGTCACGGTGGCACGAGGGCAGAAAGGCAGTGTTCAACAATAATCCGTGCGTGTGTCACGGTGGCACTGGAGTATATGGGGGTTATTCAACAATAATCCGTGCGTGTGTCACGGTGGTAACCCCGACTCTCCGCCTGTGTGCTCAGGTTAAAGGAGGAGTCTAGAGTACACTCTTTTGAGAGTGCAGTGAGGCCGTGTGAGCCTGAGAGTCCTGTAGCAGACCAGGACAGCAGTCAGACTTAGCATTTCCCGGGTGTGTCGCTAAGTCTTGTACGGTGGGACCGTAGCATGAACTTGCTGCGGATCATTATATGCAGAGTACACTGCATATATTTAGGGCATAATAATAAAATGAATAAATAATCAAGTAGGTTCACAGTAAATTTACATAACTGTTTATTTACCTGAAATACATGTTGATGCTTAGAAATGTGATTATTATCTGTATATCTGCTATGTCAATAGAACTGCCCTGCTTGAACTGTATATCTGTTTATTTCCAGTTAATAAACCTGATGAGTTGTTTAGTGATAGCTAAGTGAAATACTATTCACTGAGCGAGTAGGCTCATACCTCTACTCAAAACATTTTCAGGTTATCATCAGCAGCAGAAAATCTGAAGGATCGTTTCATCCTAACGCCTAGTCTGTAGAAGGTATACGTAGTTAGTAGTTAGAGGTCTCTTAGTCCTTTCCCCTCGATCTTTGGGACAAGGTGTGTGAGAGAGAGAGAGAGAATGTGTAAAGATGTAAATTAACTGTTATGCTTTATTTATGTCAAACAATGTAAAATGCTGTAGACTCTGTTTATATTGCTAGCTATTTAATAAAGATGTTTCCGCAGCTTGTTTAGTTTCATTTTACAGTATAAATCAGATTATCCTATTAATCTCTTTAAAAAAAAGTTTTAAAAAGTGAAGAGTGGTTGGCTTATGTGTAAATCCCATCCTGTCGCGTCCTAATCTCGTGGTTTGTGGTTAATGTGAGATTGGGGCGTGACAATTTTGGTATCAGAGCTTTGGTTTGAGTACTTAGTTACTCAAGGTCAGGGGACGATAAGAGACCAATAGGATTAAGGTTTAGGAGTCTTTCTTCTATCTGTAATTTTCTAATAGGAAGTGTTCTGTTATATTATTACAGATAGCAGGAAGAGGATGTGGTCACGAGAATCCAGTAAAAGGCTTAAGATGAGTCGTTAAGAAACATTAAGGTCAAAGAATAAAGTTATAAGTAAGGCGAATAATAAATGATGTGTTTTAGCTCTGGAAGATCTGAGTGTTTAGATACCCTGGCCAGGTGTCTGAATACTTAGATTGACCAGTATCAAGCTACTCTGTCTGTTCTTCTCTGGATGCCCTGGCCAGGTATGCAGAGGAAGGATAGGCTAGAGAGAAAACCCTAGAAATCTTAGGGTTATGAGATAAGAAATTAATATAGGAACAAGAGATTAAATATGGGATGCAATGCAATTTTTGATTTATATTGTTTATTTGATTGAAAAACCATTAAAAATGCTCTTATATGCATAATTTAGATTTTCAGTTTGTAAAGTAAATATGATTCTTTTATGTTGTTGTATGTCATGAAATGATTTATTTATTGTTTAAATTCTTTGTATCATGTAGACCAAAAGTTATGTTTAAATGAGTTTGCCTTAAGTGGATATTCATTCCACATGTTTGAGATTAATGGGAGTTGGTTAATCCCGAGTAGCTCTTGGCTTCAGGACTACAGGTTCGGCCTGGTCCGGCTGGCAGGATGCGTTACTGGGATCTAATGACTCCTATTAACAGTATAATTAGAGTAGACTCTGAACGATTTAGACCTGAATCATAGTAAAAATGTACATACGATAAGACGTTGAGATGTAAGAGAAAGATTAGAACAGCTAAGAATTTGCTGGAAATGATATCAGAGGCCAATGTTGGAACCTCATATGTGCAATCCTTAATTTGAAATAAAAGAAAATGATATAAGGTTCAAATTAAATTCAATGATTTGTACTATATGAACTCTAAATATAGAGTATAGAAAGGATATGAGAAAAGCATGTAAGGGCTAGGACGTAAGAATCAAATTTGGGTTGGATCATGGAATGGAGTAAAATACTTTATGTACTTTAAGGCGAAGGGAAAATAGAAGAAAATAAGTTGAGCATACAATAAGTACATAGAAATAAAGAGTCTTATGAAAATCATAAGATCAAGACAAGAAACCTAGTTGGATTAAAGGAAATGTTAAAAATGATGACTTGATTAAGGAACGAGAATTATAAGACATAATTGAGAGTATGGAATGCATATCTTTATTATAAAGTTAAATACATTCATACATATTACCTTTGGATTCTAAGTCTCTATAAACTAACAAATTAGTTTTTAAAATAAAGAACAAACACATAACTTAGAAAATGAATGCATGATATAAAAAATTTCTCAGTATTTACAATTATACGATCACATTTTCTGAATGATATAGCAGTGTGGCAATTGAATTTTATATTTTTATTGGTATATCCAATTGATCTCAAATTTTAACTGTGTTTGAACAACACAATTTTAGACACTTTGTAAAATTGGCGTAATTTTTGGATGACTTTTGACCTCTACAGTAAGGGTGTCGGCCGAGTTTGTAACTCAGCCGAATCTGCTGCAGACTGCAATATAGCAGTGCACTGTTCGATTTTTAATTAATTATTGGTAACTTGAAATGACCTGAAATTTTTACTGTAGGTCTAAAACTTTATTAGGCACAAAATATAAAATTTTCAAAATTTTTGGAGTTTCTGTTTACAGTTTAATAAACGAATTACAGAAACTATTATAAAACTGAATTTTCAGCTAAATGTAATTAAAGTTGAGTGCTGGATTAATATGCTATTGACCCAAGCAACTCAAATTGATCTATATGATCGATCACACATACACACAATAATGCTATGTTACTGATATGGACCAAAACCCTAGAATGATTAGAGTTAAAGCAGATTAAGGGATATCATTAGTGATGTAACCTTGAATACTAGTAACTTCGTAAAAATAAGATTTTGAGATATGTTCTATGAAAAGTAAACTGGCTTTGAAAGCAATCTAGGGTTTTGAAGTAGATAATCTGATCAGTACATGAACAACATGAAATGATTTAGAGAAAAGAGTAAGACATAAACTTGAAATGTAATTATAAGAAAGTAGCATAGAAAGCGAAGTATTATCCGATATATGATCTAAAGATAGCTGATGTAGTTCATGTTTTTAAGACATGGCGTCACTATCTTATGATGTGACAATAGATTACCACCTTGGTAAAGGGAATATGGTGGCTGATGTTTTCAGCAGAAAGTCAAGTTCAACAACTAATGCATTCTCTATGGCAGGTTTCAATAGAGACTTGCTAGTAGAAATGTGGAAGTTGAACTTAGACTTAGGGGTAATAACATAGAGTGATTTGATTGTACAGATGTAAGTTAAGCTTACTTCTTATGATCAGATCAAGAAACTACAATAGGGTGATAGTGAGTTAAACCAGACTATGCATGACATGATAGGAGGAAAAGAGACTACAGTTTAAGTTTTTATGATGATAAGGTGTTGTATTAACATGACATATTGTGTGTATATCAAGATAGTGTAAAATTCTTTTAAGGGGAAAAGCTGAAAGAAAAGAATTTTTATAGAAGTGTATGCATTGATGTATGCTATGTTTTCAGGAAGACACTAAGATGTATATGAAATCCAAGAAGTTGAAATGGATGGTCAGATATGCAGAAGGATGTAACTGAGTACGTGGTTAAAAGTAGTGTATACCAGTAGGTTAAGGCTGAGCACCAGAAACTTGTAGGTATATTGCAATCTGTTTCTATGCCTGAATGGGGGTGGGAACATTAAATCCATTGTGATAGGTTTTTCCAAGACACCTAAAGGTTATGACTCGATATGAATGATTGTGGATAGACTAAATTAGTCTGCTCATTTTCTTCATATTAAGTCAACCTTTGATGTCTCGAAGTTGACTAATATATATATGGATGAGATAGTCAGGTTGCATGGTATCCTAGTTTCAATTATACCAAATAAGGATCCTAAGTTCACATCTAAGTTTTGGAATCAGTTGCATCATGCTTTGGGGACAAGTTGAGATTCTGTACAGCTTTCCACGCACAGACGAATGGTCAGTCTGGGAGGACCATTCAGACTCTTAAGGACATGCTGAGAGCATGTCTCATGCATTTCAGTGGAAGTTGGAAAGAACACTTGAGCCTTATAGAGTTTACATACAACAATAGTCACCATTCCAGTCTTGGTATGGCCCCGTATGAAGCTCTGTATGGTAGAAAATGTAGATCACCCATATGTTGGTATGAGGTAGGTGAAAAGCAGATTCTTGGACCCGAGATAGTGGATTTGACCACTGAAAAGATTATTGTGATCAAAGAACAGTTGAAAGTTGCACAGGACAAGCAGAAGAGTTATGCTGAGAAGAGGCGTTGACCTCTTGAGTTTCAGGTTGGCGATGAAGTGTATCTGAAAGTTTCACCATGGAAAGAAGTGTTGATGTTTGGTAAGAGAGGCAAACTGACTCCTAGGTTTATGGGCCCATATCCTATCGTTGAGAGGATTGGACCTGTAGCCCATAGGTTGGATTTACCATCCAAGTTGCCCAATTTACATGACGTGTTTCATGTATCGATGTTGAAGAAGTGTTACCCTAGTCCAGAGGAGATAGTGGGCCTCGAACTCATGCAGCTCAGACCTGATATGTCCTATGTTGAGGGACCAATACGGATAATTGATCAGAGGATCAAGAAACTCAAGATTCGAGATACCGTTAGTGAAAGTTTTGTGGAGGAACCACAATTTAGAGGAAGCTACGTGGGAACTTGAATCCGAGATGCGTAACAAGTTTTCTTTTCTCTTATAGGAATTTCGGGACGAAATTCTTATAAGGGAGGGAGATTGTTATGACCCATAATTAAGTTAACTAATAAGTATGATGATCATAGCATCATTATGATTAATTAAGTTGAATTAATCACTCATTGTTGCGTTTAGTGTTTCGATCAGGTGAGACAGTCCAATTAGCATGATTCGTGCACTGAGGGTGTAGAGAATTTCACGCTTGAAAGTTTGCAACAGAAATCACCTCAATCGGACACTCGAGGAGAGAGTTACAACTTTTTCTGGAACTTTAGGTTTATAATGCAAATTTTCCATTTTTAATCGGCTTAATACCCCTTTCTTCCTTATCTTCTTCCCTTTCCCATGACCGTTTCCAGAACCCCGATAAGCGGCGCCCAAATTTTCCAGGATGACCGAATAACAGTGAAGGGAGAGGCGATTTCTGGGTGATTCGACCCCATAGCCCCGATTCACCTGGTGCCGAGCTCCTCTCTTCTTCTCCTACCTTCTTTCCTCTCTCTCGCTCGCCCCAATCACAACCTGCAACCAAACCTTCCCCTAGCACCGGCCAACAGCATAGCGGAGAGGACCTGGAAGCTTCTGGGCGCATAGCAGCCGCCCAATCGGTCTCGCCAACTCCGGCCATGGAGCCAAATCGCAGATCCGCAGCCTCCCAGTCCGCGAGTAGCGATCCAAACAAGCTTCTTCTTCCTTTTTCCCTTCCAATCAGCAGCTTGCCTAGCCATGGCGGCCGGCCAAGCAACAGCTACTGCTGCGTGGGTCAGCGACCAATAGCTATTTTGGGCGCAAGGAGCAGCAACAAGCCACCCTCGACTCCGACCATGAGCCCATGATTCAAATCCACAGTTGAAGCTGCGTCTAGCACCAAGTAGAGCCCTCTCCTTTAACCTGTTGTGAGCATGAGGTAGCCGTAAGCAGCAGGTTCATCCTGTAGTGTTTAGGCATAAAGAGCAACACCAGATCAACTACCTCGAGTTCAACCTTGAGGTTCATACAAGAATCCATAGCCTCCTAGCCGCGATTCAGCTGTCAAACAAGGTCTTCCGTCAACCTGTAGTTAAGCGTCAACCAACTGGACCGTGAACAGGAACAGTAGAAGCCAAATCAAAGGTTAAAGACGATCCAATATTGCCCGGAATCAGGCACTGGACACATCTCCGGACAAATCCGGACAGTCCAAATTGCAGTGAGTAGGATTTCATTCATTTATCATTAAATAACTCAGGCGTTTGAATATTTTCTGTTTGGTGCGCAAATTACGCTGATAACAGGCGTTATCAGGCGTAGGGCGGCGTTTGGCGTCGCCCGACTTTTTATTTCATAAATTGATTCTAGACGCTGTTATATGATTAAATTTAGCAATTGATCAGTGTGGATTGAATCGGTAGGTTTATATGGTTCATTGGAACCTAAATTGCTTATTTGAATGTTGAAATTAGAAATTCATGTCTAAAAATGGTATGGATTGGGTATGAACCCAGACAATAAGGATTTCTGATAAATTATCAGATGTACGATTTTAAAGTTGATATGAATAAATAAAATATGCAATAAAACCCTAAATTGCATATATCTTTTGACGTTAATATGTGTAAATTGATATTTACATGAAATGGCATATTTCTCTGAATTATTACCAGAAATTCTCAAGTATTGTTATTAAATTGTGTTGTGATAGGTAATTAACTCTTAATTGAGTTAAGTGATGCACAAACCAGGATTTGGGTTAATGTGCACGTTTTTCGAGAAATTTAGAGAATTGATAATTGTTGAGTATGATTCTCATATGTGAAGTAAATTTCTTTAATTTGTGCAATAAGATGTTCAATTGCGTAAATTCGCTATGTATGTGCCAAATTGAAATAAGTTGGGTTATTTATGCATTTCTAATTTGCCTGAATGCATGGTATGAGAATTTATCAGAAATTACAATGATTTGAAATATATTGCTCTGTCGGTTTAGAATGACAGTGTATTGTGATTTGATATGAAACCAGTAAATGTGATATTCCTGTTTAAATGTTTATTTGTTAATCAGTTAATAGACTTAGGTGCCCTAACGCCGTAGAACCCCTCGTGAGGTCTGCACCTTGGGGTGAAACGACCTACCTAGCGTGTGTCTAGATGGTCAGTGACTCGTGTTCAACAATAATCCGTGCGTGTGTCACGGTGGCACGAGGGCAGAAAGGCAGTGTTCAACAATAATCCGTGCGTGTGTCACGGTGGCACTGGAGTATATGGGGGTTATTCAACAATAATCCGTGCGTGTGTCACGGTGGTAACCCCGACTCTCCGCCTGTGTGCTCAGGTTAAAGGAGGAGTCTAGAGTACACTCTTTTGAGAGTGCAGTGAGGCCGTGTGAGCCTGAGAGTCCTGTAGCAGACCAGGACAGCAGTCAGACTTAGCATTTCCCGGGTGTGTCGCTAAGTCTTGTACGGTGGGACCGTAGCATGAACTTGCTGCGGATCATTATATGCAGAGTACACTGCATATATTTAGGGCATAATAATAAAATGAATAAATAATCAAGTAGGTTCACAGTAAATTTACATAACTGTTTATTTACCTGAAATACATGTTGATGCTTAGAAATGTGATTATTATCTGTATATCTGCTATGTCAATAGAACTGCCCTGCTTGAACTGTATATCTGTTTATTTCCAGTTAATAAACCTGATGAGTTGTTTAGTGATAGCTAAGTGAAATACTATTCACTGAGCGAGTAGGCTCATACCTCTACTCAAAACATTTTCAGGTTATCATCAGCAGCAGAAAATCTGAAGGATCGTTTCATCCTAACGCCTAGTCTGTAGAAGGTATACGTAGTTAGTAGTTAGAGGTCTCTTAGTCCTTTCCCCTCGATCTTTGGGACAAGGTGTGTGAGAGAGAGAGAGAATGTGTAAAGATGTAAATTAACTGTTATGCTTTATTTATGTCAAACAATGTAAAATGCTGTAGACTCTGTTTATATTGCTAGCTATTTAATAAAGATGTTTCCGCAGCTTGTTTAGTTTCATTTTACAGTATAAATCAGATTATCCTATTAATCTCTTTAAAAAAAAGTTTTAAAAAGTGAAGAGTGGTTGGCTTATGTGTAAATCCCATCCTGTCGCGTCCTAATCTCGTGGTTTGTGGTTAATGTGAGATTGGGGCGTGACAAACACACTACTGCATATCAAGATCCTGTGCTACAAACAACAATAGAGAAAAGGTGTTACAACAGTGATGGTGCCTAACTTCCTTGACAGTCATGAAGTTAATTGTCAAAGTCACACATTGAAGAAGAGCAATAGAAAGCCCTGGTGAATATTTTCTTTTAGAATTTGATATGATGCATATGGAGACATAGTACTGTAAAATTCTAAAACATATCGTGTTTAATTACATAATACGAACGAGTATTATACACTTATATTGTATTGTACATGACGTGTATGAGCAACACGCAACTTGATACCACCAACCTTACATAATGTACATGTCATGGGAGCAATATGTCAACGATATCAACTCAATATTGTATGGAAAATCAGTGTGTAACTCGACATACAACTGATATGATTTAGTAAGTTACTATGCTATTTATGTGTTGTAAATTGGATATTATTGCATAAGTGTGTGTATTTATGTTTGTGGATTGTGCTAGTAAAATTTCAAATCTTAATTCCAATATTTGTCATCGAAGTCCTTCATCGAAATCTGTAGAAAACAGGATAGGTTCCCTACCTCCCACATGATGGACCCCCCCCCAACATACCCAATATAGAATTTTATTGCATAAACGTTGCATCTAGGTGTTGAGACCACGCCTGTAAAATTTCATGATTTAATTCATTCATTTAGGTGTCGATAAGTCCAGGATTGCATCTGTCGATATTTCCGTCGGTATACCTATAAATATCTATTTCCACGTCGTCGATAAGGCATCAGTATCGGCATTTAATTCCTTGCCTCTACGCCTACTATTGAGCATCCTTCCTTGGTTGCTCGCATTACTGATTCTGGACGTGACCGCGGTCGCGAACGTGGCCGTGGAGGACGTCCACCACCTTCTGGAGGAAGAGGCACTTCTACTGCTCCTGGCCGACGTCAAGCCACTGGACCTCGCTACTGCAACTGGTGTGGTCATGACAATCACACTGAAGATAGGTGCTGGATCAAGCACGGCAAGCCAGCCTAGGCAAACCAGGCCTCCACTGAAGCTACTACTGAAGTTGCATCCGATCCACCAGCTGCTCCACCATCCACTGACTGGCTCCGCTTTGAGTTCGAGAAATTCTTCCAGGAGCGAATGATTCAACTACCTTCGACATCGGTCGGCTGGTTCTTCTGCTATGCTTGCATCTCCCTCTGCTGGTAACCATAAATGGTGTATTGATTCTGGGACGTCTGTCCACGTGGCAGGCGACATCCACTTATTTTCTGCTCTATCTAAAACTTCGCATATTCCATCGGTCACAATTGCTAATGGATCAAAAATGCCTGTTCATGGCGTTGGCACAGTTCCACTATCTCGCTAGATGAATCTTCACTCTGTTTTATATATACCTCAGTTTCCTGTTAATTTATTATCTGTCAGTAAAACTGTCAAACAACTTCAGTGCTCTATTAAATTTGATCCCTCTGGCTGTGTTTTGAAAGATCTCCGCACGAAGACGAGGATTGGTTCGGGCCATGAAGGACCTGATGGACTTTACTACTTGGACAGATCACCTGCGGCGTAAGCTCCCTTATCTATATCTGTCTCAGGACTTCAGTGGCACTTCCGGCTGGGTCATCCGTCTGCTGCGAAGATGAAACTTTTATTTCCCGCTTTAGCTGAAAATAAATTCTCTTGTGAAACCTGCGTTTTGAGTAAATAAACGAGGTTTGTTTTTCCTGCTAAGCATGATCTTGGGTCTGAAGATATGTTTGATATTGTTCATTCCGACATTTGGGGTCCATGCAGTGTCCTGAGTCAAACTGGTGTTAAGTATTTTTTGGCATTTATTGATGATTATTCCCGTGCTACCTGGCTTTTCTTGCTCAAAGACCGGAGTATTGTATTGGACAATATCCGCATTTTCTTTTCTGAAATAAAAACTCAATTCTATAAAACCATAAAAATCCTCCGTACTGACAATGCCCTAGAGTTTATGCAGAAGTCTGTCACCTCTTTTTGCTCTGATACCATATAGATAAATTGAGGCTTGTTTATTGAGTGAGTAAAACAATGTACAATGCAGTCTCTTATATAACAAAAGAGAATAGAGACTAAAGTAGAGGTGAGCAATATGGGACTAAACTACAGAAGAGAACAACATAAGTGAGGCACATGCTATGCACATGACACTCAACAAAACATAACAGAACACAAACATATCTCTATAATTCACATGTCTTTGCTGATATTGATAACCACAGACATAGAAGAGCATTACAGGTTTGTCATCTAAACAGATTGATACATGACCTAAAGCAATGTCCACGAGCCTGATTTGAGAAGCTAAGCCATATTTGAAGATAGAATGTTTCTGATCTCATGTTGGCCACTCTCTTTTTGCAAAAAAGAAAAGCACCTCCATCATTGTTTCCTTGTTTATGTTAACGAGGTGTAACTTTTACGGTATCCAAGCAACGTGGTAGTGTTTATTACTAATGGTTTAGGGAAGTTAAATGTACTTTCTAGGTAATGAAGTTACTACCTCATCTGCCGTCAGTATATCTCAAAGAAAACACACACTAGATCCTCTTGATGACACTGACGTGCTAGGTTCCAAACTGGTAGATACTCTACCGGATTTCATTGATCCCCATGATGATGATTATTCTCATGTCTTTTCTGATATTGATAACCACAGACATAGAAGAGCAGCAGGCAAGCTTACATACCTAAATATGACTCCGTCCCGATATCACTGCCGCCGTTTTGGTTTGATTATATATGTTGATGAGCCTCAACAATGCTCGTGGAATTTTGTGTGTAATATTCTACATCTTATATTAAACATTGCCTTGGGAGAGGGCTATGCTACAACAAATATGACAGTTGTGACATCACCAGTTTCTCTGATCATCTGACTATGCATGTAGTCATGATGACAGAAATTGACTTTGGGATTCTGTTACATTTGTTGGTGGGAACTAGTTACTTGGTGTAGTAAGAAATTACTTGTTCTATTTTTGGGCCAAATGCATGTCAACGGTTCAAACTGCACGTGCAATGATGTGGGTCAAGGCATTTCTTTATGAACTTGGCCTATCTCCTTCTGGGATAAAGAGAGGCATTCTCTCCCCCTCTCCCACGCCCGTGACGGAGGCCGAACGTCCGGGAGGGTGCCGCCTATCTCCTTCTGCATCTATGCTAATGTACTGTGATAATGCTGCTGCCATCTTCATTGCCTACAGTCCAGTTTTCATGAGGGGATATAGCATATTGAAGTCAGTTGTCACTTTCTAGGGGAAGTGGTTCAGACAAAGACTGTCTGCACTCACTAGATATGAACAGTAAGTTGCTAATCTGTTCAGTAAACCTTGGGAAAGAAGTCCTTTTCTACTCAAGTGGATAAGCTAGGCCTGATCAATATACATGCTTCAACTTGAGGGGTGTTGAAGTTAACGGAATTTTTTTTACTGTTAGTGAGCGTATTGGGTCTAATTAGCTTATAACTTGAATGCATATTAAGTTCCCTCATTGTGTAATCAGGAGTGGTGCCTTGGCTTAACTCCTATGTAAACGTGTATCACATATTTAGTTTGATCGTCAAGTAATACACAAGCCTATTCTACATATTTTATTAAAAAAATTCAGCTGTCATGATTAGAAAATTCTGATAGTCTAGTTGCATATACACTACATTTTTGGACGCATGGTCTTGCTAATTTTAGTTTAATCTTTTTCTCAGATATGCCAGTGGGTTCTATGCCAGAGCTCATTTAAACCTGATGTGATATGCTACAATTTGCTGATAGATGCATATGGACAGAAGCACCAGTGTGCGAAGGCCGAGTCAGTTTATTTGAAACTCATAGAAGCACAATGTGTTCCAACAGAAGATACATATGCCCTTTTGATAAAAGCATATTGCAAGTCTGGGTTGCTGGAGAAAGCAGAGGCTGTCTTTGCTGAGATGCGGAAAAATAAAATTTCAGCAAGTACACCCCCTAGCATTCTGATATTCTTGTCTATGTTATATTTAGAAATGGGTTAAAGAAATACTATATGTTTCCTTATCCCACCTAATTTATATTATTTCGTCTCTATCCTTTTGTAACCAGGAATACCATTTGTGATCTTTATTAGGTGTCATTGTATATAATGCCTACATTGATGCGTTGATCAAAGGGAAAAATATGGAAAAGGCCATGGAAATTTTTCACAGAATGAAGAAGGATAGCTGCCGACCCTCAGCAGATACCTACACTATGTTAATTAACCTATATGGAAAAGTACAGTCCGTACCTTTTATCAATTTTAGTACATACACATTTGGGATACTAAACTACAATGTTGACATCAGGCAAATCAATCTTCCATGGCTTCAAAAGCATTTAATGATATGAAAGCTGAGAAATGCATTCCTAATATCTGCACTTTCACTGCATTGATAAATGCTTTTGCCAGAGAAGGACTCTGTCAGAAGGCCGAGGAAGTCTTCGAAGAATTGCAAGAAGTAGGGTTTGAACCTGATGTTTATGCATACAATGCTCTTATGGAGGCCTACAGGTACATTTATAGACATGGCTTAGTTTTCCAAAACCATGCAGGTGATGGTGGTTATATATATTTTTTCTTTGCCAAACAGCCGTGCAGGTTTCCCTTACGGTGCTTCGGAAATATTTTCTCTCATGAGACATATGGGATGTGAGCCAGACAGAGCATCATATAATATTATGGTTGATGCGTATGGAAGAGCTGGCCTTCTTGATGGTATCATTTGCTTGTTATTTCTGTTTTGGATTCATAATTATAGTGGTCTCAATAAATGGCTGGCATGTATACTATAATAAGTAAATTTAAGAAATGATAGCTAATGTATACCATGCTTTGTGTGTCTAAGAATTGAAGGTCCAAAGATGAAAAACTTTTTAAGGAAGTGCAATATGAAACCTGAGAGGAGACTATAGGAAGGTCCAAAGATTATTCAAAAACCCTACTTCAAAAATTGTATCATTGAATTTGTTAGAACAAAATATCTCGTCTGCTGTCTATAGAGAGGATTGCATACATAATCTTCTAGTTAGTTTTGCAATTGAGGGAAACTATAGGAAAGCAAGTTCTAATTTTCTAATATTAAGCAGATTTCCTAGTTACATAACTTATAGTAATAAAGTAGAAAAGATTTAAATAAGATAATATATGGGCCTTATCAGTGCCCATGTTTTGGACAAGACTGGGTGAATGCCACAACTTCTCTCTGTCTTTAAAAGCAAGGCTCCCCTAGAGTTAAATGATGTCCTATGATATTCTAACATGAGTAACTTCATCAATGGTCATAGCTGTCAACACTATCATGGAACCTATCTAATGCAGCGTTTGGCAACACATTTGACATTACGGTGAGATCGATCAGCGCAAGATTTTTGTTCGGTAAAAAATGATCCCGATGGCTGCTTTTAAAACTAAAAACAATACAAATACAAATTGGATGGTAATCTTGTATTTGTTAACATCGAGTACTAGCGATTGGAAGCTGTCCTTACCTTCCCTATCGTTGGCCGAGCAATCATGCCGCTTTACCAAACGAAGCATAAATACCTTTCCATGAAGTTGCAATGAGTATGTTTTTTTCAACCCCATATCTTTTAGACTCAACAGTCAAATTGGCACCACCAATCCATACATTTTTCTTGCGTCATCAAGAGAAACCACTATACATGGTGCCCTTGAAGGCATACATGGTATGAGAACATAGCATGGATTGTATGAGACACCATGAGCAGCAATGCCAATGTATGATGAGTTATATCCAACTAATACCAAATGATGGCAGCCTAATGACTTAAACCTAAATCAACGAGATGCATCTACTAAGTGGAGCAAACATGGCTGTTGAGGCGGCAAGGCGACATACCACAATGTCTTGATGCCTAGGCGTCGACTAGGCGACCTTTAAAAAAAGACCGTTTATGTATATTTTGACTGTATATATACGTATTTGTCATGATTTTCATGAACATCCCCCCTCATATACACATATCTTATACTTATATATGTAGGTATATACATATATATGGTCAATCCCTCCATATACATGTATTTTATTATTTGAAAAAGTAACCAATTACATTTCTAATAAATTTCCATTAGCAATAATGTCATGAACAAGAAAGGAATCATTCTAAAGAATGTAAGAGAGCGATCAACAAGTAAATAGATATCATTGTCATAGCTACGAGTATTAAGCAATATAATCCTTATGTTTCCATAGCATAGCTACTGAATAGAATCTGAATCGAAGGTGCAAAATAAGAAAAATCAAAAGATATGTACGAAGAGTATTAGATCTAGTTAAAAATAATATTTGGTACATAACATAGGAAACAATATTAATTTTGTACATTATGATACCCACATTGAACATTAAAATACATAAAATATACAACGGACCCACAAAAATAGGTCAAGACGACATTATAGGAAAGGCAACATCACTCAGGCATGCACCTTAACAACTATGGGAGTAAATAAAATATCAACTAGATTTCAATATTCAAGTTTGGCCTCTAATAAGGCTTACGAAATCTATATATGGGCGTTTACATTGACCACTTAGACCGTTAACCAATGTGAGACTAAGCCACATGTAGGGATGTCAATGGGTAAGGGTAAACCTGTTTACCCATACCCATACCCTTTTAGGGTAGGGTAAATGAAGGGTAAATGATTTTCTTACCCTTTACCTACCTACTGGGTAAGGGTAAGGGTAAGGCATTATCCATACCTTCTAACCCGCTATCCGCAAATATGTATGTATAATATATTAAATATATAGTCATTGTGTTGTTCAAGTCTATGGATTATTCAATATTATGTGGCCGTCATTGAATTTAATACATGATATTATGTTGTCATCATTTAATCCAATACATGATATTCTTATCTACTTCTTATATAGCTAATTTATTCGTGTATACAATACCATTTTGGAGGTGTAAGACACAACATGTATTAAATAACAAGGTTTTATAGTATATGCACCATTTTACACCTTTTTATGTGTTGTTTTCTACTTCTTTTGAGGCTTATTTGATCAGGTATGCTACAAAATCTGAAGTTGTAATACAGTCATGTTTGTAATAATAAAATTTAATCGTTGATGTACCATTTCATACATATTCGGGATGGTGTTATCTACTTCATCTGTGCTAATTTTTTTTTGCATACAACATCATTTTGGGGGGTATAAGATATATATATTTGCAACAATAACTTTTTGTGACATATTTTCATTTAATATCATGTTAGTGTAGTAGTCTTTTTCTTTTTGGGAGCAGTTTATTTGCTCATACATCAATGTTAGGAGTAGTACTATTTGTATATGCAACAACCATTGCCTTGATAATATATTTTCAATACAGCACAAACCATTATATAATGTTGTAGAATATTACTTAAAATCATTTTGAATAGTTAATACTTAATAGTCATTCTAGAACATCTTGATATTTCACTTAAATATATAAATGTAATAGGCATGCCGCATGCCCTTATTGATAATGTTAGCACAAATTTTAGAAGATATAAATTTCTCGCTTCACCCTTACCCTCCCCATTCACCCTGTTGGTAAGAGGATAAGGGTAAGGAGATGATAAGGATATCAGTGGAAGGGGAAATTACCCATACCTTTACCCGCCACACTTGGTGGGTAAGGGCAAGGGTAAGCCCTTACCCTCCCTACCCTCTCCATTGACAGCTCTAGGCACATGCTTTATAAAACCAACTGGAAAATATCAAATTATGCCTAAAAATGGAGAAAACTATTTAAATAGGATAAAATCAAAGGTGGTGATCATCCTGCATAAGTATTCCTTCGACCCTTATGTCGTTAGTCAATCCAACTTGGTGATGCTCCCATGCAATAGGGGATTTGCCTTTGGAGTGGCGGAGCGGTTACAGGCTAAGGTAGCCTAGGCAGGTGATGGACATGGATAGATTGCACCAGATTGGGGAGACTGAAGCTGCTGCCACTTCTCTCTAGAAATAGATCTAGAAGAGTGTCTGCGAGTAAACTTCAAAGAGAGGGGAATCCCCCCCCACACACACATACCAAGAACACACAAGATTTTTGAGTTAGGTATGTATAGCGGGTTGCTTTGATATTAGTTGTGAGATCCAGATTAGGGAGCAAAAGTGTTGCATGCCACCAAGAGAGCCTTACTACATATATATAGAAGTGACAAATGCAAACTTTGGACTTGAAACATAAATGGGAAAAAAACCCAAGCCCTTGATGCAAGGAATGAGGTTTCGGCGAAATCACCGAAATTTCGCCCCAAAATACCAATTTCGGTAGCATCTGGTACCGAAACATGCGACTATACCGATATCAATCGAAACTGGCAACAAGATTGCATTTATCGAAATTTCGATAAAAATTTCGACGGTTTCGATGAATTTCGCCAATTTCGAGGCTTTTTGTACACATATTGAAAAATTTCGATGGAAGTTTCGATAATTGCAATCCTTTATGTTATTGTTGTTTTTTGAATAGGACTAAAGGGGGATTGGGGTTATTTCACCATTTATTACTCATGCATAGCATATACCTATAATATATCATAATTACATTGCATTTCCTAATATTTGCTACTCCAATTATCAAACACTAATACAATGCATGCTTTATGCTATATTTTATTTTCTTCAATGCGGACGACATGTATCCTAGTGGTGGTTTATTAGACAATGAGGGTCCGAGGAAGCCAAATACACCAATAAATAATGATTTTACTTGGAAACATTGCATTAATGTTCTTAGGGCCAATGAAATGGTTGACTGTCGAGTCAATATCAACAGCAAACTATCAACCCAAGTAAAATGTGTGGGGGACGCCCTACATATCGAATATGTGATGTTATAGCACAAATAAGTACATGCATGTATATAGCTCATAACTGCAAAATTACATAACTTAATTCCTACATTTTGTCATCGAAATCCTTCATCGAAATCCTCAATAAACAGGACAGTTCCCTTACCTCCCACATGAAGGACCCCTCCCTAACCTACCCCCACATAAAATTTTATTGCATAAAACGATGCATTTAGGTGTAGAGATCACACCTGTAAAATTTAATAAATTAATTCGTTCATTTTGGCGTCGAAACGGGCACAGTTGTATTTGTCGAAATTTTTGTCGAAATTTCCATAAATTTCGGTTTCCATGCTGTCGAAACGGTATCGAAATCGGATACCTTATTCCTTGCCTTGATGCATAACACATAATTGAATAGCTCAACTTGCTCTCAAACAAAGTCCCAACTACCGCACCCAAAGACCTTCTTGGACATTTCAATACCATGTTATCATACCAAATGCTTCCTTTTTTATTAAAAAATTGGCGATTTTATTCATGCCATCACCGTGGTTTGAACCTGAGACCTTCTCGTAACAAACCAAGGATCTGAGATCAACTGGGTGTGTCATCTTAGACACCAACTGCTTCCTTTTCAAACAATTATAAGCACTACAATCACTTTACGTTGTAAAAATACCTACTTTGTTCCCGATTCCATCACCCTTCAATTGAACCCAAAGTCCCAAACCATTAGTGGAACCACAAAAACATAAAGAAATACCTCTTCCCCCAGCAACACGAGATTTGACCTACGAAAGTGTCCTATTCAAAACTTCCATCCTTTCCCAAGGTTCCTACATCGTGCATTTAAGACAAGTGAGCAACTAGACTCACCCCCACCAACCCCCAAAGGCACCTTGCTAGCAAGATTTTACAGTATTTGAGAATAATGACTCTTTTTATCATATTAATGCTAGGCATAAGCCTTGATGAAATCCAGGTGCAAGCTGAGATCCTTGGAATTCTATGGTGCTCTCGCACGCAATGTGTAGTATAGTACATATGAAAGACATACATATATTGACATCTAGATAACTGTACAAAAGGTCAAGATATAAAAGGTACACTTGTCAATAAACCAGATGAGAGCTAGCCAGCATGGAATGAGGTTTTGTCGAAATCATCGAAATTTCGCTCGAAATTTCGATTTCGATGCTATCTGGTACCGAAACGTGCGACTGTTTCGATTTCGATGAGTTTCGCCAAATTTCGACGATTTCGATGAATTTCGTCAAATTTCGATGAATTTCGCCAAATTTCGATGAAAATTTCGATAATTGCAATCCTTGTTATTGTTGATTTTTGAAGAGGAGCAAAGGGGGATTGGGGTCATTTCACCATTTAGTACTCATACATAGTATATACTTATAGTATATCGTAATTGCATTGCATTTCCCTAATATTTGCTATTCAAATTATTAAATACTTATGTGATGCATGCTATTTTAGTTTTTGCAATGTGGATGACATGTATCCTAGTGGTGATTTATTAGACAATGAGGGTGCTAGGAAGCCAACCACACCAACAAAATGATGATTTAGCTTGGAAACATTGCACTAGTATTCTTGGGACCAATGAAATGGTTGACTATTGAGCCAATATCAGCAACAAACTATAAACCCAAGTAAAATGTGTGGGATGCCCTACATATCCAATATTTGATATTATAACACAAACAAGTACATGCATGTATATAGCTCATACTTACAAAATTGCATAACTTAATTCCTACATTTTGTCATCGAAATCATTCATTGAAATCCTCAAGAAACAGGACAGTTCCCTTACCTCCCACATGAAGGACCCCCTCCCTAACCTACCCCCACATAAAATTTTATTGCATAAAACAATGCATTTAGGTGTAGAGATCACACCTGTAAAATTTCATAAATTAATTAATTCATTTTGGCGTCGAAACGGGCACGATTGCATTTATCGAAATTTCTGTCGAAATTTCCATAAATTTCGATTTCCATGCTGTCGAAACGGTATCGAAATCGGATACCTCGTTCCTTGCTAGCCAGTCAATTAGAAAGACTGATGACATAATTGATAGAGATCATAGAAAAATAATCAGAATAGTAAACTCTTTATCAAAATAAATCTGAATTTTGTATTTGGAAAATGAATATTAGTGGATATGTATTATGATATGATAAGAAGTTGGATATAGGAACCAAATTATATTACTGTTAGATTTTGAAAATCATCAAGAGTAAATTTAAAAGTTGCAGAAAGTTCAGTACTCAACAGTAACAAGTGCAAACCTGTATTAGCTTCGAGTTTTCAGTCTTTTGACAAAATCAAAATATGTAAGAAGTTACAATGAGCGAACGACGGTGATCTACAATGGATCCATATATAATAAACTCCCAAGACCCAAAAATTGGTGTGTGATGGTAGACTGCAAAATCCAAAGTAAGGCTTGTGCCCTAATGTCCTTAGGTGCCAGGCTTGTGCCCCAATGCCCTAAGGCACAAGGTTTGTGCCTCAGTGCCCTAATGTGCCTCAGACATTTTCGGGCATAAGCCGTAATGCTGGACACTACGGCTTAAGCCTGAGTAGTGAGGAGCGACGAGCTAAAAGGACAGTGTTGCCTTGATATGAGATTTTTCAAACCATTCTTGCGAGCAAGCCCCTTGGAAAATAAGCCATTATGTAAACTCTTGTTCACTAACCACTGTAAGGGTCAGCCTCACTAGCACCCTCTAAACAGCGAGTAGCTCAAGTTCTAGATATGAGCCAAAATTCTTCATGGATTAGTACTCAGAATTCCGACCAAACCCCTGACAGGATTCTATTGCCAAAAGAAATCATCATCACACCCAACACATACAAGTCTTCCATCCAAAAATAAACCCTTTGGCCTTAAAGCAGTTAGTCTAATCCTCCTTCCACCACAAGAGAATGCGGTTAGGAAAGGCAGGAAAACAGTTTTTCAACCAGATCCCCCAACCAGTTCCTCTCAGCATCAATGGTGAACAAGTGGAGATCCAAATCAAGTATCCCCCGAAAGGAAGTCTTGACCATCTGATCAGAACTAACCAAGCCTCCAATGCTGTCCCATGTGTCTATACAATTGAGGGCACTAAATATATTCTCTCGGTCAAATTCAAAGTACTCACATATAATGATGATAATTCTAATGAGAAACCAAGGTAACACAGGTTTGGAAACAGTGTCAATTTCCAAGGGGCTTGAGAAAAATCCACATGGCGGGATTAGATATTGTTCATTGACTTGGGAACACTATATACCACTGCAACTTCAAACTTAAGTCAAACATGAATTACGTTTTCTGAAACTTTGCAACTATGAAATTTGTGGTGTGGATATATAATCGTAAGAAATAACATGCTTAGGCAACTAGTCCACAAGAATAATCATGTAAATAGAGAATTACTGGAATCTACTGCAACATACTTTCATTGACAGTATGACTCAGCAAAAAGACTTTTCATCTGCTTCTAGTGTTAGATAGCATCATTAAGTTATAGCAGAAAGTTTGATTAAAATTCTACGGAAAATAAACAGAGACTTAAGATACTTAATGCATCAAGCCCGCGGTTATTAAATTCATTTTTTGCATAGATCCTGCTTGTCTGATTCACGATATTATGGTATATCAGTTAGAAATGCATATTCAAATAAAACTCAAGCAACTTTAAGAATTTTTAGCTTTTACATCATCATAAACAATGGATAGTTAGGACAAAATTTGTTGTCTATAATTATTTGTAATTCTTTTGGCTGAGTTTGGACGAGAGTGATATAATTCCAGAGATTGTTTGGAATACATTTCAGGATTGTGAATTTGGCGTGAAGAATGACAGAGTAGTTCTGAAACCCAATTAAACGGAAGGAATAACATGCAGTTGGATGAATTATTAGAGATATGATTTTCCCACTATCCAATATGAGATTCACCAGGAAAATTATTTTTTAACACAAATCACCTGAGATAATTGATACACTGGACAAAGTCTCGATACAAGTGTTAATATAGATGCCTAATGCAGCCTACATGCTTAGCTCAAAAGTAGCTGAATGGGCTCAAATTTTAATTCTAAGTTAGGGAAAATATTATATTTTAGGGAAAATAACACTTACAAATCAGCAAGAATACTTGTAGTGAAAGTCATCTTTCTGTATCAAGAAATGACTGTACAAGAATCCCAAAAGTTGAGCCCATCACAAAATATTTAAATTTGAAATATGGATTTTATTTATTGAAGAAGGTTCGGATTTTGAAAACATTGTAAATTTGAAAAAGGGATTTTGATTTCTTAAATGTTAGGATTTTCAAATACATTTGAAATTTTAAAAACAGAGAACCGCTCTGTTGGTCTTGTGTGGAAGGAGTCCTTATTTATTCTGGAGAAAGGGCAATCTCACAATAGGATAGAATGCAAGACCCGAAGAATTTAAACTAGTTTAACTCTTTCTAGCAATGTTTCCGCTCTTGTTTTCTTGTATGTATTCGCTACCCAAAAGGGTGGGGTGGGGAGGATCCATTCAATTATTTTACTTGAGAATAAATGCCAAAATTCAATGGTTAGATCCAGAAACTCATTTAAAACGTAGGAACATTGAACTGCATATAGTAATTCAATAAATGTTGAATTGCATTTATTAATTTAGTGTTGTGAGACTACAAAGGCATTGTGAAAATTGGTACATCAAATTCACACTTCTATGATGAATGCATCCATAGACAAAACTCACACCAAAGAATGGACTGAAGTTTCCATAATATTTTCTATTTTCACAGGGGGCTATATGAAAGGGATGGTCTATCAGTAGGCCGCTATTTTGTCTAACCTTTAATATGTTAGTTGACAAAATAACCAGGGCAAGACAAATTTTGTATTGTAAAACATATCCATTGTGAGCTATGAAGCACAGATACTCCAAAACAAGTGTCGTACCCGTATCCAATACGCATTCGATACCAATACTCCGTGGATACTCCTGGATACGTATCGGATACTCCTAATCAGTATCCATGCCATATCCAAGCCGTATCCAGCCGATAAAACTAGAAAAAAAAATTGGCATGACATTGATTAGCGTTTGACACCAACTCCTGTCTCAACCCTCTGCTAAGTAGTAGCTTGTAGCTAGGCTGTCACGGTTGCTTCCTTGAAGTTGTTCAAGGTTAGTCACCATTCCTCTTGCTAAATGCCAGTCTTCTTTCTCTTTATTGTTTGTACCTCCTCTGTGTTTTGGGATTTCACTTTTATAAGAACTTCCATATGTAATCTGGATTTTTTTGTTCTTTATTGCAAACCAATTCATTCACCTTTACATGGTAGTTGTCGATGCTTTCCCTGCTAAGGTGCAAGCTTTATGCACGTTGATGCCCTCCATATTCTATGAAAGGCTTCAATTTAGTATCGTTGGTTAACATGCCTCTTGTTTTAGTGACTAAATCCATTGCGATTTATTCTGGATTTCTATGTAGACAATATCTATTTCATCTCCTTTAAAGATAATCATTGCATCCCCATCCTTCTGTCTCCCCCTATGAAGCATCGATACTCCAAAATAGGTGTCCTATCAGTACTGAATACATATCTGATACTAATACTCCCTAGATACTCTCTATACATATCGGATACTTCTTAAGGCGTATTCCTTTTTTATTAGCAGGATATGACCTCAATGCAGCCAGGATACAACAAACCCATTTAGCAGCCAAGGGAGCACCCCACTCGTGTGATCCCTCAAAATCCCAAAACTGTGTGACTTCCAACTCTAGACTCCCTCTATTGTATTGTGATTTGAGAATGAAATTGGTATTTTCTGTTGCAAATTACAAAATAAGCATTAAAAAAACTGTGCTATCCACATTGTGCCCGTATCTTATATTTTCAAAATTTGTCATATCCCTATACCGCACCCGTGCCCGTATCCATTTTTGTATTTGTATCCATGCTTCATAGTAGCTAGCCATACATGAGAGAAGATAGTTTAGTATCGTATATGACACAACTCACTTTACAACACAACATTACATGATACATGAAATGTGAAAGTTTTAGAATATGATACTATCATGTCTTTTTATAACTTCTGTCTCACATTAATATTAATGAAAGACCCCTTTTTGTATCATTATGGAATTGGTTTCCATTTTCTTTAAAAATATTATGATGTTCGGATGAAATTTGATTGTCTTCATCTATTTTTAAAATAAATATATTGGTTATTTTTAAAACATTAAAATAAATATTCAAAAATTGTCGTATCCGTGACGTACCGGTATCCTATATTTTTGAAAATTTTCATATCCATGTACCCGTACCCGTATCCGATACATATCCGTGCTTCCTAGGTTGTGAGGTTTATACTCACACACACGCACACACATACACACATGGATATATATATATATATATATATATATATATATATATATATATATATATATATAGAGAGAGAGAGAGAGAGAGAGAGAGAGAGAGAGGTCAGGAAGTGTGTACCGGCTGTTACATGTAACTTACGTGTATCGGCCAGTAAAGTAGCACATATGGAATATGTTCATAAAATCCAACCATATGGATTGATTCAATGCTATATGGATTGGACGTGTTAAAAAAACCATGATCATATTTCATGTGGATAATGTGATATAACAATATATCTTCCAATGGTATCTATAGTTTCTGCAATTTACCGTTGATAATAAAATACATATATTCTTTCATTGGTTGATCTATCGATATCTGATTGTGGTGATTTTTGATACACATCTTATCTAAGGGGTATACATCACATCTATAAGGTTAGATTGTTCAGTAAAATTTTAAAATCGTCATAAACAAAGATTGGTACATGTAAACTACATGTACTCAGGTACACAATTCTTTCAACCATTATATATATATATGTATATATATATATATATATATAGAGAGAGAGAGAGAGAGTGTCAGGCTAGAATACACTCGAGTGTAAAGATCGCACGAATACACTCAGGTGTGTTTGCATATCAAGACTATTTTTTACAAAATGTAAACCATTGATCTTCACTGTCATACTATAACTAGGCTACATACAAATTTTGAGCGAATTTGGATGAGTGAAAGTCATATATATATATATATATACATATAATCATATATATATATATATATAGGCTGTTCATTCGTTGCCCGACGGATAGCCAGATTTTCGCTACCCGCTGGAGTAACTCGGATTTAAAAGAGTAACTATATGGTACACTGGAGTAACTCCTGAATCAAAAGAGTAACTGTACTGATATATAAAGTTACTCTGAGAGCAAAAGAGTAACTGCGCAGAAAATATACAATCCGAAATATATATGGACGGGTTTTTTAATTTTGGGGGGGGGCAAATGATATTTTTTTGATCAAATTTTTTGGAGAGCTACATAAAATACTCCTCTACAATTGCGAAAAAAAATAAAAAAAATATCAGGAAGTGTGAAAAAAAATATCAGGAAGTGTGCAAAAGAGTAACTGCGCAGAAAATATATAGTCAGTAATATATATGGACGGTTTTTTTTATTTTGGGGGGACAAATGATATTATTTTTTGATCAAATTTTTTGGAGAGCTAGATAAAATGCTCCTCTACAATTGCGAATTAAAAAAAATATATATCAGGAAGTGTGAAAAAAATGTCAGGAAGTGTGCGAGGGTAGCTACCCGTTAGCTACCCGCCGGGAATTAAAGATAATACCATATATATATATATATATATAGAGAGAGAGAGAGAGAGAGAGAGAGTGAGAGAGAGTCAGGCTAGAATACACTCGAGTGTACAGATTGCATGAATACACTCAAGTGTGTTTGCATATCAAGATTATTTTTTGCAAAATTTAAACCATTGATCTTCACTGTCATACTATAACTAGGCTACATACAAATTTTGAACGCATTTGGATGTGTGAAAGTCACTCACCCAAGGGCAACAAAATCGACGCACGAAACTAATTTGAAATGTATAATTTTTGCGGTCTTTATAACATGACCTATAAATGTCCAAATGTGCTCAAAATTTTCGTATGAGCTATTGACAAGATGTTTAAGAAGATCAACATATTAGATTTTTTAAAAGAATATTGCATCATGAAAAACTACTTGAGTGTATTCAGCTCCGAATACACTCGAGTGTATTCTAGCCTGACTCTCTCTCTCTCTCTCTCTATATATATATATATATATATATATATAGAGAGAGAGAGAGAGAGAGAGAGAGAGTAGTCTGTAGTTAGCAAATAATTACAATCTACATACCTTTATGTTAGGCTTTAGGTGGTGAATTTAAGTGTTGCTCATCCCATTTCGAGTAGTTGATTTTAAATTTATTCTTGGTGTCGAGGAACCCCTTGTAGTGAGGGCCACATTGGGCCCAATCTAGCAGAGTAAACCTTGGGACTAGACATATGATGGCAACTTAGTCCAGTAGCATGAATGTCGTTAGAAGGCTGGCCCCTGGCTGGTGCGCTTGTAGTTGTTTTTTGTGAAGTTTCTCCTGAGGGGATTCAAACTCAACACCTCACGTTTAATAAAAGATCCCACTTACAACTTGAGCCAACCTTGGCAAGTAAAACAGTAAAAGTGGTATATTTTATGAATATTATACGTCGGTCGAACATGATTTCTTATAGATAATAATTTTTTTCTGAATATTTATAAATTGTATTGAGTTTTCACAATTTCTATGTTGTCACGAAATTCTCATCAAAAAATCCCAAGAAACTAGAATTTCTCAAGTTTCTAACAATTTTTCTTCCCATGGTTGGTGAAACGATGTTGAAGTCGACATATTGAATCCTTGTATAAATCATTAGAGATGACAAGTACCTATCACACCTATAGCTCCATTTCAGCAATGGCATCTTTTATAATAGTTCGACTTTTAAGTTGGTAATTGATGCTTATTTTCCTTTGTTTAAGGCTATCCACATATCTCAATTAACATGAAAGGATTAGAGATGAATTGACTTGGAGGATATTGTGTGAAAAGGGTATCTAATCTTTGGTTGGTTGGGATCATATCTATGGGAGGAGGTGGATTAGAACCCGACCATACTTGTTAAGGCGGCAAGGCGACACGGCGTTGGGGCTGGACGCGTTGTGCCAAGGCACGACTAGGCGCGCCTAGGCGTCGCTTAAGCAACCTTTAAAAACATAATTTATGTATATATACATGTGTCATGGTTTTTCCCCGCTCATATACATACATTGTATAGTTATATATGTAGTTATCTACAAATTTATGGTCGATCTCCCCATATATATATATTTTATTGTATTAAAAAATAACCAATTACATTTCTAATATATTATCATTGACAATAATGTCAAGGACACGAAAAAAATTATTATAAAGTATAGAAATACTGTGTTATTTTCTGCTTCTACTGTGTTATTTTCCTTTGTATTAGTTCCATATTGCCTGCTTGTATGTATGTCTTACTCTCCGTTGCTATATAAGAGAGTACCCTGTAAATCTTTTTACTCACTGAATAAACAACACCTTTCCAGTCTATATGGTATTAAGAGCATGTTAATTTTCCCACCCATCAGCCTTCCCATGACGTAAGCCCCCCCCCCCCCCCCCCCCCCGCCGCCGCCGCCCCCCCCTCCTCCACCGCAGCCCGCCTCCACCCCAGGCGCCGCCCTCCCCTTCTCCTTCTCTCTAGCCCCCCCTCCCCAGTGCCGCCTCCTCCTCCCTCTCACCCCATCGCCGCCACCTACCTCCCGCCACCTCCATCGTCCGTCCACCCATCCCGTAGCCACCTCCTCTCCTCCACAACCTACCACCTCCAAGCCCTCTCTCTTCTTCGGGGTCCTTCGCCTCCGGTCGGCGGCCACTGGTTTTTTACCACCCCTTTCACTCTACGTTCGGGTGCTCGTCAGATCTACATTCGGACACCCACTGGCTGGTTGAGTTGAGAGTCTCTCCGGATCTTCGTTCTTTCTGCCTGCGCCTCATGGTGGAACGTTGAGCTTCCCTCATGACGGAGTAGGTTTCTCTATGCATATTCTGTCTGGTACGGGTCTTCTAATCTGACACGTCAGATCTCTGCTGCTGCTATCTGCCCTTTGTGGGTTTCTGCTCTACTCTACTTCTGCGCCGACCCGCCTCTACCATGGCGTTCCCTGAGCCCCCCCGGTCTCTGTGCGTTACCACAGTGAAGCTTGACGGTGGCTCCAACTACCATCTCTGGTCGGCGTCTTTTGTGCTATATGTCAAAGCACAAGACCGATATCATCACCTTACGGCTGAACCTCCTGCTGCTCCTACGGCGGATTCAGATGACAAAGTCAGACAGACTTACGCACAATGGTCCAAGGATGATTTTGGCGTCATGTCTTGGATCCTCAACAGTACTGAACCTCGTATCAGTCAATCTCTTCTCTGCCTTCATGATGCGAAGGCTATGTGGGATCAATTATCCCATGTTTATTCCCATCAGGAGAATCCAAAGCGCGTTTTTGAAATCTTCAAAACCTTGGCGAAAAAGGAGTTCTCGGATGACATGTCTATTGATGACTTTTACAACCAATGCTCGGCACTGTGGAATGAGTTTGAACTCTACCACCCTTTGACGACTGACATCAAAGTTGCTCAGAAACAACGCAATGAACTGCAACTGGTGCAATTCCTGGCTGCCCTTCCTGCCTCCTCTGGTGTGGTTGACCAGATCCTCTCCAGCGACCCACTACCGACTCTTCGGGATGTTCTTAAGAGAGTCCAACGTCTGCCATCCATGACTCCCACTCCTGTTGTTGAGCATCCTGCGCTCATTGCTCGCTCTGCTGATTCTGGCCGTGGCCGTGGTCGCGGCCGTGGCCGTGGTCGTCGTCCTCCTCCATCCGGAGGCCGCGGCTCTTCTGGACGTAGTGCTCCTTCCGGCCCTCGTTACTGCAACTGGTGTGGCCGGGACAATCATACTGAAGATCGTTGTTGGATTAAACACGGCAAGCCGGCTTGAGCTAACCAGGCTGCCACAGACGCTGCTGCTGACTCTGCTACTGACCCACCTACTGCTCCAGCAAATGCCGACTGGTTACGCTCGGAGTTTGAAAAGATGTTCCAGGAACGTCTTACGCAGATGCCATCCTCATCTACTTCTGGACCTTCTGCAATGCTAGCTTCTCCATCATCTGGTAACAAACAGTGGTGCATTGATTTAGGTGCCTCCACTCATATGGCTGGTGACCTTCACTTATTTTCCAGTCTCAATAAATCTGTTCCTATAACTTCTGTTACTGTTGCGAATGGTTCCAAAACTGCTGTCCATGGCACTGGCACGGTCCCGTTATCACCACAAATGCACCCGAAGTCTGTTTTATATATTCCAAAATTTCCTGTTAATTTATTGTCCGTCAGTAAGATGATTAAACAACTCAAATGCTCTATTAAATTTGATCCTTCTGGCTGTGTTTTGAAGGATCTCCGCACGAAGACGAGGATTGGTTCGGGCCGTGAAGGACCAGACAGGCTATATTACTTGGATGGACCCCCTTTTGCTGCAGCTCTGCTTTCTATTTCAGTGACAGGATTACAGTGGCACTTTCGTCTGGGCCATCCCTCGGCTGCCAAACTGAAACATTTATTTCCTGCTTTATCCGAAAAAACTTTTTCCTGTGAAACTTGTGTTTTGGGCAAACAAACTCGATCTGTTTTTCCTGCTAAGCACATTATTGCATCTAAAGAAATCTTTGATTTGGTTCATGCTGATATTTGGGGACCATGCTCTGTTTCAAGTTTGTCTGGTGTGAAATATTTTATGACCTTTATTGATGATTATTCTCGCACCACATGGTTATTTTTGCTTAAAGGTCGGGATACAATGTTAGATACTATTCGCACCTTCTTTGCTGAAATTCAAACACAATTTAATCGCCCCATTAAAATTTTTCAGACTGACAATGCTCTGGAATTCATGCAACACTCTGTTACATCGTTTTGTGCTGACCGAGGAACCATATATCAGACTTCTTGCCCTTACACTCCTCAACAAAATGGCGTTGCTGAACGGAAAAACCGCCATCTTCTAGAAGTTGCTCGCACCCTTCTCCTACACTATAAAGTACCCCAACATTTCTGGCCTGAGGCTGTCTCTACAGCATGCTATGTTATCAATCGCATGCCTTCTTCTGTTCTGCAAAATCAGGTCCCATACACTATTTTGTTTCCTGATAAACCCTTATTCTCTCTGCCTCCTCGCATTTTTGGGAGTACTTTTTTTGTCAAAAACCTTCAACCTGGCCTTACTAAGCTTGATGCTCGCTCGGTCAAATGTGTTTTTCTGGGATACTCCCGTACTCAGAAAGGGTACCGTTGCTTTGATCCTATAAAGAAACATTGGTTGGTTAGTGCGGATGTGACATTTTTTGAGCATATGCCTTATTTTTCTACCTCTGGTGAAAAATTGTCGGATGACATTTTGGCTCCCACACCATTACCTTTAGTTGTTGACGAACCTCCTGCTGATGATGTGCCTCAAGAGCGCCCTTTGCAAGTCTATCAGCGCAGGTCAAAGAATGCTACTTCTTCTGAAGCCCCGACCGAACCAACTCCTGCGTCTGCGGATGATCCACCTTCAACTGAGGTATTTTCTGACCTAGATATTCCTATCAGTCTACGGAAAGGCATTCGCTCCTGTACTCAGCATCCTATCAGTAATTTCTGTTCGTCTGACAATCTGTGTAGTAGCTTTGCGTGTTTTATTGCTGCTTTGTCTGCTGTGACAATTCCTAAATCAGCTACAGAGGCGCTCTCTCATCCTGCATGGAAACATGCTATGGAGCAAGAAATGCAGGCACTTTGTGATCAACGGACTTCGGATCTGGTTGATCGTCCGTCCTCATGCCAAACTGTTGGATGCCGCTGGATTTTTACTATTAAATATCAACCGGACGGTACCATTGAACGCCTGAAGGCCAGATTAACTGCAAAAGGATATACTCAAACATATGGGGTTGATTATTTTGAAACTTTTTCTCCAGTGGCCCGCCTTAGTTCTGTTCGAATCCTGCTATCTGTTGCTGTAAATAAAGATTGGCCTTTGTATCAACTTGATGTTAAAAATGCTTTTCTCTATGGAGATCTGCAGGAGGAGGTCTACATGGAGCAACCTCCGGGTTTTGTTGCTCAGGGGGAATCTGCTTCTAAAATATGCAAACTCAGAAAGGCAATCTATGGTCTGAAACAAAGTCCACGGGCATGGTTTGACAAGCTTAGTCAGATCTTGATTACCTTTGGCTTTCGGCGTTCTCAATCGGATCATTCTGTGTTTATTCGTAAAACTGCAGCAGGACTTGTCATTCTTATTGTATATGTTGATGATATTGTCTTATCTGGCAGTGATAGTGCAGGGATACAAGCAACCAAACAATATTTAGCACAACACTTCATCACCAAGGACCTAGGAAAACTACGATATTTTCTAGGTATTGAGGTTGCTAGATCTTCTGCAGGAGTATGCTTGTCACAAAGAAAATATTTTCTTGATCTCTTGCAAGAAACTGGTATGTTGGGTTGCAAGCCAACCAACACTCCTCTGGATCCCAATATGAATTGGGATGATGATACTTCCCCACCTTATGCTGATCACCATCAGTTTAGAAGACTGGTTGGCAAGCTTATATATCTGACTGTCACTAGGGCTGACTTGGCAGCTGCTGTAGGATTCATAAGCCGGTATCTTGATAAACCCCGACAATGCCACTGGGATGCTATCTGTCATATCTTACGCTATCTGAAAAGTTCTCCAGGGAAAGGTCTTCTGTACAAAAAACATGGCCACTGCAATTTATCTGGTTTTTCTGATTCTGACTATGCAGGCAGTCGATCTGATAGAAAATCTACATCTGGATATTGTACGTTTGTGGGAGGAAATCTAGTTACTTGGCGAAGCAAAAAGCAGACAGTTGTTGCTCGGTCAAGTGCAGAGGCAGAATATAGAGCTATGGCTCATACTGCATGTGAGCTCCTGTGGGTCCGTAGCCTTCTGAATGAATTTGATATCACTTCTTCTAGCCCTATTCCTATGTTCTGCGACAATAAGGCGTCTATCTTCATTGCGAGCAACCCCACCTTCCATGAAAGAACCAAGCATATCGAGGTTGACTGCCATTTTGTTCGGGAGAAAGTCCTATCTGGTCACATCTGCACTCCTTATCTCAGTACTGAGAAGCAGCTTGCTGACATCTTCACTAAAATTCTGCCTAAAACTCGCTTCCAGACTCTGATTGACAAGCTGGGCTTATTCGACATCTACGCTCCAGCTTGAGGGGGAGTATAGAAATACTGTGTTATTTTCTGCTTCTACTGTGTTATTCTACTGTGTTATTTTCCTTTGTATTAGTCCCATATTGCCTGCTTGTATGTATGTCTTACTCTCCGTTGCTATATAAGAGAGTACCCTGTAAACCTTTTTACTCACTGAATAAACAACACCTTTCCAGTCTATATAAAGAATGTAAGAGAGTGATCAATGAATTAATATATATTTATTGTCATACATAGCTACAAGTATTAAGCAATGTAATCACTATCCTTCATAGCATAGCTACTTAATACAATCTGAATTGAAGGTGCAAACTAAGAAAAATCAAATGTGTACTAAGAGTATTAGATCCAGTCAAACAAAAAAAGAGTATTAGATCTAGACAAACCCAAAAAAGAGTGTTAGATCCAATTAAAAGTGATATTTGGCACATAAAATAGGCAACACTATTAATCTTGAACATTGGTGTAGCCATATCAAACATTAAAATAAGTGAATATACAACCAGACCCACAAAACTAGGTCACTGTAGCATTATAAATAAAGCGTCCTCGCCTAGGCGCAGCCCTGGGACGCCTTGCCACTTAGGCGGCCGCCTGGGCGTGCCTAGGCGAGCGCCTTGACAAGTATGGACCCGACAAAACAAACCATTCAACCCGAGGATAAGGCAACTTTCAGTTTTATTTATGAAGCTAGAGTCTAAATTAGAGGAGCAATCCTAAGTGTAGATTACGAATTAAGTTAATAAACAACCCAACATAATGTTGAAATGCACGAAATCTTTAAAACTTGTTTGCCAGGTTTGATTGACCAAACCTGAAATTGAACCTTGACCTGACACTTCAATGAAAACAGATTATGGATGCATGCCAAAGTTTGAGGGGCAAGGTAACTTGATACTATAAAATCAAGCATTGTCATTCATAACTCGAACTAAATCCTCAAGATCATCAGTGTATCACACTCATTGCATAAACACATCCCATAGATCAATCATGGTCCCATAGAAAGGTCAAATAGCACTTTAACTGTGACTTTTATATATATATATATGTGTGTGTGTGTGTGTGCGCCTGTGTATGTGTGTGTGTGTTTGTGTTTAACATGATTTTAAGAATTGGTGAATATTTACATAAATCTAGCTGAAGCTGTTATTGAAATGCTCTTGGGTGGTTTGAAAGGGTTGGTGTCGTTTCAAAACGGTTTTGGGGCACAAACAACATGATTGAGGAGGGGAAGGGATGTGCGTTGCTGGTGTGCAGGAGAGGCGGGTTGATTGAGGTATACTGCCTTAAACTAGTGGATTACAAGACCAATGACTATCCTGGTCACTCGTATGATTAGGTGTCCTGTGAGTGGGAGTGCATGTGGTGGGAGGACGTTAGATGTGCATTGTGTCCCTCCAAGCAGGGGAGGAAAAGTGAAATTGCAAGCTGTATCATCAATTGTTGGACTAGGAAAAGAGTTGTGGCCAATGTTAGTCTCCCAAAATGGCAGAGATAGCCTTTTTACCATAAGACTAGGGTATCTTTGAAGAGACATGGAAGATAGTGGTGATTGAAGATGAAAGTCAGGAAATTTGACTAAAGTCATACTTGGAAACAGAATGCTAGAGGACAGAGGGTCAGTAATGCAAAGGCCATAACTCTTACTTCAAAAGTTCAATTCCCTGGAAGGAAGCCCCTCAACTGGCGTGTTCCTACTAGCACGGGGGAACAAAGCCCATGCTAGCTCAATCTAGGAAACCAAATCCTAATTTTCTAAATAAAAAAACATAACTGAAAAAAAAGTCTCAACAGCTGAATGAGATTGTGGAATTATTCAGCACCAAACTCGCCTGTCAATGATTTGACACAGAAATCGGATGTGCCACCAAAATGGTTTATTATATCAAAATTTTTAACATCCCCTTATTCATGAAGATCTTCATAAGCATGAGGGGCATCTAATTGTTGAATTTGATAATGTGCTTCAGATGAAGATATTTGATTAAGCATTTCCATGTATGGCTTAAAATATATAGTCACGATAAACACAAAAATGGCAGCCAATATATGGTTCATTTTGGTATCTTACTAGTTAATCTCACAAACATATAAATCAATGACCATTTCGAGGGTTGTTGAAAACAATGCTGGTGTTGATCCTTGGCAGGAAGGCCACCTTTTACAACATCTATGATTTCTCAGTCTGAGTCTCTAAGGATACTTGATACCTTCTCCTGCCCAGCACATGTAATTCTAAATTTTAAAAAAGTGGAAGACATAGGGTTTTTCCTCTTAATTAACCACAAAATTTTCTTCTCTCTTTCCTCAAAAATACTGTATTCTAATCCGCCCATTAATATACCTGAATAAATGTAGTAACATATCTTGGTTTAACCTTAAATATTGATCCAATTTCTTTTAAATTTGTGATCAGCATTTGATCAAATTTTTTGAACTGACATTGAACTGGATAGTTAGTACCATCTTTAGGCTATACATTGGAATAAAAAATGTGTCTCCTAGTTGATATGCTATTATCTACATTCTAATTCAGAAGCGGTCGGAATGTTTGACGAGATGAAGTGCCATGGTTTGTCACCAACAATGAAGTCGCACATGCTACTATTATCCGCCTATTCAAAAGCTGGCAACATCCCTAAATGCGAGGAGATCATGAATCAGATGCACAAATCAGGTCTAAAGATTGATACATTTGCATTAAATTCAATGTTAAATGCGTATGGGAGAATGGGCCACTTTACAAAAATGGAACACATTGTAAAGGTGATGGAAAATGGTACCTATAGAGCAGATATCAGCACCTACAACATCTTGATAAATGTATATGGGAAAGCTGGCTTTCTGAGCAAAATGGAAGAAATATTTAGTTCCCTTCCCGAGAAAGCTATCCAACCTGATACTGTGACATGGACTTCCAGAATTGGTGCCTATGCTAGAAAAAAACAATACATGAAGTGCTTGGAAATATTTGAAGAGATGATTGATGCTAGCTGTTATCCAGATGGTGGTACAGCAAAAGTACTCCTTTCGGCATGCTCAAGTCAGGAGCAACTGGAGCAAGTAAGCGCTGTAATTAGAACAATGCACAAAGAACCAAAGACATTAGTTAGCAATGTTTCATAATTTTTCTGTTTATCTGAGGAGAAATGAACATATAAACTGCTTGAATGCAAGGATGTGATTTAGTGGCCTAATAATCGGTTCTGTAACTCCGATATCTCTGCACCAAGCTTGATTCTCATTATATAGACCATAAACATTTGGAGATGATGGCATAAGGTGGAGGTGTGTAGCAATGCGGTCAACCAAGACATGCTAATAAAATGTACAGCAGAAATGGCCTTGTTCAACACACAACAACAGAAGTCTCCTGCGTCCAAGTATGTTACGATATGCCTATTCTTGAAATCACTGAATCAGTGCCTCTGCAAGAAGAATGCAATAATGGACACGTGTAAGTTGTTAATGCAACAAGAAGACAAGGGGAAGTGCTTTACTTGAGCTTTTCAAGTTACTATTCCTCTTTACATGTCAGGTATCTGCATTTCTCTGTAGATCAAGCTTTGATCTACATGATGTTTAAGATTGGAAAAAAAGGCTCGTCTAGTTGTTTTCGTCTAAGATTTTTTCCAGATATGTGACTATAGTAGTACTTATGTGTTTTTATGATAATATCTTATTCTGAATCAACTATCAATGTTTGTCTGATATCACATTGTCACAGCTGCTATACACAGTCCTTGGCCACTTGAATTGACCACATGAATGCAATTTTAGTATACAACGTTTCTGGTATTTAAATTCTTGTCCCAAAATGTGGGTTTGTTATCTTTCAAGCTAAGGTTGTATAGCAATGAGAATGAGTCTTCTTCGCCCTTAGAAGCAGAGAGAAATCAAATATAAACACCTATTAATCTAATAGGGAAAGAAACTAAGTACAAAAGAAAAAAGGTTAGAAATTTTGGCACTTATGTAATTGCATCAAGGACACTATTAACGGTATGTATCTTCAAAGTTGTTTGACCTCCACAAGGACTGCGAGCTCATCATGAAGAAGGCAAAGTGATGCTAAAGCGTAGGGTGCTCGGGCGGTAAAGCGTTGGGCAATCATGGTTGTGACAATGGAACTGAAAGTTGAAGTACGACTCCGCTCTTTGTAAGAGACAATACCTGGAGCTATGTAGGTCTATTTTTTTCCCTTGTTATATGTACCTATTGTGAACTATTTTAATACAACATAGAGTACTTGCACATCCCTTCAGTACTAGGCAACATAAAAGAGTAAGGACAAGAATAAATCTTGTGTCCTTCTTGAGATATTTCCACCCTTACAATAAGTCTCTAGTGATATCATTCTTACTTTTATTATCACTTCCGGTACTGGCAGGGGCGATTACAATGTTATTAACCGATCGCAACTTTAATGCAACCTTTTTTTATCCTGCTGGAAGGGGAGACCCCATATTGTACCAACATCTCTTTTGGTTCTTCAGTCATCCATAGGTGTATATTCTCATTCTGTCTGGGTTTGTTATTATTAGTCATATTGTATAACCTTTTCAGGAAAACCGGTACAAAGTATACAAATCCAAAAGAGTAAAATTAGTCATCTTGTGCCCTGAATAACATAGCACACTATCACAGATCAAAAGAGTAAATACACTCCCGTGCTTCAGATATTCTCATCACACTAAAGATATCTTCTCATCTCAATTAAATTATTCTCATATACATCTTGTGAAAATCACCGAGCAAATTAGAGGGATCAACTCCTTCGTGGTGCATTCTCCTCAAGACCACACGATGTGATGTTTCAGTATCTCTTTATAATATTGCTTTTCAGTCTTCCCTAAGCACCTAAGTGATTGGTACCATTAACATTAGCCAATGGGCTATTTGCAGATTTCACTCCACGAGAAGCTTCAAAATTCATTGATCTTAAAAGCTGTTAGAAATTGATTAGGAGACAATGAGAGAATCTCCTCGGGCAAAAACTTTACTCCTATATATAGAAGAGGGGAACATATATACTTGGACTCAGTAGCTGAGCCAAACACACTTCCCTCCAAGTATTAAATAGGTATCAACCAATTAACAAAACTAACTGTAATAGAACCATATCAGAAAACCATGGCGTCAACTTTTCATCGCAATGATCAAATGGCCACTATGATAGCAAGGTTAAAGCCATAGTGTTAGCTTTCCATTGCAATGATCAAGCACTATAATAGCGAGGAAAATATGCCAAGTTGGTGAATAAGAAATACGATAAATACCACAGAGCAAGGAAAATATGCCAAGTCAGTGAATGGAAAATAAGACAAGCATCACCTAATATATTATATTACAAACTCCAGGCATCCAATAGACTATATAGTATTTCACATAAAGCAACCTACAATTTGATGATCCTCTCACTAATGCAAGTATTGTAGTTTTGCGATTTAATTGCATTGCTACTAGATCACACATTCCCTATGAAGTATGATGTTGTTTCTCTAATATCATGTTATATTGTCATATTAGGGACCTCGTGTTAATGCAAAAGCCGAAGACCGCATCATAATCCACAGATATTTCTCACTGAATGCTTGTCCAACTTGATCCACAAGCACAACTTATGAGTGGTCTTTCAATACTAAAGTGTCGACAATAATGGGATTGTAATTGACAACAAATCATATGCATGAAAATTATATTTGCAAGCATGGACATATACATGTCTCACATACACACACCACACACACATATATATATATATATATATATATATATATATATATATATATATATATATATATCTGTGTGTGTGTGTGTATGTATATATATGTATATATATGTATATATATATATATATATATATATATATATATATATATCTGTGTGTGTACTATATATATATCAGTAAGTTTAGAGATCATCAACAAAGATACGTAACCCACTCATCAAATATATATATATATATTTCATCAGTAAGTTTAGAGATCATCAACAAAGATACGTAACCCACTCATCAAATATTTGTTATCCAAATAAACGAAAGTTATGTACAAGGCAAACTCAATTTGAATTTGAATGTCTATAAGACAATTTCATATCAGGTACTATACTGATTAAAAAATCTATTTGAATTTTTGTTCTAAACAAACCACAAATATGGAAATCAAATAGTACAAAATGGACATGTCGACAATGCATGATCTTATTATATAAACAACTAATTAATGAATCACATGTGTGGGTGTATTTTAATCACAATAGAGATAAAAAAGCTTAGGGACTCTAGAAAGAGTGTGCACCTATGAATAATGTTGATGTTTGTTAGTATTAGGGGCATTCCTATCCTCCTTTTCCTAGCATGTACTAATTTCATACATAATTATGTACATGCATACATTCATATTTACAGAAAAAAGAGGTACAATATCTATTAAAAAAACATGTTTTGAGAGGTAGAAATAGGATAAGAGATATTACATAACATCATATATCCACAAACATGTATTATGGCATCAAATGAATACTAGGATACAAGTTTGCATGGAATTTATGAGACATGAAGGGCAACCTAATATCCAATTATGTGTAGGACATTATTTTTTTCTAAAGTCATGGATGTGAGATTTTATGTAACTAAATATTCGTGGTTAATTTGGAAACAAGAACCTAAAAAAGAATAATACCCTATGCAACACCTTACTGGACTTAGCCTTAACTGTTTGCTTGCAATATGCAATCATGTTGACATTGACAACCCAATATTGCACATGAGAGTTTCTCTTTGGTGTCTCATTCATGTCCAATTAGGTATATGTTTGTGAGACTATAATGGGATCTCCCTTCCTACCACTAAGCTCAAATGTATCAAGGGTATACCCAAAGAACTCAAGAAATTACTAAGGACAACAATAACACAAAATATTCAAATAATTGAATGTAATAATATGACCCAAACGTATCATGTGAAAATTCAACATGTATGGAAGAAGAAAAACATAATTTGACTTGTTGTGGGTTCATATGTATAATTCATTATATTCTATTCTTGTACTTCCATCAGCTTCTATATATTTTCTACTCATGTAACCTACAACAACTCAGATTTTTAACTAGGTAACCAAGCATTAAACTATAGTCAATGATTGAAACAATATAAAATAAAAATTGTAATAGTTTTGTGGATCAAGTCACCCACAAATCATGTCTCATAATTCCAATATCTTATACATATGAAAGAAACTAAAGATATTTTACATTAGGATTTCAAACTGTAAATAACACAAATTGTCATCCAAACATAAGACAATTTTATATAAATGTTTAAATCACATATATAAAAATAAACTTAGGCTTTACTTAATATAATAAGCGTGGCTATACATTATGTAAGATGCTTTCATAGCATATTTTCCAACGTATTAGTATTATGATAATTAACATACCTAAATAACTTTAAACAAAGGACATTTCATTATCATATATGAAATAAATACCATACACTTATGGAAACAATACAAATTTTTTTCCTTCAAAAGGTTGTTACTCGTAATTCACTAAAAGAACAAAGGAAAGTTCACATCATACGTAGGAAAAAAATTACTTCAATCGCAAGGGTTCTTGAATTACCCACTGCAAATAATCAATACTATGCATTTAGGTTGATATCCATTTATATTTTTCATGTATCCACATTTAGATCCCACATATTGATATCAACTAGAAAGTTCTAAGATACAAAAAATTGATAATAACTTTATGCACCCTGATTACATATTTAAGTGGATTGTAGATGAAATAGTCATTGGGATCATCATCATAAATGGATAACCTTGATAATTGTTTAAATTAAGTGCTAAACGATTAAGAGTATACTTCGCTTTATAAATACATACCTAGAGATTTTTTTATAGAGTTCGTGTATACAAATGAATTGGAAAAATTTTGAACTTCATGAAAAACATCATCTTTCTATTGCCCTTTAATCCTTGTTTATGACACAATATCTCGTTAGAGATTTTCCTTAGACAACATGATATGTGTTGGATTACTTACATATCGCAAGTAATTTTACCCTAACAACAATTATACAACATGATGAATAAGATAATACTTGTTATTAGGGCATATGGCATATCCATCATCAATGTAGAATGATTCATCCATCAAGAAGTTATAATAAACATTCACTATGTTAACCACAAAACTATAAAGGATGACAATCTATCAATTTTTAAATAATACTTCAAACATATTGACATAAGGTTATGTTGATAGTGATATGCCTTATACATTTTCTATTCTAAGAGTTCCAAGGGGTAGTTCATCAACAATCCATTAATGAATATATATACCCTAACATGAAGACTAAAACCTTTGTACCATACACCTTGATGATTTGTCTTTGTTAGGAAATTCCTGTAGGCATGCAATTAATAATCGAGTTGATATTTCATTACTATGCCCCTCATGCCAACTATATGATGCAAGATATACTCAACTTGTTTCTTTGATTCTATGGTTTGTGGACACACTATATATTTCTTCATGTGTTAGACTTGATCTTCTGTGTGTAGCATGTTGTAAGAATTAATAGTGAGCTTATAATTAGTAGGAAGAAAGTGATTGTAACGTCCTAGGTCTTGAGGCCTTAGATGAAATTATCTTAAAAGTAATTATTCGAGTACCCATATCATCAAGGTGAACCTTCTTTTCAAGGAGCCCATCACTAAAGAAATTTGTAGTTAAGCATGCTCAACCCAGAGTTGGACTAGGATGGGTGACTAGTCAGGAAGTTGATCATGGCTTGTGTGTGAGTGAGGAGAAAGCGCACAGTTAACATTAGCGGTGGTCTGTGGGGCCAGTCGTCATTCTGAAACTCTACTAGAGCCTTGGGCAGTGGGCATGAGTGTTACAAATGGTATCAGAGTTGTAACCTATCCAGTACAAAGTGTGCATTCAAGGCTAGTGGTAGTTGATGCAGTCTTATTTTAGGGCTTCATCTTGTGCCTTTTTACATGATAATCTCATCTGAACATCATAAATTACAAGTTAATTCCCCCAATATAATATTTTATGCCAAATGTACTTATGCCTCCTTTTGTGTGTATTTCAGGGCACTTATGCATCCATTGATGCATGGGAGAGAGATGAAGAACGTCTATGGGGTCTTACACCCCAAGAAGTGGACATATCTCTTCCCTAAACTTTCCTTGGATGCACAAGAGCAATTCAAAGTAAAAAGAGGCTAGATGAAGAAGAGATCAGCACCAAGAAGCCCCAAAATGACTGTGGTACATCACCACGATCGTGGGGAAAAATGTTCTAAAAGTTACAGGGAAGGTGCTCAATTTACACATGAATGACCACAACTGTGGTCATCACAATGGCTGTGGTCACTGAAGACCCCACGGCCGTGGCCCCAGAACGGTCGTGGCCAACGCCTTCCACCTTGTCCATGGTCATCAACACGACCGTGGTGATTTATGCATGAAGTTTGAAAAAATCAACAGGGAGTTGGTCCAATTTATACATGAATGACCACGGTCGTGGCCATCAACACAATTATGGCCATTGAAGGTCACCTCGCCTGTGGTGCCCTCCACGCCCGTGGTGCCCTCTATGCCTGTGGAGAACTAAAGACACAACGACCTCAGACCGACCTCGCATGTGGCCCCCCTCCTCCAACACGGAAGTGGTACCCCACACGGCCGTGGCACCCTCTATCCACCATGACTGTGGCACCCCGCCACGACCGTGGCCACCATACACACTTATCACTTCAACTCCACTTTCTACCTCAGTCGTTCCACTGCCGACGATCGTGCCATGCAACCCCCACCATGGCTGTGGTACCTCAACACGGTCGTGGTGACCACCTAAACCTATCCATTTTCACCATTGTTTTTCCCACTTTGCCCCTACTTACCCTAGTGCCTCCCCACCACCTATATATACATAGGTGGCAGCTACTACACGAAGGTTAGCTCCTCTTAGCTGTCATTACTCCCCTCCACCTACTCTAGAGTATTCATTGCCTCCTTCCTTACATTCAAGCCATCCATCCACCATTTCCACCTCATTTCCACCATATAAACCTAATTTTCTAGGTTTTCTACCATAATCCCCTTCATTTCCATACCATTCATCCACCTTGGAAGAGGGAGGTCGTTCTACAGTAGCTAGGAGGTGAACAAGAAGAAGATACTTCAAGCTCCATGGAGTCCTATCTCCTTCTTCTCATTTTTTTATCTTTTCTTTGAGCATGTCTAGCTAAGCCCCTAGTGGTGGGCTGTTTGGGGTTAAAATGTGACTTTGATACCATGTTAGGGGAAAATAATCTGTAATGAATATAATTTCATTCTATGGTGATTGCCTCTTGCTTCTATCTCTTTTTCCATTATATTGCATGTGGTTTGTGCTTTTAACATAGATTGCTTGCTTTGTGATGCTTGATGACACTTAGCTTCTAGGAGAAATTGGAATGTATGTGGCAATCTTAGGAATGGATCCTAGGTCCATTTAATGGATCCCTAGCTAGCTCCCTTTTGTTCCTACATACATCTCCCTTCTTCTACAAATGGGTGTGAGATCTAAGTAGCTAGTGTAAGTGTGATTAGTGCAATTGCCTAGAGTTTCCTAAAATCTAGATGGCAAGTAACATGAGGTGAAATACCCTCATCTCTACTCCCATTCCTACCCTTGGCTCTCAATTTCCCTAATACCACTTACCCTAGAAATCTATACTTGCCAAGTCCTACTAGAATTACACCTAACCCTAGTTCTCTAACTAGTAGTATAGGGTATATTCTAATAGCACTTGTCTTGCTGTTTGGTTTGGTAATCTAGATTGAAATATGAGTTTTACATGCTATGTTGACCTTCCCCAACTAATATCAAGTTGCATTCCCAAACGGACCACCTACCCATCATATTGCTTAAAACCCACTTTTGCCTTCTTAGCTTGTTAATGTTAGTGTAGTCAATTGCCTTTGTTAATTCTTAGCTAATTGGCTAGTTCTAGATAGTTAGCTCTCGCTCAAGTAGTTAGGGCTCCTTTGAGATTTCTTGTGTTAATTTGTCTAAGTAGTGATAACTTAAATTCTTGCTTGTCTAATTGCTTAGTTTGCATCTTAGTTGATCACTTAGCTTTCTAGTGTAGTGTAACTCCTTGCTCTAGCCTAATTGCTTTCCTTGATTAGTTTGATAACGTTAGCTTTCTTAGAGTTATCTAGAGTTTTTATTAACTTAGTTTCTTTCTTGCTCTTTCTTGCTTGCAATCACAGTGTAATCAAGCCAAACCCAATTTTAAGCCCTCAAACTCTAATCTCCACCTTAGGAACATAGGTAACACAAACCTAGCTCTAATGTCCCCTCTCTCCCTGAGGATCGACCCTAATCTTACCACTAGCCTATACTACAATACAATCTTGTACGCTTGCGAGTACGTGTGATTAGTTAAGCTTGTGCGTTGGACTAGGTCCATATACAGATTTTGAGAGATCCGTGTGTTTTCCCTTAGGTTTGCATCTAGTCACCTTTAGTTGGCTAGTGTGTGACCTTGAGAAGAATCGCACCAAGCTTTCTGGCGACATTGTCGGGGAGTGAGGCGCTCGGCCTAGCTAGTTAGTGTAGCTTAGCGTTTCCTACTACCTTCACCATTGTTTCGTTATTCTTTATTTACTTTTGCATATTGTCGTTCTACCTTGGTTTTTATTGCTTTTTGTGTATTGTGCAGGTGACAGTTGTGCATGCGTATTACACATTCGACTTATACCAACTTGATATTATACAACCCCGAGATAGGTAGAAGGAGACGCCAAAGCCACCACAAATAACACCAAGCAGCCGAGATGGGTGACCATGAAGCTCAAATCCCTCCCAAGGATATTCCATCACAACCCAACTGCCCTCTCCATGAATACTTCACTCCAAGGAACTACAATTCCCCCATTGCCACCCTTGTTGACCAAATGTCGGGTCAACAATTTTCCATTCTACCCACACTTCTTGGACTCCTCCCTACTTACTATGAGATGAAGAATGAGAACCCCTACTACCACATCGACACTTTCCTTGAAATTTGGTTCACTTTCCGCACACCCGCTGCCACCGATGACTCCATCCGGAGGACAATTTTCCCATTCTCTCTAAAAGAAGAGGCCAAGGAGTGGTACATGGCCAAGCTTGAGTTGTTGACATGGAATGCGATAAAGAATGAGTTCCCCAAGAAGTTCTACCCGATCTCCAAGTTGACTCAGATGTAGAGATGCATTACTTCCTTCACACAAATAGAGAATGAACCATTTCACGAAGCTTGAGAATGATTTCAGAAGCTCCTCACCTCTATGGGGGCCGGTTCAAGCTTTCTACATCGGGCTAGTGGATTTGAGCCAAAATAATGTTGATTTGTCATGTGGAGACACCTTTATGGCAAAGCCGCCTGAGGAGTCATTGCCCTTGTTCGAGCACCTTGCTGAGAAATCTCGCCACTGAGCCTCAAGTAAAGGGGGTTGTGTGACCGAAACTACGTCCCTCCACCTCCTCCTGTGGTTCCAGCCCAGACTCAAGCCAACCCTGACATGATGAAAATGATGGAGGATATGATGAACATGATAAACAAATCAAGCTAGAGGTTCTTCCAACCAATCTACTTTGGCAATTGATGTTGTAGATGAAGAAGTGTACGCTTTGCATGCCTTTGGTTACTGAAACAACCAAGGCCCGATGTCCAACTCCTATACTCCCCGAGTGGAGGAATCATCCAAACTTATCATGGAAATAACAAAATGAGAAGGGCAAGGGCAGCCAAGGCAATATCACAGTCCCAAGCACAACTCCAAGTTTGAAGAAGAAGTTCTAGGAAGGCTAATGAGCCTTGATGAAGTGAAGAAAGAGGTGTCATCTCAAGGACAAAACATTAGCCACCTTGAACAAAGGCTTGATCAAATCTCTCTTTCACTTGCTCGTCGTGAAGAGGGGAGGCCCTCGTCTCAGCTCATGGTGAACCCAAATAATGACAGTGGTTATGTGAGTGTTACTCAAGGTGCTTATGTCCCACCACAAGGCCAAGTATCCCCACTTCACCAGTTGCAAGGACCACTACATCCATATTCTCCTCCACCTCAACAACCCCCTTTCAACTATCAATATCCCCCACCACCATCACATGCCTATCAACCACCACATCCACAACAACCTCCCCAACAACCAACTTGCATACTCTAAAATCCTAACCCACCTCACCAAAGACAACCACCACCTTTATCTTCACAAGATCCTCCTTCTTCCCATGAACAAGTGAATATGGTGTCAATCATATGGGCGAAAAAGGCTTCTCAAGAGCTTAAAAAAGGGTATGATGAAATGATCAAGGTTGGTGATGCTAAGCCAGTGCCAAAAGAATCTAGTGGAGATTGTAAGAGCACCAAGGAGTTTGTTGCTCCCTATTTGCTTGAAAATTCCAAGTACATCCAAGCTCTCACTAACCCCTTTGGTGATGAAGGAGCACCCTCGAGTGTCCCACCACTGATAGAGAAGATGGTATCTTGCGTCTTGCCCCCATTTGAGTCTATGAGATCAACCATCCCACCCTTTCTTGGAAGTAAGGAAAGTGCTAGAGATTCAGTTCTTCCGTCCTTCTGTGACAAGATCATGTTTGCTGCCCCGCATGCCATTGACATGGTAACACTTGATGCAATACCTTGTGGGGAGCCAAAACCTCCCCATGAGACAGGAATCACCATCATACCTCCTCAAGGCCCACAAATTTCTACAGACACATTTGATGCAATTGGTGAGAAATTCCATGATGCTTTAGAAGACCCCTCTCTCCAAGAGAAGAATAGTCGTATCATGAATCTCTTAGGGACCTTAAAGCAAGGAACAACATGCATCAAAGCTTTCCTTTCATTGGTAAAGGATGTTTGCACGGGGAGGAGAAAACTGGTGTTATTGCCACCCAAGGAAATCTTTGCAACAAGATCTGTGAACTTCATCCTGGACATTAGTTTCCTGGAAAAGAGGGACGATTCGGGAATCCCTCTTATCATGTGTTATATCAGTGCACGACCTGTTGAGCATTCTCTCCTAGATCTAGGCATAGGAACAAGCATTATACCGTTCATCATGTACTTACAGCTCAGCCTAAAAAAATGGAATCGGTGGATTCTATCCTTGTCTAGGGTGATGGAACTAAGAGGAAACCTCTGGGCATATTGCTAATCAAGAAAGTGGCATTGGATCAAAGGATAAGCATCACATACCTAACCGACTTTCTGATCATGGATTCTGGTCCTATTTATGGAAAGGAATACCTCATATTGGGGAATACCTCATATGGAAAGGAATACCTCATATTGGTTGTTTATTGAATTAATTTTAAAAATACTATAAAACCCTATTCACCCCCCTCTAGTATTTTTCACCTTACTTTTCATATCATCCAAAACATAGGACTTAGCATCCCTGGATGTCTCCAGACATCTCTTTTACACTTCATCCTCTCTTATACAAATAAAAGAAATTATAAAACATTTTAAAGATTATTGGGCAGAATGTAAGTTCTTATCCTCTTTATCTCTTCCTTATGTCCTCATAGGACTAATAAAAGGAAGCTCAACTACAACTACTTTCCTTATAACTAACAGATAAAATCAGGAAAAGACATATCAGAATGACACAATTTCATCTGACCTGTCTCAACTCGTGGATCAATTACTGCCTTAGGTTGATTCATTGCATAGAATCTTTTTGTTGCCTATTTCCAACGTCATGCTATATTGTTTGGTGTAGATGGACCTATTTGGGACGCTTGTCCACATACTCATGTTCCACTGCTAAACCATTACCTTTGAGAGTCTTTTCGACTCTACCTCAGTGGTTGGGTCATTCCCTTCTTTCTTTTTGGACAAAAGGGTCTAATATGCCCAACCTGTCCACATTTACGACATATCTTATATGCATTCCATGGTCTTGTCGGCCTTATTACCGATGTAGAAGCTAAATTAGGAGTTCTAACTAGTGGAATATTAGGTCCTTTGTCCTTTCTTGGTAGCCAGTGTCATGGTGCATTAGGTGTTGGTTGCATTGGTGGCACCAAAAACTTCCCCTTTTTAGAGCTACTAGGCATATGTTCCCAAGTTTGGACAAATCTTTTCTTAATTTTTACCTCATGATCCTTTACTGGACAATCATTTATAAGATTTCATGTTTTCCTACACCTGTAGCAGACTCTGATTTCGTGTCGTGTCCTTATCCTTTCAACATTCTCTACTGCTCCAACATAACTATGTTGATCAGAAATCCTACTAGAGCCCAGAATTTCATCATTGGGGACTGGTAATCTGGGTTGTATTGCTTGTATCTGATCCTTGATACGCCTCAATGCTGTCATAACCAGTCCAGTGAGAGCATTAAAAACAAGGTTCTCTATCATGGTTAGATCAACCTGGGGATTCTCAGGCAATCATCCTTCTCTCACTTGCTCCCTTACACCTTCTCTTAGTGCAACAACATGGCTCTCAACAATGTATTCCTTGGGTTCTCCAGACATCTTTAAGCTTTACTCTATCTTCTGCATAAGCAGAAGTCCCTATAAAATATATGGGAGGACATTAGAACATACTCAACACCTTAGTCCTATGTCTTTGTAGACTCAACGAACCTTAGGCTCTGATACCAAAATTTTGTGACGTCCTGACATCAAATCAAGCCATCACCAGTCATAATTGTGGAATAACCATAAGTAGTGGATTAATGAAAATCACTAAAATTTAAAACCATTTTGCAAGGAGATCCTCTTCCAGGAAACTCTTATTGAAAGAACCAAAACTTTATACATATCATGGTTCACATTGTACATACATTGTATTATCTCATCTCGAGGATAACATATAATAGTTGCTTTTCCAAAACCTATACATAAGTAACGTAAAACCTTGAGGCATATAAGACAAAATCTCATATCGTTCATAAAACCATTACGTACTGACTCCAAGGACCTGAGAGTACAAAGATGACACATAGGACTTCTATTTACAAGACATGACAGACAACACACTTGACATGAGTTGTTACTGCTGCCCCAGTTGTTGTCCTTTCTCTGTAGAACAGTCTCTACCTCCTTGTGCATGTCCACCTAAAAATTATGGATCTCATGGGGTGAGACAATTATCCTAGCAACAGATATTACTCTCTGCCAATAATATTGTTATCACAAGTAAGAAGTATAAAACTGAGCAACGGTTCTTTTATATTAACAAGCAGAATTAATCAATGTTATAAGTAGAACAGAGTAATCTCTTCCCTTAAAGTAATGCATCTATCTATGATAGAACAATAAATCATTTATTCACTTTATAGGGAATATAAAGAAACGTGTATAACATCTATCAAATTAAGATGTATAAAAGAAGTGTACATCAACCAATATTTTCCATATTTGATCCTTAAGCAAATACGCTACACGGTTGATTACATATTACAATCACACTTATTCCTTGAGGAGATGAAGTATATCGTTCATGTTTCAACCGACTACATACTTCTCAAAAGTCAGTACCATACAAGGTCAATGACAGAGTCGGATGCCAAGACCTCACCCCTCTCAGTCAGTACGAGACAACTGGCAGTGACATCTCGTGTCAAACTGCAAAAAGTTTGCCAGGGTATAATGGCATCTTTGCTTAGAGTTACAGCCATAGCATGCACTCTCTTAAGGGAAAAACAGACCTACAATCTTCCCTAGTTATAAAATTATTAAGTCGTGGCATATAACCATACTCTGAGCCACTGGCCAGTTCATCATGCTCATTACTGAGTCTACGACCGCAGTCGCACTCATGTCAGGATATGGCATACAGCCAATCCCCAAGATCGTGGACGTAAGGGGATCGGTCAACATATGGTCGTCCAAGCTCACACCCCCGCATATTCAAAAATATGCGCTCCAAGTAATCCCGTGGGAAAAACCTGTTTCACCATTTCAGCACATTCTGACACTGATGGATCTATGTCTAAGGCAACTACATTTTACGGTTCCTAATGATATATTAAGTGCATAACAGTATTCTTTTAGCATCAAACAAGTTATAAGCATCAATCATAAATAACTGCTACAAAGCAAGGTGTAGCATCTATCAAGTACTTTTTTAATCTTTATAACACATTTAGATACATAACACTTGGGATCTCAGTCTCTTATCATATTATTGGGAATTCTTATCCCTTAATCATTATCATCATCATGATTATATGATCTGGGTATTTAATCCCTTAGATCATCATTGAACATTGTTACATTTGTAACAGGTAATTGTTACCTCTAGGTCCTCAGACCAAGGTATTCATCACACTTTTTGTACAAGTATTTCACATAGCTCACATGGTCCATTAAATATCTTATCACCTCTCACTAGGCAGCAACTATATTTTTAAGATATCTGATTGTATAAACATTATACTTGTTGTACAGATATTTAACATGGTTCACAATGCTTATTTAAATATGTACCATATAAAACATCATAGCTCATACCTGGCTATGCTCATCATCTCATGACTCTTGAATAGTTTGCACTTCATGATAAAAACTCTAGCAGTATATGACATCACTATGCAATTCAAAGAAAAATGCATCCTTCCCATTATTAGGGTTAGGATTGCCTATTTTAACCGAATAGGGTTTCAAATTCACATCATAACTATGTGATATAAGAGAAATACATCCTTCCTATGATTAGGGTTAGGGTTTCTCAATCTAACCGATTAGGGTTGTAAGTGCATACCATCTCCCTTCATTAGGGTTAGGTTTTCCCCTTATAATCAAATTAAGGATTCAAGATCATATTATCAATAATCAAACCCTTATTCATACTCCACTCACTTTAGGAGTATCAATGCATGCTTATTAACATTATTTGTCACACATGTAAAATTTTTTCTCTCTTATCCTCATTAGGATGTTGATTACATCATACTTTGGCTCAATCCTTCTCTCATGGTACATTAGCCTACTTTAACACACTACATTAACTCTTTATATCTTAATGTATTACTTTATGTATCACAATTCATGTGTTACTCCCTCAATTACATTGAATTGAGATGCTTCCAACATATTGGGTATAAAGGTGTGTATGCTACCATATTGTGCTTGAGATACCAACTTAACAACATATCGGGTATCCATATCGGGCATGTGGTGTAACCACATCACCACATTGTTTTTAGGGTGTATCCCCTAACACCATATCGTGTACTCATATCAGATTGACTATCACTTAGGTTTTATCATCTCAAGTTAGAGATACTTGTCCCCATATCATGTAAGAGCTAAAAGCTTAACCTCATATAAGGTATAAGGGTATACTTGTTGCCATACCGTGCACAAGGTTTGCACCATATCGGTCATGGTATCGTTCAAGTAGTATATTCACAATACCATATCGGGTTACCACCTTGGATTGGTATATCGGGTTATCATGTTGGCTAACATATCAGGTTGGCATATTGGGTAGACCATTATGCTCATATTCTTTTAAACCTTCAAAGTATCGGTCCTATCATATTTTTGGATGACAATCTAGATATCAAGTTGAGCTCTTTCTCAACAATCCTTCACACAGAAAGATATGGTGTATCGGGTTTCATTCCATCACCTAGAGTTTCAACACCATATTGGTTAAAGTATACACTTGACAACATATCATCAATGAAGTATGGACTTGACTTCATATCGTGCATGAGGTATATGTAGGTATCACTCATATCATTTGTGGGTTATCACTCATCTCCATATCGAGTTACCCATCAACTTGGATTTGACATATCAGGTTTCATATCATCAACTAGGGTTTCAACCTATATCGGGTTAGGGTATAATCCTAACACCATATCATGTAGGAGGTGAATTATTGACCACATATCGTGCTCATGGTGTGTATATGTTTCACTCATGTTGCCCATGAGGTACACATTCCTCACCATATTGTTTATAGTGTGTTCATATCAACATGTCAGATTACTTATCACCTAGGGTTTGATATATTGGGTTGGAACATATGCTTGACTATATATCATGCATAGAGTGTATACTTGACCTTATATCGTGCACATGGTTTTTGCTTAACAACATATCATGCACAAGGTGTGCACTTCATCATCATAACATGCAAGATGTACCTACTCATCACCATATCATTCTAGTGGTGTATTCACCTCACCATATCAGGTTAAAGGGGCTTCAACCCATATCGGGTTGTGACCATGATGATATCATCATCATCAACCTCTAGTTTCTTGTTCTTACTATTCTAGATCATGGAAAACAATCCTAAGATACTTTTAGAACTCAAAGGAACATCTACTAATCAAAGGAATTCAAAATTGAAAGTAGATCAACAAGTTCAACAATATTGAAGGTGAATAATAACGTAGTTGGGTTCAAGTTATATAACCCGCCTCAAGAACAACTTAAAAGCTCCACGCTCCAAAGCTTCACATTACTAAGGTTGAAGATAATCTTATCAAGAGTCCAGGGCTCGTTCACCACTCCTCCATATACAAAGAATCACCATAGTTAAGAACTTGGTGAAGAAGAAAAGAGTGGAATAACTATAACTCGAGAATCATACTTCAACCAAGGTTGAAGATGATCATGACCTTACCTTAATCTTGGCGCTCGAGCTCCCCTTTCTCTTTGAGATACTATGCACGATATGTAAGAGGGTATGCATGATATCTCAAAGAAAGAGAGTTGTGGGGTTCATAAACTTTCATTAGTAGGTGAGAGGAGAGGTATATATACTTGGGGTTCATGAAAGAGAGTGTACAAGAGGTGTCATCACCATATAATACTAGGTGACACATGGTTGACACATGACCATGCATGCACACATGTATATTTTTTATGCAAAAGTCTTGAGTATGATCTAGAGATGATATTTCGGCCATCCCTTATCTTGTTGGATAAGATATCTCATCTTTATCTCACAAATTATGCAAACTGATACACTTTTTGCAAGGAGCGTCTAACTCATCATGGATTACCTCCTTGAGGTTCTTATTCCATCATGGCCTTTTCTAAGAGTTCTCAAACCGATATGGGATCCCCTTTATGGTTCCTTGGCCGATAGGCACTCCCATATCAAGTCTACAATTCGATACAACTCAAATAAGGGTGTCAACTATACATCATCGCTTGGTCTTTTCATCACCAAGAGTACCATCACTCAAAGGTGATTCAAAAATGGTGTATCCTTATTTCTTTCTCCTCTAAATGATACATAGAGGGAGTAGGGACACTCTATAGCTGGTAATTTTCACATCAACCTTACATTTTGGGTAAATTACAATGTGTACCAAAATTGGTGCACAAGGCACTAGCATTATCCAAACAAAGTCAAACTTGGAATTTAGTCTTTCCACAAGACACCACTTAGCATCATTCTCTCTCCTATGATTTTAAAATACTTAAGGTACATTCAACATGTAACATTTTGCATTATAACTCTTCATCTTGGGTGAATTGCTTTGCAATTAAGCTCACACTTGAAAATAAACTTCACAAAGAGTTTTAATTACTTTTCAAAAGATTAGAACAAGTTTATAAATAAATTACTTAAGCAAAACTTCTAGGGATAAGCCATAACCTAGGTCAGGGATGTTACACATGCAATAAATACCTTTGTTATTGTAAACATCCCCGATACATTGGAGGCTAAAGTGTTAACATTTATAGATGTTCGAACATGCATAGGTTGCAATCTATGAGAAATTTCTTGTGTTATGATGTTGATAAGGGTTGGGGGGAATATAACAATCACTAAATGATTTCCTAAGAACAATCGAGAAGGTACTCAAATCGATTTATTCAAAGGTCTTAGCAATCCCACACGATAAACTTTTGGTGTTTCCACTGCTCATAGAGGGGGAGTTCCTCTACCCTTTGACACATGTTTAAAGGGTATGTTTATGACCTGATAGCATGAATGAAGATGGTTTTTGGAGTGGCTCAATTTTCTCTCTCTCTTCTATCTCTCTCTCTCTCGAGAGGGGAAGCCACCATAGGACCATATATATGATTCCAAATTTGTGACAAAGTTTTGTGGCATCCTATGAAAGGATTTTATTAGACTAAAATGTTAGATACATGTATCATAGATATTTCTAATGGGTTGGATATTATATTGGGTGAAAATTCAATGGGTTCTATGAAATCTTTTATGACCTGTTTGGTCGCTCACTTTGCAAATATTTGGAGTTTGTGAGAAAATGATGTAAAATCCTACAAAATGATTCATTACTAGTACTTTCTTTTTCTATTTACCCCATTTTTGGATAATGAGGTTCTTAACCAACAAGGAAGCTAAAAACAATAACATATGACATGACCAAACTAAACAACCCTAGCTACATAGATCAAACCAACTAGGATGGTATTGCTTGCTTCAATATTTTTAATTATTGTAGTTCAATTTTCAATTAGACTCATAGCTCTAACCATGACATGGGAAGCCCTTTTATTACCTAATCTAACACCCATCTAGAGGTAGTATGTACAGTTGATCCCTAACATTTGAAACTCATAACATAACTTGTCTTTGGAGCATCTCTCAATGTATTGACTAACCCTAACCCCAAGAAGACAAAGTAAGAGGAAGAGTTTGAAATCTTTACCTTTTTGTTTGAGGTTCAAGTTTTCCTATATCTTGTTTGGGAGGCTTAAAGCATGGATGAAGTTGCAAGTAATTGCATGAGTCCTTAGTGTGTTAACTTCATAACTAGCTTGTCTCCATGGATTGTGCTTTCTCTCTCCTTTTTTTACTCTATATGTTAGTTTATTTGTAGGTTGAATTTTCTTCTATAGTGATTAGTATTATACCCTCATGCATGATCTAAACCATGTATAAAATTCTATTATTATTTATTGTTATAAAGTATTTGTCTCGAAAATCCCCAACGAAGGGACTCAGGTTCGACTCTCGGCGTTGGTCGTGGTGCAATAGTGGTTGGCATTTGATTGGGCATGTCGTGGTGTCACCCCAATGACACGGCTGGTCTCGGGGTTTACTCTTGGCTGGGTGGGGCCCAATAGTGGTTGATCCCGGGAGGGGTTCTTCGTTATCAAAAAAAATGTTTGTCTAGTATGCCATTATGAGTGTAAATGCCAGTTTGATTTGTATTTCTTCATGAATGATTAAAATATGTAGATAATAGTACTTCTCATTGTGACAGTTAAAACTTTGTTTTCTTGAGATATTTGTCATGTCAATGTTCTTAGATTTAATACCTCATTGATCTATTGTCATTTTCTTTTTCCTCTTCAAAATACAACTATGCTTTGAATTGGTTTAGAAAATTTCTTATTCTTATGTTGGATCGAGACTTTTAAGATAAACCCTAATTTTCTTTGATGGTACCCCCACTAGGATAGGCGAGTGTAGTCACATTGTTATGGGGGGATGCATTCCTTTATAATCACTAGAAGGGTAGATCATTTCTAGGACTCCTGAGTTTAAAACTGCAGTGCATGTATCCTTACTTGGTTAACAACAATGGCATAGTTCCCTAAAGCCTCATGCACTAATCTAATTTGTGGTTTGCGATGTTTAGGGTTATCTAGACCTCTTATTTAGTTTTATACTAAGATAATCTTGTTTTCTATATTGTTTTGTCAAATGAGTTTGACTTAATTCCTAATAATACTTGCTTCCTCCCTTTGGACTGAAACCTTGCTCACTACCACTACATTGGTGTTCAACTCGTATAGTTGCAGTCATGCTTGGGATTTTTGCTTGATACTTTTGTGCAACGATTACCCTTGTTATTGAAAACATCATCGAGCGCATTGGAGGCTAATGTGTGAGTGGTTATATATGTTGGAAGACGCATATGTGCAATCTTCCTAGAGATTTCTCATGCTATGATGATGATGATAAGGGTAGGGGAGGCTTTCACGACCAATAAATGATGCATAGGCTCACCGAGAAGGTAATCAGATTGATTGATTGATTTAAAGGGCTTATTAGCAATCCCACAAGATAAAAATTTTGATATTTCCGTTGCTAATAAATAGAGAAGTTCTTCTGCCTTTCGGCATGTGTTTAAAGGGGCTTGTCTATGACTTGAGAGCATGAATGAAAATGGTGTTGGTGAGGGCCTTACTCAACTTGATCCCTCTGTCCTTTAATTGCATGAAGCTACCATAGGACCATATATATGAATCCAAATCGATGACGAAGTTTTGCATGATCCTATTAAATAGATTATATAAACTGAAAAGTTGGATACACGGTACCAAAGATACTTGTAATGGATTGGCTATTTTACTCGGTAAAATGCAATAGGTTCTGTGAAAGCCTATAAGGCCTAGTTCGGATGCTCATTTTCCAAATAATAGGAGTTTGTGAACACATCATGTAGTCGACATCACGCTGTTTATGCAGTTTCATGAGTGAAAGAGCACGCACTGTTGACAAAATAAAAAGGAATCACAAACGAGAGTGGCAGTTTCCGCTTATGGTTTTAGGGTGATAACTGAAGTATCTGATTTGTTTTACGTGAGTCGCCGAATGGTGATTGTAAATTCCATATCCACAACGATTAATTAGTACTAAACATGGCAATTACCTAGACTTAGAAATAATTCTGTTCAAGCGTATTGCATAAGTTTTCCCTCATATGACTAATTCAACTCTTAAAATGCGAAGAAAAAAGTATATATATTCGAATTCAAACGAGTGACTTGAGGATTTATCCGAATGTATAGTAATTACCAAGAGTTTAAATAATACATCAAACGTCTTGTATACCTTCTCCCTCATACGACCAACTCAACTCTTAAAATGCAAACAAAAAACCAAGTAAAAAGATCTGACATACCAGATTCAAACGGCGACCTTAGGATTTATTCAAACCTATAGTAATTACCAGGAATTCATATATATTTATCCTAGGGCATTGTGTATCTTTTGACATCTCTGAAATGACTAACTGAACATTAAAAACAATCATTCCGACCTGCCGGATTTGAACCAGCGACCTAAGGATTTATCAGCAACAACTACAGTCCTCCGCTCTACCAACTGAGCTAAGGTTGGTTGTTGTTCAGCATCACAGTTTATAATATATAAAATCTATAATCCTCTGCTCCGGTATTCTGTTCACCAGATTATCCGCAAGTTAGTCACCGAGAAGGCTCTCAATTCAGTAGTCCCGCTTTCTAGCCTCCGTTGCAGGTCGACCTCTCAGCCCCTATTTGGGAACAGACTGTTTCGTAGTCTGGATTGAATTAGACGAGGTTAGTCAGAATTGAGTCTGATTCTGTTTGGCAACTCAGTCTGATTCTGGTCAGCTGATCTAATTTGAGTCTGATTGCAGACTGATTCTGTTTGGCTACTAGGCTGGAGTCAGTTTGCTTTTGTTTGGCAACGTAGTCAGTATCTGCTGATTCTGTCCTGATGTTGTAGAACTGTTTTAACAAGAGTAAGGAATGCGTAGTTGTGCGTTGCTTTAAGCAGAACTTGGCCGAAATGTATTATATACTAAATAACAAATAAATAATATATAAAATACATAATTTATGTATTTAAATTAAATAGTAGAAAATGTGTGTAGCGTATCTGTAGCAGAACTTAATACCACATAAAAAAACAGATAATATTTGATTGGTTCCCGGGCATATACATATGTAACATACAAACTGAAAGGAGAGGTCTGCCCTGGACCTAGACAAAGACAAAGCTACACAATCTAAGTTGGTGAGCAAGCAGCCAACTTCATGCCTCGTCGTTCTCGTTGGCCAACTTCATGGCCTCGTCGTACTCGTCCCACGACACAAGACATGCTTCGTCCAACAACTGATTTGTTTCCTGTTTGTTGGCATCTTTTGGCCACTCGAACAGCAACGACAGATGGTGAATAGGATGAGTAACACCCTCAGCTTGTTCTTGTTTCTCATTTGGGCCCTCATCGTGTGTATGCTCGCAATATTTTTTCTTGCAAATAAGGTTTTCTTTTACATATTTTTTAATCTTCGACGGAGACATCAATAATTTTTCAAATTTTATCCTTGCCTTTGACCGTGACCGCGATGACGACATCTATAGTTAATAAATAAATATAAGTATTAGCAAATATCAATAATAGTAAGATAATTGTGACAATATTGAATACAAATAAATGCTCCAAACAAACTTAGCTACAAACAAATAAGAACGTGATGTATGCCTTCAATACATAACATAAAGCTCCAAACAAACTTAGCTACATACAAATAAATGTTGTGAAGTAAACACAAACAACTACAAAGTCGTAGAAATATAATACAAGTCCATGTGTTATTTTCGCCGTCTAACGTGGTTGTTTGATTCACTTATCGGTGTTAATAAGATATTCAGCAACCCCAGGTGGGTAAATGTGACGAGTCATCATGAAGTTGCGTTGCACGGCCAATGGCGGGAGAGGCAATACATCTCCCAAAATAAAAAGATTCTCTTATGAACTCTCTCCTTATGTGTTGCCATTTCATCTGCAACTCAGTCAAACTTATGTAAGGCCCCCCAGTTATGTTTCGGAAGTCACGCCATACCTCCATCCAAGCTTGTGTAGTATATACACCATTAACACATCTCCCCAACTCATATTGGTTTCTCATCATACCTCTGAGAACCATATCAAGCTCCGTACACCACATAAAAGAAGCCGTCTTTGGAGGCCCAGCCATATTACAGATTCTGTAAGTAATATATTTTAGACGTAAGGGTGTATCGTAAAATTAAGAGAATATAAAATGCATATTCAGTGCTAACTAACATTTATCAACATCACGGTGAAAAAACATACAACCTTCATAAAACATACACCAACATTATGAAAAATAACAAAAGCTGTTAATATCGGATGAATTCAGAAAGATTTAATGTTAAAAACATCAAATGGTGGACAATGTAAATCGACACACCAAACTAAATGTATCTCTCTACCATTAAACGTTATGGCGTCATAGTGGGTGAAGGAATGTCCAAAAGAAGACTACAATCTTCCTCCAGACTGGCAACGTAGCGTTCTAGAACCTCATGCTCATACTTTTTTTGGGTGTATATATCACCGTAGTTGTGATGAATTTCAACAAAGTCCTTCATGTTCATTGCCTGGCCCCACTGTGACTTGCACTCGTCTCGACAGTTAGTAACGTAATCTCATCTTTCAAAGAATCAATTGTTGGGGGGAGATTGACTGCCCAACGGACGTATCTGCACCGATCTTTTCCCTACAATATATTATCAAGTTTAATGAATGACAAAGAATGTGCAACATACACAACAACAACCTATTATGTATGTATTTACTAGTGCACCTCACGAGAAGGACATATGTAATACATTTCGCCCGACCTTTCACTCAAAATGCCAAAATCATACAACTCTGCATCCTCTATGTTAAGCCGCAAGGCTGCATCTAACCCACAATCACACCTTGGAACTTCAGATGGATTCATTGACATCTAAAACATGATTGAGGATTAGTAAAAATATTGTCGGATTCAGAACATAGATTTCAAATACAATTTTCCGAACATAAAATAGGCCTAACTGCTTGTTCTACATCTATGATGTATTGTATCCGTCCTCGTTTGAAGAGTCGTTATTGTTGTTGATGTGAAGTCGTTGGCGAAGATATTGGCACCTCTCACGTAGAGTAGAAATATCTTGTTAGAGCCTATCGGTGTCTGCTCTAGTCGAACTGACAAAGTCACATTGTTCAGACCATAGCTTGCGTTCGTTGCATGCATATGCAAGTTGTGTTAGCATAGCATCCCTAACTACAGTAAGTGTGGCAATTGTAGGTGGTACACGCTGCGCGGGCAATCTCATCTGACATCTGTTCGAAACAAGACCCCTACCACATGTAAAATATGGTATGTGGGGGTTGTTATTTTCAAAATGTCCATTTGCTGTGTCCGCGACATCCATATATGCACGTACAGTGCATTGAAGGCCGCATGTACAACAAGGCATTCCATTCTCCATTTCAAGACAACCTACCGAATCATTATGTCATGTATATTATTAGGATCCAGTAAAAAGTTCGTAAAATAAACAACTAAAGGCTACAAAGTTATGTGGTGGACAATTTATCAAATAATGTCAACGACTATTACACATACAATTGTACGTCAACGGGCATCCCATAGCAAATTAGAAATGGATTCACGTAAACGATCTCCCTCCCTTGAATCAGCCTGAGTTGTTTGTTGGAGGGAACTCAATACAACCCCAGCAGGGGGAACGACGGATGTTGAAATGTCATCTGGGAGTTCGTCCATGATAATGTCGCCATCATGTTGGCGGCGTATGAAATTGTGGAGGATAAAACAAGCCATTACGAGGCGACACTACGAATGTATGGGATATGTCGCCCCCTTTTTAAGGTACGCAAACCTCCGCTTCAGCACCCCAAATGCTCTTTCTACAACATTACATAATTGTGCATGGCGGTGGTTGAACATCTCCTTCTTGCCGGTGTAGTCATGTTTGTTTCCTCGGTACTCAGAAATATGGTAAGCTGTGTTTCGATACGGTGCAAGGAATTGCCGAGTGTTGGCATACCCTGCATCAACTAGGTAAAACTTTTCTAGCAGAACTTTAAACCCGCCCGTGGTCGTCGCTGACTGTAGGACCCGTTGGTCAGCAGCCGATCCCTCCCACCCAGTTAGGACATATGTAAACTCCATAGAGAAGTCAACTACAGCCAAGACATTAAGAGAGACATTCCCTTTTCTGTCTCGGTAGTGATTTTTCTTGTATCGTTTAACCAAGACTGGGATGTGTGTTCCGTCAATTGCCCCAATGGCATTCTGTAACACCAAAATAGGTTGTAAATAAATTAAATATTTCCAAATGATTAAAGATTGTAGGGGCCAACTATTACCTTGAAGTACGGGTAGAACCTTGGGGTCTCCAATATACGAGAATGTATTGTCGTGTATGTCGCTGCAGTTTGCATGACAATGTAGTCATTGGTCAACGAACACACAACGTCCAATACTTTGTTGAACTTTCTACTGATGGTCTCACCAGAGTGAATGTAGTCCTCAGCCAAAGCATGATTTGTATGTCCATGGCCAACCATTTGTAGAAAGTAGCATACAGCCTCAACTGAACTTACGCCTCTAGTGCTTCGTAACAAGGCTCGACTCTCAAGCTTGTCCACAAGGGCCAATATAGAATGTGGTCTCATTCGGTATAGGTCATAAGCCCTTTGTTCATGACCGTTTAAAATTTCTAAGACCTTCTGGTGGCCACTCCTAATGCTAACTGACTTAGGTATTGTAGGTGGTATGTCGGAAATGTCATCGATGATGGAGTTTGCTATAGACTCAGCTATTGTATCAGCAATGTGATTAGCTGGACCAGAAAATGTATTTAGAATGTGCGTGAGGAGCTCAGGTGTTTCTATTTGGTCAGTGGTTGACATGATGCCTACAAGTCGAATCATAGCAAGGTTGTCATGACAACGACAAGGAAAAAATGACTAGTCTACAATAATATGTAACCGTGGACATGTAAAATAATGGCTTGCAGGATACATAGCGAATTAGATTGAACGCAAAATAAAAGCATGGCAGTGAAATAAATTATTATAACAGTTAACAATTTAGTTTCTGCGGTAAAATAATGTCTGGACGGGGATAAAAATATTTCAACAATTCAACAAATTAGATTATGGCAAAAGAAAATGTTTCGATGGGAAATAGATTATTACAACAATGAAATAACTTTCTACTAATTTGCTGAGTGAAATGTCTAACCGTTAATCAAACTGATGTTCCCCCTTATGATTCGGAAGGGCCAGCATCATTGGACAAAGGAAAAATTGCACGATGAGATGACATAAACGACGATGACATACTTGGGTTGTTGTTGAAGTTGGGTGTTGGGGATTGCGGGAAAAATGCATTGTGAGATGGCATAAACGAGGATGGCATTGAAGGTGTTGGTGTTGCATTGGCAGCTTGGGACCTTTCCCAAAGGTCTTGCAACCATATGGTTATCTTTTGAGGTGTGTCTATAAGGCTGAGGTAGATGTTACGGTTTATTGAGTCCTTGATGGCGTTCACAAGTGTTGTAAACACAGCAGTGGGGGCATCTGGGTAAGTGTCATGGAAACGTTGTAAGATGGTTGTAAACTCTTTCTTTTCAAAGGCTCTAGTTGCTACACCACTTCCTAACTCGTGAACCTTCGCATAAACCTGTGTGAATTCAGATAACACTTCATTTGAAAGCCCACATCGGTCTTGAGCCATTGATGGCCGCTTCTTGTGCCTAACGACAGGAGGCCTCCCGCCAACGCTCTGTGTATCTGTTCCGCCTCCCCCGGTGTCTCCCTCACCTTGCATCCCATATGCGACCATATTCGGTACCCCTGATTGGCTTCCAGTGTTCATGGGTGTCTCTGACCCATCTAAGTCGACACTGACATCATCCTCGGAGGCAACGTCAGAAGGGATTTGTGTGTCCGTTGAAGACATTGCATGATGTCCTCTAGCAATGTTCCTCCCCGCCATCATCTCGATGTCATAGTAGTGGGGAAACGGCTTGTTAAGCAACCTAGTAAGGTCCTTGTTTTCCTAAGTATATGAAAAATTTGTATTAGGAAAGTTTAAGTGTAAATATAGGACATTACTTTATTCGATTAAGGGACTGGTTATTGGATATACCGTAAGGCTCTCCCTCCATTCAGGGCTATCGAGCAGCGTGGGCTTATGCCTAGTGTCATCCCATCCAACGCCACTCTTATTCGTCACAAGCTTCAAAGCGGCATAGTCCCTCCTCAAGTTCTTCCATCAAGTTTTGAGCTGGTCTATATTGCAGGTCGTCTTCCCCATCCTATTTTGCATTTCCACAGTTGCCTCCCTCCAAGCCTCCCTAGTGAAATGACCATCGACACACCTGCCTAGGTCATATTATCTGCACAATGCTGATACTAGAGCGGCATCAGAGTCTCTTGCCCAAACAATACGAAACTTGGGGTCACCAGAAGACATACCCCCGCAGGTGCTGCAATATATTATGATACACAAATCGTTATGCTATCAAGATAATACTACAGTGGAATTGGATTCATGCCATCGGATTCATCTCAAATTGTACACGTTAGCTATATTTTAAGATGTGTTTTGTTTGCTGATAACATATCTGTCTTGCATTACTTGTTATGCCAATGAAAGCATGTACTTGAATGGTGATGGCTGAGCTGCAATTACACCAAAATTACTCTATACAACATCTACTACTATGTTGGTGTGTCCTGGAAGTATTCTGTAACTAAACTTACTCTATACACCAAAATTGATTCTGTAACACAATCATTGCTACATTGCACATGTCGGTATAAAATTGGTCTATTTGAGTTGTTGAAACAGAGGAAGTTGGGTCACTGAAAACTATTACTAGCTATAATAATCAAATAGGTCGACAAAATGATGCTTAAACTGAGGAATTGCCTAATGTTGTATCATATTAATACATTGAGTAATTCATGCAATTTAGTATAATGTCATTCTGAACCACAACATTGTATCTACATAAGAAAATTCCTACTACCACAAACTTATCTGTGCAAGAAACACAAGATTTGTCTTTCAAATACAAATCATTTATTTTAAAGATTATCTCTTCCTAGTCAAACTGATTCCATTTTGTACAGACCTAGGTATTCTATAACAGAAACACTACTAAATTGCACATGTGTGTATAAAATAGTTCTATTTCAGTGTAATGTACATGTTCAATGCATGGAAAGTCAACAACAAGCCATGATAGGATAATCCAAGCATATTTGTTTGATGCTTTCAAGCAAAAGAAATATTATGATATCATTTCAATGTTATAAATCATGACACATGCTAGGTATTATCATAGATTAAATTAGTAGATTAAATTGTTCCCCCTTATTACAACAATGAAAAAGTTGTTCTATTTCAGTGTAATCTACAGGTTCAGTGCATGGAAACGCAACAAGAACCCATTATAGGATAATCCAAACATATTTGTTTGATGAGTTGCAAGCAAAAGAAATATAATGATATCACTTCAATGTTATAAATCATGACCTATAATACAAGTAATGTATAAATAAATGTAATTATTAGTACTCATTTTCGACCTATAATAGGTCGACAAAATGTTAATGTTAATATTAATATCACAAATGTAAAGAGATTTTAACTGCAAGTTGTTGAAACAGAGGAAGTTGGGTCACTGAAAACTGTTACTAGCTATAATAATCAAATAGGTCAACAAAATGATGCTTAAACTGAGGAATTGCCTAATGTTGTATCATATTAATAGATTGAGTAATTCGTGTAATTTAGTAAAATGTCATTCTGAACCACAACATTGTATCTACATAAGAAAATTCCTACTTTCACAAACTTATCTATGCAAGAAAATCATTTTAATGTTATAAATCATGACACATGGTAGGTATACCAAGAATACTACAAGTAATGTATAATAAAGGTAGTTATTAGTACTCATTTTTTACCTATAATACTATAATACTAATCAGTAGATTAAATTGATTCAATTTTTGACTGAGCTAGTTATTATCATAGATTAAATGAGTAGATTAAATTGTTCTCCCTTATTACAACAATGAAAAAGTTGTTCTATTTCAGTGTAATCTACATGTTCAGTGCATGGAAACTCAACAAGAACCCATGACATGACAATCCAAACATATTTGTTTGATGAGTTTCAAACAAAAGAAATATTATCATGGCATTTAAAAGTTAAATTAATGTGCAGGTAGAAAGAGTATGATTATAAATTAATATCACCAATGTAAAGAGATTTTAACTACAAGTTGTTGAAACAAAGGAAGTTGGGTCACTGAAAACTATTACTAGCTATAATAATCAAATAGGTCAACAAAATGATTCTTAAATTGAGGAATTGCCTAATGTTGTATCATATAAATAGATTGAGTAATTCATGTAATTTAGTAAAATGTCATTCTGAACCACAACATTGTATCTACATAAGAAAATTCCTACTTTCACAAACTTATCTATGCAAGAAAATCATTTCAATGTTATAAATCATGACACATAGTAGGTATACCAAGAATACTACAAGTAATGTGTAATAAAGGTAGTTATTAGTACTCATTTTTGACCTATAATACTGCAATACTAATCAGTAGATTAAATTGATTCAATTTTTGACTGAGCTAGTTATTATCATAGATTAAATCAGTAGATTAAATTGTTCCCCCTTATTAGAACAATGAAAAAGTTGTTCTATTTCAGTGTAATCTACAGGTTCAGTGCATGGAAACTCAACAAGAACCCATGACATGACAATCCAAACATATTTGTTTGATGAGTTTCAAACAAAAGAAATATTATCATAGCATTTAAAAGTTAAATTAATGTGCAGGTAGAAAGAGTATGATTATAAATTAATATCACCAATGTAAAGAGATTTTAACTGCAAGTTGTTGAAACAGACTAGGTTGGGTCAGTGAAAACTATTTACTACCTATAATAATCAAAGTAGACATCACATGAACTAGGCCTTTTTAGTGCACTCGTGAACCTATGCTTATGCAAGAAAATCATCAACAAAATATTTGCCTTTCAAATACAAATCAAATGTCAGAAATAAATTATGGTGATCAAATAGACTCAATGTAATTCAACCATTGTGTAGAATCCAAAACAATAATCATTTATTTTACAGATTATCTCTTCATAGTCGAAACTGATTCCACTTTTTACAGACCTAGGTATTCTATAACAGAAACACTACTAAATTGCACATGCATGTAAAAAATTGTTCTATTTCAGTGTAATCTACAGGTTTAGTGCATGGAAACTCAACAAGAACCCATGATAGGATAATCAAAACATATTTGTTTGATGGGTTTCAAGCAACAAAAATATTATCACAGCATTTAAAAGTTATAAAGCATGAAACATGGTACGTATACCAATAATACTACAAGTAATGTATAACTAAAGCTAGTAATAAGTACTCTTTATCATTTTATTATTCTATAGATGCACATAATCATTTATTACAGTTATTTTTTCGACAATAAAATCATTTTGGGATACTTGTGGGTACTAGATAAAGGCTATCTCGTCCTAGTCCAAATTATCTCCATATAGCAAGCAACAGGAAATGAAAAAAGCATAACAGCGAGAGAGAAAGAAGGAACTTTGGGGTAGATATCAACCAAAAAGGTTGTATTATTCCATGTCCTCCTCTCTGACCGTATTCAAACATGAATAATGAGATGGATATATTTGCTCCTATCCATGACAAACATTGCTTAAACTATGCCATCGACTGATAAAATGTGACTGTCATACACAACGATTTACTTGTTTGGAACCAATGTCGGCTGAATAAATACACAAATTAATGACCAATCCACCTCAGAAATCACCTCAGAAATGTCTGCCCTAATCGAAATCACAAATAAAAGCGTCAGCTATACTATTTCGTGACCAACCTTAGCTGGAAGGGGCGATAAAGAAGAAGCACTACGGAATCCTGGTTGTGTGTAGCACCGCCGGAGCACCGGGGAGGAGAACTGCTAGATTTCAGCCACGGACGACCAGCTTCCGCGAACAGCTGCTCCAACAGGCGTATGCGGAAGTGAAGAACCTTGCAGCACAAGGCGAATATGAAGGCAGACATACACTTTGCCTTGGACGAGGCGAATATGAAGGCAGATGGACACTTTGCCTTGGACACGCTAGGGTTTCTTCTGTGCGTCGACAAGATGGGACAATGACAATGTCAGATTCAGATAGTCGAAGACCAGGGCAGGGTATGGGTTACCTTGTTTTTTAGGGATGTAGCCGCCCCAGTAGACTGGCGGTTGCAGACGGCTGAATTAAGTCTCCACACGGGCGCTTCACCCGACGATGACCTTTGGCTTCCATCCGCGATTTGGTCGAGGTCACAGACATCGCAGATGGTTGAATTACTTCTCTCACACACAGACCAACAGTATGCGCGCAGAGCCGCGAAGCATCGGGAGGAAGACCGCCGAGAGGGAGAAGGCTAGGGCGAGAGGGAGAAGGCTAGGGCGAGATGGAGAAGGCTAGGGTGAGATGGAGGGGCGTGAGGGATCGGGGTCGGAGGGTTGTGTCTGGGCAGAAACCGGGTTGAGATTCACAATCCTGCCTTGACCGAGACTGGAATTATGCGGATTATGGGATTCCATGATCCCAAAATGGGGATCAAAATGGATTGTTGCCAAACACGTTTCTTGCCCAAACCAGACCGGATCGGGCTGACGTGGCGCTACACGACATGCCCTAATCCCGGTCCAGTCCATTCCCAAATAGGGGCTCAGAGGTTCAAGCTTGTCAGCCTCGTTTAGAGAGCCCAGAAAATTTCTTGTCCAAGGGATACAAAATGAATAACTTCTGGACCGAATCATTCAACAAAGCGCTCCTCAAACACTCTGAGAGGGGTCCCCCCGCAAAGACATTAAGTTGGTTGCTTCGAAAGGCTCAGGAATTAAGATTCATTATTAAGGTGAGCACAGACGCAACATGATCTGGGTAATAGCAATGAAGCTGCTCAATGCCGTGAGCAGTAGCTAGAAAGGTGAAGCAATCATGTGAAAATGGATTTTGACTTTACATGCATACGTTTTGATAATCAGCAAAGTGAAAGGGGTCAATACCGTTGACAGATATGCGCAGGGTTATTATATATATCACCGCTTCCAATCTTCCTGTACTTGGTGCCATGGGGATCGAGGCGCAGACTCTGGATTGTGACAATGTGACTCATTGTGTCTAGCCTAAATGTTAGGAGGAAGAAAATTGACATGGTGGATTAGAGGCATACCTGAGCTTGCTATATAGGTTCCCGATGAACAGTGGGTACGAAGATGACATACCTCATTCGGGTGGGCAAGAAGGTGGCGTGAGTAGTAATAATGAATGGGGAAAAACATTAACAGAGTCTAAATTATCACTATTGTTTCTACTAAATCTAGAGTTTAGAGCAAAAAAGGATTTTGTGGCAGAAAATACCAGTGTAAAAGATTAAAACGAACGAAATGTTGCCATGGTGGGCACAGATCAGGGCTTGATATAAGGTTCCCAACGTAACAGATGTGTAAGGATTAGGGATGAGCATCGGGCCGGGTTATACCGGGTTTTGCCTGTCCCAAACCCAAACCCACATTTTAAAGCGGGCCACGGGCCGAGTTTGGGCCCAGATAAAATTGAAAAATGTAAACCCATACCCGGCCCATATAAGAATGTCGGGTTTCGAGCCGGATTTGGGGTTTCCCATATAACATCGAATGAACATATCAAATTTTGCTAGATCTAACTTGCTAATATGAAAATTGAATTACTGTAAATGTATTTTGCGATAAACCTTCAAAAGAATGTATATACACTATATTGAAATAGTAACAAATTATTTTTTGGTACATGTGAATGTATGAGAAGTAAAAAATCAATGGAGTCCACAATGTTGTGCATTTTTACCTCCTCATACTATATGTATATACAATGAAATGGGTTTTGGAAGGGCAAAAGATCATTTGTCTCCTACATGTGGGCATATGAGTAAAAAGATGAGCATAATCTACAATGCACTGAGCAAAAGATCATTCGTCTCCTATATGTGGACACAATGAGATCAAAATAAAGAAATCAAGTATGTCTATTCATGTCAATGATGGTTATCTTACTAGTATGAATTTATTAATCATGTTGATTGATTGCATAGTATCCATGTTGCCATTGGTTAGGTACATACTACATATTGCATCAAGAAATTTGTATGTTTTTCTTTCAAGACAAAGATAGATGTATATGTATATAATGTACATAAAATACAATCTGGGTATTTGGGTTTTTGGGCATGGGTTTACCTCTGCCCGTACCCGGCCCAAATAAAATATGGGTTTAAATTTTAGGCCCGGCCCACCCATATTGTAAACCGGGTTCGGGTCTGGATCGGGTTATGCAGGCTGGATCGCGGGTCGGATCGGGCCGGCCCAACCCGATGCTCATCCCTAGTAAGGATCACATACTTCCCCCGGGCACGGGTGGGCAAACAGGTGGCGCCAGAAATTATGATAAATGAGAGAAAATACATGAGCGGAGGTTCAGTTTATTATAGAAGTTGTTGCTACTAGGTATGAACGGGAGCTCACATTATCATTGTTGTTGCTACTAGATGTTGATTATTATGTAAAAATAGGTTTTTTAGCATGGGATGGTAGTGTAAATGTGCAAAATAAGTGAAAAGTGACATGGTGGATTAGACGTGAATCAGGGATTGCTGATTGGGGTCATGACGACTAGATGTATGAAGATAACTCAAAAAGATTTGGTGTTGACACTCCCTTTTGTCAACACATCCTAAACCCAATCTCAGTTGTAAATACGACATCTTGCAGGCATCTTTGAGCCATATTTTAATGAGTGGCTTACATTTATGATTGGGCATTTCCAAAAACCAGAAAGTATGTTTCAGTTGTAAGTCAATCGGTTGGGGGTGAGTCAATCGATTGGGGCGGTGGGTCAATCGATTGGGTAGTGGGTCGATCTATTGGGGGTTACAGAAACAAAGAGGGGAAGAAGAAACAAAGAAGGGGAGAAATGAACAAAGAAGAGGACAACATTAACAAAGAGGGAAGTAAAGGAACAACCATGAGAAAATGAACAAGGTTTGTGGAGGAGAAGAAAAAGAATAAAGTTATGGAGAAAAGGAACAAGTAGGAAGATAACGGAAACAAAAAGGAGTAAAGGAAAAAAAGAGGAGAAGAGAAACAAAACAAAATATGAAAACAACATGAACAAAAGGGGGAGAAAAGGAACATGGGAGAGAAATTTAAAAAAATTGCGGAGAAAATAAACAAATAGGAAGACAACATGAACAAAAAGGGGGAGAAAAGGAACATGAGGGAGAAAAAGAAATAAATAGTGGAGAAAAGAAACAAAGAGGAGTACAACAAGAACAAAGAGGGAGAGAAAAGGACCAAGGATGTTCCAGTCCATTGGCTAGGGAGTATGGATCGATAGGTTGGGATGATCGTTTGGGAGGGTGGTGGGGAGAAAAGGAACAAAACTTCTGAGAAAAGGAACAAATATCAAGACAACATGCACAAAAAGGGAGGAAAGAAACAGGGGAAATAACATACCTCTCGCGGGTGGGCAACAACCAACAAGGTGCATGACAAATAATCAATATACCTCCCTACTTCTCTTATTCTTGTGTTTTTAAATTTTTACCTTCGATATGACCTATGTCTAGTGAGTGATCTTAATAATTCTATAAATGAGGAGAAGATGACCACATGTGGTTGAGGCTCGTCAAGTAGGTGGTTCATTTTTCTCTTAACAAGGAAAACTATTGTGTAGGTCAACCTTAGTGATGGAAACCTTTGCATCCACCCCCATAGTCAAATGGCCGATTTTATATCATTCATGTGTATAATAAAGGTTTGGTAAAGTTCACTCGCTAAGGAGTAGGGAGTACATTGGCACCTTCATGAAACCAACAATAGATTACCATTCTTCTTTGTGCTTCTATTTTTCCTTCTGCTCTTATCATTACATTATATTCTTAACATTTTTTGTTTGAATTTTGAATAAGTATTTACCACTGCCTCACTAGATCCATTGGATTCATATTATATAATTTTCCTTGGTATTCCAAGTTATATAGGAGTTACATTCTCAAACAACAATAAGTATAAGAACCTTGGATCTCCATATATGACATTTACTACACAATTTGACTCCTAAATCATGATTTCATGGGGATACAACACCCAATGCCAAATGTTATTAGCTAGTGAATAATATATCACTTTATGAACCTCTTAAAAGGACAACATGGATAACAATATATCTATGGCACTCCAAATACTCCAAAACAAATTTTGAAGAAATAAGAATAGAGAGATATCCATTCTTCTGAATTTCCTCATTATGATGAACCTTAGATAATCGTGAATGACACTTTAGGGTATCTACATATTAAATTATCTAGGTGGGTTCCACATGTGTGTGGACCGAACTATGTAGGCTTGCAAGTGTTTGTCTTTTGGAGGCTCCTAATGAACATTATGCCATTTCGTACTTGTTTAAACCCATTGGTGCCTTATAAATGATCCTAAAATCTCCATTGATCTTATCTCTATTATATTTATGATCATGGCCCCATCAGTAAGCTTCATGTTCCTATGATGTCACTAAGAGATGCCATATGGGTTCCTTAGTTGTTTTCTATTCATTGTTGATATAGTATTTGCTCCTTCCTTTTCCATCTCATCAACTATGCTGACCATTATCCTCTCACTCACCCCACTTCTTGTCGCCATATGCTCCCATACACACTTCATAAGGCCCAAACTAGAGTTGTGAGGATTTATTCCCACTTGCCATTCAGTCCAGTTATGCACCATATGAACTAGCATGGGGAGTTTGTCATAAAAAGATATTCATTTGGCTCCTTCATTCATAATATAAATAAGGTCATAGCACTAATCTAATCAGAGTTTGTTCATTAACATGATCAAAATCAAGAAGAAGCTTTGAATAAACCATGTTATCGGAAATTCTATAAGAAGAAGCTTTGAAATTGCAACCACCGCAACTTCATCAATTAAGAGATCCCCAACTCTTTTGTAAATGAGGTTATCATAGGATTCAACACAAAAATCCCTTTCATTAACACTACATAAAAAAAATACCAGATAGTCTTGATATGTGGGTTTTGCAAGTCAAATTAATAAATCAAAGTATTGTCAATAAAATAGGCTCTGGAAGGTTCATAGGTGAATTTCATATCTAATATGCAAATCTTAGATCCATTTTCCACTTATTGAAGTATAAGATTAGTCAAGCCATGAAATTAAGTATAGAGAACAATTACAATATTGACACATCAAATATATCTCCCAAATATCAATCTCAAACCTACTCTAAATACTACATTTATTCGAATCATTCCATCGTGTCAAATATTGCAAGAACAGTAAGTTTCAAAAAAATATATGAACTTGAGGATGTTGATCAAGCAATAAAAAATGACTAGGAAAGATGGAACTAAACAGCTGGACAAATATTTGAAAGAAAACAAGAGTGCACCATCATTTAAGGCAATATCATAATAGAGTTCGATAAAGTTTCACTTATAGTGGTATCAACATGACCTCACCATTTGATAGTTCTACCAAGGTTTCAATTTAAAACTATTATTGTTCAAATATATACATTTATGTCTAACATAACTCAAACAAAATTCAAATGTGCAACAATATGCAATAATGTTTGACCTCATATTGCATGCATGTGTGAACTTCCATTCTCGTGTCATCTTTCCATTGAATCAAACACGATGGTTCAAATTAAAAAATATTTTACAAATGCAAAATTAGTTTTGATAGGCAATTCTATTTAAAGTCGTTAAACTTCATAATGTTCCCTAGATAAACTTTGAGAAAAAAGAAAAAAGACTAATATACATATATCCTGATATATATATGACCTTTGCTGAAATATTAAAAAAATCTTAACGAAAAAAACTCCAATTACAACCTTTGTGAGAACCTCCAATATAAATTGCTTTTGAAATATGCACTAAGGTAATTTCTAGTCAATTGGGTGAACACAAATTAACATCACTTTATCTAGAGCATACCGGGCAAGGGCACAGAAGGGCCAGTATGCATATCTCTCTCTCTCTCTCTCTCTCTCTCTTCCAAAGCAACATCTTGTTTTGGGTCTCTCTCTCTCTCCCTCTCATGTTACATACATAGAGACATCATGTTTTGGATGTCTTTTTGTTGCTTCCCCCTTAGAAGTTGACCACCGTAGCAGAAAGTGCGACGATCGAAAGATCAAAATACCCTATAATTCAATCCACGGTCGCATATTCTTTTGGACATCTTTCAACTGCTTCGCTCGTCAAATTCACCTACCACGTTAAAAAACTACTCAATGCATACCAGAACAACAAAATAGAGAAGTCAGATCTGTACCACAGAGTTATACTAGAATGAGAGAACTTTTTGTACCACAAGTGCTAAATTGCTTCAGCACTTGTCAGGAATAATAAAAGATTTTTTTCTCAACCCCCACCCCTCTTTTGCTTAAATTCCAGAATCCCCCCTCACTTATATCAAATCCTAAATAACCCCCTTCTTGTTTAACAAAATTCCAGCCACCCCATCCACTCATCTTTCCGTCCACCGTCGCCAACTTTGATTGTCATTCTTTGTTTTTTTTCTTTTAATTCACTTTGTCTCCTAATTTAATATATATTGGGTATGTTATATTACATTATTAATATATGATATTATTTAATTATAATATTCATGAAATAATAGTAATTATTATATTAGTTGTATACTATATATTAATTAAGAGTTTACCCCGACAAATTGTGCCTGCTTCACTAATGCAAAAAGTCTGGGCTATCATGAGTTTGTCCACTTTTGGTTCAACTTCGAGTCGACTCGGGTCGTGGTTGATTATTTCGGATTAGGTTTTGATCTCTTATCATATTTTTATTTTATTTAACTACTATTCATAAAAAAAATTATGGTCTTTGGGTCTGGTCGGGTGGGTTCGATCAGGTCTATCTAAAATTTAATTAGTTGGAGTCTGATTCTAGCCCTTATTTGGGTCGGTTTGGATTTGACTACAAAGTCTGAACGAGACATATTCAACCAAAATCCGAATCTGAAACAGACCCAAATAAGAATTATATAGAATCTGACCTAAGCTGATCAAAATATCCATAGACTAACTTGAACATGATATGATGCAAACATCAGAAAAAAGTTATGAATATTAGTCAAAATATTATGAAGAACATTGAACTTGACCAAAATAATATGACACGGCCCAATATAATATGCACGTAAATTTAAAAAAAGAGTTTTTTTACTAGATAAAGTAATATGAATGATTTTACGAGTATTTTTTTAATTTGTGTTCATATTATTTTGGGCTGTGTCATATTATTTTGGTCAAGTTCGGTATTTTTCATAATATTTTGACTAATATTCATAACTTTTTTACAATGTTTGTATCATACAGTCAGGTCAGTCTGCATATTTTGATCAGCTCAGGTCAGACTTTATATAAATCTTATTTGGGTCTCTTTCAGATCCAGATTTGGGTTGAATGTCTCATTCAGACTTTTGAACTAGTTTGCAAAGCGGTAGGCTCCGTCACTCTCCACTGCTTCAAATTGATGTGGTAGATATTGTGCAATTTTCATCTTGGCAATGCCAAAAATGGAAATTCATCGGTGGTAGGTTCAATTGGTGTTAGTGTAACATCAATTTAATTACCCACACGCTGCCTGGACATGCCCGCTCGCTATTAGATGTAATCGTACGTTGTGTCAAACGGAGCATTTGTAGTCAAATCCAAATCGTCTCAAACAAGAGTTAAAATCAGACTCTAAGCTAACTATATTTTAGTTAGACCTGACCGAACCCACCCCAACCTGATCCAAAGGCCATGATTTTTTTATGAGTATTAATTAAAATAAAATAAAAATATGCTAAGATATCAAAACCTAACCTGAAATAATCAACTGAGTCGACCCGAAGTCAAACAAAAAAACTAGACAGACTCCAGATAGCCCAAACAGTTTGTATCAGTAAAGCGTGTGCAATTTGTCAGGATAAAATTTTGATATATCATATACAACTACTATAATAATTAGTATTATTTCATAAATATAATAATTAAATAATATCATAAATTAACAATTTCATATAATATACACAATATATATTAAATTAGGGGACAAAGTGATTTAAAAGAAAGAATAAGAAGGCAGAGGAAATTGACAGCGGTGAGTGGAAGGGGTGGCAGGAATTTTATTGAACAAAGAGGGGGTTATTTAGGAATTGATATAAGTGGGGGATTTCTGGGATTTAAGCGAAAGAGGGGCTTTTTGAGGAAAAAAGTCATAATAAAAAGATACACAAGATACATATAAGTGGAACCTATGAACTCAGAATGTAAAAAGTACCACCGGCTTCTGACAAAAGCATGTTAAAAGTTATAAAAAAGAGTGAGACCGTGGATCATCCTTTAAATGATGGCACCCACCGACACAACATGGAATAACTATACGCATGTGTACAGGTAAATAAGCCATTAAGGTATGAGTGAAATCAAATCATTCATACTGATCAAGAGTAACTAATCAATAAGAAAATTTTAGCTCAGTAAAGCCTTCCAGCCTGAAGCATATCACACAACCCAAGGAAATTTACAAACTCAAAATCATATAACTCGACGATGCACTGTCTATACACGATTATTAAAACATTTACATAGATCAACATCATTCGATGGGGTTCTAAAACAAATAACCAAATATGGTTATTTCATGTACAAGCAGTCAATGTCTTCCAGCAACTCCCCGCCTCGCCCCCATAAAAAAATGAGAAACTACAGACCGGAAACTCTTAACTCGTGAAAGACAATTATAGCTCAAACATCCGTGTCTTATAACTTCTTCACTTGGCTTACCGTATCAACGTCATTACAAACAGGGTAATTACGACGCATAATAGAAGACAGATTACTTATCCTTAAATACAGCAAGAAGCCTGAAACTTCACAGCAGAGTTATTTCTAGTACCAGGAGGAAATTTTTCATGCCTTGAACATTCTTTTCTTCTTAACATTACATATGTTAAAGTTTCTTGCACAGAGTGTAGCTGTGTAACATGATATTTATTTTTACAATACATTTAGGAGCGTCCTTAAAAGCCTACAAAATTGAATGTTGTGGAAGCCCAGCCGTTGCATGAACATACGGAGGCATAATTAGTTGTTTCCACCAGAGGCTGTGTAGAAAATAGCCGTACCCCTGTTTTTCAAGTCACGAACTGCTGGCAGTCTCGCTGGTTCTTCACCAAAGGAAATTTTCCTCAGTTGTCTGGTAGTAGCATCTACTTGCGTGACTACAAAGACAGTTTACATGGAGTCTTCTTATATATACAGTGAGTGAGCTATACACAAATCCCCTTGTTGGACACCCTTCATAAAGAGGGTATCAGAAGTAGATCTCCTGCAAATGGTATCGGAAGGCACCTTTGTGTAGATCAACCTTTTCATCTTTCGCTATTTACATCAGTCACCATACTCCAGCAGCATAGTTTATTAAGAGCCTTCCTCTTTTAAGTTATAAAGAATCTCGCATCTCAGGGACCCAAGAATTGCTTAGCAGTGACGCCAAGATAGGGCCAAACAAGGAATCAATTGAAAAAATATGTGGAATTCAAGACTTCCTTTAAGTCAAAATCACCTCGCTCCGGCAAAGAAGGGAAACTTAATGAAGGGAAAGAACGTTGAAAATCTTCAACTAGCTGCAATAAAGATAAAAAACATTCATGTCATTCTTCAATAATGGTAGCCAAGTACTAGTATGACCATTGTGCAATCATTCAACTCTATTATAGCATCTAAACAAAAACTAAAACACCTTATTTACCCAGAATATCATAAGATATAATTATATGACATCAACTGCAGTAACACCATAAAAACAGGAAGACAATCCTCAAATACGTTATTGTATATAAATATAGCATACATTCTCAAGTATTGGCGCTTCATAAAGTTCCACAAATTTTTCCCTCAGTATCGTGTTCATGACATCAACATCACAAGCATGTGTCCAATAAGAATCGTGTACTCCTGCAGTGAAAAGACCATATATTAGCCTTCAACACATTAGCTTATCGTCTAGCATAGAGCCAAATCGTTCTGAATGAGCAGGAAACCATGATTTATCCCAATAGATCATGAAACTTGAGCACAAGAATTTAAAGACAAAAATCAAACAAATCATTTATGACCAAAACAAAACAAACCTGCAAAGTTCAAGCCAGCCTTTTTGCAGGCAATTGCGGTCATCATCATATGAGATCCATCAAGGGAGTGAACAAAATTTGGTGGAAAAGCTGTCCGTTGACGCTTTACCATAACCTAATCCAGGTAAAAGAAGAAAGCACCAGAAATATATCAGTACATGGTACACAACAGGCGAGTAGCAAGTTAATGCTCATTGTGAACTGTGGTGAGATGGGATACATGGCCAAGAGAACCAAAAAGGAAACTAGGCAAAATTGACAAAACCGCTGACTCCCGAACAATGCCAGACGAAGTGCATTGATTGAAAGTATCAGGATGGAGAAGGCATTAAGTGGGGCGTAGCACTGTAGATGATCATATAGAGTTCATATGTATAGTGCTTGGCTGATAAAGTTAAAAGGGAAGTATACCAATCAAACCCCTCTAATCCATTTGACACGAGCAATTTCCTTGCTAAAAATGTGTATCCCATTTCCAATTGTACTAAATTAGAGCCATTGTTCCTATTGTGAATTCGGCAAGGTTTGTTCCATCTCTTTTCAGTTGTAGTGATCTAGTAAACAATCCACTTTAATTTGAAAAATTAGTGTTTAATCTAAAAGAGAAGGCAAAGATTATTTAAAGGTCATGTCAATATAGTTCACAATAGACCAACCCCGGGGTTTTTATAGCTTGTGACCTGTCTTGACACGGATAAATCCATTACTCACAAGAAGTGCATTTCACTGGACATTGATATTCATTGCATAAGGTGACGAACCATCTTTTTTTAATTTACGAGAGAACCGCCCCCGTAAAAGCGCCACAATTGTGACCCCCCAAACAGCGTAAACTCTCGGGGCATGAGAGGGTGTGGTCCGGTAACCCCCCTCCCGCGCCCAATCAAATTCGTGTTACTTTTCGCAGAGCGCCTTCAGCGTGATTCGAACCCGGGTCCTTCATCTGGACTTACCGAGCCGTAACCAGCCGGGCTACTCTGGCCGGACTGGTGACGAACCATATTTGGTTTACATAAACCATTAAAACTGGATGAAAACTGTGGAAAAACAATATGTTGGGAAGTCCCTTTGTGTATGCTTACTTATTTATAGAAGGGCAGCCCCCTCTCCTATAAATAGGATAAGGGGGAAGCGCACAAGCTCAAAAAACCATAATGGGCCAAGACAGAATTGGGCCCATATACAAATAGCCCTAACAATTTAAGTAACTAAATAACTAGACCCTACAACACTGCCCTCAAGTAAAATCATAATGGGCCAAGACACAATTGGGCCCACAAACAAATAGATCCAACAACTTGATTAACTAAATAACTAGACTCATTAACACTTCTTAAGTTGGAGATTGAAAAAATCCCAAGTCTGCTTGCAAACTAACAGACAGACTAAATATAAAGAAACATAATATAAAGAATTAAAGATAAACTAAGCTCATACAAAAATACTTCTTCACCTCAAAATTACAATAAAGCACTCAAAGACACAAATACCCCCATCAAGTAGATAATCCAAAAGTTGGTACGCAGGCAGGTAGCAGGAGCAGAAGTAAATATCAACATGTAGGAATCAAGGTCTTCATCTCAGTCGATATCGTCATGACGTAGACCATAGAGTGTTGGAACACGAAGCAGTATTCAACGTAGATACAAAGCACGAACAAGAAAAGAGTCAACGTGTGTAAGGCACGAACAAGCCAGAGAGTGCTAACACACAGCAACAGAAAGTAGACGGCGTAGCTGGATAAAAGACTAGTGTGTGAAGTAGCAAGCAGATAAAGGACTCTAAGATCCAACGTAGACAAAAGCATACTTGTCTAGGCGGCTAGGCAGTCCTTCCTACCCAAGGGAAGCCTAGGCGGCCTAGGCACCTAGGCGTTCTTCGTATTTGTTTATATTTTACATATATATAAATGATTTAGCATATACATTTAGCTAAATTCAAATATATACATCAATATGTACATTTGTATTGGTTATCCCTAAATTTAATCAATCACTAATTCACCTACATCACACCTTTCATGACCTAAGATAGACATATTTGACCTTAATTTGACCTAACATGATCTAAATTGGACCTAATTGAACTTAGTATGCCCTAATTTAATCTAAGTTGGACCTACTTTGGCATAACATGACCTAATCAAACATAACTTCCCCTAGTTTGTCCTGCATAGACCTAAATGAGCCCAATTTGGCAAAATCAAACTTGATTCTCCAGATAAGGCATATTTCCCCCAAAATCAAACTTATTTCCCCTAAATCGGACCTAATCTACCCAAATTAGATCTGATTTGGACTAAATCGGATTTGAACATATTCAGACCTAACTTTGGTCCTTAAGTGTCTTGATTTGGGACTAAAAGGCCTTAGACATCACCTTTAGTTATCTAAAAGCCTAGGTGCCTAGTTTAAGGTGGTCGACCTAGAGCCTAGGGGGCCTAGGCGCACCTAGGAGACTAGGGGGAGCTTGGATAGATATAGATGAAACTCCATCATGTATATGAAAAGTTACCAATAAAAATCTTCACCATCTTCTCTCTTCATAAAGATTCCATCAAAGTAGCAGACGTCATGGCCCAGAGAGTGTTGGGTCACAATAGAGTAGTAATATGTTGGTATGTATGCCCAGAGAGCCAATCATATGATGATTGTAATGGTATAATTTGTAATTGATTTGATTAAATAAATAAAGAGTAACTTCCAATTTATTCTGTTTAATTGAATTATGAGATAATGATGTAACATTATAAATGTCTAGAGAAATTATTACTCAATGACATATGTCTTCAAGTACGTACTTAGGGAAATGAGATCATACGAATGTGAAGAGTACATATATATTCTCATTATGTCCTTGATCAGCTGTCATTGTGGAAGGTCGATAGACAACAATAACACATAAGATCAGAGTGTGAGTTGGTTGATGACAGTGTCTAATTAGTCATGATATGGCAATATCAAACCAAGCACACATATACATGTTAGAGAATGATGTATCGGACAGACCCACCATGAGACTGACACAAGGAAGTCATTACTATGGTAGTCATAGTCAGCTCTCAAAGTGATGATGGTGTTTGTGGTTCTTAAACTTAAAATCACTATACTCATCACATCGTTCGGTATGCTTTGACATCATCAAACGAAGTCCTAAAACATGGGTTGTTATAAAGGTCATGATTGGGTGACTGTGACACATGGGGGACTGACTGAGTGATAGAAATGGGATTTGTCCCACCTATGAGTATGATATCCTAGGCCTCTTGATTAACGAGACTGAGAAATACATGGCCATACACATGTAAGTCAATATGTGATATTGAGCTTACATATATCTCAAACAATCTGCTCTGGTTCAAGAAACAAGATTGGATGTTGAAGAGGGTGACTACTCCATACCTCGAGTTCAATCTGGATATCATAGACAAAGAAATTATACAAATACTGCAACACTAAGCACAAATTGTAAGTTGAAGCTGTTCCCCAACTTTCCATTTACTTGGACAACAGTGATGTGTGACTAGGCACCGCTCATTGCTTGTGATGTCATGAGTTGTTATGATCATTCACTGCCAACGTAATATGGGACCTATACTGTCACATACATAGGTCTTGACCTAAAAGAGGAATTTAATTTTAAATGATGATAGAATTGATTACTAAAATGATTTAAGTATTCAATTCACACAACAGCTGGCTACACTGCCAGACGATCGTCTCACCCAATGAGACGGCCGTTTGAAGTGTCAGACGGTCAGCTTAAATGTTGAAACGGCCGTTTGGATTGACAGGCTGATCAGAAATTGAATTGGCTAAGTTCTGCCCAAACTGAGGTGTGAACCGACCGGTTCACTCTGTTAAACCGATCGGCTCGGGTCACGAAACGACCGTCTGGATGAGCGAGACGTCCGTCTCACATGTGCGAGATCGCTCAGTTCGGGGGAAATTTGAAAGCAACAAGGAATTAGTGTTGACATTATAGCGTGTATTAATTGGATTCAAAATTGTCAAATTCATGTGATTGGAAAACTGTGAAACAACCGTCTCGTATGCCAGATGGCCGTCTCGTATGCCAGACGGCCGTCTGGGTTGCCAGATGACCGTTTCAGTGGTCGAAGGTTGCAAAAATTCAAGATATTCCGGTCCCTTCCACTCCCACACAGATCCCGAACAGACTGGGAACCATGGCCCTAACCCCGCCTATATATAGAGGGGTACTAGGGGCTTCCCAGAGTACAACACAGATAATTGAGAATCAGTTACTTTGACAATTGTTGTCCTCTCTAGTTGTGGTAACCAAGAGAGCCCAAGCAAGTCCTACCCGACTAGGGAGGGATAGCAACGGGAGAGAACAACTGAGGATCATTGTTGTGGGAGAGCAAGTTGATGACTAGTACGTCAACGGGGAGGACAAGTCCTTCCTGCACGGTCTAGCAGGATGACATGAGTTCTAGGTAGTCTGTGTAATCTAGAGGCAGGAGTCATTTGGCTGCTGCAAGGAGAGAAACGTCAACTCGCAGTTTGAGGCGAGACTGCAGGAGTCATTGTAGAAGTTGTCCAGTCTGTTGTCCGTGGAGAAGAGCAGGAGTTGCACAGACACCATCCAAGAGCAATCGGTCAATAGTTGCACATCTACTACAACGAGGAGATGTCACTGGACTTGCTCCAGGACCAGGTATATCCTTGAAATCATCTTTCCCATCTCATATTAACGCGATCTGCTAGTTTATGAAAATATGTTAGATATAATTTTTGTTTCCGCTGCTTGTTCTATTGTCATATTTCCCAACATAATCCACATGCACAAGCACAGATAAGAGAGAGAGTAAAGGCGATGTAACCAAAATGAATCTCTATCCCACAAATAAGCAACTAGCAAATAACTTCAAGATGCAAGGTAGCAGTAGTATAGAATTCTTCCTTTCTTAGTTCTTCATCTCCTCTCCTCCATCACATCTCTTCTTCTATTCTACCCCACACGCCAACCACAAAAAGAATCAAGAGAGTAGTTGGGGAGGAGTTATAAGTCATAGTAGAGGAAACAGATATATAGAAAAATATGTGAATGAGGGTAGCTGATAAACCGAGTCGATCCAGTTAAGATCTAGCTTGGTATATAGAGGTAGTAGATGGGTTGAGAGATGTAAAGCATACGTATGTAGGTATGCAAGGAGGTGGGCACAAAAAAGTTTAAAATATTATTAAGGGAAAGATAAATGTTGTTGGTAGAGATATAAAATAACGACGGCATAACAGTTCATGTTGATCTAGTAGCAACATCTTCAAGATGGATTTTTTTGTTGTTGAAGGTGGAGACGACTAATGGGAACACTCCAAGAAGATGCAGGGGATGGGCATCCCTAAGAGCAGCCAAGAACTGCCCGCAAGGGGCGCTCTTCTTTAGCTCTCTTTCTCAGGTGTGGTCAAGAAAGCAGGATTGACTGCTCTGATACCTTGTGGAAAAACGATATGATGGGGAAGCCCCTTGTGTATGTTTTTCTTATTGATAGAAGGTCAATCCCCCTCTCATGTAAATAGGATAAGGAGGAAGCGTACAGACTCAAGACAAAACCTAATGGACAAAGAGACAATTGGGCCCATATACAAATAGACCCGACAACTTAATTAACTAGATAACTAGACATTCTAACACCCATTGAAAAAGATAATAAAGTATTTAAAGCCAGGTGCCTTGATTAACTTGGTGTGCCTAGGTGTTTCCTAGTGACTTTAAAAACTAGGAACTTTTTCTTTTTAGATGCACACTATATATAAATTATCACAAATTTTTCCAATGTATGCATATATCTTAAAGTTATATACATATGTGCATACAATTGACATATGGTTAAACCCTGACCCATGTGTTAGAGCATGGTCAAATTACATATCTATTAATATCTAATGAATACAAATGGAAAAAATAAGAAGAGACTAATCCTTCTTTCAAAATACACAATAGGGGGAGGGAACAGGAGGTTGGCAATTGTTAGAACGACATTGGGAGGAATGGGTGAGAACAACCACTAGGGGTCGGAAGTCATGTCAATGACTTGCATGATGAGGATCGTGGTGATGATATTGGGCGACATTAAAAAAGCTACGGTTGCAGTCGTTTCCTCTACTGGCATTGGCCCTAGCTGAATCTAGGGCCAGTGGCGGCTAATGTCTTATTTACAATAGTAGAAAGTACGGGGGAAGCTGGCCTATTGTAGCCTCCTCCCTTATGTTATTGAAGCAAAAGTTGACGCACAAAAGGAATATGGATTGGTAAATACATACACAGAAGAGAGCAGGGAAGCATGATGATGGAAGGAGTGGGTTTGGTTGTATCCTTTTGTGTATGAGTAGGGCCAGATATAGAACTAGGATTTAGATCTTAAGCTCTAATATTAACTGACGAAGTTCATTTCCACAAAATATTAAAACTATAACTAATTCAAAACATAATTTGGCCAAACATTGCACCATTGATTGGTTACTTATGAATAAATTGACTCAAACTTGATGGGATGTGTTTCTAGGGAATTCATAGTTCCTAATTTTCATTAATGAAAACATAATCAACTCATCCTAGACAATACTCCCATCCAAGGCTAGGTTATAGTAACGAAAGACTCCAAAACCCAGTGATTGCAGCCAATCACCCAACAATCAAAATAACTTAAATAAATTTCTAAATCATGAAAAACTTGCAAATAGGTCCTAGAATGGGAAGGCTTTCAAATCAAATTCTAATAAACTATAATTAATAAATTTATCTATTCAAACCTAATCAGGCGGTCTTGGGAGTGTTTGGGCTTCAATTTGGGCTGAGTATGTAGCTTGTCCCTAACCATTTAGGGTTAGTTCAAAATAAAATAAAACTGCTATCTTTATCGTTTTAAGTCATATCCAGATCATTAAGGCTAATTATCATCTTTGGTTTCTTCCGAATTAACAACTCATAATTCATTATGGTCTAATTCACATACGAACTCTCTTTATCACTAATATTACATTATTCCACTAGAAAACCCTAATTACCAAATTAAGGATATTCATCCACAATTAGGAACTTTTATACTCAAAATAGCTTAGAACCATCGAATCTCAGCTTTATACATGAATTTGACCAATTAAAGCCATCAAGAATCATAATTACTAACATTAGGGTTTCAAGGCTCACTAAAGCATATTCATGTACATGGAACTCTAAATTAATCAAATTACGTGTAAAGTTCATCCTTTTTTATCTTAATGTATCTTTTTATAATTAACATGTTAATATCAATTTTAATCATCCATAAAGCCCTTCTCAATACGTTAATCATCTCAAATTAGGGTTTCTTAATCATCAATACATTAAAGTTCATAAAGATTCCATCACAGTAGCAAATATCACAGTCCAGAGAGTGTTGGGTCACAGTAGTAGCAGTAGTCGACGAACGTAGGGCACAGACAAAGAGACGACATGCAAACGAGTACGGACAACAGATAGTGCAAAAGCACAAAGAAACAAATAAAATGTGCTTATCGTGGCATTGCAAGAATGACGTCGACGGATAGAAAATCAATCAACAGATAGCACATGTGAAGTAGATAACTCCATAGCAGCAGTCAAAAAAGACGATGATCAATAAGCTCCATAAGGTCTTCATAAGTATGAAAGATCGGCAACATCAACAAATAGATCCACGTAGCAGCAAAAACAACACCACATAGTAGCAAAAGTAGCAAGAACATCCATATGGATAAAAAGTGACAAAACTAATTCTTTTTCATCTCTCCATCTCATCTCTTTCCTCTACTCATCATCCTCTATTCTCACCATCATGCCAACCACGAAAAGCGTGAAGAGAGTGGTTGGGGTGGAAAGTCAGATGCAATAGTAGAGACAAGGACTATGTAGGCAGGTACATGGAGGTAACCGTCAAATCCAATCAATGTGAAACAGGGCCCTATTACATAGGTTCATGAAGAAAATATGAAGAAAAATAAAACCAATTAAGTAGGCATAATATGTATATGGGGGTAGTATAAACATCGAGGAGGTAGGCAATATGTATGTAGGGCTGGAAAGGATAGGGGTTCCTTTTTCATGAAAACTTGTATATGGAAAAGAAGATAAGTGTTGCTAGTGAAAATAAAGATAGGATAAGGACACATCGTGTATAGAAGCCATCGCTATGTTATATATAAAAAAAATTGTAAATGATGGTGCATGCCAGGATGCAATAGTAGTGGCAATGGACATGTCGTGTCGATGGAGGGACACGCCATGCCAGGATGTAGTCATCAAAGCCGACAGATTGCAAGCGACGTGCCATGTTTCCGAAGGTAGACTCAGGGCAAAACAGGTGACAGTGAGGTAGCGACTCGCCATGTCAAATTCTGACATGTATAGAATGTGCAACATCAAGTTTAGGTAGGTTGCAACACCCTTTGTCAAATTCTGACACGCCGTGTAGAATGTGCAACGGCAGGTTCTGGTAGGCAACGACACGGTGTGTCATATTCTAACACGTTTTCTAGGATATGTAGCAACTAGTTCAGGTAGACAGCGAGGCGTCGTGTCAAATTCTGATATGTCGTGTCAGAGGGCAGACTTCGCGACTCGAGTCATGAAAGAAGCAAAAGTCCACCGAGATGGTATGTGAAATAACGACGTGTTGTGTCATGGGCGTAACAACAGCAGTAAACCTCGAGTCAGCAGCAAAGTGGTGGAGAAATCCTTTCGGATCTCCACCAAAGCAATATAGGGATGATATATCCCCAATATCAGCCGAAAAATAGATCTTTTTCAATGATTCGGGATTAGATCTCACAGTCGATGGTGGCATGGATGATGACAGAGCTATAGATCGGTTGAGGTGTAGATGATAGCAATGTAGATCAACTGTGGTGTAGACGAAGGCGGCAAATAGGGTAGAGATGTGGATCCAAAGGCAAACAACAATTTTCGGATCTCCACCAAAGCAATATAGGGGTGATATATCCCCAATATCAGCCGAAAAATAGATCTTTTTCAATGATTCGGGATTAGATCTCACAGTCGATGGTGGCATGGATGATGACAGAGCTATAGATCGGTTGAGGTGTAGATGATAGCAATGTAGATCAACTGTGGTGTAGATGAAGGCGGCAAATAGGGTAGAGATGTGGATCCAAAGGCAAACAACAATGGCAACGGCATGGCAGCCCATGTAGATCTAGTAGCGGCAACTTAAAGATGGATTGAATTGACTTTGATTGAGACAGTTCTTACAAGAAGCAGGGGTAGAAAATCCCTACAGGCATCCAAGCAATGCCTAAGGGCAGTGGTGAGGCTTCTCTCCTTTGCTCTCTCTCTCTCTCTCTCTCTCTCTCTCTCTCTCTCAGGGTTGAAGCGGTGGAGCGGCGCAAGAAAGCCTATTCCGATACCATGTGAAAAACGTGACATGATATAGAAGTCCCCTTTGTGTATGTTTAGGACAGCCCCCCTCTCTTATAAAAATAATAAGGGGGAAGCATACAGACTCAAGTAACACACTAATGGGCCAAGACACAATTGGGCCCATATAGAAATAGACCCAAATTAACTAAATAACTAGACTCTCTAACAAAAACATTAACTTCATTAGCTTAGTCTATAGCATGTACTGCTGAGGTCAGACATTCTTAGCACATCTAGGGTTTGTTGTTAGACACATCATCCGGTTGGATGAATGACCACGTTAACATGATAATCCATGTCATGTGGGCACAACTTCAGTTTATGTTCATTTCCCATTGTTTATAACATCGTTAGTGCTTGTGGAGATAGCAAGGTAAAGCATGGATGTGACAGCAAACAATTCGGGATTTCATTTCACGGAAATCTTATGTCCCTAGGGTAACGCTCCCCGGGATCAGCATTTCTTCTGTTGGGAAGTAAGAATGGGATAAATAACTTCCATCTATGCAAACAATGAAATTTGTCAACGCATGTAATTACATCTTTCTTCCTTTTTACCAAGGTAAAACATGGATTGCAGCAAACAATTTCCATTTCATAAATTTGAGTAGACAGGGGCCACACTGCTATCAAGCCGCTCCCCTAGGGGTGTCTACGTTCTATTGTTGGATGGTGAGTCCTAGGCTCTGTTAGGTCTCGCCTAGGCCCTATTAGGTCTCATAGATGTAGGTCCAGTTTTTGTCAAACCAAGTCACGTCCGGCCTGATTTAGGTTAGATGGGAACTGTTTTTGGAAGAAAAAAATCAGGTTAAATTTGAACCAGCTTTGAAACCGAAGCTTAGCATAGTTTGAATAAATATAATTTTAAGTGTATCTTAAAATATAAGCGAAATGGTTTTATTTGAATCATACGAAGCAAATCTACGCCAGATTTAATTTACTTAAGAAGTTTATAAGTCAATATAGTTATGGTTTCATCTCAATAAGTTTAATCAGGTCAAATTTAGGCATGATCTAACTTCTCTAAACCAATTAGGCTCAATTAACTACAAAATTTTAAGTCCATAAAGTAGTCGTGGTATTGGTCAAACGGATGTACACACTCTGTCTATATATAAGCATTTTAAATATATTATATATAAAAGCGTAGTATTATATATATGTGTGTGTGAAACTGTATCGGAGAATTATAAAAAAAGTATATAAGGTCACCACTTAGCAACCTTGACTGCGCTGCCATGCCTTGTATTCTAGTCCGATGGTTACAGTGCGGGAAAGTAATAAACAGATCACAATTAGACCCAGGAAGGTGAATCCAACACAATGCTATCAAACTGGAGCACAGAAATTACTATGTTTCAGAAGTACACATCATATCCACCTGAAGGCTAGCATAGAATCGAAGATTATGATTCAAGTTCATCTACCTATCAACATACCGTCAAAGTTTATTAAAAAAATATAAGACAACATCCTGATAGGCAAAGTTGGACAATTCAGATAGGTAACCAGCTTCAATAAATCTTGCATCACTTTGACATTAGGAACAGTATAATAAATATAATCTTTCAAACTGGTGTCCACCAAATCAGCAAGTCCTTCCCCCATCATTTCTACTTGAGCAAGTCAAGAGCACAATCACCTGGGACAACATCCCCAGATCATTTTCTGAAACTATTATTGCAAGCCTCAGAATAGACTAGTACTCCTCATCTTTAGTCACAAGTTTCTAGCACAAGTAGTTGAAAGTTAGGGTTTCCACGGAATATAAATAAACCATTGCCCCAAATAGATCAAAATCTAGAATAGTTGTCAAACCATGGTCCATACTCCATAATGTTCTTGTAGATTGTTCAAGAGTATATATTAGCCTATTTAGTTAATAGGTTAATTAGTTAGTGGGCCTTTATTGTCTCGGCCCGTTAAGATTACTTGGGTCCTAAGTCTCAGGATTTCTCCTTTGCTCCTTATATATAGGACAAGGTTGTACCTCTTTTATTCATCTAATTTAATTGAATCAGTTCAATACAATATTCTTTCACATAGATCATAGCTCGCATCCAGACTCCATTAGCCTACACACTTTAGTACACTCTCAGAAAAAAATTGGGTGGTTGCTACTTCCCAAACCTCTTCCTACTAGTGTCCATGAAAGAAAAAAAGTTCGACATTGCTAGCCAAAGAAAAGCTAAATAGTATTCACAACCGTGAATGCACATACACATACATATCACAGTCATAGCAAGGTTTATGTTTCAATCCTTAATTCTTATTCATCTACCCATGCATATGTTACATTGATGAGATAATGAGAGTAGTATTTGATAATTTTTTATGACTAATCAAGTCTCAGCTCTATTTTACAAACGCCAATAAGACTGATGCACCATAGTTCTTAGAATTAATTGTAAATTGTAATATGGATTAGGTACCACAGCAGAGGGAAAGGAATATTTCCAAGATTGAATCATACGGTGACAGTATTTCCCCCTATAGAGTATGTGCCCATCTCATGTTGGTGTGATAGGCATATGTCTGATCTTGCATGGTACCAACCTGGGGTTTCCATAATTGGTGTCTACCACTGTAAGGACAAGGATCAGAGAGATCTCCAAAATTGAAAATAGTGTAATGCAGACTAGCCCTAATTTGTAAACATGATGTCCAACTCCAGTGTTACAATTAGAACTCCAAGAAGCCATGATTAACACATACAATGATCAAAATTTCTAAAGCTCACAGTAGAGGTGTGAAACTGTAGTTGTTTCATGGCTAACCTTGTCAGTTTCCTTTTGCAATGTCAGAATTTGTAGAGATGTTTTTACCTGTATATCATTAATAAAAACAAAAATTCAATTCAATAGATTATATAAGTGGTTATATAGGTAGACAAATGATTGTATAATAATCTAAACTCTTACCAGGTGCCTTCCAAACTTGCGGTAAGGTTGAACAACTGGAAGACCAATGGGAGTTGCCCATCTAACAGAATGATTCTCCATTGCAATTACCTGATAAAACTCACATTGATCAATAGCTAAATAATAAAAATCCAATCTAGCATGATACTCAGAAAAGGTCAGCATTACAAGCATGGTTACATGTACAAGTGATGTGGTAAAACCAAAAACAAGGGGAAACAGAGGACATACGTCTCAAAAGACAATTAAAGCAGAGAAAATTTGAATATAAATCCATGAAAAATTGTATGCCCTTAATTAAGACCTAGGATTAATCAGTTGACTTAGTTCACCAGACCTTTACTAGGAAGCCTATCCATGATAGTAAGTCGAGCATACTTGACACTTATGTTCTGGCCTGAGAGGAAGTGTTGACATTGATATGGTTACTGTTATGGCAGTCAAGTTGTTCAACACATTTGTATTTACATCTATGCGACTTGTGCATTAAGATGCACGCAGCACACATCTTCTGCTACTAAATATAGTGTGTGGATTATTCAATAGAAAACACATTTAATGCTTTTCATTTCAAAAGCATCCACTTCATCACAAATCCTCCAGAGGAAGGAAGCACACAGTCCAAATAAATAGCACTACGTATACAAAGCACAAAGGTACCCAGGAAATTATAAACTCTTGCAAAATTATCAATTGACAAACTAACTCTGAATCATGGAACAGGACATAGACTTTGAGGATTTTTACAACTAAACTTCAACGCATCTTTGACAAAAATAAAGCTAAAAATGGTGATATCATGATGAAAAATTGATATATTTCATCAAATCTAGCTTAAAAACAAATTATATGTTTATATATTAACGTATGTAGAAAAACAGTCACATACAAATGTACAAGAAGTCATCTTTGTGTCAACTTCGACACGCATGGAAGTCTACCAGATTTCAATATCGAACATCGATAGCCGTAGACATGTAAAATCGAGGATTGATCGCTAGATGTCGAGGATGTTTAGTACCATGCTCTGAATTGTAAAGAGTACAAGCATTATTGCAAACCTTTGCACAATCTCCCAGCCAATTCATGATACCACGTGCAGCTTGAAACATCTCCTCAAGAGCAGTCTGAGTGACCTATTCAGATAGAAATAAATCAAAACCAGTCAGAGTGACCTATTCAGATAGAAGTAAATCTAAGCTAGGACCAAACTCTTAAGATGCCACCACGGCATGGACTAAGATTGCTTATTGAACATCAAAATACACACCCATCCCTTACCTTTGCAGCATAACAAGATGCATAAAAGAGTTCATCATCATCGGGAAAACCTCTTTCTTTTAATCTTTTTTTAATTTGTTCTCTGGCACCAATATACGTGACACCATAAACAGATGTCATGACAGTCTGTTTTACCAATTTCCTGTCAACCTGTAACACTAATATCCATAGTTAACCAGATATCCACAGATCCGGGATAAAACCAACAGTAACACATAAAACACATGCAGATAACAAATGGTAACTACAATGTTTACCACCATAGAAACGCTTAACAATAAGTGCACTCTTTGGTAGAATAATTTAATATGTGCATATTTACCATGTTCAGGAAATATAGTTAAAAGTACTTGTCAATTCAACAAAATCAACCAGATAATACGAGTTGGGCACACTTTTTGCTAGAGATAAGTAACATCTGTACATAAAATATTTAAGTTGTTCACAGAAAATAGTTATAAATAAATGAAATCCATCAAATAATATAAGTTGGACAGGGCACAGAAATATCTGATAGCAACATATCCCTTCCTCCCTCTGGATTGGAGCTTAGTAAACAGGAAAAGAATGGGAGCACAATGGTCAGAAACACTCAATGAATTTGTTGCTCCGGATAGACTGCATGTGTAAGCCATTGTTTCAAACTTGTGTATCTGGTCTGCGATAGGAGGATACAGCATAGAATATGTGGTGTATTGGTGCATGAGGGATACGGTTTTCAGAATTTTTATTACATATGAGCATATATATACCAGTATATTAAAACGTTTGTATGTATTGTTATGACAAGAGCACACTCTTTAGTAACCACAATAACAAAACAACCACTCAAAGTGTCTCTAGCAAGAATTTTTAAAAAAAAACTTATATATGAAATGTGCATGCTATTGCTGAATCTATTAACACACAAGCATGTACAAGAACATAACATTAAGTACTACTTAAAACAGTCCAAAGTCCAGATATATAAACGGAACACCTAGTATTCATTCAGGAATCATGAGAGGTTACTGTGGTGAATATCTGATAACATTCACCAATAATTATGGTTATTTTTACATATCTGAATGGTTCTACATTTAATGAGATGCCATATCGTAATAAGAAGAAAAAAGACTATTCTATCTCAAAGCTGGTTCATGTACCCTGTAGAGACGGACATGTGGCTGCATGGCCCACATTTTAAGTCAAAAAGGAATACCTCGAAGCTTTTGGTTGACAGCCAGAAGCCACCCATGAAAAGATAGGAGCAACGAAATTCGCATCTTAGGAGCCCTAGTAGATGGGAATTCTTCAGCAGACCGAATCTTGCTAAAATTATGTGTGCTTCCATCCATTTTCCTCAAAGACCAGAGAATTTTCATCAGATAACCCAGTTGCCTGGTTGACTCAGCCTACCCCTTGATTCAGCACTTTATCCATGCCATACCATGAGCTTCCAGGATATGCCTACAGCAATCTTCATCAATGAAAAGAACTGTGCTGAGATCACCTATATTTCCTTTTTACGTTAAATTCTCTTCCCTACAGCTGCCTTCCTTCACCCCTTCCCCCATTCCAACCATCCCTCACCCCCAATGATCCAGCCCCTGCAGCCTGCACACCCTCCTATTCAGGCCATGTGCTTCTTCCAGGTTCATTCACCACCTATCTTCTTCGTCGGCAGAACAGCTGCCTTTATCCACCTCATCCCCTCACCCCCTCCCCCCCAAAAAAAGGAACTTCAGCCGCCACTGCACTTCTACGTCCACCCCACGCCATCTAGAGAACCTCTACTTCTGCCCCTCCTTTTCTGACTAAGAAGCAGTGCCACTGCTCACTGTAGCTGTTAATTATAGCATAAGGCGCCAAAGGAAGAAGAAGCAGAAATAATTCAACGGGCTACAGATAGAGGAGATGGTAAGAGGTACACTATGTGATCAGGGAGAGAATCGAGAAGTCCCAAGGGAAGAGTAAAGGTCAACCATACAACAGGGAAACCGGGGAAGAGGGGATAGGAAGTAGGAGAAAAGAGAGGCACTGTTAGCGAGAGATCAACTTATGGAAGATTATGATACTTGATTGTGACTACCTGAAGTTAAGAAGTCATTTGGTTTAGGTACCATGAGCGATTTAACTAAAACTTAATAAAAAATTGACGGAAAAACTATAAGCCATGTGAATACATGAAGTTCCACATAAAAGTTGAAAATTTGCAATTAGTTGACAGTTCAACCTTGTAAATCAACAAATTGTTTTATTGGCATATTCACTTTGAAAAAATTAATATCACCACCATATCTATGCTATTGCATGTCACCTTCTACAAAAAAGATTACATTTTATTATTGTTAAGAGTACTTTCTCTCTACTCTATTATCTTGTAGACGTGGTACACCATATACCACTTCCTCGTTTAGTCCCATATTGGGGAAGTATTTTTTTTCCGAAATTCCCCCATTTTGAAGAAATCCCAGAAAACCCCTCATGTTTCAAAAATCCTAACAATCATCCACTAAGGGCAAGTTTGCTTTGCTGTATATTGTAGGATTGGATTGGATTTCTATATCCAGCCAACAAAAATTTACGTTTGCTTCACTGTAAAGGGAAAAAAGTCGATGTCCCAGGATTTTAGTTTGTAGAGCAGATGCTGTATTCGCTTTTCCATTTCAAAACGGCGGGACGCCGCTCTCCAGCAGCGCACTGCACATTTTGCGGCCCCCTCACGCGACGTCTGCTGCTTTATCCAGCGTGACCTGCAGGGCAAAGCAAACATAAAACAAAACGCCGGCTGGATTTACGAATCGAGATATTTTCTGATTTTGGATGCTAAAAATGCTGCATTCAGCTAAATCCATTCAGATCCTTGTAAACAAACGTGCCCTAAATGTGTTACCCATTCCGTCAAAACCTCATGGCTCATTTTTTTCCTAATATTGAACCCTCACTGCAACTAGCTTTTATTTAGCCATAGTTATTACATTTGTAATTATATTATTTATATATATTTCACCAACTAGCAAAAATCATATCCAAGTTATGATTCGGGCTGACAAGTACCCAGGTTTATTGTGCAAAGCAGTGCAACCTGGACTGACTTGTATGACACGGGAACCACCTTCGAGGAAGAGCCACTTCATAGACCCCACCCCGGTAGTGTAGACCCCTCCCCCACTACCCTCCGACATTAGGAGAAACAATGTAAACTCACACAGTGGGTTGCCTGCGTAATGGCAGTTTTTCTAAGGCAGACAATTGAGGGTTGATTGGGTCCCTTCATTGGGGACCCCATTCATTTACACCCAAGCTACTACATCATGAGCCATGAAATATCGATAAGAACACTATGTATTGGTTTGTCTAAGGCTTAATTATCAAGGAGCCCGCCTAGGCTTAAGGCAAGCCGCCTCAAACCGGGTGCCTAGCGCCTAAATTGACCTATGGGGCCGCCTAAGGCCATATATGCCCAAAATTAAGTCACTTAAAGGGTAATTCAGCATTAATGTAGGTCTAGATTTGGTCATATTCAATCAAGTTAAGTCACTTTATGATTAGAATAGATCTGATTTTGCCCAAATCAAGTCAAATTTGGGTAAATTAGGTCTGATTTTGGGGGAAACATGCCTTATTTGGGTAAAATAGGTCAAATTTGGTGAAATTAGGTATGATTTGGCCACATTAGGTCTCATTTTGATCAATATAGGGCAAACTAGGGGTAGTTAGTATGATTCACCCATGTTACACAAAATTAGGTTTTATTTAGGCCAAATAATGTCAAATTGAGGCAAATTAGGCCAAATTTTGGGAAAACAAGTCTGAATTGGAATAAGTATGATTTGGGGCGGTTAGATCTAATTTAGCCAAATTAGGTCTCAGGTAAATATAAGGAAATTTTAAGAAGTTAGATCTGGTTAGGTCATGTTATGCAATATTAGGCTTAATTTGGACCAAATCCTATCAAATATCGGTAGAGTAGGTCTATTTTAGGGAAAAACAAGCTTGATCCTAGGGAAATATGTCTGATTTGGGGAGCTTAGGTCTGATTTTGCCATATTAGGTTTCATTTGAGTCAATATATGGGAACATTTGGGTAAGTTAGGTCTGATTAGGTCACTTTATATTATTAGGTCTAATCTATTCAAATTAGGGCATACTATGTCAAATTAGATCAAATTATAATCAAGTTAGTTCACTTTATAATCAAGTTAGGTCTATACCAGTGTTTTAAAAAGCGGCCTAGGCGGCCGCTTAAGCGGCCGCTCAGGCGGATGAGACCCTTGGCCGCTCCAAATAGGCCTTAGGCGGTTGGTCAGGCGGTTTTGCATTAAGCGACCGCTTCATGCCCGCTCAGGCCGCTCAAGTGCCCGCCTGGACACTGTTTCTGAGCACCCGCCTGAGTCCGCTTAAGTGAAAAGCAGGACCTAGACCCACTTCCTAGGCCCAAAAGTGAAATGTAATGATATTTTCATTATGTAATATTACACTATTGATATTGTATAACATTATTTAACATGTTAATATGATATTATTGTATTAAGTAACTATGTATGTATCTAAATATTGTATAGTAGTTAATCAGTGTGTAATACTACACTGATTCTGCTGCTATATACAGTAGTGACGACTATGTACCTATTAAGTCTGTTATAGCAAGTAATACTAACATAAAACTTACCATGTATATGTAGCATAAAACTATGTAATTGTCACAATTCAGTAATATTGTACTGCTCTATAGTACTAATTACTAACTATAGAACATTAATCTAAGAAACAACCAGTGTGTAAATGTAATACAAAATCAATGCATATTTCTGTGAAGTATAGTACTATTATATTACACTAACTACTAACTACTAAGTGCATTGTATCATGGCTTGATACTAGTATACGACTATATGTGATAAATTTATCTATAAATTGTACTAACTATTAAGTAGATCACATTATTACATGATAGTATGATACTAGTATACTGTTATACATAAGAAATGTATCTTAATGCTTCATCTATACATAATCAACTATTAAGTAGCAATATTGTTGTGTAGGGTGAATTTTACACTGCCACAAGGGTTTGGTTATGTATACAAGTTTCTTAAAAAACATTATTTATATATATATATATATATATATATACACAAATGTGTGTATTTTTGTATATAATCATATAGAAACTTAAGAATCCGCTTTTTCAAAATGTGGCCGCTTGAGCGCCCAAGGTGGTGTCCACACGCCTCCCGCTTTCTAAAACATTGGTCATAAGAATGTCTCGACTTGCGAATCCAATGCAGACATCAGCTTTCTAACATGAAGTAAATTTTGTTGACGAATTCAATGTAAAACCCAACGTGGAACAAAATTTTGACCGAAATGGTGAAGTTTAAGTTTGAAGTTTCTCTGCAAAAATCCTTGTTGGGCTGTAATTTTGCGAAATGGTAAAGAAACATACTTGCATTTCGAGAAATTTGTTCCTAGTGTTGTTGCTACTACATCTTTGGTATTTTGGTGATTTTCTTTGCATTTCTCGTTTCTAGAGGCTATTTTTCTTTATTCTAAGGTATGTTTCCCCTATCCCAAGCCCATCTACAGCTTCTATTCCTACACCCTCTATACAGACCTAAAGAAATAGCGCGAACATAATAAAGTTGTAACTTGTAAGTGCTAGATCTTTTGAAAATCACATGACCTACAAATAAAATTATCTATGAACTTAGTTATCAAGGTGCCCGCCTAGGCGCTAGGCAAGGCACCTCAAACTACGCACCCAACCTATTAAGTGCATTAAGTGGGCGTCTAAGGCCTTTTAGGCCAAAATTAAGCCATTTAAATGCTAATTCTGCATTAATCGAGTCTAGATTTGGTCAAATTAGATCAACTTGAGTCATTTAATGGTTGAAATAGGTTTGACTTTGGCCAAATCAGGACAAATTTTAGCAAATTAGATCTAATCTGGGGGGAAACAGGTCTGATTTGGGGAAATTAGGTCTGATTTGGGCCAAATTGGTAAGTGCTGATAGTGTTGTTTGTTAAAAAAAGATCGACTTCCTGATATGTTTGTTGTTCTTGCTTATTTTTTATTTCTTCTTTTATCCTTTTTCCTGCATTTTATTCCTAAATCCTACAGTTGCTGCGTTTTTTTGTGAGTTATTCCTCATATATCCCCTCCTACTATGTGAGTATGTGCATAGTTCTTAGTTCAGATTTTTCCTAATCCTGCTCTCAAATCTATTACTACTATTTGCATATATTTTTTTTCTTCTTCTGATTTCTTCCTCCTAATCTACTCTTACAGCTATTGTTGTTTGCTTGTTTTCATCTATTTTTACTGACCTATTCTCCCTTCCTCTATATTTTCTATTTCAGCACCTGCTACTTCTGTTATTTATTTTGTTTTATTGATTTCTTCCTCCTCTTTCAATCTCCTTTAACTGCATTTGTGTTTGTCTTATTCTGACTTCTTCATGTACAACTCCTACAGGTGCATGTTCCTTCCTATCCCGTTTTCTCTCTTCAATTCCTACTTATCTTCCTCTTACTGATATTTCTTTTTCTTCCTATTAATTATCTTCCCCTGATTCTCCTATAGTTATCAATTCAAATTAGACTTATAATAACATTTAATGAATAAACAATTACATTATCACATAGTATCATGTGTGCAAACATTTAAATATGTAACAGAAAAATAAAGTTTAAAAAACGCCCAGAAAAGTCTAGGCACCCCTTGGCTTAAACCCACCGCCTAGACGCCTTGACAAATATGTCTATGAAATAATGGTATAAAGTATGAAGATCGACAATAAACAATAAATTATTACACATATATTTCGTATTTATGTAGTCGACCCCAACATGGTTGGGATTGAGGCTTAGATGATGATGCTATTTCGTATTTATACATAAAATGGCTTAAAAAGTTATTTCGGAAATGTGTTTTCTTAGATCTACGTATAAAATATCCCATGTAACCTAAATACCTAATTAAATGCTAACACTAGAGTTATACAAGTTGTAATTTGTAAGTTTCTAACTTGCAACTGTAAGTTTTAAGTCTGAAGTTGTAACCTGTGGGTTTAACTTTAGAAATGAAGTTAACCATGTTCATATGTGCACTCACTCATCAAGACATGGATCCCAACCTAACCTCTAAAATATATATTTCTAATGTGTCTATGCAAACATTGTATTTTCAAAATTTCATAACTTAATTCCTTCATTTCACCACGGAATTTGTCATCGAAATTCTGTTGAAACTCTAGAATAGAAAAGTATTGCTTCTTATTGAGTGAATAAAACCAATACAATGCTCTCTCTTTTATAAGACAAGAAAAGAAACAAGTGACTAAAAGACAAATAACCAAAATACACTTAAAGTAAAAACAGTAGTAAAGTGTATATACTAATACTCCCCTCAAGCTGGAGCATAGATGTCAATCATGCCCAGCTTGTCAGTCATAGCAGTGAATCTAGACTTCGGAAGTATTTTGGTTAAGATGTCAGCCACTTGATTTGAGGTATGTATGTAGGGCGTAGATATCTAGCCAAATAAGACAGCTTCTCGAACAAAGTGACAGTCAACCTCAATATGCTTTGTTCGTTCATGGAAGGTAGGATTACTGGCAATAAAGGTAGCAGCCTTGTTGTCACAGTACATAGGGATAGGAGTAGAATCAGAAATGCCAAAGTCTTTCAGCAGGCTCCGTATCCAGAACAGTTCACATGTAGTATGCGCCATGGCGCGATATTCTGCTTCAGCACTCGAGCGAGCAACAACTGTTTGTTTCTTACTGCGCTAGGTAACCAGATTTCCACCTACAAAAGTGCAGTAGCCGAAGGTGGAGCGTCGATCGATCTTGCTCCCTGCATAGTCAGAATTAGAATACCGAACAAGGTTACAGTGACCATGTTTTTTATACAACAGACCTTTCCCAGGGGAGCTCTTCAGATATTTGAGAATGTGACAAACTGCATCCCAGTGACATTGTCGGGGTTTGTCAAGATATATGCTAACAAGTCCAACTGCAGATGTGCTATCAGCACGAGTAATAGTAAGATAGATGAGCTTGCCAACCATGCGTCGATATTGATGGTGATCAGGATAAGCAAGAGAATTCTCATCATCCCTGTTGGTGTTTGGATCTAGAGGAGTACTAGCATGCTTTGCACCAAGAAGACCTGTTTCAGATAGAAGATCCAGAACATATTTACGCTGAGATAGGCACAATCCAGAGGCTGACCGAGAAACTTCAATCCCAAGAAAGTAGCGCAAGGTGCCTAAATCTTTGGTGACAAAATGTTTCTCCAGATAACGTTTAGTCGCCTGAATGCCAGCAAGATCACTCCCTGATATAATGATGTCATCAACATATACAATCAAAATAACAATGCCAGAAGTAGTCTATTTAACAAAGACAGAATGATCAGATTGGGAACGTCTAAAATGAAATTTTTGAAGAATGGTACTCAGTTTATCAAACCAAGCACGGGGACTTTGTTTTAAGCCATAAATTGCTTTCCGCAAACGATAAACTTTGGAGGATTCCCCCTGAAGTACAAATCCGGGAGGTTGTTCCATATAGACTTCCTCATGCAGATCTCCATATAGAAAAACATTTTTCACATCAAGCTGAAATAAGGGCCAATCAGAATTAATTGCAACAGAAATAAGTATGTGAACTGAATTCAGCCGGGCCACAGGTGAAAAAGTCTCAAAATAGTCGACGTCGTAAGTCTATGTGTAGCCCTTGGCAACAAGCCTAGCCTTGAGACGCTCAATCGTGCCATCTGGTTGATATTTAATAGTAAACACCCAGCGACATCCAACCGGAGAGCAATCAGTGGGAGGATCAACCAACTCCCAAATGTTACGATCAGTAAGAGCCTGCATCTCAGCTTCCATGGCCTGACGCCAAGCTGGATGTTTAAGAGCCTGAGAAGCATTTTTAGGAATAGAAACAACAGAAAGAACAGCAGTAAAATTGGCAAAGTTAGTCCCCAGGTGAGCAATAGTACAGAAATTCTCAATCGGATGTTTAGTACATGTTCTAGTTCCTTTCCTTAAACTGATAGGAATATCTAAGTCAGAGAATACCTGAGGTGATGATTGATCTGGCATTGAGGAAGAAGATTCTGGAGGGGCCATAGAGGGAGTTTTCGTCTTCGGTCTTCTTTGATAAACTTTCAACTGAGGAGTAGCAGCAGCAGGAACAGTATCAAGGGAATCATAATCATCAATCATTGGTAATGGTGTCTCCATTAATAAATCTGACATAAGGCAGACCCAGCAGAAGAATAGAATGGCATGTGCTTGAAGAAAACAACATCAGCTGAGACCATCCATTTTTTTGAAACTGGATCATAACAGCGGTACCCTTTTTGAGTCCTAGAGTACCCTAAGAAGACACTTGATGGCACGGGGATCAAGTTTGGTTAAACCATGACGTAGGTTTTTAACAAAGCAAGTGCTCCCAAAAATATGAGGAACATAAAATAAGGGCGCATCAGGGTATAAGACTTGATAAGGGATTTGATTCCCAAGAACTGAAGATGGCATGCGGTTAATGAGATAGCACGCAGTGGAAATAGATTTAGGCCAAAAACATTGGGGAACATTATAGTGAAAAAGTAAAGTATGAGCAATGTCAAGAAGGTGGCGATTCATGCATTCGGCGACTCCATTTTGTTGCGGGGTGTAGGCACAGGAGGTTTGGTGAATAGTACCCATTTTGCAACAAAAACTACTGACCGAGGATTGCATGAATTCAAGAGCATTGTCAGTGCGAAATAATTTTATAGGTTTGCTAAACTGGGTACGTATTTCAGCAAAATAAGCAGTAATAGTCTCAAGAATATCAGACCTATCCTTTAGCAAGAAAATCTAGGTGGCCCTAGAGAAATCATCAATAAAGCTCAGAAAGTAACGGAATCCAGATATACTCGAGACAGAACAAGGTCTCCAAATATCGTCATGTATAATATCAAACGGTTGTTTTGAACCAATACATAATTTCTTTGAAAAAGTTGCTCTAGTTTGCTTGCCTAATTGACAAGTTTCACAACGAAAAACAGAATCTGAAATATGAGGTAGTAAATGCTTTAATTTGTTTGCCGACGGGTGTCCCAGCCGATAGTGCCACTGGATGCCAGTCACAGAAGATGTCAGATACGCCGCAGTCTTTGGAACACCCAAGTAATATAAACCATTTGGTCCCTCATGGCCCGAACCAATCTTCGTCCTCGTGCGCAGATCCTGAAAAACAACACCATCCGGGTCAAATGTAATAGAGCAGCGAAGGCTCTTCACAGTTCTATTGACAGATAACAGATTTATAGGGAACTTAGGAACAAATAAAGCAGAGCGCAGAGGCAGACATCCAGGAGTGCATATATCACCAAAACCAGTAACCGATGTTTGAGAGCCGGCAGCCAGAGTAACAGGAGGTATAACAGTAGTGTTATGTAAATGAGAAAATAATGTAGGATTGCCAAAAACATGGGATGTCGCACCCGAATCGATCACCCAAGTGTTTTTACCGGATTGAGTCAGAAGAGCAGTGCTACCATCAGTGGAGGCCTCGGTTTTAATAACTAATACAATATTTGAGAGACAAGCATGCCTTGTAGATGAGAATTACCAAACTACGGAATTGGTAATCCTAATATGGATTCTTTCACCCAATTTAGGTTATGTGAGATATGATAGAGGACTAGGATATGTAATTGTGTTCAATTGAGAACGAATAGGCTTTACTAATCAATTGTGTATTTTGGAGACCAAATATCCAATTGAGGACATGCGCGGACTAGAATGCAATATGAGTGGATCATGCTGTATTATAAGATCAAACAAAGTCATTGAAAATTGTTTAGATCTTTTGGAGGTCAATCGGTAATCACATCGACCATAGTACACCTAAATATAAAGATGTTTGGAGGAATTGATTGATTGTCAAACATTTGTCTTGGTGTCTAAATTTAGAAGGGATTCTTCATTAGGTTACTATGAAGATATTGGAAATTTTAAATATGATTGAGTTCCCAATTAAATGTTAGTTAAAATGAAAGAGAAGCAAGCCGTGCTTGTAGTAGTTTCTCAAATTCCGATCGGATCCAATCGGCAGACGGAGGTGCAGAAGTAGTGGTTGTGTCAGACTGATCTGTGGTGACTTGATTCGCCGAGGCTGGCTTCCCATGCTTTATCCAGCAACGATCTTCATTGTGATTGGTACGCTTACAGAAGGTACAAAAGCGTTGATCAATAGTCTCAGCAGGAGAAGAGGAGCCACGTCCTGGTCCAGAAGAACGTCCACGGGAGGAGTCACCAGTCCAAACAGCAAGGGTTGTTCCGTCAGAAGAGTCAGGTAGGTTTTGTGAAACGGAAGGAAGGTGTTGAACACGCTTCAGAACATCTCTCAGGGTAGGAAGGGGATCACTAGAGAGGATCTGATCAATGACTCCTGCAAAAGATGAAGGCAGACCAGCGAGGAACTGGACAAGTTGAAGCTCGTTCCTTTGACATTGTATTTCCGTGATATTTGCAGACAGAAGATGGTAGACCTCGAACTCATCCCAGAGAGCACAGCAGTTGTTGTAGTAATACTCCACGGATTCAGTAGCAGAGTACTCCTGTTTGGCCAGTAGCTTGAAGATTTCAAAAACCTTCTTCAGATTCTGCTAGTGAGAGTATACGTGGGAGAGTTGATCCCACATATCCTTAACAGTCTTGAGGTGAAGGAGAGACTGGCTGATTTTAGGTTCCGCACTATTGACCATCCAGGTCATAACCAAGGAATAAGGTGTCCGATTTCGATACCGTTTCGACAGCACAGAAACCGAAATTTATGGAAATTTCGACAAAAATTTTGATAAATGCAATTGTGCCCGTTTCGACGCCAAAATGAACGAATTAATTTATGAAATTTTACAGGCGTGATCTCTACACCTAAATGCATTGTTTTATGTAATAAAATTTTATGTGGGAGTAGGTTAGGGAGGGGTCCTTCATGTGGGAGGTAAGGGAACTGTCCTGTTTATTGAGGATTTCGATGAAGGATTTCGATGACAAAATGTAGGAATTAAGTTATGTAATTTTGTAGTTATGAGCTATATACATGCATGTACTTATTTGTGCTATAACATCACATATTCAATATGTAGGGCGTCCCCCACACATTTTACTTGGGTTGATAGTTTGTTGTTGATATTGACTCGACAGTCAACCACTTCATTGGCCCTAAGAACATTAATGCAATGTTTCCAAGTAAAATCATTATTTTTTGGTGTATTTGGCTTCCTAGGACCCTCATTGTCTAATAAACCACCACTAGGATACATGTTGTCCGCATTGAAGACAATAAAATATAGCATAAAGCATGCATCGTATTAGTATTTGATAATTTGAGTAGCAAATATTAGGGAATGCAATGTAATTATGATATATTATAGGTATATGCTATGCATGAGTAATAAATGGTGAAATAACCCCAATCCCCCTTTAGTCCTATTCAAAAAACAACAATAACATAAAGGATTGCAATTATCGAAACTTCCATCGATATTTCCATCGAAAATTTTCAATTTGTGTACAAAAAACCTCAAAATTGGCGAAATTCATCGAAACCGTCGAAATTTTTGTCGAAATTTCGATAAATGCAATCTTGTTGCCAGTTTCGATTGAAATCGGTATAGTCGCATGTTTCGGTACCAGATGCTACCGAAATCAGTATTTTGGGGTGAAATTTCGGTGATTTCGCCGAAACCTCATTCCTTGGTCATAACACCATAATCTTCCTTGGACCAGAGATCGTAGGCCTGTTTGGTCTTGTCATCAACATCAGCAGCAGGGATGGTCGGACCCTTGGTTGACAGATGAGAGAAACGCCTTTGAGCCTTGACGTACAGTTCAAAGGAGGCTGCCCAGAGAAGATAGTTGGGGCCATCCAACTTGACGGTAGTGACGCACAGATTGCGAGGAATGTCAGGAGTCACCATCTGAGATGATAGAGATAGTCAGAATCAAGGGTGTAGATAGCAGCAGAGGTAGTAGTCACTAGTCAGCAGCAGAAGTCCAACACATGGACTAGAAGTAGCATATAGAAGATCCAAGCATGGATCTCAGAAACCCTCGTAGGGGCAGCAGGAGAAGATAGAAACCTACGCCAACATGGAGGAATAATCACTCCACCATGAGGCGTAGGCAAACAGAGCGAAAGACGCCTTTTACGACGTCAACGTGCCAGAAACTGGAAAGTTACCGAAGTTGTCCAGAGGTTTTGGGGAAGAAGATGTGTAGAGGATTGGGTGTACTTGATGGATTAAGCCATGGTAATGGAGTGGGTTAGGGTGTTAAAAGGTGGTGGAGGGTTGGCAGAGGGGTGGGCGGTGGCAAGAGTGGTGGTGGTGATGGTTGTGGGCGGCGACAGGGGGGTGGACAGGTGTGGCGGCGACACAAGAGGGCTGGGGAGAGAGAGGAGGGAGAGGGGCGGCTAGGGTTGGGGGGATGAGAGGCGGCTAGGGTTTAGGGAGGATCGGGACACTCTGATACCATCCAGAATAGAAAAGTATTGCTTCTTATTGAGTGAATAAAACCAATACAATGCTCTCTCTTTTATAAGACAAGAGAGTAGTACAGCATTTAGAGATAAGCAATATGGGATAAAGAAACAAGTGACTAAAAGACAAATAACCAAAATACACTAAGTAAAAACAGCAATAACGTGTATATACTAATAGAAACAATTTAGCTTCATTAACTGACAAATTTGTGAGAAACTCCCCCGCATAATCAATATGAAATGTTATGGTATACATATCTGAGTAGATCATGGAGTTTCGATAACCTGGTAAATTTAATGATTTCAATTGCTCATTTTAGCGTTGAAATTGTAAGAACTGTATACTGTAAGGACCGTAAATATCAAAAATTCCATCGAAATTCTATAAAAAAATGGTCAATAGAAAAAGGCGTCGAAATTGGACATTTAATTCTAACCTAGATGTTTTTCAGCTTAGTTGGGTGCATATAAGGGCGATTTTTTCTTAAAATACTAAAAGACATGGATGGTTGCATGTCAAGTGATAGGAATATACTATTTTTTATTAACAAAATTATGGATGTTTTACTTTAATATGTGTTTATATATCTAGTATTTTGTTATTACTTTGTGTTTTCATTATATTGTCTTTTATCCCATACTGGTGTATTCTGTAATAGTTGCCCTCTCCTATCATATATAAATAGAGGGCATGTACTTGTTTAATCATCCAAAAAAACTCTAGACTTCACAATATGGATATAATAAGATTTGGGAGAAGTGTTAAAAATGATCCAACAAAATCTAATTTTAGATCGTGCAAGTTCGACCGCTTTGCATAATAAGTTATGATACTATTCCGTTAGTAGACCCAGATCTGGATTTTTAGTTACAGTCATCAGAACTATATATATATATATATATATATATATATATATATATATATATATATATATAATATGAATCAAAATGTAAAATAAACTAATCACTATCAAAAGCATGTTGTGTTGTGGAGGATTACATTTCAAAAAAATGAAATCATACGGCAATAGTATGACAGAGTGATTAATTTGAACTGAGTGGAGGGGGATTTTCGGATTTCTAAAACTTCAAGGTGGGGGAGGGGGTCTAGGATTTCCTCAAAAGTGAGTGATTTTCTTGAAAACTCTATTTGGGAATTTTACGTGATGGCAAGGAAGAAAATGTCCGATTTCGATGTCGTTTCGGTGGCCACAGAAATTTCGATAAATGCGTTCCTGGCGTTTCGACGGCAAAATAAACGAATTAATTTATGAAATGTTACCAGAATGATTTATTAGTGTAGATCTACTCAAATATGTAATAATATTTCATATTGGATACATGGGGGGTGGAGTCTCGTCATTTTTGAGTGAATGACCCTGAACTATTTCGATGGGGATTTTTGATGTCAATTTCCAATGGTGAAATCAATGAATTAAGTCATTATAGTTTGCAAGCACAATATATAGACTTAAAGACACAAAACTGTGCAAAAAAATATGCTCTAGGTAGTACACAGTATATGAAAAAGTAGAAACAAATTGATGATCTGCCTGTTTTGAGAGTTTTGTCAGTCAATTTCGATGTCCGATTGCCATGGAAACAGAAATTTTGGTCAAAATTTCGACCATTTCGTCAAAATTTTAAACATTGTGTGGTGGTCATTACCATCTTCTCTATAAGCATATGTAAGTAAAGACTTTTGATTACCTTGCATAACTAAATCCCTTACCCCATAGTCGCCACCCTCTCCTCTACATGATGCACCATCTCCACCTCTCTTTGGGATGCTACTCAATGTATTAAATACTAATGCAATCTTTGTGATGTTTTTTATTTTCTTTAATGTGGACAACATGTATACAGGTGGTAATTTATCAAACAGTGAGGATGCTAGGAAGCCAACCACACCAAAAATAATGTTTTTGCTTGAAAACATTGGACGATTGTTCCTATGACCTATGAAATGGTTGATTGTCGTGTTGTATGGGTGGACGCCCAGGCGGCGCATAGGCACGCCTCGGCGGCCCAACCCTGTACAAAATCCAGGCGCCCAGATTTTTTAGCATATGTAGGCGGATCAAGCGACCAAGCGGCCGCCTAATTGGACTGGACATGCACCCAGGCGCCCGGCCCAATTTAAAAGGCCCATGAATCAGGAAAAAAGCAAGCCTAATCTAAATTTGATTCTCATTCAACTCAAATAATTAAATCCTATTAAAATCATACCCACACCATAATCTAACATACCCTGTCTACAGATTTGAATATATTCATGTACTGCTTTTGAATCATTTATCAAACTAATTCATTATAGGGACATTCATTTTTTGATTCATCACATGTTTTGTATTTATTAATTAGGGTTGCTTAATTTATTCATCTACTTATTTGGAATGTATTTATATATCAATTTATATTTACTTATCTAATGCTTTGTATTTATTTATGAACTGATTTGTATTTACTTATCTAATGTTTTGAATTTTTTGATCTACCGATTTGTATTTATTTAGCTACTGATTCGTATTTACTTATCTACTGATTTGTATTTATTATCTACTGTTTTTTATTATTTATCTACTTATTAGTATTAATGTACTGTTTTAACTTGTCTATTATTTGACTTTATTAATCTACTAATTTGTTTTATAAATGTACTGCCTCATGAATAGAAATACATAAATATTTAACATTTCTGATTTCTGATTTATTACTAATCAATTTGTGATTAACTCAAATTGGCTTTACAAAAGCCAAATAAAGGAAAATGGCAAATCTCTCCTAAAAAAGTACTACAAATTTAGGTTTTTGAATGTACTATTTTTACTATATATGCAATTTAGATATATCTATTAAAATAATATATATAAAAACGCCTGGAAACGTTTGCGCCTCCGTCTAGGCTGCCTAGGCATCCATATGGAACGCATGGTCGCCTATACAACCATGGTTGATTGTTGGGTCAACATCAACAGCAAACTATCAAGCCAAGTAAAATATATGGGAGCCTACATATGCATATGTGATATTATAGCACAAATAAGTGCATGCATGTATAAGCTCGTGCTTGCAAAATTACTTTACTTAATTCCTGCATTTTATCGTCAAAATTCTTCATCGAGATCCCTAGTAGAAACAAAAGTGTCCTTAACTTCCATAATGAAGACCCCCCCTCACCTACACCATATAAAATTTTATTGCATAAAACGATGTATGAGCCCATGGACCACCCTAGAACTCAGCGGTGTGGGTCAATTATTCTCACATCCCCCCTCAAGTGCAGCCACCTTTTTTTGTTGCACTTGTTGTTTTAAGTAGAGTGTGGTCCTTGCACTTATTTTGTGGGATCTGCTCTGATATCATATGAGAATGTGTGGTATTCAACTCAAAACTACTTGGCAATTAGTGAAGGGACCACACACCTAATAAACCCATGGACCACCCTAGAAATTAGTGGGGTGGGAAAATTATTCTCACACGATGCTTTTCGGTGTAGAGATCAAACTGCCATGCCTTATTTCGTTCATTTTTGCGCCGAGCACAGTTGCATTTGTCAAATTTTTGATATATTTCCATTTCCACACCGTTGCAATGGCATCCAAATCGGATACTTCATTCCTTGCATGCTACAGTAACGATTGCATATTGCAGCACCAAGGCTTGCGGCCAAGAGGGTTACAGTCCCCGACATATAGCCCAGCAGAAGACCGGATGGGTATCGCCGCCCCAATCTTGCCTCATAAGGGATGATTATCAGTCCTCGATCTCAAAGGCAATAGTGGATGCCCTCTCCCGTGGGTTCCAGCCATCGCTTCCCTAAAGGGGCTCCAATGGCCCACGTCATAACATCATGTGCTCATCCCTATTGGTTACTCGGAGCCTCGTGTAGAAGCCATGGCAGCACACCGCTATTGTTTCATCCGACTAGCTTCCTTCTAGGCTGCGATTTGCCCTCGTCGCATCTGTCTTCGAGTTTCTCTATAAACCACAAGTAGGAGTCATCCCTTCGCTTCTCATTTCTTCCTCCCCATGCAATCCCTTATGTGCATTTCTAGGCAAGTTTCTCTATAAAACACAAGTAGGAGCGGTCCCTTCGCTTCTCGTTTCTTCCTCCCCTTGCAATCCTTTATGCACGGGTGACTACATTCAATAGGGGATTACTATATTTTCTATCATAGTGTGTCTTTCATGTGATAGCAGTCTCTCACCCTCCCCACCTATCGGCCATCTTTCCACTAGCACTCTTTCTTTTCTCATCATGTTTTCATTCTATTGGGAGTATACTACTACTCTTTACTTACCGTGTTACATTTTGGTAGCAGTTCTTCTCAAATATCATGTTTTCTTCCGGTAGCATTGTTTTTTGTCATTATTGTGCATCTTTTTAGTTTTTGACTTGCCATGGTGATGGCGATGGCGATGGTGAAGCCTCCTACCATGGTTTACAATGAAGGTTTGTGTACTATTTTCCATATCAAACTTTACGGTTCCATCTATTTTTTATGGATGAATGTTGTATATACTTTTCTCAAGTCCAGGAACAAGCTTAAGTGTAGCACTAAACATATAAGGACACTGACATTTGGCATTAAGATAACAGCCTCGTTTCTAGCGATTGTATTGATGCAAAATATATGTTCCACCGCAATGCCAAAGACATCTAGGACGTTGCGAAGAGATTCTACACCACAAGTCCAATGCCCTGCGCATCTACTACTTGTGAGACAAGTTGCTCTCCGCACATCAAGGACAGCAGACTATACAGGCCTACTTTTATACAGTCTAATCCATGTCACACCAGATGAACTTTTTTCACATGTTTCTATGGGAACCCAAACCAAGGAAGTATGTCATGGATCTTCTCCGAGAAACATGTATAACTAATGCAAAACCTGTTTCAACCAGTGTTTTAAAAAGCGGCCCACGCGGCCGCTCAGGTGGATGAGACCCTTGGCCGCTCCAAATAGGCCTTAGGCGGCTGGTCAGGTGGTTTTGCATTAAGCGGCCGCTTCATGCCCGCTCAGCCCGCTCAAGCGCCCGTCTGGACACTGTTTCTGAGCGCCCGCCTAAGTCCGCTTCAGTGAAAAGCAGGACCTAGACCCACTTCCTAGGCCCAAAAGTGAAATGTAATGATATTTTCATTATGTAATATTACACTATTGATATTGTATAACATTATTTAACATGTTAATATGATATTATTGTATTAAGTAACTATATATGTATCTAAATACTGTATAGTAGTTAATCAGTGTGTAATACTACACTGATTCTGCTGCTATATACAGTAGTGACGACTATGTACCTATTAAGTCTGTTATAGCAAGTAATACTAACATAAAACTTACCATGTATATGTAACATAAAACTATGTAATTGTCACAACTCAGTAATATTGTACTGTTGTATAGTACTAATTACTAACTATAGAACATTAATCTAAGAAACAACCAGTGTGTAAATGCAATACAAAATCAATGCATATTTCTGTGAAGTATAGTACTATTATATTACACTAACTACTAACTACTAAGTGCATTGTATCATGGCTTGATACTAGTATACATTATACATGTGATAAATTTATCTATAAATTGTACTAACTATTAAGTAGATCACATTATTACATGATAGTATGATACTAGTATATTGTTATATATAAGAAATGTATCTTAATGCTTCATCTATACATAATCAACTATTAAGTAGCAATATTGTTGTGTAGGGTGAATTTTACACTGCCACAAGGGTTTGGTTATGTATACAAGTTTCTTAAAAAACATTATATATATATATATATATATATATATATATACACACACACACACACAAATGTGTGTATTTTTGTATACAATCATATAGAAACTTAAGAATCCGCTTTTTCAAAAAGCGGCCGCTTGAGCGCCCGTCTGGCGCTCAAGCGGCCACAAGGTGGTGTCCGCACGCCTCCCGCTTCCCGCTTTCTAAAACATTGGTTTCAACTCCCTTAGATTATCATATGACGCTCTAGAATCAGGGGAAGTTATTTCTTGAACCGAAGAAGTATCATCGAGTTGTGGGTAAGTTGATCCACCTACAATTACTCAAATATATCATATGCAATAGACCGGGTTACAACGAGTTCTCATATTTCTGAAGCATGGTCCAGGGAAAGGACTGTATCATATGAAACCCAAATCTAAGAGATCGCTATCACTAGGTTAGTTATTGCAGATTGGGCAAGATATGCAACAAACTGACGCTCGATGTCAGGATTTTTCATGATCATTCAATAGCCCGGAGGAGCAAGAAACAGGTAGTTGTTGTTCGCTCCAGCATTCAAGCAGAATATCGAGCTATGGCACATGGTTGTTCTGATATACAATGGATACATTCCGTCCTTAAAGAAATTCGATATTCCAATCTAGTTTCCAACTACCTTGCATTCTGACAATCAGACGGTCATACACATTGCCAACAACATTATCTTCAAAGAACAAACAAAACACATTGAGGTTGATTGTCACTTTGTATGTGATCTTGTGCAGGTTAGGAAGATTGTCACTCCCAAATGTGAAAATAAGGGAACAAGTTGCAGTTATCCTCAACAGATCTCTACCTCCTATCTTATTTCTTATGAGTACCAAGCTAGAACTACAAGATGTGTATCTCCAACTTGAGGGTGGTTTTAGAGTACTAAACCAAAAGGATCTAATTGGTCATTGGATCTACTCTCTTACCTTGTATATACAGTAAACTATACCACTTACTCATTTAGTCCCAAGTTAGGAATTAGTAGTGATCATCACCATCTCCTATATAAGCATCTGTATGTAAGAAGAATTTACCCATAATAAGAATTTAGTCTTGAAGACACTTCTTTTTCATGACAATGGGTCAAATATATGCATGTAGTAAAATTATGGATGATGGAAATATTTATTGCAAACATTTACACTTCGTTTCATTATCTCAAAACTACACATTTCGAATCATTCCAGTCAATTATCTTTGATTCTTCGATACCCCTATTTCCCTATTTAAGTAAAAGCTAATGTGCTAACAATTACTTGCCTTACTTAAGGCTGTCAGCTGACAGCTTAAACAAAAGATTGAAAACCTACAACAAATTGAAAACAAACAGCCAGTAAAATAAAATCTTAATTTATGAGAAACTTGGACACTAAAGCATACAAAACTAACTCATTTAACTTATAGCGTATGCAAGGGCAGGATAACAGAATTTAGACATTCAACCTGATCGATCAAAACTTTAGCATGTACTGCATCGCTATTGACAACAGGATCCGCGGCAGCATCTCTCTGCATGATATCCAACACCCTGAGAAACAGAATAATAAAATTAGTAAGCAAAAGTGTATCCCATGACGCTCGTAATAGAAAGGCCCTATCTTATCAAGTAAACGATTTACAAAGGTAAAACTTTGAAAGGTGGAAAAAGCAATGCCAAAAAGAAATGGCCGAGGAGCCACACTGTACATGATGGTCAGACAATGCACCTCCCTTTTTCCACTTTGGAGTGTGAAGGCACAGACAATGGAAAGGTACCGAGAAAGAAGCCATGTGGAATATTTATTCCCACCCCAACTAATTAAGAGGTTTAGTACCTTCACTGCCACTTATGCAGGCGCATGATATCCCAACAATCAATATAGATAATAAGCACATTTTTTCCCATGTTAAATTTGAATCTCTTGATATAAAGTAAACTCAAACATGGTTGGTATTGGGGCTTAAATGAAGAGATGGTCAGGTTTTCCTATCTCACTCCACATACACTTTATTAGGACATAAATATTTAAAAAACAGTAAGTTTGCATAGACTATGTTTCATTGGTAGTATTCCTCACATGCTGTTATGCTACTTTTTCATGGGTACTACTAAAACTATACAATCATTTAAGAATGCTACCTTCAACTTCAGGGACTATATAACAAAAGACCTTTTCTGTAATATAATAATTTAAGAATTCGGCGATCTTTTAAATAAGCAAAAGAATTTGGACATTTAGGAAGTGCATAGAAAGCTTGGAAGCCAGAACATTCTGTAACAAACTATTTAGGAATATGGGATACATTATGCATGATACGTATGTATCAAAATGCACATATCACACTAAAATTTAAACACCTACAGGAAATTTTAAGAACGACATAGCAACATGCACGATCTATTTACTTCGTGAAGAATAATAGAAATACATGAGAATTTGTAAAATTCATGAAAACAGTGTAGTAGCACAAAACCATGCAACAAAATTTCGATCAAAATTGCAAATTTTGCTCAAAATTTCATTTTTTGCAATCGAACATCGAAACCTACGATCAGACATGTGAAACACACAAATGCAGGGAATGGGACGTAATTTCACAAAAATTTCGACCCTAGGTACGAAATTTTGACAAAAAAGGTGAAATTTCGCAAAAAAAGCCCAATTTGGGTCGTAATTTCGCGAAATGGTACAGTAATACAAATTAAATTTTGAGATATTTGTTCCAAAAGCTGATAATGCTACATCTTGGGTATTTTGACAAATTTTTTTGAATTTCTTGCTTCTAAAGGATATCTTTCTTAATTCTAAGGTATGTTTCCCCTATTTCTAGACCATATATATTACCTTCATCAATTTCTACACTCTTCTATAGAGATATGGAGATATATTCCAAAAATAACAAAGCTCTTTCTTGAATCTATGCATAAATGTCCCATGTAACCTAGGTAAATGTAATACTAGACTTATACAAGTTGTAGTTGGTATGTTTGGAACTTGTAACTGTAAATTTTAAGTTCTAAGCTATAACTTGAAGCTTTTAACAGACTAACTGTCTAGCAGACTTGACAGATCTGTTCATTTGTGCAATCACTCATCAAGACATGTATTCCACCCTAACCTCTAAACATATAAATGTATTATAGTCTTGTGTGTTTATGTCTCAACATTGTGTTTGCAAAATTTCATAAGTTAATTCCATCATTTTTCCATCAAAATTGTTCAGCTTCCTTCACTTACAAATGTGGGAGACCCTCCCCCCACCCCACATATCCAATATGAAATATTATTGCATATTTGAGTAGATCTTGGTATTTAGATCGTCTTGGTAAATTTTCATGATTCAATTCGCTTATTTGGTCGTCAAAATTGTTAGGGCCGTAAATATCGAAATTTCGTGCAAAATTTCAAAAAAAAAATCTGTTTCTGGGCCATCGGACACGACATCGAAATCGGACATTTAATTCTATGCACAAAACAAGCAGAATTATGGTGATAGAAATCGATAAAAAATGCTACTTTTTCAACATTCCAAATGTTTCTGAAAGGCTGACACCATCTTTGCAAGTATAATATCATAGTTATCAGGACCGAACCGGACCGGCCGGTTAAACCAGTTGAACCGGGAACCGGTCACCCTACCGGGTTGGTTTCCTCTAAAAGCCGGAAATGACGTCTGACCGGCATCAAACCGGTGAACTGACCGGTTGAACCGGTGAACCGGTCCGGTTTTTGCCCAACCGGCCGGTTCTCTCATTTAGTAAGGAAATGCATTGTTGTTGCTATTTTATGTTATTTAACATTGAATACTATATAAATGTTGGTGTATAAATGTCCATGAATAGTATAATATTGTTATTTGGTCTTTTTTATCAAGTTATTGTGAGGAATTATGCTATTATTCATGTTTCATAACTTTTGTAGGGATAATTTCCATGAGTATCAAAGACATTTATATATTATTAAACTACTAGTGACGTCATGCTGACGTCACCTGTTGAACCGGTCAGACCACTGGTTGAACCAGTGAACCGTGAACCAGAGGCCTCACCGGTTCACTGGCCGGTTCGAGTCTGACAACCCTGTATAATATTTTCATGTTATGTTACTTTTTTATGGGTATATATTGTTAAGTGCATGTATACTATTGAACTTGATTGTTGTCTTTGTTTTAATATGGTTGTGACTTTTGATAAGACCTCATAATGTTTCTTGCTGAAATGTTATGGTCTACCGTCTACTATTGAACTTGATTGTTGTCATTGTTTAGCAACTTTTGAATCACAACCGCACCTATCAAAAATTCATCTGCAATTTTACATGTTTGGATTTCCTCTTCCATTGAACTGTGTTCGAATTGGTGTTTTCACCATTGCAAATGAAAACCACATGATCAGATGAAAATAATATACTTGCACAGATTGTGTCAGGAATGTTTGACGAAATAATGAAAAAGTAGCTTGTTTTAAGATTTCTCTCACCAAAATTTTGCTTGTTTTGCACAACTACAATGTTTTCATGAATTATACGAAGTCTCAGGTATTTCCAATTTTTCTGCGTGAAGTTGATGAATTTTTACATTTTGTTATTTCGTTGTTTAATTAGTGTATGTGTTTTAATTTTGGTTTGATATGTGTGTTTTGAAACATATGCATCATGCAATTGTAACCAATATTCCTAAATAGTTTTCTAGGAAATTTCCCGATTTCCAAGCTTTACATGTACTTCCCGTGAATGTGCAAGTTCTTTAGCTGATTTTAAGGATTCATGAATCCTTATATTGTCTTTTCTTATATAGACTCCTAAAGTCGAAGGTACTGACAAGATTAATAAACAATGGATGCAAAGTCTTATTAATATAACAAAGCAATTATTGGAAAGAAGTATATTATCGGGATATCAATGATTGGGCACTTCAAGATATCAATAAATAATATGAAAAGAGCGAAGCAAGTGGCCAACCTTTCCATAGCGATTAAGCGTGAACCGGTTCATTAAGCAAGTGTTTTCTGAAAAAGGGGGTTGTGCAATGATTTCATATAGATATTTACATTTCTTTTTTGTTAATGGCAATTCATTCATCTTGTTGCCAGGGCGTTTCGAACTTGTGACCTCTTGGTCATACAACATCACTTTTACCACTTGGGTGCCACTACATTGGCAGATATTACATTTCACTAATGTAGTATTAGTAAATTGTTGAAAACATATGCAATGACTGAGTAGTACGATTTTTATTTATTAAATTAGAATAGGAAATAGTAAATACTTAAATAAGTAAATACAAAAAAGCAATAGACGAGCTCGGATTACCAAAAAAAATACTTAAGAAAGTGTGTTTAACAAAACTTATGATAATATATATATATATAGAAAGAGAGAGAGAGAGAGTCGGTCTAGAATACACTAGTGTACAGATCGCACCGTACACTCAAGTGGTGTTCACATATCTAAACCATTTCTTTGGAAAATCCAAACTGTTGATATTCATTGTGATAACAATTAAGGTTTACATGAAAATTTTGAGCTCATTGGATTCTTCTAAGACACTATTTCATGACCTACAAAATCAACGCAAAAAATTAATTTGAATTGCATAGTTTTTGTCTCCTTTAGATGCATGACCTATAAATGTCCAAATGACCTCAAAGTTTATATGTAGTATGTTCATAAGATATCTAAGAAGATCAATTACTTCGATTTTTAAAATAGATGTTGCATGAAGGAAAACCACTTGAGCCACTCCTTGTCTCTGATACACTTGAGTGTATTCTAGTTGACTTTATATAAGTATGTATGCATCGGATTAAGAGAGAAAGATTCTCCCCCCCTCTCATGCTCGTGGCCATAGTCACAATAATCGGCGACTTTTTGAAAAAGTCGCGTATTAAACGCGTTTTTTTGGTGTGCCGTATGTGACGGTCGTTTAGTTCGCCCGGGACGTTTTAATCGCGAGCATAGTCACAAATTCGGTATTCGGGATACGTACGGTGGAGCTGAAAAATTCGGAATTCGGGAATTATGCGGGGAATTCGGATAAAAAATGGTAAAAGTACGGTCAAATTCGGTCAAAGTACGGTCAACTATTCGGGAAAAAGTCGACAAAAAGTCGGCAATATATATATATATGTATGTATATATGTATAGATATATACATGTATACATATACATATATACATGTATACATATACATGTATATATATATGTATACATATATATTACATATATACATACATACATATATATATACATACACATATATATACATATATACATATATATATATATATACATATATATATATACATATATATATGTATATATGTATATATATGTATATCTATATATGTATATATGTAATATATATGTATACATATATATATACATGTATATGTATACATGTATATATGTATATGTATACATGTATATATCTATACATATATACATACATATATATATATATATTGCCGACTTTTTGCCGACTTTTTCCCGAATAGTTGACCGTACTTTGACCGAATTTGACCGTACTCAAGGTTGAAAAATGCGTGAGGCGTAATGAGGCGTTTTTGTCTCAGTGAGGCGAGGCGTAAGCTTTGAGGCGTTTGAGGCGTAAGCCTCAAAATATGTATGAGGCGGTAACAAAAATAAATTTATACATGTAATTACATATATATGTGTGTGTTATGTATGTGCATGTGTATAACAGAAATAGGTATATACAAACATAACCAAATGAAATAGAAATTAATTGTGAAACTTAATAGTGATAATATAGACTAAGGACCCACCACAATACCAAAATAAATATGTAAAAATAACGAGATATCAATTTTTTATACTATTAGAATAAAAGATGTCAATGGCAGAAAAACTAAAGGAGATAGAATTTCGAATTAGTAGGAACAAGAAACCAAAGTTAATTAACAATGATACGAAATTCAACAAGATACTGAATAAGAAGGGAAGCAAACAATGATAAATTTGACAAAGAAGATTGAAAACTGTAACTTAGAGATTGATGATTAAATGTTCATTAATAAGAAATAACAATTTCTATAAGATCTAAAAGAATTTTTTAATGAAAGTGTTTGTAATAATCTTAAAAGTACACAATTTGATGGTTAACATCAGACTTTATCCTCTAGAATTGGGGCGTACGCCTCAACTAAGCCCCAGAGCCTCAGTGCTTTGAGGCGGGCCTCAGACAATGCGAGGCGTAAGCCTCAGTCTAGCACACCGAAGCGTAAGCCTCGAGGCGCATTTGGGATAGCCTCACCAAGAGGCGTAAGCCTCGAGAGCCTCAAGGTGGGTTTTTTATTACCATGACCGTACTTTTACCATTTTTTATCCGAATTCCCCGCATAATTCCCGAATTCCGAATTTTTCAGCTCCACCGTACGTATCCCGAATACCGAATTTGTGACTATGCTCGTGGCGGAGGCCGAATGCCCGGGAGGGTGATAAATCAAGGCGGCACCTGGGATACGAATCTGGGTTCCTTTGTTAGGGGACGTGTTTGACCACTTGAGCCACTCCTTGTCGATTGTATGTATGGGATTAAGAGAGAAAGATTTCTCTCCCCCCTCTCCCACTCCCGTGGCAGAGGCCGAACGTCCGGGAGGGTGATAAATCAAGGTGGCTACTGGGATTCGAACCCGGGTCCCTTTGTTAGGGGACACCGTGCTTGACCACTTGAGCCACTCCTTGTCGGCAAGGCTGTATGTACATATGTATGTGTGTGTGTGTGTGTGTATACGCATGTATGTATGTGTGTGTATATGCATGTATGTATGTGTGTGTGCGTGTGTGTGTGTGTGCGTGTGTGTGTGTATTGTTGGACCATGCCAGCCTTGTTTGGTTAAGCATTCCTAAGTGGACGGCAGAAAGCAGGATAAAGTAGGATGAAGCGCTCGTCTAACGACAAAATGTTTCACTAGCCGCTTCATATAATATTCCTCTGGCGGATGGCCATCACCGCTTAAGCGGCAGAGCGGGCGCTTTTTAAAATAATGATTATATGGACGAACAGTACTCAGTTCTAGTGATGCAACCAGGATGGTGTATACAGTTACTGAAATTTCATTATATTTGCATTAGCATAGCCTAGACTAATACAAAACAAAAACATTAGAATATTAACAGAAACCAACTAAATGTATTAGTCATCAATAGTTCTAGAAAGGGTTTAATTTAGCTTAAACAAAGTCACTTTCGAGTCACTCTGAAAACCTAAGGTCAAACTAAACATGCACAAGTTACTGAATAAAAAAATACACTATAAAATATATAGGAAACATAAATCCTAAGCATGCACTGCGGAATGTCACTAATACACAAATGCAAACTAATCCATTTCGCACAGTAAACTGCTCAAGGAGGTCAGTGTCATGGAAAAGGAGTCTGTTCCCTGTGATCCACATAGCATCTGACACTGATGATGGGATAGCCTTCATTGAAGTCGGTAGCATTGAGAATCACATCCAGATGAGTACCATATCGTCCTCAAGAACATTCTCAATAAGCACAGGAGGTTGTTGGAGTGGCCAAGGAGGAAAGTGTGTAGTAACTAGTGTTAGCGGAGGACTGTGATATTATAGAAAAAGGAGTTGTCAAGGAGGAGCTGGTTAAAGTGTGTAGCAGCCCCTGTTAGTGGAATACTGCGATATTATAGAAAATAGCTTGAAGGTTGTGGAGGCAGCTCAAAGATACTATGGTATGGGTATAAATGTCCACATTTTATACTCGACTTGCATCATATTAGTTAAAAAATCTAGTGTATATTCAGATACGGAGTTCCTTGAAGGAATATTTTGGATTAGATTTGGGTGGTGTATGCACCACCGTATAATCTCTCAATATAAATTCTTGGCACCTACAATTTGCATCTAAACAAAATTGTTGTCATTAGTGTTTGATCCAGCAATTAAATATCAGATAGCTAGAACCAATTCATCGGCTATCTGAAAAACACATAACTGTACCAATTCAAATACATATCTAATAACCAATAAAAGAATCAAAAATTAAAATTATTGGAGTGCTTAAGCCAGCACAGAAATTTATCCAATGATTTTACTTTTATTGGCTTTCTCTATATGTGTGTGTACATGTCCATACAATCTTGAGGCGACCCTCATGCAGCTTGTCCTCAATATTCACCACCCCCACTTTACTGCTTATATAGTTATTTTTCAAGCAATCTCCCATACATCCATCTTTGTATTCACATTTCTGCCACATTCATCTTGTTTATATCTTGTTTCTTTATCGCCCAGTTGACTCCCATAAAACATGGCTGGCTATATAGCTTGTTAGAATAAAGGAGTTAGTAGTATTTTGCAATTTGCCTTTTGCTTTTCGTTAAAGTCCATATTATTAAGGAGACTCTTTATGTAATTTCCCCCTTTTCCTTTTCTCATTAATATAAGCATAGGAGCAGATCTATTTTGGATCTGACGCTCTGTTCTCTTTTACGTAATATGGTACCAGAGTGCTTCCAGCAATGTCTCCCGTAAGAAACCCCAACAGCGGCGTCTGTGGTTCTTCCTAGGAGCGTCGGCTCTCCAGACCGCGGCAGCTCTCCAGACCGCGGCCTGTCACAGCGACTCCCAACAACTGGACAGCAGCCGCTGATCTCGACCGACCGGAAACATAAGAAGCCATCTGTAGTGGGTTGTTCCCTGTGACGCAGCGTCTGCTTCACAACAGTGTTTTGTTCCCCGTAACGTAGAAGTTGTAGAAGCAGCATCAATTTCAAAAATAGATCCTCGTTTTCAGTCTTCCTCACCACAAACTTCCCTTATGTGTGGTTGAGTGCATATGTTACTAGTGGACTGTTGATGCATCAGTTTTGCATCATATTTCTCTTACTTCGGTGTTGATTCGCGTCCTTGTTTCTGGGTGATGGCACATATTTGTTGATCCAATTTATTCGGCCTTCGCAATATGGAGGAGAAGAAGAGTGAATCAAGCAATGATATTGTTGGGTTTTACGTGGTCGGAGTAGGCAGCGGAAATAAAAATTTACTTGACCATAAACCCATAACCAGCAGATCGCATCAACATCTATGTAATGGGAAGGATGGTTTTAACGAGATATACCTAGTCCTAAGGCTTGCTCAGCGACAATACCTCGCAGCAAGTGCGGTCTTTAACCACCTGTCTTTGACGGTGTCTGTGTACCTCATGGTCTTGACCCAGACTGCGATTGATTGTCGTCCTCCTGAGCGGTAGAAGTCTCCCGCCTCTATAGATAGTCCACACAGACTATCGGGAACTTTGGTCGTCCTGAAAGACAAACTAGGAGTTGTCCCCTTCTGTCGGCGTACTAGTCACCGACACACTCTCCCACCACTAGTCGCTTTTCTGCAATTGTCTTTCCCTCGTTGTTCCTCCCTCGACGGGTAGAACGTGCTTGGGCTCTCTCGGTTACCACAACTAGAGAGGACAACAACTTTGTAGAGAAATTGATGTTCTGAGTTGTCTCTGGAGAAGCCACATGTACCCCTCTATTTATAGTAGAGGGCAGGGTCAGGGTTCCCAGTCTGTGCGGGAGTAGAAGGGTCCAGAATTTCCATGAACAATTTGCACTTCGGCAGGCGAACCGGTCGTTTCATAACTGAACGGTCATTTCATGACTGAAACGGTCGTTTGGCAAGGTGAGCCGATCGGTTCACTAGTGAACCAGTCGGTTGGGAGTGTGAGCCGATCGGTGAACCGGTCGTTTCACTTCCCAGACTTGCCCACAATTGACTTTCCTTGTTCATTTCTAATTAACTCAAAGATTAATTCTTGTCCCAATTGAATTGAACAAGTGAAACAAAAAACTTTTCTCACAAATCGGGACAACCCAACTCTGCTCCTTTGGTCCAGAGTGAACCGGTCGTCTCACTGACCACGAGCCGATCGGTTCACCTAGTGAACCGGTCGGTTGATTGTCCAGATAGTGCAGAACATAGTCAATTCAGTTCTCAATCAATCTGACACTCTAATCAGTTGATTCAACACTTAAACTTGATAATTCTGGGTCAAGTCTATTGACTGAATGTTTGATTGAGTACCTAAACACTTTAGTAATCAATCCAAACATCATTCATGGATAAACTCCTCTTCCAGGTTAATCCTATGTGTGTGACCCTATAGGTTTCATTTCACGTTGGCAGCGAATGTCCATAACTAGCTTATGACATCACAAGCAAAGAGTGGTGCCTAGTCGCACATCAATGCTACCTAAGTGAAGAGGAAAGTTAGAGAACTTTCAACCTACAATCTGTGATTGGTGTTACAGTGAATGTATAATTCTTTTGTATTTGATATCCTGAATGTACTCAAGGCATGGAGTTGTCATCCTTTCAACGTTCATTCATGTTTTTCTTGAACTAGAGCAGACTGTCTGAGATATGTGTGACATCAATATCATATATTGACTCATGTGTGCATGTGCATGCCTTTCTCAGTCTCGCTTATCAAGTGGCATGGACATCATACTCCCTTAGGAGGGACAAATCTCATATCTATCACTCAGTCTGTGTCATGCGTCAAATCCACCCAATCATCACCGTTATAACAACCCATGTTTCATGACTGCGTTTGATGATGTCAAAGTGTACCCAATCACATTCAACGAGTGCAGTGATTTCAGGTCTAAGAATCACAATCACCACCATCACTATGGGAGATGATTCTGACTACCTTGTCATAGTTCCATGTGTCACTCTCATGGTGGGTTTGTCTGATACACTGTTCTCTAACATGTATCTATGTGCTTGGTTTGATATCATATATCATGACTAATGAGACACTGTCATCAACCAACACACACTCTAGTCTTGATGTGTCATTGTTGTCTATCAACCTTCCACAATGACATCTGACTAGGGACCATGGAACAAAATTTCGATCGAAATTGCGAAATTTTGCTCAAAATTTCGTTTTTTTACAATCAGACATCGAAACCTACGATCAGACATGTGAAACACACAAATGCAGGGAATGGGACATAATTTCGTGAAAACTTTGACCTTAGGTGTGAAGTTTCGACAAAAATGGTGAAATTCCGCAGCAAAAAGCCCAGTTTGGGCCGTAATTTTGCGAAATGGTATAGAAACACAAATCAAATTTTGAGAAATTTGTTCCAAAAGTTGATAATGCTACATCTTGGGTGTTTTTGACCATTTTTTGAATCTCTTGCTTCTAAAGACTATCTTCCTTAATTCTAAGGTATGTTTTCCCTATCCCTAGACCATATACATTACCTTCAACAATTTCTACACTCTTCTATAGAGATATGGAGAAATACTCCGAAAATTTCAAAGTTCTTACTCCGAAAATTTCAAAGTTCTTTCTTGGATCTATGCATAAATGTCCCATGTAACCTAGTTAATTGCTAACACTAGACTTATATAAGTTGTAGTCCATAAGTTTGAAACTTGTAACTGTAAATTTTAAATTCTAAGTTGTAATTTGAAGCTTTTAACAGACTAACTGTGTAGCAGATTTGACAATTCGGTTCATTTGTGCACTCACTCATCAAGACATGTATCCCACCCTAACCTCTAAACATATAAATGTATTATATAGTCTAGTGTGTTTATGTCTCAACAATGTGTTTGCAAAATTTCATAAGTTAATTCCTTCATTTTTCCATCGAAATTCTGTCAAAAATTGTTCAGCTTCGTTCACTTACAAATGTAGGAGACCCCCACCCACATATCCAATATGAAATATTATTGCATATATGAGTAGATTTTGGCGTTTAGATCGTCCTGGTAAATTTTCATGATTTAATTCGCTTATTTGATTGTCGAAATTGTTAGGGCCGTAAATATCGAAATTTCGTGAGAAATTTCGAAAAAAATCTATTTCTAGGCCATCAGACACATCGAAATCGGACATTTAATTCTATGCTAGGGACATAATAAGAATGTACATACTCTTAGCATTCGTATGATCTCATTGTTCAGGTCCTCAACCTGAAGACATTCGTCATTGAGTATTGTCATTCTTTAGACATTCATTCTGCTCCATTTATCTCATAATCGTTTGAGCTAGAATAAATTGGAAGCTTGCCTTTAATATTTATCAAAACAATCAGAACATTATACCAATCCAATCATCATATGATTGGCTCTCTGGGCATACATACCAACAGATATCCCACAACTGTAATCTACAACGATCAGTCTCACATCACTACTATTAAAATGAACAGAGAGATTTATTTGTTGTGGATGAAGGCAATATATATTGTTTTAGAGTCACGAGACAAAGTGAACTACATTGAAGAACCCCCTACTCAAGTTGATCCTTCCTATGCTGAATGGAGGAAGAACAATGGCCTTGTGAAGTCCTGGTTATGAAACAGTATGGACGTATCTATTGCTACAAGATTCATGTTTTATTCTTCCGCTAAACAAGTATGGGATGTTGCGAAGAACTTTTCACATGAAAAGAATGCCCTTCGCCTCTACAAAGTTTATAATAAGTTGTTTGCAAAGAAAGAGGACAACAAATTTCTTGATGACTATTGGGCTCCATTCAATCTATATCGCAAGAGTTGAGTTTTTATCAACCTTTAAAAACATTTTGATGTTACCATATCAAAGGAGTCATTTGATGTTACTATTGCAAGGAGACATTCTGATGTTACTGTATCAAAGGAAGAATATGATCGTCTTGTTCAGGCAGCTCAGACTGTATCAGTTAATTCTTCTTCTTCAAGTGGGGTTGCCAAGTTAGTGTTTACTGAAGGTAATCTTGCCACTTCCTAACATCAAACTTGTTGACCCCTTGGGTGGTAGACACTAGAGCTTCACAACATATGACGGGTACGAAGTCTTTGCTGCAAACTTATGACACCCATATACCACATACCTCTGTTACACTCGTTGATAGCTCTATTAGAGACGTTCGTGCGTGTGGGACTGTTCGTCCATCCTCTTCTTTACTCTGAAATTTGTTCATTATGTTCCTGATTTTCCGTTCAACCTCATGTATGTTTCGAAATTGGTTGATTCTTAACAATGTTAGGTAATGTTTGGTCCTTCATGTTTTGTTCTACAGAATCTCAAGAGTTTGAAGACGATTGGCGGGGGCCTAGGAAAGGTGATCTCTACTTTTCTCATGGTGATCGTCCAGCTCGTCAAATATCTACAGCCTTCCTTGGTGTCTCCCCGTTGCAATGGCACTTCATTATGGTCATCCATCTCTAGAGACTCTCAAGAAGTTGGAGCCTAGTTTATCTTCCCCATCTTCAATTAAGTGTCGTGTAAGTTTTGAAAGCGCCATAGGGTGTCTTATCTGGGTCGTGTCATTAAACGTGTTGCGCGCCCGTTTCAAATTATTAAAAAGGATGTTTGGGATTCGATCAAAGAATCTAGTTATAATGGATATCAATATTTTCTGTCTTTTGTTGATGAGTTCTCCAGGATGACATTGGTGTATCTCATGAAGTACAGAGAAGAAGTTATATCCATCTTGAAAATTTTCTATCAATTAATAAAAGTTCATTTTGATTGCTCCATTTAAGTGTTTAGTTCTAATAATGCTTTAGAGTATGTTCATAAAGCTATTTCTTATTTCTGTAATTTGTCTGGCATGATTCACTAGACTTCTTGAGCTCATACGCAACAACAATGGAGTGGTCGAGCGGAAGAATCGCCGTCTTCCAGATATTGCTAGGACATTGATGTCTCAGTCTCATGTTCCTAAAAGGTTTTGATTTGATGCACTTCTCACTACATGTTAGATGATTATTCGTCGTCCCTCTTCTGTACTTCAAGGTGTCACTCCTTTCTACATTTTACATCTGCATGATGTTCCTTTTCATATTCCTTTAAAGGTTTTTGGATGCAGTGCTTTCATTCATAATTTTGACCCTAAAACAGATAAGTTGTCTCCTAGGTCTGTTAAAACTATCTTCTTGGGTTACTCTAGTACCCAAATAGGGTACAAATGTCATTCACCATCATTGTGGAGTGTTTTTGTCTCAGCAAATGTCACTTTTCAGGAGTCTACACCTTACTTTTGTGATGATGTCACACGCCAGGGGGAGACACCAGCTACCCTGTGTTGTATAGGCTCCCGCTTGGGCGGCGCCTAGGCTTAAGGCAGCCCGCCTCAAACTAGACGCCCAGCTCCCTAATTGACCTAAGTTGTTGTCTAAGGCCTTTTGAGGCACTTATTAAGCGAATTCAAGGCTAATTTACCATAAATTAGACTTGAATTTGATCAAATTGAGTCATTTTATGGTTAAATTGGGTCTGATTTGTCCTAAACGGGGTCAATTTAGGGTAAATTAGGTCTGATTTGGGGGAAAACATGTCTGATTTGGGGGAATTAGGCCATATTTTGGGGGCATTAGGTCTAATTTGGCAGAATTAGGTCAGATTTGGTCATGTAAGGCCTCATATAGATAACATATGGAAATTTAGGGTTAGTTAGGTTTGATTTGGTCATGTTATGCATAATTAGGTTTGATTTTAGGCCAAATTATGTCAAATTTGAGCAGATTAGGTCTGATTTGGGGAAAACAAGTCTGATTTTGGGGAAATGGTCCGATATGGTGAGATTAGGTCTAATCTGACCAAATTAGATATTGGTTAGGTCAATATAGGAAAATTTTGGAGAAATTAGGTCTGATTGGATCATAATATACAAAATTAGGTTTTATTTAGGCCAAATCATGTCAAAATTGGGGACATTAGGTCAAATTTAGGGGAAACAAGTATGATTTGGGGAAATTGTTCTAAAATGGATTGATTATGAAAAATTTATTTGGCCAAATTTTGTCTCATTCCGGTGAATATATGAAAAATTTATGGAAATTGGGATTGATTAGGTCTACAAAATTAGGTCTGGTTTAGGCAAAAATTAGGGTAAATTAGGTCAAATTTGATCAAATTTGGATCAAATGAGTTCAAATTAGGGCCAATCAGTTCTAGTTTAGGTCTTGTTAGTTTTGATTTAACCTAAATTCTACATAATAGTATTATATTATGTACATTGATTGCATATTTATCATGTATATTTATGTGTAAGGATTGCATTTTTCAAGAATTTTACATATATCCGTTAGAATAAAAAAATATAAAAATGCCTGGAAATGCCTAGGCCTTCGCCTGGGCGCCTAGGCTGTCTAGGCATCCCCATGGAACGCCTAGCCGCCTATACAGCCATGCAGCTACCACCATGAGTGAGGAGAGAGAGTTTTCTTTATCCAGAGAGCTACCATTACCAATTGTGAGTGAAGAGAGCATATTTTACAAGAGAGAAACTCAAAATCACATTCCACTTCCACTATCCAAACCTTTCCCAAGGTTTACTCCAGATGAATTGTACAAGATCCAGAGGAGGTAGCGACATCAATCCTAATGGTAGTATCATCTTCGTCTTATACTCCAGAGGTATCTGGCTCTTCTTCTGTGACCCATATTGATAATCATGATACCGACTTAGATCTCTCTATTGTAGCTCGTAAGGGTGTGCGTTCTTGTACTATTCGACACCATGTGTCTAATGTTTGTTGCATTGCAAACTTGTCTCCTACTCGTTTATTTGCTCTTGCTCTTGATTCCATTAGTATTCCCAAGTTTTGTACTACAACTTTGCAAGATAAAGGGTGGACTAAGGCTATAAATCTTGTAATTGAAGCCTTACGCCAAAATAATACTTAGGGGTTGGTTGACTTGCCTCCTGGCATGGTTGTATAGGCGGCTAGGCGACCAGGCGTTGCCTGGGGACGCCCAGGCCGCCTAGGCGCCCAGGCGGAGGCCCAGGCGTTTCCAGGCGTTTATATATATATATATATATATATAGATAGATAGATAGATTAATTTAATGGATACATGTAAAAAATATTGAAAAATAAAGTTAAATCAGTAGATGGTTAAATAATATCAAAATCAGTACATAAATAAACACAAATCAGTAGATAACTAAATAAAAATAGTAGCTAAATAAATACAAATAAGTAGATGAGTAAATACAACTAAGTGGATAAATAAATGCAAATCAGTTGATCAATAAAGCTACATTAGTAGATGATTATATAATTTCAAAATCAGTACATAAATAAATTTAAATGAGTAGATAACTAAATAAAAAACAGTAGATGAATAAATACAAATAAGTAGATGAATAAATACAAATCAGTTGATAAACTAATATAAATCAGTAGATGATTAAATAATACCTAAATCAGCACATAAATAAATACAAATAGTAGATGAATAAATACATTAAATACAAATCAGTTGATAAACTAATATAAATCAGTAGATGATTAAATAATTCCTAAATCAGCACATAAATAAATACAAATAGTAGATGAATAAAATACAATAAATACAAATCAGTTGATAAATAGAGTTAAATCAGTAGATGATTAAATGATATCAAAATTAGTACATAAATAAACACAAATCAATAGATAACTAAATAAAAATAGTAATAAATAAAAACAAATAAGTAGATGAATAAATACATAAGTGGAAAAGTAAATACGAATCAGTTGATAAATAAAGTTACATCAGTAGATTCTTACATAATTTCAGAAGCAGCATAAATAAATTCAAATGAGTAGATAGCTAAATAAAAAACAGTAGATGAATAAATATAAATAAGTAGATGAATAAATACAAATCCGTTGATTAACTAATATAAATCAGTGATGATTAATCAATTCTCAAATCAGTAGATAAATAAATACAAATAGTAGATCAATAAATATAATATAATCAAATCAGTTGATAAATAAAGTTAAACAGTTGATAACTAAAGTAAAATCAGTAGATGATCAAATAGTATCAAAATCAATACATAAATAAACACAAATCAGTTGATAAATAAAGTTAAACAGTTGATAACTAAAGTTAAATCAGTAGATGATTAAATAGTATCAAAATCAATACATAAATAAACACAAATCAGTAGATAACTAAATAAAAATAGTAGATAGATAAATACAAAAAAACATATGAGTAAATACAATTAAGTAGCGCCTGGGCGGGTCGCCTAGCCCGCCTGGGCGGACGCCTAGCCCGCCTGGCCCGCCTAGCACGCCTGGCACAGCCTTTGATGCTGGGCGCCCAGATATGGAGACCTCATTGGCCGCCTGGGCGCCCGCCCGTACAACACAGCCTCCTGGTAAGTGTGTTGTTGGTTGTCGTTGGGTATATACGGTGAAACAAAAACTTTATGGTAGTATTGACAAACTGAAAGCACGTGTTGTTGTCAAAAGGCTATACACAAACATATGGTGTTGATTTCTTTGAGACTTTCTCACTAATTCTTCATTTGAACTCAGGATTATTATTTCTATGGCTACTCACTGTGATTGGGCCTTGTATCAGCTTGATGTGAAGAATGTCTTTCTTCATGGTGATTTATTAGAGGAGGTTTACATGGAGCAACAACTTGGATATGCTACTCAGGGGGAGTGTCAAAGACTCAGAGGAAGGTGTGCAGACTGAAAAGGGCTATCTATGGTCTTAAACAATCTTGTAGAATGTGGAGCCGCAATGCAACGTGCAATGCAGCGTTGGGAGAGGCAATAGGCCTTCTCCCTTTTATTAATAAGAGAAACTGGATAATTTACATAGAGGTCCAGCAGGATATAGAAATTACAAAATAGAATAAATATGAAATATATTAACACCCCCTCAAGCTGGAGTGTACACATCGTGTAGGCCCAGCTTGTTGCAAAAACTCTGAAAAGTTGCTAGACTCAATGGCTTTGTAAGAACATCTGTAAGTTGATCTTCAGATTTGACATGTGGGGTCACAACAGTTCCATTCTTGATCTGGTCTCTGATAAAGTGACAGTCAACCTCTATGTGCTTAGTGCGTTCATGGAAGACTGGGTTCTTGGCAATGTAGATGGTCGCTTGATTGTCACATCTGAGTTATATAGGAGACAAAACAGGAATCTTTAATTCAAAAAGTACAGATTGAACCCACTGCAACTCACAACATGCATGTGCCATTGCTCTATACTCAGCTTCTATGTTAGATCTTGCCACAACATTTTGCTTTTTGCTTTTCCAGGTAAAAGATGATTCCCCAGAAATGTGCAATATCCAGACGTAGACCTCCTGTCATTCAGATTACCAGCCCAATCTGCATTTGCATAACCAGTAAGAGAAAGTGTGGATACAAGAGTCTTCGGCCTATAATAGGTGATTCCCTCACCAAGTGTACCTTTCAGATATCTCAGAATACGAAAGACAGATGTCCAATGAGACTGTTGTGGAGAGCTCATATGCTGACTCACCACTCCTACAGCAAAAGAAATGTCAGGACGTGTGATTGTCAGATATATCAATTTACCCACAATTTTCCTATAATACCCTGGATCTAGATAATCAGAATCATCAGTCATCTCCTTCACATGATAGTCCATAAGAGTAGACACAGGCTTGGACTCACTCATACCATTTTCCTGTAGTAAATCCAGCACATATTTTCTCTGAAACAAATTGGTACCTGCATGAGATCTAAGTACTTCAATGCCCAGAAAGTATCTCAGTTTTCCCAGATCCTTTGTGTGAAAGTGCCCACGCAAGCCTTCTTTCACACGAGATATGCACGTGGAATCACTGCCAGTGATAACAATATCAACAACATACACAGCAATAATAACAGATCCACCAGAAGAAGTAGAATAAAATAAAGAGTGATCGGTAACAGAACGAGAAAAGCCCATCTTTAGCACAACATCACTGAACTTGTCAAACCAAGCTCTAGGAGATTGTTTCAATCCATAGATGGCTTTCTTCAACCTACACATCTTCTGACACTCCCCCTGAGCAATAAAACTAGGTGGTTGCTCCATGTATACCTCCTCTTGTAGATCACCATGAAGAAAGGCATTCTTGGCATCGAGCTGAAATAGAGGCCAGTCAAATGTAGTAGCCAGAGAAATAAGAATACGCACAAAATTCAGACGAGCCACTGGTGAAAATGTCTCAAAGAAATCAACCCCATATGTCTGAGTGTACCCCTTTGCCACCAGTCTAGCTTTCAATCTCTCCACAGAACCATCTGGATTATGTTAGACTATAAATATCCATCTGCATCACACAACATTTTTATCTGGAGGTAAGTCAACAAGTTCCCAGGTGTTGTTCTATAACAGAGCAGACATTTCAACATGCATAGTCTGTTTCCAGCCAATATCCTTCATAGCATCAAGATGATTTCTTGGAAGGAATGACCACAGAATCAATCCCAAGAGCAAATGAGCGAGTCTGCTGAGATAAGTTGGACAAACAACACACATTTGTAATAGGACGCCGAATAGTACAGGAACGAGTACCTTTGCGAACAGCAATGGGAACATCAAGGTCAGATGGTTCTTCAGGAATCCCTTGAGTAGAGGAAGATGGGGAGGGCTCAAAGACTGGAGTCGCTACCTCCTCTGGATCTTGTCTACCTCGTCTGCTATAAACATGTGAATATTGTTGAATTCGTGGACCATCTGCTGCTGCTCTTCCTGAATTATAGTATAGTCAGGAATGATAGGTGGCACTCTCTCACTCTGATGTGGTGGTGGCACTCTCTCACTAGCATTTGATGGTGGCACTCTCACATATTTGCTCCCCCTTATTGGGAACACTAGAGAAATATGGAGTGGATTCATGAAAAGTCACATCTCTAGACACGAACATACGACGAAGAATTGGACAATAACACTTGTACCCTTTGCTAGTGTTGGAGTACCCAAGAAAGAGTGTCCTAATTGACCTAGGAGATAACTTATCAACCTTAGGATCAAAATTGTGGACAAAAGAAGTACAACCAAACACTCTAAGAGGAACAAGGAAAGGTTGATCCTTGAACGTAAGACAGAGAAAGGAGTACGTCCTTGAAGCACAGAAGAAGGTTGCCTGTTGATAAGGAAACAAGCAGTAAGAAGGGTGTCAGACCAGAATCGCTTAGGAACATTAGATTGAAACATGATTGTCCTGGTAATATCAAGAAGATGACGATTTTTTTCTCTCTGCGACCCCATTCTGTTGAGGGGTGTGAGGACAGGATGTACGATGTATCATCCCAACAGAACTACAAAAATCAGCCTTAGCATTTTGAACATACTCCAAGGCATTATCAGATTGAAGAACTTTAATATTGCAATCAAATTGAACTTTTATTTCTTGATGAAAATGTTTGACAATAGATAGCACAGACTCTCGACTTTTCAACAAATAAATCCAAGTCATACGCGAAAAGTCATCCACAAAGGAGATAAAATAACGAAAACCATTATAACGTGGTCTTTTGCAGGACTCCAAACATCACTATGGACCAACTCAAAAGGACATGACGCCCGTTTATTGACACGACCAGGATAAGACATCCTATGATGTTTCCCAGTTGACAGGACTGACACTCTAGAGATGATACTTGAGACAATTCTGGTTCTAACTTTCTCAGGCTCTCTAATGAAGGATGTCCATATCTGTAGTGTCACAGTAAGGGAGAGCCACTCAACAGGACAGCTGGAGCAGGATCAGACACTTGGCGAGGCAAACTGTAAGGAGGCGAGATCACCTCATTATTAAAATATGGTAAACAAAACACCATTGGAAAGCAGCGGAATAAAAAAATTCTGACTAAATTCAATTTCATAAAAGATTATACAAAATGTATTAACAAAATCCCTTTTAGGGTTACATCAACATACAAAATAGGATCTAGATAGAGGGAAGTCCAAACTACTTCAAATCTTGTCTCCAAAGCAACATCTCCAAGGGCTAGGTCCAAGCCAAAATCTATATACTTCTTGTCTTGTTCATCACCTTGCTCATCACCTGGGTGGTTGGGAAACCACCCAAAAAAAGGGAGAGGAAAACAAGGTATGCGTCAAATAATGAATAAGTACAAGAGAAAAGGAAATCGTATGAAACATAAATATATCGAATCATCATAAGATGAGAGGGCCAAGAGAATGAGGCACATAACAAAATAGATTCTTACCATTACAAAACATATAAGAAGTAGCATGCATGATTTTAATTGGACTACATTAATTAAGTAGGGTTGAGGCACCTACCGGACCGCAACCTATAGGTGAGGGGAGAATTCATACATTCCCAGTCACCTATAAAATTTTATAGGGGAGGAATAACACATTCCCCAGGGGAGAATAAGACGTTCCCCAGGGCGATTATTTACATGCCATCTGTGGGTGGTTGTACATAAGTGTCACTACTATAGTTAAATAGCCAAATAAACCATCATGCTCAAGAAATAGTAAAGTGGCAAGATAAATCATCATATAATTACAACTTGGTGGCGGGGTTCCAAGACCCAAGAATAATGTTCCAAAACTGATTTATGAGGCAAGTATAGCAAAAGATTCAAGAGTATATGAAATAGGGTTTAATAAAGCCTCATTATAGAAAAATAGGTTAAGGCACAATTATTCCCAACTTAAGGTGTAAACGCACATACATAAGTAGGGATTGCACATACATAAAGAGGGATTGCACATACATAGCACATACCTCTCTTACGGATATCAATTACTAACTTTCACCACTTTAATTGAATCCAAGTTCCACTTTGCCTAGTTTCAATGTATTAACATGTATTACAGTACATAGTACACATTAATGTATAGAAACTCTAATTTCAGAACTTTTTAGCAAAATTCGGATTTAGCTTTTGAAAATATCACCAATGAACTTATTAGGTTCTCCTGATCAAGAAAACATATTTTATGTTAATATTGGAATTATGATAATTAAGATGTAATTTTTATGGATTTTATGCATTAAATTCGTTTTACAAAAATCACCCTTCGTCAAACCATGAAATTAGACCTTAAAAATATTTATATTAGATAGAGATTAATTTTCCAATTCCAAAACATATTTATTTGTCAAATTTGGATAAGCGGATTAGAAGATATGAATTTTTCAATACTGACCAATAGAAAATTGTCACATCATCAAACCGATCAAGATAATTAAAGAGAGAGGGAGAGGGTGAAAACACCATTTGACCAAAGATCAGGTTTGAAGTTTCTTAGATAACCAAACTAGAGATTCTAGAGAAGATAAAATAGCAAGAAACCAAAACCTTAGAAAAACGTGGTAAAAAGAGATGGAAATCATCGATTTTAAACATAGAAGCATGAGTTTTAAGCATGTACTAAGCAATATATGAGAAGGGGGTTAACAAAACTTGCCTCTAGAAAGGTAAGAAGGGCCAAATAGAAAGGATCCCGAGATTAGAAGGTTTGGTTGCTCCAAGCCAAACTCCTTTCTTGAGCAAAGATCACCTTCTCCACTTTAGAGGTGCAAACCCTAGTAAAAGAGCATAGAGATGAGATGTTTTAGAGTTTTAGGTGGAGTTTTACCATGTATGGTCATGGTTCCGACCTAGAAGAAAGTGTAAGGAAGACTAACAGTATGAAGATAGGGAAGGAAGGGAGGAAACCTACTAGTTTTGGTCGAAATTACCAAAGAGGAGCTTTAGAAACCCTAATAGAGCAATTTGGAAGCCCTATGAGCCTTCTTCACCAAGGTAGACTCCCTCTATTACCTTGGGACAGCAACTCCATGGCCAAATACAGAAGGAACTATTATCTAAGCTAGAGGAAAGAAAAGGAGAGAAAGAGTTTTCGAATTGTGAGTTGGGAAGGGGAATACATGGCTATATAAAGAAAGAGGTGTCTAAGGGACTTTCCATGTGTCTTTAGCCTAGGGCTTGATGGCCATGCAAGAGGATAGCTCATGGACTCTTCTTGGATATCAAAATTCGGTGCTAAGAGCCCATAGATCCTTCTAGGCCATCCCCACCGTTTTTCAAGAAAGAAATAACCTCATTTGTTGATAGCTTTTAAAGATAAACACTTTTATAAAGAGGGTAATCCCTATAATGCCCTTGGAAAGAAATACCATCAAACCAAGGTGAAACTAGGTTCTCTGATGGTTTAAAATCTCATTAATGGTAAGGGAATATCTAAGGATTAAAATCCATGTGATAATTTGCAAAGAAAACCTCCCAATTGGGTAAATTGCGTAAAAGTCCAGAATGTACCTAAAATTGCATAACTTGCACAAACAACATCCAAATCGAACCAAATTTGAAACTTAGGATCATTTTATGTTTTCAAATCATATAAAAAAGTTTGATTAAGGTTAAGAGCACTTTATTATGGTAATTAAGCTTTCACTGAGGTATTTGTGCATAAACCCTTCCATTGGTATAATTAGTGAATAAATGTTCACTAAACCACTATAAATTCCACTAATTAAATAGAAAGGCCAATAAAGATAGAAATGAAAGGAAAAGATGGGAAAGAGGGTCAAAAGCCAAAATTTCAGAATTCGGTATGTTACACAAACTGTCACCGTGGAAGAGGTAGAGATCACCTTTCCTAGGCCCCCCCACCAATCGTCCTCATACTCTTGAGATCATGTAATACAAAATAAGGTCTAAAAGTTACCGTACATTTCACAGTATTAATCAACTTAGCAATAGACATAATACTAAAAAAGAAAAACAGGCACACAATGTACGGCTTTAAGATCAATTCCAGGAGTCAGAGAAACAGATCCACTGGCTAACACTCTCCTCACTGAACCATCTGTTATTGTTACAGATTTGTGAGGAATATGTGAGTCAATGGAATGAAGAAGTCTCCTCATACCAGTCATATGTTGTGACGCTCCACAGTCAACGACCCATGATGAAGTAGAACCAGAAGCCAATAAAGAGGTAGCCTGATTACCAGTGGTGGACACCAAGTTGGCTGAAGATGATGATCCCAAGCTCAGATGTTGAGTAGCCAGAATAAATCTATCATATTCCTCCTTGGTGAGTGTGATGCCAGAAGGACCAGAACTCAAAGTTGGAGGCTCAGTAGACTCAGTAGTGGTAGCATAGTTAGCCGCTCCCACAGGTGGTACAGCAGGTCGACCATGCTTCTTCCAACATTTCTCAACTGTGTCCAGGTTTGTCACAGAAAGTGCATTTTGGGCGAGTTCCACATCCTCGGCTCATACATGTTCGTCTTCCTCTCACTGCAGCAGCTATAGAAGCATGAAAATCTCACGGAGATGAGACTACGGTAGGATCAACATGTTCAAAATTTGTCTGTAAAATCCTTGAATAAGCCTCTTCCAAGCTGGGACGTTTATCAGAAACTAGGATGACACTGCAGACTGAACTGCATGAAGAACTCAGACCAGACAAAAATTTAGCTGTAGTCAAGTCATCTCTGTCTTTGACTTGCTCCTGGATAGTCACTGGATGGTAGAAACTCAGTTCTTGTGCAATACCTTAGATCACTCCAAAGTATTCTTCTAAAGGTCTGTCTCCTTGTCAGTCTGCAAAGAGGCGGTCATACATCATGAACTGACGAAGCGCATTCTTCTCTTGAAAATAATGTTTCTTTACTGCATCCCAGATCTCTTTGGCAGTAGTGTAGCACATGAACCTCGAGGCAATCCCAGGGTCCATGCTCCCCGACAACCAAGTCTTCACCAGACTGTTATGGCGCTTCCATTCAGCATAGCCTTTGCCAGTAGATGCAGGAGGATCAGAATCAACATGTCTCGCTTTGTCGCATGACTCCAATACAGTATGGACAGCATTTATCCATAAGAGATAGTTCTTCATGTTCAACTTGATGGAGGGGATAGGAGACATCTCACTGTAGATGGTAGATGCCTTGGTGTCCTCCATCATTTAACGAGAAGAAGAGTGACGGATTGATACGCATCACAAGAAGATTTGCGTGACGAAGAGATACACGTCACATCACATAATCATATGCGTATCTGACGCATCCACAGCCCCCAACTGAAATTCCCTAATCACACATGGAGATGTGATTAGGAATTTCCTACGTACTGACAGACCCTCCGGTTTGGGATTTAAAAATTTGTTGGATCAACCGAAGGACCCGACAATCCGAAAAGAGAGAAGTGGGGGTTGTGGCTGTTGCGCCTGGCCCAGGAGGCGGCTGATGCGCCCGCCTTGAGTCGGCGGCGGTTGTCCTCCCCTAGGGCGCGGCGGTCGGGTGAGCCTGGCGGCGCCCGCTGCAGCTGCTGCTGGCCGGCGGTTGTTGCTGCCCTTCGCACTGCTGGCGGCGGCAGTGTTGGGCGGCGAAGGTGTTGGGCGGCGGCAGTGCTCGGGCTGGGTAGGGTTAGGTTAGGATCCCCTGCTCTGATACCATGTAGAATGTGGAGCCGCAATGCAGCGTTGGGAGAGGCAATAGGCCTTCTCCCTTTTTATTAATAAGAGAAACTGGATAATTTACATAGAGGTCCAGCAGGATATAGAAATTACAAAATAGAATAAATATGAAATATATTAACAAATCTCCTCGTGCATGGTTTGAAAAATTCAACAATGCTCTCACCTTTTTTGGTTTTAGCCGCTCTTCTACAGATCACTCCTTATTATACTTGTGAAGCACTAAGGGCATCATTATTCTTGTTGTTTACGTTGATGACATTGTTCTCACCTTTCGTGCGTGATTTAATATTTGCCTAAAAGGGTGAAGACTCCTCATGTGAGGATTAGAGAGCAAATTGCAGATAACTTCACCAAACCTCTTCTGCCTACTGCTTTTAAATATATGATGTGCAAGCTGGGTATGCATGATGTGTATACTCCAGCTTGAGGGGGAGTCTAGGAGTAAAGGAGTTAGTAGTAATTTGTTATTTGTCTTTTACTTTTTGTTAAAGTCCATATTATTAAGGGGACTCTTTCTGTAATTTTCCCTTTTACCTTTTCACATTAATGGAAGCATAGGAGTAGATGTATTTTGGATACGATTTATTTGCCTTTTACTTTTTATTAAAGTCCAAATTATTAAGGGGACTCTTTCTGTAATTTTCCCTTTTACCTTTTCACATTAATAGAAGCATAGGAGTAGATGTATTTTGGATCTGATGCTCCGTTCTCTTTTACGTAATATAGCTGTTCTATAAAAACTACTTTTTTAAATCTGAGAGGGATCTTTCTGATCACAAACTATAGGAGCTGCACTATTCATCCATCCGGCTCTAATCTTGTAAAAAGGAAGTAATTATACAGAGTCAAGCATGGTATAAAAGAGCAAGAGGGAGGGCATTAACTTGGGAGAACTTATAATGAGAAATTTACAATCTTTACATGTTAATGAGAACATGAACCATAAAAGAGCTGAATGGAAAAGAAGGATCCAAGTAGCCGAACCCAACATGGTTGGGAATGAGGCAGGCCTGGAGGGCATTAACTTGGGAGAACTTATAATGAGAAATTTACAATCTTTACATGTTAATGAGAACATGAACCATAACAGAGCTGAATGGAAAAGAAGGATCCAAGTAGCCGAACCCAACATGGTTGGGAATGAGGCAGGCCTAAAGGATCAGCTCTCTTATATCGTTGTGATTTTCCTATCAAGGTTTGTCTTCATAAAACATATGACAAGCATACGAACAAGCTCCGACAAAAAAAAAAATAGCAGTGAAAATTAATAAAAACCGTGCAACGGATGAATTACATTTCAGCGATCCCACTGTATACATCTGCCGGTTTGAGCCCATTGACTAAGTTGACAGCTGTTGCTCCAAGCTGAATAAATTAATAAGAGAAGCATAAAAATTAGATTGTAGCCAACAGCAAAACTAAACACTATAGGCTAATTGAGAGGAATGAAGAAAGGGTTACTGCAATGAACTACTAAAGGCAAAACGGAATATAAGCTTCATTTGGCCAGTATACAAAGTTGAAGTAGTGACAAACCAAGAGTGTGGGGATCATGTACAGGCCTGCTGCCTGCTGGTGCCAAATATTGAAAGTCTTTATAATTTTTATTGAGAAATTTTGTACTGCAAGGTTCAATTTAGCTAAAAAAAATTACAATATTTTTCCTATTTTCATCTAATTAGGATTTTTTTTAGAAGGAAAACCTCTAATCTATTAGATAAAGAGAAAATGTACAAACGAAATAAAGAAATATACAAAAGGATCCATTACATAACTACAGCTCAAACCCAACCGCTAACCTTCCAATTTCTGCTGAGCATCTTGGCTAAAGAGAGAAGGCATTATCAGAGGATTTTATCAAAAAATATCTTGGTTGGAAAAAACTTAGCGATTAAGTGTATTCTGTTTCTATGCTTGTAAGCTTGCCACAAATGTGCAGCCGATATACATCTATCGAATTTGAGGAAGCCCTAGACCTGTAAACGGATCGAATACGGAGCGGATACTACTATATCCGATATCCGAATCCGAAAAAAAATCCGATCCGATACCTGACGGATATCATGTGATAAAATCTGAATCCGGTCCGAGAAATAATATTCGAATTCGGATAAATATCCGATCCGAACCAAAAGTCATAAATATATTGTTATTAATATGTTATATATAGAAAACATTGATGTCACTATGAATATATATGATAAAATATCTATATTTTTATATTTTTATATATAGATAATATATATATAAATTTGTCGGATTTCGGATTTTTTCGGAGCGGATATAGCCATTTCCGAAATACTATTCGAAATTTTCGGATATGAAATTTGATATCCTAAATCCATTCCGGATTATGCGGATGTCGGATTTTTTTCAAAATTTCGTACTCGAATCCGGATCGAATGTGCGGATTCCGGATATCCATTTATAGGTCCAGGAAGCCCTCACAGAATCGATCAACGACAACCGTAAGGGCAAAGATCGCTTCCTTGGAAAATTGATTCCATGGCCGCGACATCGGAGGTGGTTTATATCCTCATCAAGAATCCCACATAAAATACATGAGCTATTATGAATGATCATTTATAGCAACGCCTGCATCTTAGCTGGGAAAAAAGCATCACACAATATTTTGTGCCAAGAAGCTTAGTTTCACCACAACTATCATGCAGTAACTTGCGGGAAGAACTTAAATGTCACAATATCCAGGTTCTTTAGCCACTTTGTTGGCCAATAACTTGTCATTTTCCATCTAAAAAAAATATCTCCTATCAACTTGCAATTCGTATCTTCCAATTTGCCTGGAGAGAACAGAGCTGCTGTCTGCCCTGCCAAAAACCATTTGCCATATGGAAGAACCTAGGAAGCACGGACACTTCTATACAGCCCCCGTATCCATGTTGGACACGTTTTGGACATGGACACTTCCCGGACACAGCCCAAAACGTTTTGGACGCTGTCAGGTCGTGTCATGTCCATCTTGGTGCATTTTTGCAGCCCGGACTCTTCATGGACACAGCCACGACACTTCTTGGATACATCTGTGTAGCTGCAGCTGCTGCAGCAGCCTATTTCATACTACTTTTTCCTAAGTTACATTTTTTGCTGAAATATAAACTTCGGGATTAATTTTTAGTTTTATTTCCTTGTAGGGTTATGTTAATATATAAGTTCGGTTATTTTTATTTTGTTATTTTACATTATATTTGGACTTCTTTGCAATTGTCACATTACTATAAATATAAGGGTGCACACATTGTGCAAACCTAAGCTCTCCAAATCTCATTGTATTTCACATGGTATCAGAGCGGGCCGATCCAACTTAAACCTAATCCCTCTCTCTCTCCACCAACCCTAGTCGCCGCCACACTCTGAAATCTCCTTTTTCCGCCGCTACAGTACTGCTAGTCTGCTACAGTAGCACCGCCGCTACAGTAACCCCGTCCACCCCTCGGTAACTTTCCAGTTCTGGCACGTTGACGGCGTAACGGGCTTCATCCTCTTTGTCTGTCTGCGCCTCATGGTGGAGTGATTGATCCTCCATGTTGGCGTAGGTTTTTTCTCTTCATCTGCTGCCCCTACGAGGTTTTTTTTTAAGATCCATGCGTGGATCTTCTACCTTCTACTAATAGTCCACGTGTTGGACTTCTGCCTCTAACTGCTGACTAGTGACTACTACTGTTGTGCCTGCTCTGTGCCTGCTGCTGCCTACCTGGATCCATAGACAGCCTTCTACTGTCTGTGTCTGACTGTTGCTGCCTGCCTGTACCTCTACGTCTGCATCTGTTTCTTCCTGATGGCGTCTACTCATGAAGATCTGCGACGTCAGGTGACAACTGTGAAGTTGGATGGGCGAAACTACCAGCACTGGGTGTGCTCTATGCAGATACATGTTAAATCACAAGGAAAAATGTCGCACCTGACGCAAGATCCACCACCCGTGCCTCCTGCAATAGCCGATTCGAAGGATGTGAAAACCTATGATGATTGGGTGAAGGACGACTCTACAGTCATGACATAGATTCTAAATAGTAGTGAGACCAAGATTAGTGTCACCTTATTATACCTACAAACGGCGAAGCAGATGTGGGATCAGCTTGCAGCACTTATTCACACAGTCATAATCCCAAGAAGATGTTTGACATCAACAAGAAGCTTAGCCGCCTGCGTTTCTCTAGATCCGATCTGACGGATTATTTTTCTGCTTTCAAGGGACTGTGGGGGGGAATTGGAAGCCTACCATCCCTTGTTTACTGATTTGGCTACTATGCAACGACAGCGACAGGAGTTGCAAGTAGTCCAGTTCCTTTGTGGCCTACCTGATTCCTATGCAGGGGTGGTCGATCAGATTCTCGCTAGTGATCCGCTGCCTACTCTACCGACTGCCTTTCAGAGACTACAACGCTTGCCTACATCGTCATCTGAGACTCCTACTGATACAGGGGATTCGACTGCTTTTGTTGCGATGTCTGGTCGCGGTCGTGGCCGTGGACGCAGTCGCTCATATGATGCTCGTCCTCCTCTTGGTGCTGGTCGAGGGAGGAATTCTTCAGGTCATGGAGCATCCTCTGGAGCTACTACTGCTACTGCTCGTCCTCAGACTGGCCAACGTTTCTGCAACTTCTGTGGCCGGTTTAATCATGTTGAAGACAAGTGCTGGGAAAAATACGGCAAGCCAGCTTGGGCCAATGCGGCCACTGATGCTACTACATCTTCTGAGACGTCTACCCAGCTTGATGCCCCGGATACTTCTACTGCTGACTTCATTCGCGCCGAGGTCGAGCGTCTGTTGTTGGAGCGTACCAGCTCTTCGTCTACTGCCACCACCACGGGAGCACATGACTTCTACTGGTATTGTGATTCTGATTGTGTATGTGGATGATATTATACTTTCTGGCAGTGACTCTATTGCTATTCAGGCTACTAAAGCTCATCTCTGCAAACACTTTGCTACTAAAGATTTGGGTAAACTGCGGTATTTTCTGGGCATAGAGGTATCTAGAACTTCTAATGCTCTTGTGTTGTCTCAGAGAAAATATGTCTTAGATCTTCTGCAGGAGACTGGTATGCTTGGAGCTAGACCGACTGATACTCCTCTGGATCCCAATGTCAATTGGGATGATGAGTCTTCTCCACTCTTTGTTGATAATAAAAAATACAGGAGGCTGATCGGTAAAATGATATATCTGACTGTGACTAGAGCTGACATAGCTACTGCTATGGGTCTCTTTTTAGCAGGTATTTAGATAAACCCAGACAGTGTCACTGGGATGCACTCTGTCATATTCTGCAATATCTAAAAAAGTCTCCTGGCAAGGGACTTCACTACAGGAAACATGGACATTGTTCTCTTGATGGTTATTCTGATGCTGACTATGCAGGGAGCAAAATTGACAGGAAATCAACTTTTGGCTATAGTACCTATGTTGGAGGTAATATGGTCACATGGATAAGCAAGAAACAAAATGTGGTTGCCAGATCTAGTGCTGAAGCTGAATATAGGGCCATGGCCCATACTTCCTGTGAGCTCCTGTGGGTGTGTTCTCTCCTAAAAGACTTTGGGGTTGAGTCCTCTTCTGCTATACCCATGCACTGTGATAATAAAACTGCTATCTTCATTGCAAACAAACATGTTTATCAAAGCATCAAAGCCTCAGAGCCTTCATGCCCCCCACCAATCTTCATCCTCGTGCGAAGGTTCTGCATCACCTGAGGTAATATCTGACCTTGATGTGCCTATTGCTCTTAGGAAGTGCACTCGTTCCTGTACTATTCACAATATTGCTAACTATGTATCAACTGATCATTTAAGTGTTCATGTTAGCAACTTTGTCATTGCTTTATCCGTTGTTGCCATCCCAAAGACTGTACAGGATGCCTTGCAAAGTACAACTTGGACGACTGCTATGAAGGAAGAAATGCTTGCTCTTTCTGACAGACAAACTTGGGAGTTGGTGGATCCACCTCCTCAGTGTAAGCCTGTAGGATGCAGATGGGTGTATGCTGTCAAGTATCAACCAGATGGTACTGTAGAACGTCTGAAGGCACGTCTTGTTGCTAAAGGTTATACACAGACCTATGGTATTGACTACTTCGAAACTTTTTCACATGTTGCCCGTCTTAATTCTGTCAGAGTTCTCTTATCTGTTGTTGTTAATCTTGATTGGCCTCTAGTACAACTAGATGTTAAAAATGCTTTCTTATATGGTGATCTGTAAGAGGAGGTCTATATGGAGCAACCTCCCGAATTTGTTGCTCAGGGGGAGTCACATAAAGTTTGCAGGCTAAAGAAGTCAATTTATGGGCTCAAACAGAGTCCTCGTGCCTGGTTTGATAAATTGAGCAATATTCTGATTGACTTTGGTTTTCTGAGATCTCATGTGGATCATTCTGTCTTTACTAAGAAGACTTCTACTGGTATTGTGATTCTGATTGTGTATGTGGATGATATTATACTTTCTGGCAGTGACTCTATTGCTATTCAGGCTACTAAAGCTCATCTCTGCAAACACTTTGCTACTAAAGATTTGGGTAAACTGCGGTATTTTCTGGGCATAGAGGTATCTAGAACTTCTAATGCTCTTGTGCTATCTCAGAGAAAATATGTCTTAGATCTTCTGCAGGAGACTGGTATGCTTGGAGCTAGACCTGCTGATACTCCTCTGGATCCCAATGTCAATTGGGATGATGAGTCTACTCCACTCTTTGCTGATAATAAAAAATGCAGGAGGCTAATCGGTAAAATGATATATCTGACTGTGACTAGAGCTGACATATCTACTGTTGTGGGTCTTCTTAGCAGGTATTTAGATAAACCCAGACAGTGTCACTGGGATGTACTCTGTCATATTCTGCGATATCTAAAAAAGTCTCCTGGCAAGGGACTTCACTACAGGAAAAATGGACATTGTTCTCTTGAGGGTTATTCTGATGTTGACTATGCAGGAAGCAAAATTGACAGGAAATCAACTTCTGGCTATTGTACCTATGTTGGAGGTAATCTGGTCACATGGAGAAGCAAGAAACAAAATGTGGTTGCCAGATCTAGTGCTGAAGCTGAATATAGGGCCATGGCCCATACTGCCTGTGAGCTCTTATGGGTGTGTTCTCTCCTAAAAGACTTTGGGGTTGAGTCCTCTTCTGCTATAACCATGCACTGCGATAATAAAGCTGCTATCTTCATTGCAAACAATCTTGTTTATCATGAGCGCACCAAGCATATCGAGGTTGACTGACTGTCATTTCATTCGGGAATCTATCCTGACTGGCAAAATTTACACTCCTTTTACTCGCTCTGAAGACCAGGTTGCTGATATCTTCACCAAGTTGCTGGCTAAGAAGCAGTTCTGCACACTTGTGGACAAGTTGGGCATGATTGACACCTATGGTCCAACTTGATGGGGAGTGTTAATATATATGTTCGGTTATTTTTATTTAGTTATTTTACATTATATTTGGACTTCTTTGTAATTGTCACATTACTATAAATATAAGGGTGCACACATTTCACAGGTTCTATGTATGATATACCGATATGTAACAGGTTGGGAGTGATTTTCCTTGTAGGCTGATCGATAAATTGAAAATTATGACTTTTTGGAACCCTCGAGCATGCTCGTCTACAAACAAGTTTGCCAAAAAGTTTCCTCTACAGCTTGTACATTTCCCTTATAGTCCTAATTATGGATGGATAAAGTCAGATTGCTTCCCTTTAACGAACATATTTATGGATAAATAAGTATTTCCAATATGGTGTGTGTGTAGATAATAGGATTTTAGGGTCATTTGAATGCACCTTACTTTTACAGGATGGGAAAGCAGACTACTTTCCTTTTGAATCCATCGATTTCGTGGATATAATGAGTACTTTTATCCTCATATACTTATAATTTTGGGGATTTATACATGGATACATGCATATTTTGTGTTATAGATAAACTGGGTTTCATCATTAAGGTTAATCCCCAAAATAAACCGTAGACCGTGTGTGGTTTAGGAAGGTTGTTCCCTACTACAGTACACAAGGTTGGGGGGGGGGGGGTCAATTTTCCTTTAACTAGTAACTTCATAAATACAGTAAAGGTCATGGCTAAGCTTTTATTCATCACTTTGCAGGGTTTTTATTCTCAGGTATGGCTGAAATCATGAGTGTTCTTTTCTGGTTTTATTTTTATGAATCACACCTCGAAGCACTCTTCACTCTTCTATTGATATTATATGCTAAAAAATTACCGAAAATGTAACAAAGCCTATCTAAGGTTGCATTAAATGAAATTTAGCAACGGTAAGACATATAGATGTAGACTTTTTTTATTGGTATTTAAAAGAAGTTGCATTAACACACACACACATGCACGCTCACATCCACAAACACACAGGCGCACACACACACACATATATATATCGAAAATGTAACAAAGCCTATCTACAGTTGCACTAAATGAAATTTAGCAAACAGTAAGACATATAGATGTATTCTTTTTTTATTGGTATTTAAAAGAAGTTGCATTAACACACACATACACACACACGCACGCGCTCACACGAACAAACACACAGGGGCACGCACGCACACACACACACACACACACACACACATATATATATATATATATATTCTGGAACAATAAGAGACGGCTAATTGTTGCATTAGATAAGAGAAACCCTGCTCCTATATATAGGAGAACAGGGAAGCATACATGACACAACCTAATCCTAACGGGCCAAAACATACTTGGGCCCATATTACAAGACACTTAATAACAATAATAAATGGACTTTCTAACAATCCCCCTCAAGCTGAAGTTGCGTCAATCCCAAATCAGCTCGCAAACAAAGAAACAGAAACAAAATGATAAATCAAGCCCATACAAAAAAATTCTCCCCCTCAGTATTACAAATAAGCACTCAAACACTCAGGCACTCCCCCTCAAGTAGATACTCCATAGCAAGCAAGCAGGCAAGCAAGTCAAAAAAGTTTTTCAATCATTTGAAGCAGAAGTTTAGAGATCATCTGTAGCATAAGTAAGCAGCAGCAGAGCATCATGGTCTTTATCACAGTCGCTAACGTTGCAGGCCAAAGAGTGTTGGGTCACATCAGTAGTAGTAGTCAACATGCAAAATAGAACACGAACGGGCCAGAGAGTGCTGACACACAGAAGCAGAAAGTCGACGTGTAAACAAGGCACGGACAAGTAAAAAGGTCAACATGCGCAAAGCATGGACAAGCTAGATAGTGTTGGTTCACATTACAAAAATCCAGAGAGTGCTAGTTCATAGTAGAAAAGTCCAGAGAGTGCTGGTTCACAGTAGAAAAGTCCAGAGAGTGTTGGTTCACGATAGAAGTAGTCAACGTGCAAAGAAAGCACAGATAAAAAGTAGACAGTATAATCGACGTAGTTGGATAGAAGACCATCTTGAAAAAGCAAGCAATATACATGAATCTCCAGATAATAAGCTCTCCGCGAAGCATATAGCAGTAAATATCGACAGTAGAAGTCCACAAGTACTTCAAGAAGTACATCAAGATCCACAGAAATATTAAGTAGCAATAGAATATAATCTTCCTCTTCTTCATCTCTCTCCTCTAATTGTCCCCCTCACACCAACCACGGAAGGAACCAGAGTGTTGGGGTGGCCAATTATGAAGAAACACCCTAGAGGAAAAAATAAGTCGTAGCACTGCCAGGGGAGTTGGGAGGGCGCAGCCCCCAATTAGGGGTCTCGCTGCCCCTCAGTGGGTGGCAGTTGAGGGGAAGCCGCCACTCGTGGGGGCTCGGGGACAGAGCCCCCGGAAAAAAGGTCTACAATGATTTGTAGAATAAAATTGAGAACAAATCTTCATACACATCGTATGAAGCATATGTGTAGACGTGAACTTAAGGAAAAATATTCCTAAACGAGCGCATGCCACCATGACCATACTACTAGCAATAGAATTTTAATTATTGTCTTCGCCAATCCACGTGAGGTAATTGGATTCCCTTCCCCTGTACTCTACCTGAATGGTAAGCCTCAAGAAGCCATTCTACTCAACTTTGGAGGACTAGAAGGACTCAACCTTTTCCTTTCCGTTATGGGTGCAGTCTATCGAGGCGTAGCATCTGAGAGCATTGAAGTCGCGCAAGGATGATCGATTGAAGGGATGGAGCAGTGGACAAAGCAGAAGATCTGACTCCAACAGCAAAGACGCCAATCCTGGTCTGCAGAAGACGACCTCCACTCCAGATCAGGCCGCCATGGAGCGAAGATGGGGATAACATCTCAGTAGCGACGAGATCCATAGGCCACGCAAGGTTTCCGGAGAGGCTGGGAAAGGAAGCAACAGGAGTTATAAGTGAGGGAATCGGGGCGGGAAGTGGTGAAAGGAGACGACAGGGTTTTTGATAGAGGGGGTATCGGGCGGCAGCAGTAACCACACGGTTCAGGGGTTAATAGTCGTAATCCATGGGAAGATCAAAGTTTGTGGATGGGCGGGTGACTAGGCATCTTGAAGGATGTTGGGTGGTGGGGAAGGGTAACGATGGCTGTTGCGGCAGTCTTCATATTGTTATAGTGTTGCATGTGATTAGCAGATGGCAAGCGTTTGGGTTTTTATGCGGCAGTTGGAGATGAAAGGGAACAAAAGAGGGCAATGCGTCAATCTTTTTATTGTCAGCTATCAGCAGCGGCACTTCTTTTAAGGAAAATCTGAAGCAATCAGCATTAGGGACACCACAGAGGAGCAGGCATGGTTGTAAATGCGGGATGCATGATTTTTGGCAAGCAGATAGGCAGCAGGGTGATGGGGATTGGGTTACAGCGGCTTTGTTTAGCAAGGGAAGATAGACACAAGTAGATGTGAAGGAAGCAGGCTCGGGAAACGGATGTTGGATAGATGCCCGACAGGTGGCTTAGCCAAGAAGGACGGCTGCCGCCCGCATGCGAAGGAAAACCTTTTTGTTCTCTAGGGTTAAAGGTTGGATCACTGCTCTGATACCATCTGGAATAATAAGAGACGGCTAATTGTTGTATTAGATAAGAGAAACCCTGCTCCTATATATTGGAGAACATGGAAGCATACATGACATAACCTAACCCTAATGGGCCAAAACATACTTGGGCCCATATTACAAGACACTTAATAACGATTCTAAAATGGTCTATCTAGCATATATATATATATGGGATTAAGAGAGAAAGATTTCTCCCCCCCTCTCCCATAAACCGTGGCGGAGATCGGACGCCCGGGAGGGTGATAAATCAAGAGATGCTTCTCCGTGTGGTTTCGAACCCGGGTCCCTTCATTGGGGACCATCGAAATTCGCCAACCGGGCTATTTATATATGAACATATGCATATATATATATATTTATTATATATATACATATATATATATGTATATATATATATATATATATGTATATATATATATATATGTATATATATATATATATATGTATCTATATATGTATATGTATATGTATATATATATGTATATATATGTATATATATACATATATATAGATATATATATATATACATATACATACATATATATATATATTCATTTATACAAATTTCATTGTACGTTATGACAATATATATGAAGTCATTAGGCATAAAAAATAAAATAATTAAAATAAACATTTTGTAGAAATTTGAAAGATTCATAAATAACTTCGACTTGTTCCATTACTATTTGTTCAGTATTACATGGCTATTAGAATGTAACTTTTACTTTTTATATGAAAGAAAAATGTGATGGTTAGGACAAAAATATTACCTAGACCATTTATGAAGAACTTATTTTAATATGAGAGAAATGTTTTTTTTAATTCATGTACTCAACCTAATCAAACATTGAAAGAAAAAGTAAATCATTCAATACCCATCGATTAACTCAAATCTTTTAATACGATTTTGGGTCTAAATTATTAAACTAATTTATAATACTAGTTCATTGTTCAGGAAAGCGGTATGCGGTGTACGGGCAGAGAATTAACTGTATAGAGTATATACGGTATGCAGGAGTATTTGCAGTTTTGGACTTTTTTAACAAACAAATTATATAAAAAATGATATATTGAGATCAGAAATAAATAATATAAATATATAGATTAGGAACTTCTGTATATATACATATCATATGACATATATACATGTATATATATGGAATGTTTTAGTCATATATGTGCAGATATTAGAATGTATGAATATCAATGTACTAACGTTCTGTGCATGTGCAATTTTTTGTGTATATGTAGGTGTATTATATATGTATGTACACATTTGAAAATGTCAAAAGGTATTCATATAAATGTACAAATGTGTTGAAAATTGTTATATGTATTACAATGTATACATATAAATCAATGACTATACATTAAATTTTAGCATATAATGAAATGTGTGTGTATATATACATGTATATATGAAATGTTGAACATAAGTTGTGGGCATTTCAAAAGTGGAGTTTAATCGGCCGCTTAATCGGCCAAGGGGGAGTATATGCGGCCCAGGACAGCTTAGTGGACGGACTGGCAATATGCGGTGTGGTAGGGTGACTGAATAGGACAAAGTGAGAGTATATGCGGCCATGCGGATCGATTTCCCGAACAGTGTGCTAGTTTATTGTTGGCATTTAGATGGCATCCTTATTTAATGTTCTCCTTGATCGTGTGATTTTCCATTATGACAAAGGGTTGCTATGTCCCTTCAACAGGAGCATATAAGATGTGGCTTATAAGGTCTTGGTGGTAGAATCCGCAAGACCATGAAGTACTTCGTTACCATGCATTGTGCGTATGTAATCGTTTGCATTCTTAGGTAAATAATTCATAGCAAAGTTGGTCAACAATTTGCCCTTATAGATTAGGAATGTGTTATCAAGATGGATTTTTTTCTTGTATTATTTTCCATACATGATTTTTTTAGAGTATGAAATATTATAAACTAGACTCTAAAAACTTGTGACTGAAACAGGAGAGTACAATGGAATTAAGAAGCTAGGCTCTGAAGACTTTTTACTAAAAAGAAGACTCTGTTATATGACTAAATAAATTTAAACAAATACTGTTCACTATAGTCCTTTACAGCACAATAAAGTCTCGTCTAGATAGGAACATTTAAATTTCTTAGTACTAAATGGCATTTTAATCATCACAACTGGTCTACAACTGAGGTTTATGTACCAAGAAAGCACTGCAAAAAGGGCACATAGGTGAAGCTGATTGTATATGAGATTTTTTACAATTTTACTGTGGCAAGACACACGCAAGTTATACGCATTTTGTGTCCCGTGACATGTCATGTTGATTCCTTTTGTTAAAATATGGTAAATGTAATTGCCATTTACCACTCAATTTTCTGGGATTTTGAAAGTGGTCGGCCAAACGGGTCATGAGTATTCAAATTCCTAGATTTTACCACTTCAGAACAAGAAAAATTAAGAACTAATTTTCTATAATTGTCAAAAACCACAACATTCATATTACTATTACTAGCAAACGTATTTGAAACTTTTAATGTGGAGGAGATGGTTGGAATTACTTAAACGTGAGGACATGTAATAAAATATCTATAGAAAACGGCATCGAAACACATCACATCATTACTTACCTTGATTAATCTTAATGAAGTTTAAAATTTTAATGTTTTGGAACTCGTTAGAATCACGTATAAGGGTTTACGATTTATTTTGGATCTGCATGGGCCGAAGCCCACCCCCTCTCCAAACAGGTGCCAGAGCCCGGATGACCCAAGAGGTTGGTAAATACAGCTGACCCGAGCGGGGAATCGAACCAGCGACCCTTCATGAGGGGCGCGCTGGCTTGACAAGAGGGCGTGAAGAAATATGTATAGCCAATGATATATTTACAAGAGGGCGTGAAGAAATATCACTCGATTTCTTACAACTACCATTAGAAAACATAATTAAAAAAAAAATAGTTAATGGCATAAAAATTTGAAAAACACATCATTCATTAAAAACTATTAGTTAATAGCGTACTTAAAATTTATTAAGTTTTGGTGTCTTAATTTTTCTAAACCATTAGGAGCTATCAATAAATACTACCATGAAGAGTATTATTATAAAAAAAATTGAAAATACAAAATGACATTTGTGGCTAGTGGGATTTCAACTTGAAGCACAGCTGAAACAAATAGGTCCTCAAACCACTCTTTTTGGTGGGGGTGTTGTGTTAGGTTCTCGCTTTTCCTTTACATATCTAATGGCACTATTTTAGAAGATTGAAAACAAATAACACGATATGTGCATAGCGGGGCTTGAACATGGGTGATGGCTAAAGCAAAGAAGCCGCATAACCACTCCCGCTAGTGGGCATAGTGTTTGAATTAGCGGCTTTTCATTACATATATCATACATAAACTAAATAAATATATAATATACATGTATATATATGTAGTTTTTTATTTTCTTGGGGGCCATAGCCTTGGCTCGCCCCACTCTATCTCCGCCCTTGATAGGTCAAGCCCTTGGGGCGCTTTGACAAGTATGGCCCAAATATACTTTCAAGATTATGGATTTAATCTAGAGACAAAACGGCCAGTAGTTCCACTTCTTCATATTTACCTAGAGTATGCTTCATTTAAGACGCGGAACCTTTAAATTATGGCAATTCTAATTCACTTTGCACTAAGGATAAGTAGGTAAACACAAAAGGGATCCTTGATCCCTCATTAAGGGTTAGAGCTACCTAATGATATGGTAAAAATTAAGTTGAGAATGCCAATAATTTGCAAAAACTAATAAGTTGCAAAAACCTAGTTGCATTCGCATCTAGGCATTTAAGATTTGTCCCATTGGCCCTGACAAACTGATGTGCTAACTGCCAAGAATGTTGTTGATGATGCTCAGCAACAGATTGCTCCACACAAATTGCATGTGGTGCCAAAAGTATAAGTCAAAACAAGGAGAGCCAACAGCAAGAGAAGTGAGAGGCAAACACGTTAGCAAAGTAGAGATCAATTGGGTCCATGCTCTAATAAAGAGTTGAACACATTCTTCAAAGGTAGTATAAATAAGTCTCCTGTTAAAGAGTCTATATTAGCCTATTTAGTTAATAGGTTAATTAGTTAGTGGGCTTTTGTATTTCAGACTGTTTAGATTACTTGCGTCCTAAGTCTTAGGGCGTCTCCCCTCTCCTGTATAAAGGAGAGGGCGTCCAGTCTTTTATTCATCCTATTGCATTCAATCCAATCTTATTTTTCACATCTCCTATAACAAACTAAGGCAAAGGCTCACCTCCTAAAACAGCGTGACAAAATTGAAAAAGAATATAGGACATAGAATAGCTTATATATAAAAGGAATTTATTATCCTACAGTTAATGATAAGATAATCAGGGACAAATGAGCTAGCAGATCAAACGGAATTTGTTGAGTTGGTAAAATTTGGGATAAAAGTATTTATTATCCACTGGTGCTTGAGCCAAAAGCAAATAGCATTGTAATAGAATGCTTGTCCATGCCAGTTGCTCATGTTTCTTTATCATAAAAATATAACTAACTAAAAACTTTCATGAAGCATTTGCTGAAGTCAAGTCTTGTCATCGTCATTCTGATAATAAATATATGTGTAAAATGACAACTATGGTCAAATTGGAAAACTTGTGAGTCAAAAATAATCAGTAGGGATAAATAAATAAATAATGAGACACGTGTGTATTACGAAGTATACGAACATCACTTGAACCAGGGAAAAAAATTGTGCCATTCATTAGTGTTTTGAAGGACACTTAAAAGGCTTAACTACGATTAGGATATTCTGATGTAATAAAAAAGGATTCTAAATTGAGATGGTGAACACAAACATAGACCCTCTCTTTAAATAGGATAGGAGTCAGTAAATACAAAGTTCACTGATATGGATTATAAGACAAGATACTAAAGAGCACAAAATAAATAACATAAAACTTAATATGTAACACTCCCCCTCAAGCTGGAGCATGGATATCATGCATGCCCAGCTTGTCCACCATAGATATGAATCTTGTCTTTGGCAGCAGTTTTGTAAAGATGTCAGCAAGTTGATCCTCGGTCCTAATGTACGTAGTAGATATGTGCCCCGATAGAATAAACTCCCTAACAAAGTAACAGTCTACCTCCAATGTGCTTAGTGCACTCAGGAATGTGGGATTACTTGCAACGAGATAGAGGTTTTATTATCACAATACATAGTAGGCATGGGCTAAGAATCAGAGACTCCAGACTCCTTTTACTAAGCCTTGAACCTGCATCAACTCACAGGTAGTATGAGCTATGGCTCAATACTTAGCTTCAGCGTTGGATCTAAAGACAACAATTTGCTTCTTACTTCTCCAAGTGACAAAGTAAACCACATACAAAGCTTGCGTTTGGCACGGGACCGAAACGCGGTTTGGTGTTGTCTTTTAGTGCCAACCCTGCCAAACAAGTGCCTGTTTGAGGCTGATTTGTGTTTGGTTCGCAACCCTGAAAAACCTCCGTTATGGGATAACGGAACCCCCTAACCCGGGTTCTCCCAGTCCCACAAGGGACGGGATTCCGGTTCACAAACCGGTTTTCGCGATCTGATCCTCTCCTCGCCCCACACCCATCCCGACATTCTTCGCCTTTCCCCTCTACCTGCTCTATCTTCTGCTCTGTGGTCTGTGCTCTCTTCCCTCCCTAGACCTCCTCTCCCGAGACCTCGAGACGACCTCGCCATTACTATTATCCGTGAGTTAAAGCTGACCCATCGTTTCCAGCGGCAAAGCCATGGCAGGCGACTGGCGTACGGCAAACCCTGCCCAGTGGAGTAAGCGGAATACCAGGTCAATCAAGCGGATGTATGGGTGTGGTGGCTCGTCTGCAAGCGTCGAGCTACACTGGCAGTCTACACGCGGACAAGGAACCCTCCCGAGTTGTCATCTCCCATCAAAGCGCCCTATTTCACCATGTACAAGCTGTGCAGTAAACCCTAGCAAGGGCAAGCACTGTCGCGGCTGCTATATAGTTCTGCACTTCATCAGCGATCTCCTCGCTTTTCACCTTCGAACCCTCCACACAGTCTTCTGTTCCGTCGCCGCTGTCGAGCCCCTTTTGTGGGAAGTCACTGACCTGCTTGCAAGGTTTGTCTCCGCCGACCCTTTTTCTTTCTTTCATTTTGCTAGCCTCCTATCTTTACTCTTGTAACGATAGATGATTTAATCAGTAAATTAATGTGTATTTCTCTCTCAATTTCTTGTTACATGTTTCGTCCCTGGCAATGTCTGGCCGTGCTCCTGTTTTTGTCATCTCGGCTGAGCAGGTATTTGTTCTTATCAAACAACAACACACGTTTTCTCCTATTTTGGTTGCCTGCTTGCTTGATTCGGACAATATTGTTGTTGTATTATGTCCACGAGTAACAGGGGTTATTGGGATGTTGTATAATCACATGGTTGCTGGCTATTGTATTATCGCCATGATATTGTTGTTGTATTGTACACGAGTAACAAGTAGGGCTCAATTTTGTTGGTCAGTTACCAGGAAAACACGAATTATTGTCTGTATGCCCCTTGTATTTGAACTCTCTATTCTTGTAACATTGTCGACACTCCAAGTACTGCACAGGAGACCATCGTGCTCTTTTCTTCTGTCGGCCTAATGTTAAATATTATTGATAACATACTAAAGAACAACTGTAATTAAAAAATTTACCATTGTCCACAAGGAAAACACAAGTCTTGTTTTTTGCAATACATGTTCATTAGCCAAAGGCACTTTACTCCAACCATTGATATATTTATTGATTCTTTTTTATGTGTCACCAATAAACAACATTACAAGAGGCAAGCATCCAATAAATGGGGGTTGTCAATAATATTCTCAACACAAATTTGTATGCATTGTCTAGGTCTAATTTTGTATGGGAGTTTTTTTTGTGCTTATTCTACCACATTGTAACACACTAGGCCAGATCTTTTTGTGCTTATTCTAGCATCTTGTTCCTATTGTTGTTGACCTTGTCACAATATCGCTGCATGTCATGAGAGGAATGGTTACTTTTAACAAATTCATCAATATGTAGTCTACATATACTACACTTGAAAGGTTGATGATTCATAACACATTTATTTCATGTATTCTCAATGATGTCTGCTTTGGTTCTGAGATGGAAAGATGGTTCTTGTAGTCATCTACTTGGGCTATCCTTGATGTGGTTTCTTTCATTTCCATCAACCCCCCAAGAGTCACACTAAATTTGGCTCTAGAATGATAGACATAATGACCTCATTATATTTGTGTTTGAAGATACCTCAAACACTACAATGGTGGATGCGCTATTTTCACTTATTTCAATCATAAAGTCCATTCCAATGACTATGGCATAGTCTCGTTAATTTTATCATATACTATATTTATAATGATCTTCTTCATTCCATATGCACTTCAGCATATCTTCCTCAAAGCTCAAGTATTCACAACCTACAGAACATAATTTCAAAGGTGGCCTTGTCACATGTTTTATTAGTTAGGGAGTTAAGGGAGTACACATCTTTTTAGTTTCAATCAAAGAAGAATAAGAACTGGGGTTGGAGTCTGCAAAATGATGTGTGCATTCCAATCTGATCCATGTGTGTGCCACTATTAATCCGTCTACATGATTGGCCAAGGTCTGCAATGTTGTATTTGCAATTATCCACTAGAATCTCCGTATTTGGAAAATAATCATTCACTGTGTTAAGTAGAAAATATTTTGTCTTATCCATGTCACATATTCACTAGATTTAATTCATATCCTTCCTGAATAATAAAAATTCTTGTGAACGTCATCTGCCACAACTCATACATGTGGCTCACATTTAAGCAAATATTTTTTTGCAACATTCAATGTAGTTGTGCATAAGGAAATGATGGTAAGAAAACTTGGTTGATATATTCTAAAACGCCACTCCACATAAATCCTTACCCTCCCTCCTATAGAAATTGTTCAGTGAAGTCAGTTTTCATCACGAGAAACAAATGACATCAACATGTCCTTTCATTTCTCTAAATATGAGTAGCACATACAGAAAGAAACTGCACTGCTGTCTGCATTATACGTACATGAATTATGGTTACTTGGTACAACAAGGCTTGTGAGGAAGAGCAATATTGCGAATTGCGAATGTAGAAGGGCTTTTCATAACAAATGACAAACTACCGTTGTGTTTTCAGCAACAATATTTGTAATACAAATACGATGTTTGTCTCAAGGATTTTTCCCCAGTTTATGAGGTGATGTTTCTGAAGATATCTGATGATAATGTTCATATCCAATCCAAAAAAGAGACAAAAGAAAAAATGTTTACTTTGTGCAAGATGGACTTTATGAGGTGGTTTTTGTTATTTTACTTTCTGTTCAGCTTACCCGCATATTATAGCCCTTTTCTAACTATGAAACATGTTACTATTGTACACACATCCTCTTAAGCTCAAATATTTTTACGTGATTGATATAGCAGACATATATCAATATTTTTTCAATGTTTCTATTGTACACACTATTGATATAGCAGACATATATCAATATTTTCTAATTCTTACCTGTAATTGTACCTGTAAATATTTTACTTTGTGAAAGATGGACTTGTGGTCAATTGCACAGACTTCATTCATCCCGCCACCTGGGACATAGACAGACTGGTGGAACAAACATACAATTCGAACCAATAAGCACATATACAACTTGTTGAAATGTGGTCATTACCACATACTGAAAGACATGTGAAAATTTAGTCGAGTCTCTGTCAACCAGGTTTGGGTCAAATTTATGACGTTATGTCATGAATCGTATCATCTCTATTTCCAAGAAAAAATCATGATCATCTTTATAATAAAAATATATATACACCTGAAATTATAGTTAGTATGGGTAATTTTGTGATATATGTTAGTGTAGGGATATATGTCAGTATCGGGATATATAGTTAGTATAGGGATATATACTTCAAATGCCAGTTGTGTTGTGAGGTTAGTAATTTTTTACCAGTTAGTATAGGAATTTTGTGATATATGTTAGTATAGGGATATATACTTCAAATGCCAGTTCTGTTGTGAAACAATTATGCTTTGTGATATATGTTAGCTTGAATGAATGATTTTAATGTTAGCTTGAATGAATGATTTTATTTTTCATGTAGACCAAAATGTACACCCATTAGTATTCTGTTGATTATATTGCAAATAATCCAACTATTTCGGCTAATATGTATTCCCTCTGAATTTCTTGTATGTACCGTCCCTGACCCTATCGCTGGCCGTGCAACTCTCTTCAACCTTCATTTCGGCTTACCAGGTATATCTCATGAGCAATACGAACACGTTTAATGTGAATGCCATGCTGAATGCTTGCTATTTAAGTAGTTTTCCTGTAATGAACATATTGGATGATGCGTTTGCTACAACCATTTCAAATTTAACAACAATTTCAAATTTGTTGTACACATTTTGGATCTTATGTCTGGTCTGGCTAATGAATCTTGTCTTAGCCTACTTCAATACAAGTTATTGTTTTCAACTGCGTAGTCTCATACTAGGTTCGTATAACGGTTTCGTTTAAACACCCACACTAAAGTGATATATCGCACAGTGTCATTGCTACTGCACCCGACACGAAGTTCCGTATTGTATGGTCTGACAATATGACATGGGTAGGTGCGTCGATAGAATATTTACTAGGGACGCGTGGAGGGAGACGCTACGCGATTGGCATATCAGGATGGGGAGGAACGAGGGTACATTGGATCAGTTAAAAACTCGGTGGAAGAACCTCAAGAGAGACTATGCAAAGATAAAAATGGTAACCAACAAAAGTGGTGTTGGATGGGATGACAGCAGGCACAAGCCAATATTGTCTGACACCCCGGAGTGGAGGGAGGCACTTGCGGTATGTCTAATAATATATACTCCCCTGACTATTATATATTAAATTAAACTTGTTAATATTGACCTAATCAGTAGTTGTCCCCTATTTTAGGCAAACAGGGAACTAGCGAGATTGATCAACAAACTATACTACCACTACCACGACGTCGAGCTGATGGGGGGGAGGAACATAGCTAGGGGCCATCATGCAATGTCCTCAACCGATAGACAACCTCCTTCTGATGTTACATCTGAAGATGATGTTGTTGTTAACCTAGATGCATATGATTCATTTGTCAGCCCAGAACCGACCGGTCCAACCGGTTTCACTGAAGACATGGTTAATTCTGGGACGCAAAGTGAGGACACCAACGGCGGATCACACAACCAAGGTGTTGGTGCAGAAGCGAGCATCAAGCTCACAGGACAGTTGTGTCCTGTCTAATGATGTTGTGTCCGAATTCACAAAGGTGTTTTCCAAGGTACATGAGATGGGCAGCAGAATTGCTGCTACGTCTAATGATAAAGACGAATACCAAACCATTTTGCACCACTTTCATGCAAGCTACCATGACGCCCGTGTCCCAATTTTTACCACTCTTGTGCACGCCATAAAAGATCCAGCTAACCATAACATTTACCTAAGCCTTATGGACACCCCACAAAAAATTACCATTTGGTTGCAAGACTTGTGGGAAATGAAGAACACACCTTCTGCATCACAATCACCCTTCACACCACAATCTCCACCGTACTTTTGAGGTTGTCTAATTTAAGAAGTATATCAGTATCCAGCCTTTTATTTGATGAACTTTATCAGAAGTTGTTGTTGTACTATTTTATTCCGTTGGGAACAATCTCTCAACTATGGTATTGTGTAACGGTTTATCTTGTTATTTGCTATTTGGTCAGTATTTGCTATTTTGTCGCTATAGCACTAATTTCATTTCTGCAATATCTCGATATTTTTCGGATGCGGATAATCGCTTTTAATTCTAGACGTGATGGCCGATATTCATCCATATGAAACAACTGATGACATTCTTCAACTACTGGATCTTATGTCTGGTCCGACTAATGACATTGCTAACTCAATATCCTACCAAATAGCTGACCAAATATCCCACAATATCATGTAAAATTTAGACGCCGCAACCACACACCAACCATTACCGAGATCGGTTAGTATTAGGAGCGGCCATCAAAAGATTTTAGAAATAATAACCGGCCATGAAAGGAGGGCGTACGATCTGTATCGTATGCTACCCAACACGGTTTTAGCCTTTGTTGACAAACTTGAGGACCGAGGTTTGTTGAAAATAACCAGAGGTGTGTCATCAGTGGAGGCAGTTTGCTACTTCCTTCAAATGGTTGGGCATGGCCATACCAACCGTGTTCTGGCTGAGGACTACATTCACAGCGGTGAGACCATAAGTAGAAAGTTTAACGAGGTGTTGGATGCAGTGTGTGCTTTGTGCAACGAATATATTGTCATGCCAACTGCATCCACAACTCCACACCCCCGCATCGCCGAGAGTTCAAGATTTTACCCTTACTTCAAGGTATGACCATCACTTAGTTGACCATTGTCCATTCCATTGTTAATATAACCACTATCGTCATCGTTGAGTTTGGTATTTACTTGCGTATTTCTTATATACTTGTCTTAGGATGCCATTGGGGCAATTGACGGGACACACATCCCCGTTTTGGTGAAGCGCGATAAGCAGAACCGATATAGGAATAGAAAAGGGAATGTTTCTATGAATGTCATTGTTGTAGTAGACTTCTCAATGGAGTTTACATATATCATGACTGGTTGGAAGGGATCTGCTGCTGACCAAAGGGTACTTCACGCAGCTACAACCACAGTTGGGTTCAAAGTACCCGCTGGGAAGTACTATCTTGTTGATGCAGGGTACGCCAACACCAGCCAATTTCTTGCACCATATCGAAACGTTGCTTACCATATAGCAGAGTATCGGGGTAACAGAGGCTCATACACAAGCAAAAGGAAAATGTTCAACCACCGACATACTCAACTACGTAACGTTGTTGAGCGAACCTTTGGTGTGTTGAAGAAGAGGTTTTCCTACTTTCGTAAAGGAGCGACTTTTCCCGTGCAGTCTCAGTCTCGGATTGTAATGGCTTGTTGTATCGTTCACAATTTTATCCGGCGCTAAAATGATGGTGATCCTATGATGGACGAAAACTTGGATGAGCCTCATACTACCACTGACATCTTGAACGAATTGAGTTCTCTCCAACAAACAAGCCAGGCCGATGCTAGAGAGGGAGATGTTTTGCGTGATACTGTTGCCAATTCTATGTGGGCAAATCAGTGATTTATACATTTGTTTTCTAACTTGCAGACATTGAAACATGTTCTACAACATGTTTCACTTACTCCCTTTTCCAATTTATTTGTTGTAACTTAACGGCCAACTTTTGTTCTCAAACTCTATTGTTGACTACAATTTTGCCTACTTATAAACAATGTGAAATTACGTCTCATTAGGTTTTCTGTCTAGAAATGGACAATGACATGCCGTCGTGCCCATGTGGTCTACAGTGCACCGTACGAGTATACATGGATGTCACAGATGCGGCAAATGGACGGTTTGAAGATAACAATCCCCACATGCCATATTTTACATGTGGTAGGGGTCTTGTACCAACCAGATGCCATATGAGGTTGCCCGCGCAGCAAGTACAACCTACACTAGCTACGCTGACTGCAATTAGGGATGTAATGGTATCACGGCTCGCATATGCACGTAGCGAACGCAAGTTCTGGTCAGAACATTGTGCCTTTGTCTGTTCAACAAGAGCAGACACCGATAGGTTACAAGAAGAAATTTCAAGTATGCGGGAGAGGTGCTGATATCTTCGCCACCGACTTCAAATAACGAGCGATAAGGACTCTTCAACAGAAGAAGATGGATACAATACGTCATAGATATACTATATTATGATATGTCCAAATGAACTGCACTTGTCTGTTGCAACAATTAGCTACTCCTGAACAAATGGTCTTCATATTATCTTTGAAAACTATGTCATGAACCCGACATTTTTCTATTAATCGTTAATTTTGTTTTATTAGATGTCGATGACTCCATCTGAGGTTCTGAGGTGTGATTGTGGGCTAAATGCAGCCTTACGGCTTAACACAGAGGATGCAAGGTTATATGACTTTGCCATTCTGAGTCAAAGGTCGGGCGAAATGTATTACATATGCCCTACTCGTGAGGTGCGATAGTACATCAATAAATAATAGACTGCCCTTGTCGAGGCTCAGCATTCTTTGCCATTAACTTGAACTTGGTACTACATTTTAGGGAAAAGACCGATGCAGATACTTCCATTGGGCAGTCGATCTCCCCCCAACAATTGATTCATTGAAAGCGGAGATTATGTTACTAACTGTTGAGTGCAAGTCAGTGTGGGGTCAGGCGATGAACATGAAGGACTTCGTTGAAATTCATCACAACTACGATGAATTATACACTAACAAAAAGTATGAGCATGAGGTTTTAGAACACAATGTTGCCAGTCTGGAGGAAGATTGTCGTCTGCTTCTGGACATCCCTTCACCTCAAATGACTCCATAACGTTGAATGGCAAATACATTTACATTGTCTTCTCTGTTTAGAATGACTATCAATGGATGTTATGAACATCATACACTTGTTTAATTTAGGCACTTTTATAAACGTCGTATTACATTATAAGTGTTATGAAATTTTTCTTCATGTTGGTGAATGTTTTATTAATGATGTATGTTATTAATCGAAATTTTGCTTAACGTTAGGTCAAACCAAATAATACAATTAATTGTGATATACACCCTTACTTTTGAAAAATATATTACTTACAGAATATGTTATATGGCTGGCCAACCGCCGACACCATCTTTTATCTGGCCTACCGAGCTTGATATGGTTCTCAGGAGTTTGATGAGAACCCAATATCACGTGGGTAGATGTGTAAATGGAGTATACTCTACACAGACTTGGATGGAGGCATGGCACCAGTTCCTATACATAACAGGAGGCCCTTATATTTCATTGGCTGAGTTGCAAATGCGATGGCAATACATCAAGAGAGAGTTTGTAAGAGACAATATGTTCATATTGGGAGATTTATTGCCTCCCCCCACATTGGCCGCACAACAAGGCATTGAACGCAACTTTTTGACGACGTGTCGCACTTACCCACCAGGGATTTTTTTTGGCACTGACGATTGAAATAAACAAATGAACTTGTAACATATGTGCTCAATGTTGTAGTTGTGTTTTTTGCGTCGCAACATTTTACATGCTCTACTTATGTGTTACAATATTATATGTTGCTACCATAATGTGATCAAATTTCCTACTTCATTATTATGTTATTGTCATAGTTACTTTACGAATTCTGTTATTTGTTCATACCTTTGTTTTTATTAATTTTAGATGAAGACATCGTGTGCAAAGGCAAGGGCAAGGGCAAAATTTGAAAAACTGTTGATGTCATCGGAAAAAATTCAAAAATATGTTGAAGATAACCTTTTATGCACAAAACCATGTTGCAATCACACAAAGGAGGGCAAAATTGGGACCGATGATCAAGTCAAGGGCCGAGGCAGTCAGCATGTTCCTCATTTGCCATTGTTGTTTGATTGGCCAAAAGACGACATCAAACAACAAAACAAACAGCCAGTGCAGGAACAATGCCCAGTGTCATGGTACGAGTACGACGAGGCCATAAAGTTGGCCAATTTTAATCAAGATCCACATCCAACCATGTCCCCCCAAAGTGCCTTGTCAAAATCTTAGCTTTTGTTTGGCTGTTTATTGCTCCCATTTTTTGTCCTTCTCCCCGTAAACAATTATTTTATTATCAGCGATCGTTTATGTTTAACTAATGACGACAATATGATTATTATCAGTTGCTTTTACTGACGATAATGTAATTTGTTTATGTTATGAACAAAATATATTAGGCCAATTTCATATTTCATGTAGCTTGACTGTTACTGACGATAATGAAATTTGTTACACTAATGACGACAATTAACTATGTTCAACATTACATATATACCACATGCAAATGTCATTCCAGACGACAGTAACGTTTCATTAATTTTTAATCACCACGTAAAAATTAGCATTATCATATCTTATTTGCATTATTCTAAATATACAAAATAACACCCACACAACACAAATAAAATAACTTTTTAATATATTCTAAACTTAGGTTGAAGTGGCTTCACAAATACACATTTTGCGTACTTGTTCAAACAATGCTGCAAGAACATGACAGAATAAGCAGATACTAACTACGCTGCCAAACAGAATCAGACTTGCAGCCAAACAGATTCAGACTGCACACAGACTCAAATCAGACCAGCTGACCAGAAACAGACTGCGTTGCCAAACAAAATCAGACTGCATCCTGACTGCCCCAGCACCGGAATCCAGACTAACCCCGACTAACCCAGTCCAGATTCCAGAATCCCAGTCCTGTGCCAAACGCAGGCAAAGGTGCTGTAACCTGACAGTAGATTTATGATCAGTCGTGCCGCTTGCATGGTTTAGAAAATCTAGTGATCTTGCAGTGGCCATTTTTCATGTATAGAATACCCTTTCCAGAGAGCTTTTTAAGTATTAAAGAATGTGGCACACAACGTCCCAATGACATTGTCGAGGTTTATCAAGATACCTACTGATAAGTCCAACAGCTGGTGTAATATATGCTCGTGTAACTGTCAAGTAAATAAGCTTACCCACAAGTCTTCCACATTGTTTGCTATCATGATATGAAAGAGAAGATCATCATATAGTATTGGAAACCAAAGGTGTCTTGACTAGCTTGGCACCCAAAATGCCAGTTTCTTACAGTAGATGAAAAATATATGCACGGTGAGATAGAATACTCCAAAAGAAGAACGTGATACTTGAATTTCCAAAAAGAGTGCAATTTCCAAGATCTACAGTAATAAAGGGTTTGCTTAAATATTTGTTGGTAGCGTGGATACCATAATGGTCACTTACAGAATGGATGATATCATCCACACATACAATCAAAATAACTAGCCCAACACTGGTTGTTTTCACAAACACAGAATGATCAGAATGTGAATTTTTAAGTCAAACTTAGCAAGAATCTGACTTAATTTATCAAACCACGCTCTTGGGATTTATTCCAGTCCATAAATAGCTTTCTTTAGGCAGAAAAATTTAGAACAATCCCCCTAAGCAACAAATTTGGGAGGTTGCTTCATATACACCTCATTTAGATCGCCATACAAGAGAGCATTTTTTACGTCTACTTGGAAAAGAGACCAACTTTAATTGACAGCCACATAAATAAGTATACGGAGAGAGTTAAGACGAGCAATATGCAAAAAAGTTTCAAAATAATCTACACCATAAGTTTGTATAGCCCTTAGCAACAAGGTGAGCCTTGAGGCGTTCAACACTTACATTAGATTGATATTAACCAGTGAAATGAAAAACGTTCTGTGCGGCCGCTTAATCGGTTCAGCAGCCCAGCCATTTAAAATACCCCCTAAGCGCCCGATTAATTTTTTTTCAAAAAAAAACGGGCGTTTTTTTCCCGCTTAATCGGCCGCTCAGACCCGTTTTTTTAAGAAAACTGCTGCAAGCCTGTAACTTTAAGTAATTTTTTAAAGTAAAATAATTATTGACTGTAATATATTGAACTTATATACAATACATGTTCTATGATAAGTCTTAGTTAATTTAATATGCATACTTTGTATGTAAGACATAGTAATCGGGTACTGATGTATATCCAAGTAAACTACATGTAACTAATCATGACATAGATTTTAGAATGCATACTTTGGTTAAATGTACTGCTGTAATTTTTGATCAAGTGATGATATGTAAATGTAGCAATAAGTTACTAAGGCATCAATGATAAGTCTGCTGTAATGTGATGCAAAATAGTTATTGTATCATGCATATCTACTTAATACTTTTTTGTTTTATAGTTGTATAGGGTGTTTTATGTGTGACAAGTCTATTGTTTAATAGTTTAGCTATAATCATTGTTTTATAGTTGTGTTATAAAGTATTTGGGTGTTTAGTATGGTTATTTAGGGTGTTCATATATGTATAAAGGTTTCAAAAAGTATAGTATATATATGCAAACATGTGCATTTTTTATAAAATTGTATAGAAAATCAAAACCCGTTTTTTAAAAACTCGGCCGCTTACCGCTTAACCAGTTACAAGGTGTTGTCCGCACGCTTACCGCTTAACGTTTTTTAAAACATTGATATTAACGGTAAAGATCAAACAAAATCCTACAGGAGAAACATGAGCAAGGGAATCCACCAAGTCCCAAGTATGTTGTGAATGAAGAGCGTCCATTTCCACTTCCATGGCATGACACTGGGTAGGATGTGTCAGGGATTCCGTTGCAGTTTTGCGAACAAAAAAAGTGGAAAGAGCAGCAGTAAAATCTGCAAAGCTTGAACATAGATTATCGTCAGAACAAGATTTGCTTATAGGATGTAAAGTACAAGAGGGCACCCCTTTTTCTTATGCTAATCGGAGTATTCAAGTCAGAATATACCTAATTAGTGTCATAATCTACTGACAAAGATGAGGGATTGGCTGAGGGAAGGGCCATAGGAGTTGTAGTCTTGTGACATCTTTGGTAAACCTTGGGAGGAGCAGGAGCAGCAAGTTCTGGAGATTCTGGCTCAACAGGGACATGAAGTGGGGTATCAACTAGCAGATCCGTGGATAGAATCGAACCCATAGTAGAAAAGTATGGTGTATCCTCAAAAGAACACTACACCGCACTAACAAACCATTTCTTAGCAGTCGGGTCATAACATTTGTGCCCTTTTTGAGTTCTGGAGTACCCCAAGAACATGCTCTTTGTAGATCTAGGGTCAACTTTGGTCAACCCGATATGAAGGTTTCACACAAAACATGTAATTTCAAAAATTCTAGCGGGCACGGAAAACAAAGAAGCTTCGGAGTACAGAATACTATACCAGACTTGGTTGTTCAAGACAGAAGAGGGCATTGGATTTATGAGAAAACTGGCAGTGGAGACAGCATCAGCCTAAAACATCTTAGGGACGTGATAGTGAAAAATAATTGCCCTAGCAACTTCGAGAAGATGTTGATTCTTACGTTCTGCAACACAATGCGGGTGGAGCGACGGGTCAAGGGGAAGCGTGGGAGCAGAGAGGGATGTGGGTGCCGAGAGGAGCACGGAAGGCTGAGGTGGGCTGGAGAAGGGAGAGAGGACAACGGAGGGTGGGGAGGGGAGAGGAGAAGGAAAGGAGGGAGGGTGGCAGCTAGGTGTAAGGAAAGGGAAGCATTAGGGTTAGAGAGGCTTGGGGGGGGGATCAAACCACTCTGATACCATGTGATGTAATAAAAAGGATTCTAACATTGACATAATGAAAACAAGTGTAGACCCTCTCCTTACATAGGATAGGAGTCAGTAAATACATAGTTCACTAATATGGGATAAAAGACAAGATACTAAAGAGCACAAAATAATAACATAAAAATAAATATGTTAACAGATATGATGATTATGCAAGGGTACAAAATTATAACTTCTCATTTATTTTTAACAAGTGACCCATTCGCTTCCTCCCTTCTGAAGGCCACCGTTTGAAATCATCATATGACATCCTTCTACTTAAATCCACAATGGGAGAAGGACCATGTCAATCTTCCATTATTCCTCTTCATCCGTATAAGTTTTACCAATGTGGCTTGAAGACAAGGCAATTAGGGGTTACATATGGCCATAGTACTAGATGTTGTCAAAATATAGTGAAAATTTGCCAATTTTGTCGATGTCGACGGTCAGCAAAGTCAGTTGAAGTTTTGGTTAAGAGATTTCGACATCATGTTGACCAAAATTGATAGTGTCAATGTGGCCCAATACTCCAATAGATATAGTAGGTAAAGTCGATGACTTACCCAGATGTCAACCAATTTCGAGGATATTGTTGTTTTGGTGGAATGACTTTGTCACTACCATATTGGGAAAGAAAAAAAACTATTGGACTTAAGACTACATCTTTATCAGTGGGTTTTTTCAAGCTAAAAAGTACTACATCTATCAATCCTCTACTAGAGCTACTTTTTTCTTAAGAGATTTTAGTGTAATTATAAGTCAGTTGACACCATTTCATCTCTCCTATTTCAAACCTCCTACCCAATTGCAGATTCTAACACCTAATATTACAATGATTTTAGTAGATGTAATATACCAACCATCAAAGTAGTCTATATCTACACAAATTTGTTACATGGTATTATTTATTATTATTCTTTTGGTAATATTTCAACATAATGCTGAAAATGTGATTAAAAATAGAAGAAGAAAAAAACAGGATTCAAGTGGAAACATGGATGTATGATTTATCTTGTATTTTACTATCTTGTTTATATTAAAAGCTTCTAATTTGTACTTATTAGTTGTAATCAGCCATTCTCTATGTTACGAAAACATCGATGATAGCGAATTCAGATTTCAGGGACCATATTTTTATATGTGTATTATAGAAATTTATTTTAAGAAGATACATATATAAAGTTTTATCTAAATTTGTTGATTTTATGGAATTTCATCACAATCTCATTATTTTTATCTTAACTTGTGTCAAAGTTTTATTCAGAAACTTCGTCAAAGTTTCTTTGAAGTTTCGACAAACTTTTGACTTTCAGGCCTGATGGAGTCCACTCAAAGTCCACATCCGGAAGACGGCTGGTACTGAGGATTGGCCTCCATAAAGACCATATGGTTTTTTCAGCACCAACAGATTTGGTGCACAACCTCAGAAAATTCTACATATAGTGCAAAGAGAATCTTCTCAGAAATAGTGGCAGATGATATTAAAAATTTCCAGTATCCCATTGAAAAGCCTTTAAGAGAGGAAACAGTCTAATAGAGAAGATACACTTCAGATATTTTTTATCCACTGAGACTTTTTCTCGAGTTAGATACAGTTCACGCCATATTCAAAGCAGAAAAACTTGCTCCCCCCCCCCCCAACGCAAGATTTATCTCGAAGCGGCTGCAGCACAATATGGCGTATCCGGATAAAAAAGACCGAGGCCTTTGGTTGAGAGATAACTCTTACCTATCCTCAGAGTAGTGTTTTACAGTCACAACATTACTAGAGGATAGAATAAACATGACATCAAAAACAGTTAACAAGGACTCAGAACACCATCTAATATACTAGAACAAGGTATCAAACTATCAATGCCGATTCCAATGTAAAAAGTTTGAAGCGTGCAGCAAAACTATGGATACGAGACTGGTTTTCTAGTTTCCTTTCCAACATGTTCCATACTTGAAGTGTATGTGTTGTAGCACCTCACTCCATTAGTGAAACTCATAACTCATTAGTCTGAAGTGACAACTATTTTGTTAGAAAAGCACGTTGAAACCCGACAAAGCAGTCAGCCTTATCCTATCCAGGAGAATAAACCTTAAACCAAGCAATCAGGTGTCATTGTCTTTGGAAATAGCATCTTTCCAGGTTAAAAACGCTATCATTTTTGTTGGTTACTCTTTAATTTGTCACAGTTATTTTTAGTCCAAATTATTGGTTAATTTAGAGTTTATAATATAAATAACCTAGTTATTGGCTTATGAAATTAATTAATCATTAAACTCCAAAGTCTTGTTAAGACTTCTCCTCTTTGCTCAATCTGTGTCATTTGTAATATCTAACCCGACAACCATGAAGTTGGGATCAAGGAATGAGGTTTCGGCAAAATTGGCGAAATTTTGCCCAAAAATTTCGATTTCGATGGGATCTGGTACCGAAACGTGTGACTGTGTCAATTTCGATGATTTCAATGAGTTTCGCCAAATTTTGATGATTTCAATGAATTTTGCCAAATTTCGATTAAATTTTCGATAATTGCAATCCTTGTTGTTGTTGTTTCTTGAAGAGGAGCAAAGGGGGATTGGAGTTATTTCACCATTTAGTACTTATACATAGTATGTACTTATAGTAGATCAGTATTTCATTGCATTTCCCTAATATTTGCTATTCAAATTATTAAATACTTATGCAATGCATGTTTTTTTAGTTTCTGCAATGTAGACGACATGTATCCTAGTGGTGGTTTATTAGACAATGAAGGTGCTACGAAGCCAACCAACCAATAAATAATGATTTAGCTTGGAAATATTGCACTAGTGTTCTTGGAACCAATGAAATGATTGACTATTAAGTCAATATCAACAACAAACTATCAACCCAAGTAAAATGTCTGGGGATGCCCTACACATCCAATATTTGATATTATAACACAAATTAGTACATGTGTGTATATAGCTCATTCTTGCAAAATTACATTACTTAATTCCTTCATGTTCTCATCAAAATCCTCAAGAAACAGGACAGTGCCTTTACCTCCCACATGAAGGATCACCCCCCAACCTACCCTCAGATAAAATTTTATTGCATAAAACGATGCATTTAGGTGTAGAGATCACGCCTGTAAAATTTGATAAATTAATTCGTTCATTTTGGCGTCGAAACGGGCACGGTTGCATCTATCGAAATTTTTGTCGAAATTTCAAAAAAAAATCGGTTTCCATGCTATCGAAACGGCATCGAAATCGGATACCTCGTTCCTTGGTTGGGATAAGTAGGTTGCTTCGAATATCTAAACTTGTGCATAGCTCAGTATGTTCAGATTTGGTTTATGTCCTTTGCAGCATCTTTATTTCAGGATAGTGCAACACCAAACATGACGTCAAACATAAGAAATTGTAGACGAATCTAATTTAAGATAGGAAATTCTATCTCAAAGTTGATAATGCCGGTATATGAATTGTGATGTCGAGAAAAAAAATATATAAATAATTCAAATGCATTTTATGAGAGAGAAGACAATAATCACATCCAAACAGCTTCAATATCTTTATCTCCAAGTGAAGGCCCACATGTTTAAACTTTAGAAAAGGCAATTATATTAAACGACAACAAACAATTGGGTGTCACTTTACCTTATCTCGTCCAAGCGCTGCATAATGTTGCAAACCATTGCATGACCCATCCTGCATCAACAAAATATCATATTAATTCATTTGGAAAGGGGAGAAGTTGAACGGTTTTTCTTTTCATCAATCATGATTAAGAAACTTGGTTCTTACGGATAAAATATACACACAGACAAGCAGACACACGCGCATAGTTGAGTTTGTGCGAACTTTACACAGATGCACTATACACATCAGACAAACCAAGACTCGCACACACAGATAACACAGACAGTCACATACCCAGACACACAAGCGAAGACACAGATACGGAACAGACACGTTGGACTCTTTGCACATTAGTTTTCTTTTTGAGGAAATTTCAGGACTCAGAACCAACATAGGAAAACGAAATAATTGGGACTGAGGTGGCAGAAAGTATAGTTGTTGGCATGCTATATTTTGGGTACAGGGAAGATTCTTTTTTCCCATTTGGATTCCATTATAGTCATACAGATTACAGTTTCAGGAAAGGAATTTACCGGTCGAGTGCTTCCTATCTCAGTTGTTGGTAGGATAGGTAACACCCTCTCCCTTGGGGCTAGGTGGACCTTGGTCAAGGCAGTCCTTAATGCTATGCAGCATGCCTTTTGACATTCAAGCTACCACAGGATACGATTCAATTCGGAGATGGATAAAATCAGAGGGTATTTTGTCAGGAGTTGTGAGATCACTCAGACGTGCTGGGAATATGTAGCTTAGAGTAGAGGGTTTCCAACTAGGTGGCGCACAAGCAGTGAAGGAATATTAACTCCAGCTTTGTCTGAATGGGTTCTCACCTAGGGTAAGAGGAACAACTCAACAGAAAATCGTGTACAAAGAAGTACTATCATTTATAAGATGGTAGCTCTTGACTAGCAGACCGTATTTTGACAGGCTAAGCATGATACCCTCGATTGTCTTATCTTTATAGACTTACTATTTTGTTCGATCATGGTCAAACCATAGTCACCTTCAAGAATTTAAATCATGTATCAACACTAGCATTGAATATGATCTCCTTAAACTTTCTTTCCTTCCTGCTGATAGAGCACAATTAGTGAATGCTTCGGAGACGGTGTGCATAATATTTTTTGTGCCTGAAGTAGTTTGAGCTCTACATGAAGCTTCATGTCTAAAGTAATCAACTTTCTCCGCTAAGATATAGCTTTTCATTTGGGTGCTATTGTGAAGTAGCCTCACAACCGATAACCGTTAACCACTAAAGCTATTTTTATAAGACATTTCACTGAAAGGTATACTTATGGATGAATTAACTATGGGAGCCTTCAAGGAGGACACCGATATTGTGTTTTCGTCTGGTAAAATTTTGAAGGCTGTGTGATCCACCATAACTGGGATAACAATATAACTTATACCAGAATTCTCATCTGCATGGCGATTAATAAGGCTTTACAATGGTATGGTCTTATCCTACTGTGTTGAGAAACCATAAGGCGTGTAGCTATAAGACGCTATGATGTGGTAGAAGTGGGAGACAAGAAAGCAGCAGATATTTGCCAAGTCTTTTTTGGCTTTATTGCCAGTTTTGGGGAAAGATCTTTTCAATGCTTTTTATTTGGTTGAGGACCTTGAGGTGTTGGGTGAGAAGAAAGTCATGGCTCTTATTACAGGGTGACGGATTTATAATATAATTTTCTCATTCTATATTTTCCCTTTCTTAACAAAATTAAAGCATTTTGGGTATCTTCATATATATTGAATACAAAGGGCAGCTTTGTTAATCACAAGAAAAAATTTGATTGCAGATCCACATGTGACCAAGGCCGTCAAGGTGACATGCTCTGAAAGGAAAAATATTTGGTCTTAGCAAAAGCGCATGTGTTTGCATCAAACAATGACATTAAATGGGGGATCTAGATCATATATTGGGAGTGTATTGGAGTATGGAATACCATATTAGAAATGAAAATTGTAAGAGAATGCAAAGAAAAATGTACTCTTGATCATACATCTATAAGAAAGCTTGGGATTTACCTGACTGGTTTCAGTATCATTATCATGCCAATTATCTATTTGAATTTGCTCTCCCATTTTTTATATATTTTTGAAGAATCCACTATTGAAACTCTAGAATATGAGGCTAATTGTCTTATTATTGATATGTTTAAAACATAGTACAGTGGTTCTCTTTTATAAGACAAGAGAAAGACACATGGTTTAGATATAACCAATATGGGATAAAACAAGACAAGGAAAAGAGAGAAAAAGACTAAGTAAAAACACAGGAAAGTCTATATACTAATACTCCCCCTCAAGCTGGAGCATAGATGTCAATCATGCCCAGCTTGGATGTCATATCAGTGAAGCGCTTCTTCGGAAGAATCTTTGTGAAGATATCAGCAATCTGCTCATCAGTATGAATGTAAGGGGTAGAAATCTGACCAGATAGAACCGCCTCACGAACAAAATGACAGTCCACTTCAATATGCTTCGTGCGCTCATGGAAGGTAGGGTTGCTAGCAATGAAAGTGGCTGCTTTATTGTCACAATACATAGGAATAGCAGATGAATCAGAAAATCCAAAGTCCTTCAGCAGGCTCCGAATCCAGAATAGTTCACAAGTAGTATGTGCCATGGCACGATACTCAGCTTCAGCACTAGAGCGAGCAACTACAGACTGCTTCTTGCTTCGCCAAGTGACAAGGTTACCTCCCACGAAGGTACAGTAGCCAGAAGTAGACCGACGGTCAACCTTGTTGCCAGCATAATCAGAATCAGAATAGCCAAGGAGTTTGCAATGCCCATTTTTTTTGTAAAGAAGACCTTTTCCAGGAGAACTTTTCAAATATTTCAGAATATGACAGACAGCATCCCAATGGCATTGTCGAGGCTTATCGAGGTAGCGACTAACCAATCCAACTGCAGCAGTGATATCAGCCCGAGTAACAGTAAGATATATGAGTTTCCCAACCATACGTCGATACTGCTGATTGTCAGGGTAAGCAGGAGACTCCTCATCATCCCAGTTGATGTTGGGATCCATAGGTGTGCAAGCAGGTTTCGCACCCAAAAGACCAGATTCAGATAAGAGATCCAGGACATACTTCCGTTGAGATAAGCAGAGACCAGAAGAAGACCGGGACACTTCTATCCCAAGGAAATACCGAAGTGAGCCAAGATCCTTGGTAACAAAGTGTTTCTCCAGATAGCGCTTTGTAGACTTAATACCAACAGAATCGCTTCCAGAGAGAATAATATCATCAACATAAACAATAAGAATAACAATACCCGCAGAAGTATTTTTCACAAAAACAGAGTGATCAGATTGGGAACGTCTGAAGGAAAATTGCTGAAGAATATTGCTGAGCTTGTCAAACCACGCTCTAGGGCTCTGTTTCAAGCCATAGATAGCCTTTTTTAGCCTGCAGACTTTGGAATCCTCCCCCTGACACACAAAACCGGGAGGTTGAGACATGTATACCCTTCATGAAGATCACCATACAGGAAAGCATTCTTGACATCAAGTTGATACAGAGGCCAGTCAGAATTGACAGCAACAGAAATCAGAATCCGGACAGAGTTCAGACGCGCTACTGGAGAGAAAGTTTCAAAGTAGTCAACTCCATAGGTCTGGGTATACCCCTTTGCCACAAGTCGTGCCTTAAGTCGTTCGACAGTACCGTCGGGATGGTATTTGACAGTGAACACCCATCGGCATCCAACTGGAGAGCAATCAGCAGGTGGCTCAACTAGGGTCCAGGTATGACGGTCAGTAAGGGCCTTCATCTCTTCTTCCATAGCCTAACGCCACGCAGGATGGCGAAGAGCCTGAGCAGCATTCTTAGGTACAGATATCGCAGACAGAGCCGCAGTGAAGTTAGCAAAATTAGTACTCAAATTAACAGTAGAGCAGAAATTTCCAATCGGATGCATAGTGCAGGTACGGGTCCCTTTCCTCAGACTAATAGGAATATCAAGATCAGAAAATACCTGCGAGGATGGTTGATCTGGCACCGAGGAAGAGGACGATGGAGGGGCCATGGAGGGAGCTGTCGGCTTCGGTCTTCTTTGATAAACTTTCAGAGGTGGCTTTTCAATCAGATCCTCAGAAATAGTAGGTACATCATCCACCACAGGCAAAGGTGTATCAGCAAGTAAATCGGAAGTGAGCGCAGAACCACCCGTGGAGTAGAAAGGCATATGCTCAAAAAACACCACATCCGCAGAGACAAACCACTTTTTAGAAATAGGATCATAGCACCGATATCCTTTCAGAGTGCGAGAATATCCCAAAAAAACACACTTAGTTGCTCGAGGATCCAATTTAGTGAGGCCAGGCCGAAGATTTTTAACAAAACAGGTGCTCCCAAAAATGCGAGGCGGGACAGAGAAAAGAGATGCATCGGGAAACAGAATCTGAAAAGGAATTTGATTGTCGAGCACAGATGAAGGCATGCGGTTAATTAGATAGCAGGCAGTGGCTATCGCCTCGGGCCAAAAAGCTTGGGGAACATGATAGTGAAAGAGAAGGGTACGAGCAACCTCGAGAAGATGACGATTTTTGCGCTCAGCAACCCCATTTTGTTGTGGGGTGTAAGCACAAGAGGTTTGATGGATTGTGCCCTGGCGACGACAGAAAGAACTAACAGATGTTTGCATGAATTCCAAAGCATTATCAGTACGTAGAATTTTGATAGGCTTAGCAAATTGAGTGCGTATCTCAGTAAAAAAGTCAGTATTTTTTTCCAGAATAGTTGATCTATCTTTAAGTAAAAACAGCCAGGTAGTTCTAGAAAAATCATCAATGAAGCTCAGAAAATATCTAAAACCGGAAGTACTTGTGACAGAGCAAGGACCCCAAACATCAGCATGTATAATATCAAAAGGTGCTTTAGAGCTGATACAAAATTTTTTTGAAAAAGTAGCACGAGTTTGCTTTCCAAGCTGACAAGTTTCGCAATGAAAATCAGAACTAACTATATCTGGTAACACGACTTTTAATTTTCCAATAGAAGGGTGTCCCAATCTATAGTGCCACTGGATGTCGGTCACCGATGATGTCAGATATGCAGCTGTCTTTGGCTCGTCCAGGTAGTAGAGTCCATCTAGTCCCTCATGGCCCGAACCAATCGTCATCCTCGTGTGCAGATCCTGAAATAAAACACCATCCGCATCAAATGTAATAGAGCAACGAAGGCTCTTCACAGTTTTACTCACAGAAAGAAGATTAATAGGAAACTTCGGGACATAAAGTGTAGAGCGCAGAGGCAGACGACCAGTAGGACAAATATCACCAATGCCAGTAACAGGTGATTTAGAACCATCAGCTAAGGTAACAGGAGGTATAAAAGAAGTCTGCTGCAGTTTAGAAAATAAAGCAGGATTGCCAGATATATGAGAAGTCGCACCAGAGTCAATAACCCAAGAATTTTTACCAGCCGTAGTCAGAAGAGCAGCACTGCCAGTATGTGAAGTCTCAGTAGAAGACGCCAGACGAGCCTGTAGAAGTTTTTCAAACTCGGAGCGGATCCAGTCAGCCGTCGGTGGAGCAGGTTCATCAGTTGTCACTTTGTTGGCCCACTCAGGTTTGCCATATTTGATCCAGCACTTATCTTCATTATGGTTGGTACGTTTGCAGTGAGTGCAATAGCGGGACTCAGCTTGATCGGATCCAGTTCCACGACCAGGAGCAGAGAACCGTCCTCCGCGACCACGACCTCTACCACGGCCACGACCACGGAAGGAATCACCAGAGCGGACAGCAAGAGCAACACCGTCAGAGGTGTCAGGTACAGGTTGAGACACAGAGGGTAGACGTTGAACCCGTTTGAGAACATCACGGAGAGTAGGCAAAGGGTCGCTGGAGAGAATCTGGTCCACAACACCGGCGAAGGACGCAGGTAGGCCGGCGAGGAATTGAACTAACATAAGTTCATTCCGTTGGCGGTGCACTTCTTCAATATCAACAGTCAGAGGGTGATATACCCGGAACTCATCCCAGAGAGCACAGCAGGAGTTGTAGTAGTCCTCAACAGAGTCGGTGGCCGAATACTCCTGTTTAGCAAGCTGTTTGAATATCTCGAAGACCTTCTTCGGATTCTGCTGGTGAGAGTAAACATGGGAAAGCTGGTCCCACATTTCTTTGGCAGTCTGAAGTCGAAGCAAGGACTGGCTGATTTTTGCTTCAACACTATTCACCATCCAGGTCATGACCCCATAGTCCTCTTTGGACCATAGATCATAGGCTTGCTTGGTTTTCTCATCAGCGTCTGCAGCAGGAAGATCAGGGCCCTTGGTAGTCAGGTGAGAGTAGCGTCCTTGGGATTTGACATATAACTCGAAGGAGGCAGCCCATAGATGATAGTTGGAGTGATCCAACTTCACCGTAGTGACACAGAGAGTGCGCGGCGGGAGATCGGAAGTCGCCATCGCAGCAGTAGTAGAAGAAGAGAAGCAGCACGGGCACAGATCCAGACAGTAGTCAGCAGCAGTAGTAGACAGCAGTAGAAGTCCAACACATGGACTAGTAGCAGTAGATAGGAGATCCGAGCATGGACCTCAGAAACCCGTATAGGGCAGGAAGAAGGAAACAGAACCTACGCCAACATGGAGAAGAGATCACTCCACCATGAGGCGTAGGCAGTCAGAGCCGGAAACTGGTTTTTAAGCCTTCAACGTGCCAGACTGGAAAGTGACAAGGCTGTACGTAAGCTTTTTCGGAAAGGAAACGGAGACCGAAGAGAGAACCAGTGGTTGTCTAAGCCACAAGGAAAGATGTGCTTAGGGTACGGGGATTATAGGAGAGGGAAAAAGGTGGTGGAGAAAGGGTGGCGGTGGCGGTGGGGATGAGGAGGAGGCGGCGGCAGCAAGGCCTGCCGGCGGCAGGTCAGGGAGAAAAAAGGAGAGGTGGCGGCGGGTAGGGGCAGGGAGAGAAAGGGAGAGAGGGTGGGTGGAGGAGGGAGAAGAAGAAAGGAGAGAAGAGAGGAGGGGATGGGTGGCGGCAGCAGCCTGCAGGGAGGGAGTGGGCGGCGGCTGAAGGAGGGTGGGCGGCGGCTGAAGGAGGGTGGCGGCTGGGGTAGGGTTAGGGAGAAGGTGGGTGGCGGCTGGGGTAGGGTTAGGAAAAAGGCTAGGGTGGATCGGCCCGCTCTGATACCATCTAGAATATGAGGCTAATTGTCTTATTATTGATATGTTTAAAACATAGTACAGTGGTTCTCTTTTATAAGACAAGAGAAAGACACATGGTTTAGATATAACCAATATGGGATAAAACAAGACAAGGAAAAGAGAGAAAAAGACTAAGTAAAAACACAGGAAAGTCTATATACTAATAGAAACAGTCTTACATACATGCGGAAAATGGTTTAAACAGATTTAAGTTTAAAACTTCAAAATACCAGGAAATCCAAATAATTCTAACATGTAGCAGTTTCATCAGGATCTCGAATGAAAATGCAGTTTAATATATGTCATATAAAATATGGCTACTGTACAAATATGTGAATTTGCACACCAGATGAATAGGCAAAAAGTTCCATCATCCACGAAATAGTTTCCTCATTTCGACCTCCGAGAAAGGATTTGTTTTTATTTTTATCAAAATTGCTTCTAGGCCATTAAGGTGTCATCGCCCCTTGCCTTGGCATTAACAATGTGAGTCCAACAACCAAAACTTTACATGTTAGAATTATTCCATTTCTTTAAGCATGTAAAGATTTAGCATCGTACTATTGACTAGTCATGTATTGCATGTTTCTCACTGTTGATGTCAGAAAATTATGTATCATTATTACTCTGCTGATGTCAAAATGTGGATTTAAGTATTATAACCCATGACATATTACATCTATTCTTATACATAGATACAAAGGAGAACTAGCTGAGATATATCGAAATTCAGTTGTTCAGACTATTGAACTATCTTTGAAATAGAAACCAAAAGAATGACCAAAAACGAATGAGAGAAAAGTAGCAAATCACAAGGGCATCAGAACAAAACCTGGTTATATTAAGATCAAACAATCTACAGATGCAAAAGAATAACTCGTATAAAGCAAAGTGACAATAGATAAGTACCTGATGAACAGGTAAATGTGACATGATAGTCTCTGGAGAGGGACTCCTCAATGCTTCAGCGAGATTCATGCAAACTGCCAGGCATTGGAAAGGATCTTCAGCATCCAACCACCACCGTCGCCCTTCAAGTGGCCTGTCTGCGGAATCAAATATTTCATCCGCATTATTCTCAGCAAATGCTATTCGCCCATCATAAGACAGCTTGTCCACGCCTCCCCCATATAAGTTTGCCAAGTGAATTTTAAGCCATTGCAAGCCAGATTTTCCCAGTGGCCTCCCTTCTGCAAACTCTAGAATCCCTCGGCATAAATCTGAACCAAGGTGGTTCAAGTGTGGATGCATAGGATAAGCTCGACCTCTAAAATCAATATTGTGTGGGTAAAAGAAACCCTCCTCATCTTTCATTTTCCTAGCAACCTGTTCCACAACAGACATGTATATCATCTAAGCAATTCTATTAATTCTACCTTCGGCAAATGAAAGAAAGGACAGTGATGTTCTTACGGTAAGTTTGAGATCTACATCACAACGTAGAGAATGTCTTTCGCTGTTTTCCTTTTTAGCTTCCCGCAGCTTCTTCCTCCATTCTTTCAATTCAATGTCATCGTCTACATCTGGCTTTTCTGGGAGAGAGACCTGCAGAAATAATTAAAAGGCAAGTTGACACAGTGAGTAAACTACAGTCAATTGCAGAAATTGCGGGACAAGTAAAAAAAGGGTTTGAAAGTTGATCAATGTTCTAAAATAATCAAAAAAGGGTAAAACTAGGTTCTTTTATATGCCTTTTGTATGAAATAACTATATTACCTACAGACGAACAGGAAACATGCTCAACCACTAAAGAGAGAATCCCTTTTTCTTATGGCTTTGTGTGCGAAAATGGATAACAAAAGAAAGCCTTCTGATTAACCACTGAGATGTATCTAATCCCGTGTTATCAAGGTGGGCGCCTAGGCGCGCCTAGGCGTCCTAGGCGCTCCAGAGGTCCCTCAAATCTAGGCGCCTAGGGGTCATAGGTGAGTTGGGAAAACTAGGCGGGTTGGGCGGGCTAGGCGGGCGCCTAGGCGGTCAAGGCGGACAGCCTAGGCGATTTTGCTGCAATTGTTGCAAAAAAATCAGTCATTTTATACTACTGTTTCTTTGATTTTTTTCTATTTCCTCTTGTGTCTCCTATTCTAGCTTCTTTTCTTTTCTATTTTTGCAATTTCTCCTTCATTTCCTGTTCCTGCTATTGCATCTAAATTTTTGTTACTTCTATGTCCCCTCTTATTGCTATTTCCTTGTTACTCATATCAGAAATTCAGATTCTTACTTGCATCTCCTGCTCGCACGTCTACTAGACTACTAGTACCACTTCTATTTGCAAGTTTTCTTCTACTTTTTCTTACTTATTCTTGCTCCTACATGACTACATCTCAAACAGCTGTTGCTGTTTGCATGTATTTGTTAAAGCTTCCTGATCTCTTCTTCGTCCCCCTAGGTGTCCCCAAACAACTCCTTTACAACTATTTTTTGTTTATCTAACTTCTTTCTCCTTCACGTCTCCTCTGTTGCTGTTGCACGTTTCTTTATCTGACTTCTTCCAGCAACTTACTTGCATTTTTCTTTTATATTTTCCTGTTTTCTTTCTTGTTCAGTTTCTACTTATCTTCAACATTCAGTTCCTCTTAATTCTCCTTCCTATGGTCCTCCCAACAGTTATCAATAGAAGTTCAGCATATCACAACATCAATGAACACATAATTACAAAATTGCATGTAGTATCATGTGTATAAATAAATAAATATGTAACTGAAAATTAAGTATAAATAAAAACGCCCAGAAAAGCCTAGGCGCCCGCCTAGGCGGGCTAGGCGCCCATAGGATGAAAACTACCGCCTAGCCGCCTTGACAACCTTGATCTAATCATGAAAGTAAAAGGGTAAGAGGTACTGTCTATCAGATTAGTTGTGATTGTGATGCAATCCTCTCATGAAAAATAGCCAAACACATACGGTCCGCATTATAAATATGCAGTGCAAGATTAGCTTATGCTATTAAGCAGAGGGACCTTGATGCAGGACAGGCTCCGCCTTTACGCACTTATGAGCGCAAGTGTTGTCGTGTCGTTAGTTAGGCTTTCTTAGCTTGCTTTATTTTATTATGCTTTTTTATCATTTTATGGGCTCTTGTAAAGTCAAGTATTTAGTCCCACATTGGCTACCGCCTGTTTAGTCCTTCTTCTTGAAACATATATAAAGGATCTATTTGCGTCCATATAGGGATAGACTTGATGAATAAGAATGATCTTTTTTAGCCATTACTTGTGTTTATTCATTAGTTTGTAGTTTTACATTAAGTGACATCAGAGCCTAACCCTATATCATTAGGGTTAGGTCCGTCAACTTCACATTCTGTCGATCGCCTACTGTCTGTAGTTTTACATTAAGTGACATCAGAGCCCTAATCGTCAACTTCACATTCCGCCGACCGCCTATTGTCTGTCGCCGCCTCCAGACCGCTAGCCGTCGTCTCCATCCTTACAACCACCGTCCTCTGGTTCGTCGTCCGACGCGTAGTTGATAGCCTCCTTCCCGGCCCGTGCAGACAACTACCACCGACAATCACCGACCTCCGGCCTGCACTGACAACAGGCCTCCAGGCCACTAGTAAGCAGCCCCTCCAGTTATCCATAACAGGTGTGGGACACATCAATGTTTTGCAAGAGACGTCAGCCTCGTCTACATCAAGTCAAGGGTAATCGATAATCTACAATTTGGGTAAGCTCTTTTCATTGTTTATTGTGCTTTTGCTTATCTTCTACAAATTAAGTGCATTCGCAAACGGGTCCTAGGGTGTTTTGGTCCCTCTACTGAAATATTGCCAAGTCTCGCTTTTGTGAAAGGTTTTTCCCCTATTATGTGCGCCACTTTACTATCATATTGTTTGTCTGCATTGTTTTCTTGAAATATTGTGTTGTCCATTACAGAAGTAAGTTTTTCATAAGCACGATATTTTTTTGCTTATCTCATTGTGCAAATCAGAATGTCGAACCATAGATCTAATAGCCCTATCTTAGAACCCACTTCGGATGCAAGTCAGCCAAGCCCTCAGTCTTCACAACGCGCGTTAACCCGCAATACCCTTGGCCAAGCGATCAATATAATCATGACTGAGCTTCGCACTATTCACCAAACACGTAAACTCTAGGCTAGACAAACCTCGTACCTTTTACGGGGTATGGGATTGCACAAAATCCTAGAAATGTACCCCAAACACCCCTTAACCCTACCCCTCTACAATTCTATCCACCACAACTCCATGAGACCCCTGAATACCATCCCTACGGAGATGTTGACCCGTTAGAGAACTTGATCCTTATTCACTGCACCCCTACAAGGAACCACACCCCTATCAACCCCCGTATCATCACGCATCCCAGCCCGGTCTCTCACACGCGCACTATGCACCACCGCCGCATTCCCCTCCACGTGCTCCACAATTTATCTTGCACCCCATCACCAACCACTCGCTCCACCGCATCCTTCCATGGCCCCTCCTCCGAGACCCCATCCCCCAGGCCATGATGTTTTTCATAACCCCCCCTCGTGGACCTTGTTTCCCCTACAATCTGTACGGTCAACACCCGGGACCTCATCCACCACATCAGAATGATATCACTCAACGAGTTAAAACTGATGTCCCCACTTTTGATGGTAAACTTGATCCTAAAGCTTTTCTCGATCGGATTGCTTGTTTGGGAGATTATTTCGACTGGTATAACGTGATCGACGTGCAACGGATTAGTTTTGCTAAGATGAAACTCGAAGCGTGGCCAAGCGATATTGGCAAGGTGTCCAGCGCGGCATGGAGTGAACTGGTCAACCTCCCATCCTCTTTTGGGATGAGATGAAGACCGAGTTATGCGAGCAGTATGTACCCTCCCAATACCAAAGACAATTTCTTTCTGAATGGATTCTAAGAGTTATCATCTATTCAAGAGTACATGGAATGGTTTGAGGAGGTTAAGAACTGTTGCACTCACAATGATTCCGATTGGCAACTGGTCGCTCGTTTATGCATCGTTTACACCCTGATAATAAGTGAGAAATGAAATTACATCAGTATGACTCGTACGACACTTTTTACCGTGCCCAAAAGATAAGAGAGTTACCTACAGCTTGCTTCTCGCGGTCCTTCCTTTTGTCATTTTGGACAACGTACTCGCTCAATCATTAACCCTTCCACTACCCCATCTTCTCTGCCTATCGCCTAGCCCAACCCTCTCAGAGTTCTTCAACCCCTTCCTCCAGTAAAGGCAAGGAGGCAATGAAAACTTCGGTCATCCTCCGTGAGGTCGTGAATGTATTCATTGTCACAAAACGACTCGCCTAGTTGCCTAATGCCCTCGTCATGTTCTTTTTGTGTCCTCCCATTCTCCTAATACCACCCATGAGGATGACATTGAATATGAAGATGTTTTTCCTGCCTCTGAACCTTCTGATGATGACGTTGATTACAATTATGATTAATATCCGTCATATCTCCAGGTCATGCGTGTTCTAGTTACCCTTTGGAAGGGGATGAATGAAAACGCACCACCCCCTTCCAGACCTTCTACAAACACGCTGGTAAAAGCTGCAAACTACTCATTGTGGTAGCAGTTCACAGAATATCATTTCACCCCAAGGATTGAAGCACATAGAGTTGCGCCCAGAGCCCCATCCTCAGTCACCTAAGAAGCACGAACACTTCAAAACACGTGTCCTAGCCGTATCTGACATGTATTGGACACCCGTACTCCATAAACATGCCTAAATACGTATTCAACGCTTCTCCAGCCATGTCCAACATTTTTTTTATAGGCGGACACGGCTGGATACGGGCTGAACATGTACATGCCCATTTACAGCCCACAAAAAACAGGCTTGCCTCTCCACTAATCCTAATCACACAATTGCACAGCCAAACAGCATGTCTTCTGTAGATCAAATCCATATTTATTGGCAACAGTTGTATTCTTGCTATTCTTATCGCATATGTAAGTTTAGAACAGCAATAACCGTCTCCCTTTTCTAGTTTTTATTTAATCTCACGGTTCACTCATCTATTCTTGGGCTTGGGGCCTTCCTCCATATCTGGCAAACTGATTATCTGAGGTAAACTATCAAAATTTATCAATGGTTGACTTGTTCTATTAATGTTTGTATGTTGATGACTTTCTTGAATATCCAATTGTGCATTTACGGTAGTTGCTGTTGTGTATCTAAATAAATTACTTATGAACAGTCTCAGAATTAATATGACATCTGCAATTACTGAGTACATTAATGAAAGTAAATTCGTGAAGTCCATTTTAGACTAGGCTACTGTAACTGCAAGAATTGCTTACTATTTATGGAAGTCCACAATCTTCATCTTTTGATTCTTTAAGACTTAAGGACACATAACATAAGTTCTTAGGGTTTCTTTACATCATTTTGAGTCCCATCATACATCTTGAAATCTTGAAATTGAATTCCATCATATCATGTCTCAATATCTCTTTTTTAATCTACCGATCTCTCCTCTCCTTTTTAATCTTTATCTTTCGTCATGTTTGTGTTTTATACATGGAATATGAATGGAAGTCAAATTGTCTTTATTGTAACTTGTATTTGACATAAAAATGAAAAGGCTTATTTTATGGATATATTCTACCTCAATGTTATAATTTTGTTGTTATACAATTGCCAATTGGTTTCATTTTTTTTTAGTTTTATCTTAAATGAAGTTAGATTGTCTAATTGTCTTATTTTGTGTTTCTTATGAATATATATAGCAATTTTAAAAATATTAAAGAAATTGACGTGTCCATCACCATGTATGTGTCCTATATTTTCCAAAATCTTCGTGTCTCGTGTCCGCGTCCACGGCTGTGCCGGTGTTCATGTGATATAAAGTCCATTGGGTGAACCAAATTAGCTTGCCCATCACCCAACGATGCCTTGTGCCCATCACTCTAGGTGCTTATTCAGATCATGTTTGGTGTGATGTGTTGCCTATGGATGTTGGCCACATCATTCTTGGTCGTCCTTGGATTTATGACTTAGATGCCCACAATGAGGGATGTTCCAATGTTAATACCTTCAAGCACAAAGGCAGACACATACAATTAGCACCTACTCGATTCATCTCTCATATCTAAAAGCGTCCACCACCAGACCCCAAGACCTTCATATCCCAACACTTTCTAAACCTCGTCACCCGAAGAGAGTTGGAAGAAGCCAATCGTGAACCTTCATATCCCAACACTTTCTAAACCTTGTCACCTGAAGAGAGTTGGAAGAAGCCAATCGTTAATTAGGATGCATGTGTATGCTATATATCAAAGAATCCACTCCTATGTCTGATTTTCAACCCCCACCACTAGAACTTGTCTCCCTTCTCGGTGAGTTCAAAGACATTACACCCACCGACCTTCCAGATGAGCTTCCCCCTTTACGTGATATTCAACATGACATTGATTTGATTCCAGGGTCTTTGCTCCCTAACCAACCTCATTACCGTGTGAATCCGACTGAGCATGCTGAATTGTAATGCCAGGTTGATGTCCTCCTTTTCAACAGATTCATTCAAGAGAGCAAGAGTCCTTGTGCGTTTCCTGCTCTCCTTGCCCCAAGAAGGATGATAGTTGGACAATGCGCTTAGATCGCCGACCCATAAATACGATCACTCTCAAATATCATTTTCCTATTATGCACCTTTACTACATGCTTAATCTATTGACGGGATCCCACTATTTCTTCAAGATTGACCTCCATAGTGGTTACCGCCAGATCCGTGTTAAGGAGTCTCGTGAATGGAAGGTTGTCTTCAAAACACCAGACGGGTTATATGAGTGGTTGGTCATGCCATTTGGCTTGTCCAACGTACCTAGCACCTTCATGAGAGTCATGAACGATGTGTTGCGGCCATTCATTTGTAGATTTTTGTTGGTCTACTTTGATGATATTTTGATTTTTTAGTTAGACCGAGGGCGAATGTCTGACTCATATGTGACCTATGAAGCACGGATACTCCAAAACAGGTGCCCTAGTAGAAAATAGCACTTTCAGCGAGTTGGAATGGGGCTTGCCATAGCCACAATATACTCCGACTTTTTGAAAAAGTCATATTTAAAAACGCATTTTTCCCAAACGTATGAAACGGCCAAATAATTCCAAATTCCCAAATATTATGTTTTATTCATGTATTATTCATGTTTTATGTTTTCTTCACTTTTTTCCATATTTTCCCTTTTGTATCGTTTAAGACTGACTTAGTTTGATTGTATATAGATGTGTCTGTTAATGAAGATACATGAATGTATGTGTAAATGTAATATATGTATAAATATATACTTAGATATGTGCAACATGGGATTAAGAGAGAAAGATTTCCCCCCTCCCACGCCCGTGGCAGAGGCCGAACGTCTGGGAGGGTGTGGTAAATCAAGGCGGCAACTAGGATTCGAATCTGGGTCCCTTCGTTAGGGGACACCATTTTTGACCACTTGACCACTAGATAAGTGCAATATATGTGTATTTATGTATGTACATATATTAGTGTCTGTGCAATAGATACATGTGCAATATAAATACAGATTCATACATCCATACATATGCTATTTGTGTATATCCTCTGAGTTCCTCTGAAATTTTCCCTAAATCTTGATCGTATTTTTACAGTACCTTGACCGCTTTTTATCCAAATACCCTGCATAATTCCCGAATTTCAAATTTTCAGTTTGGCCAAACATATCCCTATTAACTAAATGCAAGTGACCAGACTGTCATCAAGCAGCACATAGTAACAAAAGTCCTTAAATTAATACGCCAGTCGCCAACTTTTCGAGACTTTGGACGTTTATCTTTTTCACGATTTATATGATTTTTTCACGATTCTTCATGACTTTTCACGATTTTTCTCTTTTAAGTCGCTTCCTCTTTTTTTGCCGAAGAACGTAGATAAAACTCTTGATATACATGAAACCTCCAACACCCCACTCCTCCGGAGAGTTCAGTGTTATTGCTCAACTATTCTTTACTTCTTTTCCTACTATTTCACTCACTAAGATTGTATATCTTGTGACCTTAATAGTTACATGTATCAGATATGTATGTATATGTATATATATACATACATACATACATACATACATTTATATTATATATTCTTATATAGACAACTTATTCTCGATTATTTCCGAATAGTTGACAGAACTTCGATCAAAATTTATCGAATTTTCTCAATTTTTCTTAACCAGCCGAAAAAAATGCCAAATCCAAACTTGTCACTGGGACACATTCGGCTGCTCCACGACCACCTCTTACAACCAGTCCCTGCTTTTATTGCAACCAACAGCAATTTTGTATCTTGATCTTTGTTGATAGTAGTTTTGCGCCACTTAGCGAGACAGATGCTAAAGTTTACCTGCTGTTGTCAGCACAAAAATCCGACGTCACGTAGCAAGACAGATGATCGTGTTGTTGCTTACTTCTTCTCCAAATGATCGTGTTGCTGCTTACTTTTTCTCCAAATGATCGAGAAGCTTCTATGACCTGCTTGCTTGGAGTACCTACTTGAGGGGGAGTGCCTGAGTGTAGTGCTTAAATGTAATATTGAGGGGGACAAAATTCTTGTCTGGGCTTGGTTTATCTTTTTATTTGTTTCTTTGTTTTTTTTGTCCAACTCTCTATTTGCAAGCTAATTTTGGATTCCCCCAACTTCAGCTTGAGGGTGAGTATTAGAGAGTTTGTTTATTTATATTATTAAGTATCTTTGTAATATGGGCCCGAGTATGTCTTGGCCCATTAGGGTTTAGTTTGAGTTTGTACACTTCCCTGATTTCCTATATATAGGATCATGGTTGCCTCTTATCAAAACAACAAGCAGCCGTCTTTTATTATTCCAGATGGTATCAGAGCAGTGATCCAACCCTATAGTCTTGTTATGTAATGCGAGAGCATTTATGTAATCTGTTGTAATTGGCCTCTATAGTCTTGTTAATATTAAAAATAAATAACAAAGTGATATATTGTACTATAACAAATATTAAAATATATACGAGATAGTATTGACTGGATTACAATGTCCTAGACCAAGATATATCCAGCGTTGAATTTTTGTCATTAACTTTCAAACATGGAAATGGCCCAGAATGGTATAAACCAATAACAAATTTAGACTTTGGAAGCCTGTCTAGGTTTTAGATCTCAAACATCAACCTGATAGCTCTAGCAAGTGTCATTGGCTACAAGAAGTAAACTTTTGGTGTTTTAAGTAATGCTAGGTGCATGTATTGCTGCCCAAAGTCCATTACTGTCTGAAACTAAATCAAACATGATGTCTAATTCTTGAAAGGACACTCTACGAGCTCTAAACACCATTTCCTGGCCTACGATATACATTTTGTAAGGAAAACGCACAATACAAAAATCATCAGCATCATCATCATCGTCTAAGCCTCAGTCCCAACTATGATGGGGCCAGCTACATGGATCCTTCGTTTCCATTCATTTCTATCAAGGGCCATATTCTGGTTAAGATGTAGAGATTCAAAATCTCTCTTTATAAGCTCATCCCATGTTAATTTAGGCCTTCCTCTTCTTCTATTTATTGTGCTTGACTCAATAGCATTGTTTTGTATAGGCGCATTAGTTGGTCAATGTTGCACATGTCTGTACCATCTGAGTCGGCCCTCGCGCAACTTGTCCTCAATGCTCGCCACCCCCACTTTGTTCCTGATATAGTCATTTCTCAGGCGATCTTTTCTTGTCTTCCCACACATCCATCTCAGCATACGCATTTCAGCCACGTTCATCTTGTTGAGACCTTGTTTCTTTGTCGCCCAACATTCACTCCCATACAGCATGGCTGGTCGTATAGTTGTTCTATAAAACTTACTTTTTAACCTAAGAGGGATCTTCCGATCACATAAAACTCCAATTGCACTCCTCCATTTCAACCATCCCACAGTGATCATGTGACAAACGTCATTTTGAACATCCCCGTCTATTTGAATAATAGAACCCAAGTAACGGAATTTATCACATTTTGGTATATCTACTCGGTCCAACTTGGCTCCATCATTCACACTGCGAGATTGGCTGAAATTGCAATGCATATACTCAGTTTTGCTCCTGCTAATCATCAATCCATTTGATTCTAATGCATTTCTTCAACGTTCAACTTTATCATTCAATCCATCTTTAGTTTCGTCAATCAAAACAATGTCATCAGCAAATAACATACACCAAGGGATATCATCCTGAACATTCTTTGTCAGCTCATCCATAACAAGGCTAAGTGTGGATCCTTGGTGTACCCCAACTATGATAGGAAACGTTGGTGTCTCTCCTCCAGGAGTCTTCACACTAGCAGTAGAGCTATCATACATGTCTTTAATGTCATAGATAGAGTGACAGTTTTAATAGCTAGTTGTCAACCTACCACCAACCCTCCTTTACCCAGGCTTGGGACCGGCTACATTTGCACAAAATGTACGAAAATATAGGAAAAAAATCTAAGTGTGTCTTATCTTACAAAAGACAATGCATTAACTATTAGATACATGTGTTTCTCCACATTATCAAAAACCATTTCAAAGATAAAGTCACTTTGTCATATTGGCTACGAGATGCCAACTATTTCATTTAGCATTGTTGGTTATCTTCCACGCTCACAAAAAATGAGTTTGAGACTAGCATAAATTTGTCGTGTTGGCTATTAGATGGCCCCATGTCTAGTATTTGTCTTACAAACAAGAAGTAACCTTTTATTTGTGATAAATTCTATTTTGAAACGAAATGTATAATCATGGTTTTAAAAAACGCGCCTCGAGACTTTAGAGGTGTACGCCTCAAGGCTTAAGCCTAAATCTACCAGTGAGAGGCGTGCGCCTCGGTAAGTGAGAGGTGTATCGAGGGGCTCGAGGCGCTGAGGCGTTTCCGAGGCGTAAGCCTCAGTTTGTACATCTAAAAAAGACTTTTTTAAGTATTTTGGGCTTAATAGGAGCCAAACTAATCCAGAATTGTATATCTGTATGTATGTGCCTACCTATATATGTGTGTGTTTATGTCTATTTACAACTATAGATATAATATATACTTACATCATTGAATGTTGTATGTACACAAACTTGTGAGTGTATATAAACATGTGTATACTTATAACTATGTATGTACAGATCTACATCTATTTATGTGTGTGTATTTATAATAGTGTGTATATATATAAAATTTATAAATCTGTTTCTATTTTTAATGTATGTATATATCACAACATGTGTGTGTCTATATAGTATACAAAAGTATATATATGTAAATCTGTACATGTAACTATGTATGTACATATATGTATTCACACATATTTATGAGATTGTATATAAATATAAATATATATGTATATACATATATATTTTATATATGTATTTATATATTTATATATATATATATATATATATATATATATATTTATATGTATGCCTCGGTATAATTTGAGGCTTACGCCTCGCCTCGCTGGGACGAAAACGCCTCAATGCACCTCACGCACTATAAAATCTTGTGTATAATATAGTATTTTTAATTCATGATTGTAGCAAACATGTCAAAATGGAGGTTAATTAACAAAACATAAACCTTTCCCTGAATGAAATGTAGAAGAAAACGCCTCAATGCGCCTCACGCACTATAAAATCTTGTGTATAATATAGTATTTTTAATTCATGATTGTAGCAAACATGTCAAAATGGAGGTTAATTAACAAAACAAAAACCTTTCCCTGAATGAAATGTAGAAGAAAACATTTTGTTTCGTAGAAATAAGTTTAATGAGAGAAAATAATAATTCTTTTCGCTTATTAGATTTTTGTTATAATTTTGATTGTAATCCACGTGTTTGGCGTGTGCATCTTGCTAGTTTAAAAAGATAGTGATGTTTAAGATTATGTATGTCGTAGGACTACAGTAGGATGGTTGAGATGGAGAAGTACAACTAGAGTAGCAGGTGATCCAAAGATTCCTCAAAGATCAAAAAGTAAGATGTATAGAGCAACTATGCGACTAGCCATACTATATGGGGGTAAATGTTGGACGATGAGAAACATGGTCTTAACAGTATGAATGTCGATAAAATACATATACTAAGATGGATGTATGGGAAGACATGGGAAGATCTCTTGAAAATGACTATATATGGAACAAAGCGGGTGGCAAGTTTTGAGGACAAGTTGCATGAGGGTCGCCAGAGAAGGTATGCACATGTGCAATGCAGACCGACAAATGTGTCTATTTGAAGCAGAAAAGTTAATAGAAGAAGAGGCAAGCCTAAATTAAGTTTGGAAGAGCTTATAAGGAGATTTTAAATCTTAGAATCTTGATCAAAGTAGGACCCATAACAGAGGTGCTTGAAAAGAAAAAAGAAAAAAAGGATTCATGTAGCTGACCCTTGCTATAAAAGATGACCAATGACCTCGGGGTCTAGCTGCAAAACCCTTGTAATATTGAAATGGCAATGAACATAATAGTACTAAACAATGGGCCATTTTTGGCAACGTATTTGCATTTCATCATCACAAACACATAATAGTTTCCCACCAAGATCCTCCACCCATTGGCTTCATGGTCAATTATAAGTACCTCAAACCATCATCATTTAAGGATTCTTTACATTGCTTCATCAACTAGTCAAAATTATTTTAAGATGGTTAATAGTTATTAAAGTCAAACACATTGTTATTTATTCTTGATATTCCCAAAAGGGAAAATTCAGTTGTCCAGCAATGTTTTCCCTACAACTTGGAATTACAACATTACGGTCACCCACCGCTGAAATTTAATGTGCCACTGTGATGTATACCATTCAAACCTAATACGTATCTTGCCACTTGCTGACATAGTCACAATATACTCCGAGTTTTTGGAAAAGTCACGTTTAAAACGCGAATTTTTCCTGGACGTATGAAACGACTGAATAAATTCCAATTCTTGAGTACTATGTTTTATTCTCATATTATTCACGTTTAATGTTTTTTTCCCATATTATACTGATTAAGTTGGTGGCACAGGTATGTGTATGTTTATGTAAATGCATGTGTGTGTATGCATGGAACAAGACTTCGACTTCGAGCCGACTTCGACAGGTGTGGACATGGAAGTTTGTGGAAATGTCGAGGAAATGTCGAGGATTTTTACAACCAAACTTTGATGCAACTTCGACAAAAAAATAAGCTAAAAATAGCCATTTTGTGATGAAAATCGACAGGATTTCATCAAATCTAGCTAAAAAACACAATATATGTTTACATATAGCCATCCATACAGGTTTACATATGTAGATAAATGCACGCTTACATACAGTCGTCTCCGAACTATGGAGTTCTTCCATATATAAAGTTAGTGACAATAAACAAACTACATAAAAATAGTGTAAATCTATGGTAGATTTAGCAGAGAGAGGGTCGGTCTATTACTATTAGCTTAGAATAGTAAAAGATAACATCAAAATCATCTTACCTCAAGCTCCAACACTTTTTCCACCTCACACAGCCAACTCCACAAAATGCCAAAAGAATGTCGCCAACTTCGACGACTTCGATAAATGTCGAGGACATTGTGGAATTTTGGTATGGACTTGGATCAACTTCGCCAACATATGGGGAAATGTCGACAACTTCGACGAAATGTCGAGGATATTGTGGAATAAGGATGTTTACATGGATTCGAAGTCGCCGACCGTCGACATCGACATTATCGGCGAAATTTCGCCCCATGTCGATGACAATTAATTCCATGTGTGTATGTATGTAATATATGTATATGTATGCAGTAGTTATAGGTATGTATATGCAATATATATGTATCTATATGTGTGCAAAACATATATATACGTATAAGATGTATGCAATATATGTATATATTCTCCAACTTTTTCCCGAATAGTTGATCATAGTTTTTACTGTACGTTGACCACTTTACCCGAATTTCCTGTATAATTGCCGAATTCCGAATTTTTCAACTCAACATAACATATCCCGAATACCGAATTTGTGACTATGCTTGCTGACATTCACACAAGCCAAACACTGGTACCATCACGTGCAATTCTCATGCCTAATAACTTCCATCCAGCACTCTCACAACTCGCATTGATGATCACTTCCATTGCCCAAAACGCATGCCTGTATAGTGATTGGATACGTATGTGATATCAGAGTCAAAGTATTTATGATTGGCCGTTGAGAAACACATATTCTGACATCAAAAGTTTGTAAAGCAGGAACAAGACAGTAGTAAACTTGGGACTACAAAATGGCTAATCTAGGCTGAGTTCAGTCCTACAAACAAGGAAATGTGCAGAGAGGGGGGGGGGGGGGGGGGGGGGACCATGCTGAAATGAGGCTGAATGAAGATGAAACAGGGCAGAAGATCAACTATAATCTTATCTTTTCAAGGCGTGTGCCAATCACCTATTTGTTCCCCTTCAACGCTCTTCCTTAATACACCTCAATCTGACTAAAAACATGCTTCCACAGAAGCCAAAAATGCATAAAATGCAAGCCAAATCTATTATTTTTAAGGCATATAAGGTTTTTTTACTTGTAACAGTTACAGAGTACAGGTTCTTATTTGTGAGTGATGCTGACCTAACAAGAAGAAAGGTAGTATAGATGGAGATGAGTGGCTTGAAGGAGTAGAAGCTTAGAACTATGATTTTACACCTGCAATACTATATACAAAGCTTAGCAAGAGTTCAGATATTAGAACTTACATCTTCACAATCAACCAAGTTGGCCAGACGTCCACCACTGGACCATAATCTGTCAACAATACTAAGCACTTTCTTGTTGATCTTCCATCTGGTACTGCCAAGAGTATCCAATGCCTAAGACATGACAAAAGGAACTCTTAGCCAACAAAATCGCAAATGGATAGATAGTTCACATCTAAAATTCCTCACTTTTAATGTTAGGTACCATATCACACTGCCAGAAAGTTGAACTGGTTGAGAATAATGCATACAAATCCATTCGAACAAACATAAATAGATGCAATATACACACACGCTGGTCATGCAGATAGGGAAAATAGTACTTTAAGGAAGCTGAAGTTGTGTAGTGAGGAAAATTTGCCTTTGTTTAATATCTCTTCAGGTTAACAACTAATGAACATGTGGAATAAAGATGCAAAAAGACTTTCACAGCATTCAAATTTAATGCACAAATATTCATATACAGCAACTAGTCAAAGAAGTTTGGTGTAGCATACATTTTAGAGAAATGAGGAAATTTCGATCATATTTACTTGTAGCTTTTGCGTAAGTGGCTATAAATCCAATATCTTGTCAAGCTCGCTTTCATATGCCAGTTTGATATATAGCAATTTGCAATTTGCAAATGGGGTATGTTGGGAGTTAATTGGTTAGTGCGTTCCTTATCTATTTCATCAAAACCAGTGAAGAAAAATTTACAAGGGGACTAATAAACATGTAGAAAAAAGATACAAAAAGGCATTTACAGCAATTAAATTGAACGAGAAAATATTCAAATATAAGAACTAAAATAAATTTGGTATAGCTACATTTTCACAAAAAGAGGGAATTGATATATTACTTGTTTACTTGGCTAGCTTGTGCAGAAAAGGCCATAGTCCAAAAAAATCAAGTTTGTTTCATATGCCAGTTTGATATAAAGCTATTGCAATTTGCAAACGGCGTATGTTAGGAGTTAATTTGTTAGTGTGTTAATTATTTATTTAATACATGGGCTAAAGTGTGTTTGCCCATTGGAGCTTGGTGTACACGTCTATAATTGTGACCCCTCCTCTACATAAATCAGTGTTTTCATTAGAAAAAAAAACTTTGCCTCCTTAATGCTGTCTAACATGGTATCAGAGCATTACATTTGGTGAGGAACCCTTAACCAAAATAAATTATCCAACCAACGGGCAGCAGCTGCTTCTCCCCTGTTCTGCCGCCTGCAGGCCCTTCCATAGCACCAATGCTCTCCTCATGTTGTCATTCAGCACTCACTATTCCATGCTGCTCCTACTGCCTTATGCAGATGAGGCAGGAAGATACAGATGACCGCTGCTTGCTATTTGCCGGATCATAGCCCTAGTGTTTTGTGGTTGTTCTTGTTTTTTCCTCTCTGGCTACCCCTACAGACCAATGTTTTTTGAACCAAACCTGACCAGGTGGTCAAACCGGTCGGAGTGGTGCTTGACCGGCCTGACCGGTGGTTTAGACCGGAAATTGACCGGCCGGTCAGACCATTTGGACCGATTCTTGATCGGCCCGGGAGGCTGAAATCGGCTTGACCTTTTATTGTTGAATCGCTGGGAACCGTGGCTCTACCCGGACCAACTTGTCATGTCACTTCCATGCTTCTCAAAAGTACACATAAATATGTCAAGAAAGAGGCTTGAACCGGTCCATCACAACCTATTGTGAGATATTAACCATTGCACCAACATCCAACTATGTGACATTTGAGTTCACAATATATACGCCATACAAAATAATATATTTTTATAAAAACAAAATAAATAAAAGATTGAGATGTAACAGATGTTTAACAATAACGTAACCAAAAATGCTTGATATTGCAATGCATGTTTTATTTAGTACACATCATTTTATTGTCTTTGATCATGAAATATTAATATAATATATTGTATCAACAATGCATAATAACATTTGAAATTTTGAATAACATTTATGAACAAACTTGAATGTCTCCATGCACATACACAAACAATATGTATATAGTACATATATATACACACACATATATGTACATATATAATATACATGCATACATAGATACACGTTCACGTATATATGCATGTATGTATATGCATACAAAATAATTATTAGTAATTTTAACAATATTCAAAAAATCATATAATATAGACATTATTTTGATGCACACGTATACAAATGTATATGATTACAAATGTTGTTTTAAGTATGGTAGTAAATATAATATGTGTGCATATATATAACAATGTTTATATATATATATGTGTGTGTGTGTGTGTGTGTGTATTCTAGCCTGACTCTCTCTCTCTCCCTCTCTTTCTCTCTCTCTATATATATATATATTATATTATATTATATATATATATATATATTCTAGCCTGACTCTCTCTCTCCCTCTCTTTCTCTCTCTGTATATATATATATATATATATATATGCTAAAAGAATTGTGTACCTGAGTACATGTAGCTCACATGTACCCATCTTCATGTAGAGTCAGGTTGTATATATATATATATATGCTAAAAGAATTGTGTACCTGAGTACATGTAGCTCACATGCACCCATCTTCATTTATGATGATTGTAAAATTCTATCGAATAATCCAACCTTGCGCATGTAAAGTATACCATTTACATAAGATGTATATAAAAAATCACCACAATCTGATATTCATAGATCAACGGATTAGATTTTTGAAAAAAATATTGCATCATGAAAAACTATATGTGTGTGTGTGTGACAGAGTCAGAGAATTTGGGAAGCGTAGGGTTGCACAATGTGTGCACCCTCATATATATATAACTGAAACATTTACAGAGAGGTCCATATATAATATGGAAATAACAAAATAAATAACAGAATACATAAAACAGGAATATATATTAACACCCCCTCAAGTTGGAGCATAGATATCAATCATGCCCAACTTGTCCATCAATGTGCAGAATTGCTTCTTCGCCAGCAGCTTGGTGAAGATATCAACAACTTGGTCTTCAGAACGCGTGAAAGGAGTGCAGATCTTGCCAGTAAGAATGGATTCCCGAATAAAATGGCAGTCGACTTCAATGTGTTTGGTTCGCTCATGATAGATAGGATTATTAGCAATGAAGATAGCAACTTTATTGTCACAATGCATGGGTATAGCTGAAGAAGAGTCAATCCCAAACTCTTTTAATAGAGAGCGCACGCACAATAATTCACAGGCAGTATGGGCCATGGCCCTGTATTCAGCTTCAGCACTGGACCTGGCCACAACATTTTGTTTTTTACTCCTCCAGGTAACAAGATTGCCTCCAACATAAGTACAATACCCAGAAGTAGATTTTCTGTCAGCTTTGCTTCCTGCATAATCAGAATCAGAGTACCCTTCAAGCGAACAGTGTCCATTCTTTCTGTAGTGAAGTCCCTTGGCAGGAGACTTCTTCAACATAGAATTAAATGTCCGATTTCGATGTCGTGTCCGATGGCCCAGAAACAGAAATTTTTCAAAATTTCGCACGAAATTTCGATATTTACGGCCCTAACGATTTCGACGACCAAATAAGCGAATTAAATTATGAAAATTTACCAGGACGATCTAAACACCAAGATCTACTCAAATATGCAATAATATTTCATATTGGATATGTGGGGTGGGGGGTCTCCCACATTTGTAAGTGAAGGAAGCTGAACAATTTTGACAGAATTTCGATGGCAATTTCGATGACAAAATGAAGGAATTAGATTATGAAATTTTGCATACACAATGTTTAGACAAAGATACACTAGATTATATATTAAAGTTATATGTTTAGAGGTTAGGGTGGGATCCATGTCTTAATGAGTGAGTGCACAAATGAACAGAATTGTCAAGTCTGTTAGACTGTAAACAACGTATAAACCCACAATTTACCACTTAGACCTTAAAACTTACAGTTGCAAGTTACAAACTTACATGTTACAACTTATATAAGTCTAGTGTTCAAATTTAGTTAGGTTACATGGGTCATGTATACATAGATCAAAGAAAATGCATTATTTTTAAGTCATTTTATGTATACATATGTGTAATAATAACAAATTTATTGTAGAATTGCAGACTTAATACTATTATTTCATAGATCCACAAGTTTGTTTGTAGTTCATGTGATTTTCGAAAGAGAATCGCCAAAATACCTAACATGTAGTAGGTAGTAGCAGCACTTAGAACTTTGTTATTTTTCATAGTATCTCTTCACATCTTTTAGAAGAGTGTAAACATAGAAAGAGGTATGCATGGGCTAGGGATAGGGGAAACGTACCTTAGAATCAAAGAAAATAGCCTCTATAAGCAAAAGATACAAAGAGAATCGCCAAAATACCTAACATGTAGTGGCAGCAGTCTTAGGAACAAATATTTCGAAATTTCTATCGAAATTTTGTGCCATTTTGCGAAATTATGGCCCAAACTGGGCGAAATTTGCACTGTTTTGCGAAATTTCGCACATAAGTGCGAAATTTTAGCGAAATTTCTGCGAAATGACGTCCCATTCTCTGCGTACATGCGTTTCGATGTCCGATTGGAAAAAAATCGGAAATTTCGATCGAAATTTTGTACGATGCTTCAAATATCTCAGAATATGACATAGCGCATCCCAGTGACACTGTCCGGGTTTATCAAGGTACCTACTAAGAAGGCCCACTGCAGTAGAAATATCAACTCTAGTAACAGTCAAGTAAATGAGCTTACCAATCAACCTCCTGTACTTTTTATTATCAGCAAAAAATGGAGAAGAAGAATCATCCCAATTCACATTGGGATCTAGAGGAGTATCAGCAGGTCTCGCTCCAAGCATACCAGTCTCCTGCAGTATATCTAAGACATATTTTCTCTGAGACAGTACAAGAGCATTAGAGTTTCTAGAGACCTCTATGCCCAGAAAATATTGAAGCTTGCCCAAATCTTTGGTAGCAAAGTGCTTGCCTAGATGAGCTTTAGTAGCCTGAATACCAAGAGAATCACTGCCAGATATAATAATGTCATCAACATAGACAATCAGAATAATAATACCAGCTGAAGTCTTTTTGGTGAAAACAGAATGATCCACCTGAGACCTCAGAAACCCAAATTCAATCATAATTTTGCTCAATTTGTCAAACCAGGCATGGGGACTCTGCTTGAGTCCATAAATAGACTTTTTTAACCTGCAAACTTTGTAAGACTCCCCCTGAGCAACAAACCCAGGAGGTTGCTCCATATAGACCTCTTCTTGTAAATCACCATACAAGAAGGCATTTTTCACATCTAGCTGCAGCAGTGGCCAGTCAAGATTAACAGCAACAGAAAGAAGAATTCTGACAGAGTTAAGACGAGCAACAGGAGAGAAGGTCTCGAAGTAGTCAATACCATAGGTTTGTGTGTAGCCTTTAGCAACTAACCGTGCCTTCAGCCTTTCAACAGTGCCATCAGGTTGATATTTCACAGCATATACCCATCTGCAACCTACAGGCTTACACTGAGGGGGTGGATCCACCAACTCCCAAGTATCTCTTTCAGCTAGAGCCAATATTTCCTCTTTCATAGTAGACGTTTAAGCAGTACTCTTTAAGGCATCTTGAACATTCTTTGGAACAGCCACAGCAGATAAGGCATATACAAAATTGCTAGAATGAACATTCAAATGATCAGTGGAAACAAACTGAGCAATACTATGAGATGTGCAGGAACGAGTACCCTTTCTAAGAGCGATGGGTATGTCAAGGTCAGAAGTTACCTCAGGTGTAGCAGAACCTTCAGGAGGTGAAGATTGGTTTTCCGCGCGCGGGGGGGGGGGGGGGGGGGGGTTCTTGTGTAGGAGGTGCTCTATTCCTGCGTTGATAAACAATAATAGGAGGAATGGTATGCTAAGTAGTCACAGTATCAGTAATATCAGGCACACAATCAGTAGTAACTGGGAGAGGAGAGGCAATAAGGTCAGGCTGTAAACTTTCGCCTCGAGTAGAATAGTAAGGTGTATCCTCAAAAAATACACCATCACTGCTAGTAAACCATTTTCTGGCAGTAGGGCTATAACATTTGTATCCCTTTTGGGTGCGAGAATACCCCAGAAAAATAAACTTCTCAGCACGAGGAGAAAGTTTATCAGAAGCTGGTCCAAGCAACCTTACAAAGCAAGTACATCCAAAAATCCGAGGCACAGTAAATAACTGAATATCTGGTTGAAGAACTTGAATAGGTATTTTGTTTCCAATCACAGATGATGGCATTCTATTTATCAGAAAACAAGCAGTCAAAATAGCCTCAGGCCAAAACGAGCAAGGAACATGAGTATGCATCATAATAGTCCTGGCAACTTCTAACACATGTCTATTTTTACGCTCAGCCACACCATTTTGTTGAGGTGTATAAGCACATGAAGTCTGATGTAACGTACCAACAGATTTGCAAAAAACATCCACATCTTTTTTAACAAACTCAAGCGCATTATCAGTACGAAAAAAATTTACAGGCACACCATATTGTGTTTTCACCTCAGCAAAAAAGAATTTGATAGTAGACATAACTTCGAACCTACTTTTCACCATAAACAACCAAGTAGTCCTAGAAAAATCATCAATAAACAGAATAAAGTACTTGTGACCAGATAAACTCGGCACATGACAAGGACCCCATACATCAGAATGCACTAAATCAAAAATGGTTTTACTGCTAATATGACAGCGTCTAGGATAAATAGCTCTAGTCTGCTTTCCTAGCTGACATGACTCGCACTGAAGGCGACAAGTGCCAATATCAGAAACTAAATGACGAAGCTTTTCAGATGATGGATGTCCCAGCTGGTAGTGCCACTGTAATGCAGAAACAGATGTAGATAGTGCAGAGGCCACAGCCACTTTCGTTGCTTTCGGCAAATGATCAAGGTAGTATAGTCCATCAGCACCTTCATACCCCCCACCAATCTTCATCCTCGTGCGAAGGTCCTGAAAAACACATGAACCAGGAATAAAAGTTAGGCTACACTGTAGACTTCTCAATATCTTGCTGACAAATAACAGATTCAGAGGGAATCGAGGTACATATAAGGCAGATTTCAGCGGAAACTTAGAAATAATATCCCCTACTCCAGATACCGCAGACTTGGAACCATCAGCAAGCATAACAGATGAAGGACGAGCAGGTTTAGATAACTTTTTAAATAAAGATCGATTTCTAGAAATATGTGAAGAAGCACCGGAGTCTATGATCCATTTAGTATTACCAGGAGTAGAAGAAGAGGTACTGAGGAAGGCAGTGTCATAACCAGAATAAGTGGCAGCATGAGCTCCACTAGTCGAAGTAGTAGACGACGAGCCAGTCCGCTCAAGTAGCAGGCGCTCCACCTCAGCACGGAGGTAATCCGCAGTCGCACCTGAAGAATCAGACTCGGTAGGCAGAGTGGCTCCTTCCGATGCAATGGTAGAAGAGTCAGCAGCTGCGCTGGCCCATGCCGGTTTACTATATTTCTCCCAGCATTTTTCTTCGATATGGTTGGACCGGCCACAGAAAGTACATATGTGTTGTCCCTGCTGAGGACGTGCAGCAGCAGATTGAGCAACAGAAGGGGCGCCACGGCCAGAAGAGGCACATCCTCGTCCTGCACCCAATGGAGGACGCCTGTCAGCAGAACGGCCACGGCCAGACCAAGCTGCAAGGGCAGTGGAGTCTCCAGTCTCCGAAGGTAGTGTCGGAGTCGACGAGGGCAGACGTTGAAGTCACTGGTAGGCACTCTACAGAGTAGGGAGCGGGTCACTCGCTAAAATGTGGCCAACGACACCAGCATAGGACTCTGGCAGTCCACATAAAAAATTGAACCAACTGCAGCTCTACTCTCTGACGCTGCATAGTGGCCAACTCAGTGGACAGTGGGTGGTAGGACTCCAGCTCCCCCCACAGTCCAGTAAAGGTAGAGAAGTAGTCCGCAATATCGGACCCCGTGAAGTGTAGACGTCTCAACTGCTTGGTGATGTCAAAGACCTTCTTGGGGTTCGAGCTATGCGAGTATGTGCCGGCGAGCTGATTCCACATCTGTTTTGCCGTAGGCAGGTGAAGCAGGGTGACACTGATCTTCTCAATGTTGTTGTTGAGAATCCATGTCATCACCGTCGAGTCAACCCGGACCCAATCATCATACGCCTTCACATCTTTGGAAACGGCGTCCTCTACAGGTTGTGTCGGGCCGACACGTATCAGGTGCGAGTACTTTCCCTGGGATTTCGCATAAATCACCATGGAGCATACCCAATGTTGGTAATTTCGCCCGTCAAGTTTCACAGTCGTAACTTGACGGCGAAAGTCATCTCCCGACGACGCCATGATAGCAACAGAAACTGTAAAAGACAATGAGATTTGGAGAGCTTAGGGTTGCACAATGTGTGCATCCTTATATTTATAGTAATGTGACAATTACAAAGAAGTCCAATAATAATGTAAAATAACAAAATAAAAATAACAGAACATATATATTAACACTCCCCCTCAAGTTGGAGCATAGATGTCAATCATGCCCAACTTGTCCACAAGTGTGTAGAACTACTTCTTAGCCAGCAACTTGGTGAAGATATCACCAACCTGGTCTTCAGAGCGAGTAAAAGGAGTGTAAATTTTGCCAGTCAGGATAGATTCCCGAATGAATTGACAGTCAACCTCGATATGCTTGGTGCGCTCATGATAAACAGGTTTGTTTGCAATGAAGATAGCAGTTTTATTATCACAGTGCATGGGTATAGCAGAAGAGGACTCAACCCCAAAGTCTTTTAGGAGAGAACACACCCACAGGAGCTCACAGGAAGTATGGGCCATGGCCCTATATTCAGCTTCAGCACTAGATTTGGCAACCACATTTTGTTTCTTGCTTATCCATGTGACCATATTACCTCCAACATAGGTACAATAGCCAAAAGTTGATTTCCTGTCAATTTTGCTCCCTGCATAGTCAGCATCAGAATAACCATCAAGAGAACAGTGTCCACGTTTCCTGTAGTGAAGTCCCTTGCCATGAGACTTTTTTAGATATCGCAGAATATGACAGAGTGCATCCCAGTGACACTGTCTGGGTTTATCTAAATACCTGCTAAAAAGAAACCCATAGCAGTAGCTATGTCAGCTCTAGTCACAGTCAGATATATCATTTTACCGATCAGCATCCTGTATTTTTTATTATCAACAAAGAGTGGAGAAGACTCATCATCCCAATTGACATTGGGATCCAGAGGAGTATCAGTCGGTCTAGCTCCAAGCATACCAGTCTCCTGCAGAAGATCTAAGACATATTTTCTCTGAGATAGCACAAGAGCATTAGAAGTTCTAGATACCTCTATGCCCAGAAAATACCGCAGTTTACCCAAATCTTTAGTAGCAAAGTGTTTGCAGAGATGAGCTTTAGTAGCCTGAATAGCAATAGAGTCACTGCCAGAAAGTATAATATCATCCACATACACAATCAGAATCACAATACCAGTAGAAGTCTTCTTAGTAAAGATAGAATGATCCACCTGAGATCTCAGAAAACCAAAGTCAATCAGAATATTGCTCAATTTATCAAACCAGGCACGAGGACTCTGTTTGAGCCCATAAATTGACTTCTTTAGCCTGCAGACTTTATGTGACTCCCCCTGAGCAACAAATCCGGGAGACTGCTTCATATAGACCTCCTCTTGCAGATCACCATATAAGAAAGCATTTTTAACATCTAGTTGTACTAGAGGCCAGTCAAGATTAACAACAACAGATAAGAGAACTCTGACAGAATTAAGACGGGCAACAGGTGAAAAAGTTTCAAAGTAGTCAATACCATAGGTCTGTGTATAACCTTTAGCAACAAGACGTGCCTTCAGACGTTCTACAGTACCATCTGGTTGATACTTGACAGCATACACCCATCTGCAGCCTACAGGCTTACACTGAGGAGGTGGATCCACCAACTCCCAAGTTTGTCTGTCAGAAAGAGCAAGCATTTCTTCCTTCATAGCAGTCGTCCAAGTTGTACTTTGCAAGGCATCCTGTACAGTCTTTGGGATGGCAACAGCAGATAAAGCAATGACAAAGTTGCTAACATGAACACTTAAATGATCAGTTGATACATAGTTAGCAATATTGTGAATAGTACAGGAACGAGTGCACTTCCTAAGAGCAATAGGCACATCAAGGTCAGATATTACCTCAGGTGATGCAGAACCTTCGCACGAGGATGAAGATTGGTGGGGGGCATGAAGGCTCTGAGGCTTTGATGCTTTGATACCACAAAGGTCCTGAAAAACACATGAACCAGGTACTAAAGTCAGACTACAATTCAAGTTCCGCAAAGTTTTGCTAACAGATAATAAATTCAACGGAAAACGAGGCACATATAGAGCAGATTTCAGTACAATATCAGACACAATGTCTCCAATTCCGGAAACGGTAGACTTGGAGCCATCAGTAAGCATAACAGAGGAATTAGTAGTCGGTCTAGATAATTTTCTGAACAATGACCGATTCCCAGAAATATGAGAAGATACGCCCGAATCTATGACCCATTTCGTATTACCAGTAGTAGAGGATGGTGCAGAAAGGAAGGCAGTGTCACAACTAGAGTATGTCACAACATGTGCTCTCGTGGTGGAGGCAGTAGACGAAGAGCCAGTACGCTCTAGTAACAGGCGCTCGACCTCGGCACGAATGAAGTCAGCAGTAGAAGTATCTGGGGCATCAGGCTGGGTAGACGTCTCAAAAGATGTAGTACATCAGTGGCCGCATTGGCCCAAGCTGGTTTGTCGTATCTTTCCCAGCACTTGTCTTCAACATGATTAGACCGGCCACAGAAGTTGCAGAAGCGTTGGCCAGTCTGAGGACGAGCAGTAGCAGTACTAGGTCTAGAGGATGCTCCACGACCTGAAGAATTTCTCCCCCGGCCAGCACCAAGAGAACAAGCATCATATGAGCGACCGCGTCCACGGCCACGGCCACGACCAGACATTGCAGCAAAAGCAGTCGAATCCCCTGTATCAGTAGGAGTCTCAGATGACGATGCAGGCAAGCGTTGTAGTCTCTGAAAGGCACTCTGTAGAGTAGGCAGCGGATCACTAGCGAGAATCTGATCGACCACCCTGCATAGGAATCAGGTAGGCCACAAAGAAACTGGACTACTTGCAACTCATGTCGTTGTCGTTGCATAGTAGCCAAATCAGTAGACAAGGGATGGTAGGCTTCCAAAACCCCCCAAAGTCCCTTGAAAGCAGAAAAGTAATTTGTCATATCGGATCCAGAGAAACGCAGGCGGCTAAGCTGCTTGTTGATGTCAAACACCTTCTTGGGATTCTGACTGTGTGAATAAGTGTTGACAAGCTGATCCCACATCTGCTTCACCGTTTGCAGGTATAATAAGGTGACGCTAATCTTGATCTCACTACTATTCAGAATCCATGTCATGACTGTGGAGTCGTCCTTCACCCAATCATCATAGGCTTTCACATCCTTCGAATCGGCTGTTGCAGGAGGCACGGGTGGTGGATCTCGCGTCAGGTGCGACATTTTTCCTTGTGATTTAACATATATCTGCATAGAGCACACCCAGTGCTGGTAGTTTCGCCCATCCAGCTTCACAGTTGTCACCTGACGTCGCAGATCTTCATGAGTAGACGTCATCAGGAAGAAACAGATGCAGACGTAGAGTTACAGGCAGGCAGCAGCAGTCAGGCACAGGCAGTAGATGGCTGCCTACGGATCCAGGTAGGCAGCAGCAGGCACAGCAGTAGTAGTCAGCAGTCAGAGGCAGAAGTCCAACACATGGACTAGTAGTAGAAGGTAGAAGATCCACGCATGGATCTTTAAAAAAAACCACGTAGGGGCAGCAGATGAAGAGAAAAAACCTACGCCAACATGGAGGATCAGTCACTCCACCATGAGACGCAGGCAGACAGAGAGGATGAAGCCCGTTACGCCGTCAACGTGCCGAAACTGGAAAGTTACCGAGGCTGTCCGGAGATTTCGGAAAGAAAAACGGAGCTAGACGGAGGGGTCTGTGGTGGATTAGGCCGCAAGGATGGAGGTTATTAGGGGATTAGAGGTGGATGGAGGGCTGCGGAGGGGTGGACGGCGTAACTGTAGCGGCGGCGCTACTGTAACGGCGGCGGCGTTACTGTAGCAGTACTGTAGCGGCGGAAAAAAATAGATTTCAGAGTGTGGCGACGGCTAGGGTTGGTGGAGAGAGAGGGATTAGGTTTAAGGTGGATCGGCCCGCTCTGATACCATGTGAAAGACAATGAGATTTTGAGAGCTTAGGGTTGCACAATGTGTGCACCCTTATATTTATAGTAATGTGACAATTACAAAGAAGTCCAAATATAATGTAAAATAACAAAATAAAAATAACAGAACATATATATTAACAGAAACAAACAGGCACAGGCAGGCACGAGCAGGCAGAAGACGGACTACGTCGTCAGGCAGGCAGAGACAGGCACAGATCAACCAATGGTGGAACCTCTCACATATAGACTACACCGAAGTGTAGCAGGAAACCCAGTGGCACAAAGGCCTACACGGGCAAGCAGGCAAAAACCGAAGAAAAAATCGATTTACGTCACGTTGGAGTCAAACCACCGGACTGTCACAAAGCCAAACCGTCCGGCGATATGCGGTCGCAAAGGTGCTCCAGCCTCTACGGCGAACGGGACCCGGTCCCCTCCCTAGCAGCCCGGCGGCAAAGCCTGTCGGCCTGGCGGTGGCTGCTGCCGCATAGCAGCTACCGCGGCAGTAGTGATGACGGCGGCAGCTACCTGTCAGCTCACAGCAGTCGCGGGCAGCAGGGGAAGGGGAGAGGGGCGGTGGGCAGCGGCGGGCGGAAGGCGGGTGGGCGGCTGCCGCTCGACGCGCGCGGGGGGGGGGGCGTCGCCGGAGAGAGAGAAGGGAGGGAAGGGTGGGTTTGTGACGGCTAGGTTTCGGATTCCTGCTCTGGTACCATGTGACAGAGTCAGAGAATTTAGGAAGCGTAGGGTTGCACAATGTGTGCACCCTCATATATATATAACTGAAACATTTACAGAGAGGTCCATATATAATATGGAAATAACAAAATAAATAACAGAATATATAAAACAGGAATATATATTAACAATATATATATGTGTGTATGTATATATATATATATACATATATATGTATATACGTGCATCTACATGTGTATGCCGACAAGGAGTGGCTCAAGTGGTCAAGCACGGTGTCCCCTAACAAAGGAACATGGGTTCGAATCTCAGTTGCCGCCTTGATTTACCACCCTCTCGGGCGTTCAAACTCTGCCACGGGCGTGGGAGAGGGGGGAGAAATCTCTCTCCTAATCCCATACATCTACATGTGTATGTGTATATATATACATACATATATATACATACATATATACATACATATATATATGTATATGTATATGTATATGTATATATGTATGTATGTATATATATACACATACACATGTAGATGTATGTATATACATATAAATACATATATATAATATATGTATATATATGTATATACATACATACATCTACATGTGTATGGGTGTGTGTATACATCTTTTGAACAACCTTTTCTTTTCAGCCCAACGTTCACAATTGTATAACACGGTTATAACTACGGCTAATATATAATCAGACTTTCTATCTGAGTAGAATCTTAAGTTGCACGAGTGGCACCCCATTTCATTCACGTTGTTGTGAGTATATGAGAAAAAATTATCACCTTCCATATGAAGATTGATCCCATGTAATGAAACTTGTCACATTTGGAACATTTACTCCATCCAAGTAGGGTTTACTTCCCAACTTCTACATTAGCAAAAGCTACAGTGCATATATTTTATTGTCTTGTTTCTAATATCTTAAAACCTTTAGATTCTAAAGCATTTCCTTATTGTTCCTTTTTGTGATTGTCTATTTTCTTCTCATCGAGTGGCATAACTCATCGAAAAATACTACAATGTGAAACATCATCACGAACATATTTTGTCAACGCATTCATAACGAATATATAATCTATCCTTGATGTACCCCAACTAATACCAAATCTTGGCTTCTTCCCTACCAGAGTCCTCACTAGTAGTTAAGCATAACATCCTTTTCTTTTCATTGACTAAGTGTGGCCTCTAACATGCTGATAAAGCTCTATATAGGCATTCGCAATTTCAACTGGCCACTTAGACTACTAGTCAAATTGGGAATATGCCTAAAGCATTTCCTCGTTCTATCTTGTGATCGTCCATTTTCGTCTCATCGACTGGCATAACATCATCGACAAATACTACGCTAAACATCATCACGAACATATTTTGTCAAGGCAATCATAACAAAGATACATATAGGGGACTCAAAGTCCATCCTTGACGTGCACCAACTAATATCGGAAATATTGGCTTCTTCCCTCCCAGAGTCCTCACTAGTAGTTGTGCATAACATCCTTTTCTTTTCAATGAATAAGGCCTCTAACATGATTATAAAGCTATATTACATATAGGCATTCACAATTACAACTGATCAGACCCGGTAATTACTTGAGAGGACGTACTCGATCCGACAGAGCGGAACGACCAAAAAGAAAAAGATGTGGAGTTAGAAAGCCGTATGATAGGTGGGGAATATCTTGTACGGTTTGGGGGACTCAAGGGAGGACTAATAGGCGGGGAGGATTTTAGACCGCTAGTCAATTTGGGACTATGCCACAGGCTTTACAAAACCAAATTAAATATATCAAAATAGCCTAACATGGGAAACCTACTAAAAGAAGATAATACTCCTAGATAGCAATTAAATCATGGCGCCAAAGGCTATGATTTTGAACCTGACACTTCAATGAAACAAATTGTGGATGTATGCAATCAACGTAATTTGGCAAACCTAATTATGCTCATATGCTAGTCATATTGTGATAGCTAAGACAAAGACAACATATTAGTATGCCATGAGTCACTGTGATAAAGAGCTTGCTTAGGAAGAACGTGATTAATGACTTCTATAGCAATCATAGTTGTATAGGCGACCACCTAGGCACCCTAGGCACTGAAGGGTCCCAATTCTTGGTGCAGGGCACCTAGGCCCTTCAGTGGCCTAAATGGCACCTAGGGCCTATTAGTCTCAGTCATTTCAAGGGCATATTAACTTATATGTCAAATTAGATCAATGTGGGTCATTTTAGTGTTAAATTAGGTCAAATTATGACTACTTTAGTTTAACTCGTGTCTGTTTGGGACAAATTAGGTCTGATTGGGTCAAATTAGGTTTATTTTTGCTCCATTTAGGACTGATTTGGAAAATTAGACCATTTTTTGCTCAATTCACATCATATCAAAGCAAATTGGGGCAAGTTACTTCTAATAAGGTCTGATATACAATAAATCAGGGCAAGTTAAGTCTCATTGAGGTCCAATGTAGGTCAGCTTAGGTTTAATATAGGGTCACATGGAGTGTTGTTTGGTGTACTCAGATTTGATTATGCTTAGAGAACACCAATATAGATAGACTTATTTAAACATATATGTTGATATATCTAAACATATATGTGAATATATCTAAACATATATGCAAGCTATATATGTAAAAAGCCTCGGCCAACCTAGGTACCCCTGCCCTGGAGGGCACCGCCTAGACACCTAGACAATCTTGATAGCAATTACTAAAGCAAAGCCACATTATTAACTCTGTGAAGCAGGCAATTATAGGTCCATAACAGCACCCTAATGTGTTTTAGAGTGGAACACTAGCGATTTTAACTGATTGATGATAGACGTTAATAACCAGAAGTGAGAACCTCATAAACTGTTTGCATTTGCTGCCTGGATGCCCTTTTGACTGCCTCACGCTGCTGCCTAGCTCCATGGGTACGCATGACATAAGATGGCAAAAAAAAGTGGGCTCCTTTATCGTACCTACAAGAAGATTGATGACCAAAATGAATTTCTAAAGAGCAAGATAAATTAAAAAAAATTGAGGGATAAACAATTCTTTGAACTCTGTACGTGATGAACTTATAAATGAGCTTTGCTTCTTCGAAAAATGTTCTTTTGAGGGTTCCAAAAGAAACTAATGAATAGATTTTGAAATAAATGTATAGTAGGATCTCGTCTATAAAGGCATACCCTGTCCAATTGACTGGTGGCACCAACATCGGCATATAAGGAATAACCATGTGCCTTGCCTGTCAAAATATGTTCGAATTTATGGTTATTAGTGAAAAGTCTAGGTATATTGAAACTTTGGATGCTTACAGTTCTGTCAAGTCCTTGTTGAACGAGTGGGTCACACTCAATGACCCCGTATTGTCTCTGGATCCTTGGGCCACCCCTGTGAAATGAGAATATCCCACAATTTATAAAACATCTATGAGATGGAAGCTAGAGCAAAGTGAATAGGTCATCAATATTATATATCTGTGATTCCTTTGATGGCAACACAGAACTGAATTGCAGAAAGGAACTGTTACCGTTTTTCGCTAATCAAGTTCTTAACAACACGGCGAAAGGCTGGTCTGATATCAGGAGGCCCATCTACAGATTGGGTAACAGGTGGCTGTATATAAGCAGAGTCCAGTAAAAATTCAATGAGACGGCTTCCAACCTGCAAATCGAGAACAAGACAGTAAGCAATTAACCAAAAGGACTGACTCAAAAAAGAAAATTGGAGAAAAATGCAAACCTTTGCGTGCATTTCCTGGCTCCATGGTTTAGTCTCATCATGTTGTTTAACAATCTTTCTAACTTGGTAGAGCTTTTGCTTTTTCATTAAGCTAGTTACTTTCTTCCTTAAGTTCAGTTGATCCTTCACTGGAGAGGTAGCTACATCACTTCCAGTATCCTGCTGCTCCTCAGTCACAGAACTGTCCCCATCACCTTGAAGTTGACCAGCTCCATCAGTTCCAGGTTTCTGTTGCTTAGCGCCCTTGTTTCTTGTTTTGTCCAAAAATCTTTGGATTCTTGCCTGAACCGTCAGGATATGTGAATAGAAATATGGTTTTAAGCGAACAAAGAAGTATACTCAATAAAGATCCTAAATCTCATAAATCACGGAAAACAAATGACTATTGCCAGCCATTAGCACGAAACGACATATTAAAGTTGGTGTGCTGAGAGAAAAGGGACAGGTAATGGGAACGAATAGAAAACAACACCTCTTGTTCAATTGCATCTCCTACGCTGATTGCTGCCTGAACCACTCGAATGCTTGCAGTTCCATCACCAGTCATTAGCAGTGCCATTATCTTGTGCATTGTGATTACTGCCATCATGTCTGGATGAAGCTGAATAAAGTAAGGCGCATAAGCTGTTTTGTTTCTTCCTTCCCTGCAGAGTTTCTGCTCTTCCTCAATCAAACTCTTTAATGGCTCGAACCATCCCATGAACAAGGACTTGACATACGGCAAATTGGGTGCCAGCTTGTGTTGGCACATGTCAGCCAAAAGCTCCTTGTACTCCTTTGCCGCCTGTTCCCAAGCTTCGGTTTCAATCTTAATTTGCCTCCTCTTGAGGTTCTTGTACCTGGATGCACTCATATGAGGCTTTGATGGAGGCGAAACTGGAGGCACACTGGGAAGATTGGAATTGGGCGTCCGTGGCAAGGAACTTCCATTTGTATGACCGTTTTCCGATTCAGGATTAGACCCCAACCACTCTTTCGGCAGCATTGTGTGCTTCGGTGCGGGGTTTCCCTCTGAAGCCCTACTTGTCCGACAGTTTGCTCCAGTTTCTTCCTTGCTCAATTGTTTCAGTAAGCTATGTATTTCATCAACGGCTGAAACGTCGTCTTCCACGTCTGTGGACGAAACCTCCTCCGCAACACTAGCAAAAGCCCTATAGGCATTAGCGGGGCCGGTGAAACCTCTTTGCACAAGATCATAAAGAAATCCAACCGGAGAAGAAACCATGTCCCTGTTTTTCCGACATCCAGCTTCGCCGAATCTGTTCCTAAATTGGTGTTTCACATCCAATCCTTGGCTCGCCTCCTGCCGGAACCCGAGAATACTCATTGTAGGTAGCAAGGGGCGAAGTCCGTTATTGCTGGCGCATGAACAGCTGAGACATTTCTGCAGAGACGAAGAGGACGCCTTCCTTGCGGCACTCCTCCACATTTCCAGCGACTTGGGCGATTGAAGACTGACGGGTTGCTTGTAGAATTGAGGATTGGCTAAAGGGACCGTAGTATGGGCTAAAGCTAGAAGTTGCGAGGAATTGTCGTACATCAAATTTCTGGCCCGTAATATAGAGATGGTCACGGGTATAATAGGATGCGAAATAGGTGTCTCTGTAGGCGAAGCGGAGATAGCCAATCGAGGTGGCCGGAGAATTTCCTCGGAGCGCTTGAATCGCCGCCACTGGAGAACCCTTCTTAAACCCAACCACGCAGGCTTTCGCTGATGGGGTTGTTTTGCAGTCGGCTCTCTTACTTGATACTTTACATTTAGCCCTTATCAAAAACCGAAACTAGCAATATATCACGGGGAATTAAGTGAGAAATATACGTTAACCGTTGACAGACATGTAAATATATTTTGGCGTGGTCGGCTGCCCGCTGCCGGCTGTGAAAGAACTCAGTGAATGGTACCCTACGTAGACAATTAGATTAAAGTAGCATATTTATCAGGATCATTGCCGTGATGAATATGGGAGTACAGAACTGAACTTTGCAGCGATGACATTTTTGTTCAGTTGAAGGGTATTCTTGATATAAACTCCTCATTGTACATCCCAAGGTACATATGGTTATGGGAGTCACTTCCTAGAATTGCTAAAAATGTTACACGAGAATGATTATGGAAAGAGTTTATCGATGGTGGTAGGGCCCAAAACCCTTAAATTATACGAGCATATTATAGATGATGGTCGTTGCGCCGACTAGCTACGATGTGCCGCCAGGCGCCAGGGTGGCTACTAACCATTAGTCGGTGACTAAGTAAGGGGTCATCGTCATTTTTTTCTCAGTCAATTGCATAATATTGAATATCAAAAATATAAATAGACTAAAGTATATAAATTGTTTTTGGTTCGTTTTAGCACCACACAACAAACCCTAGATTTATGCGGCGGTGGTTTAAGGGGGAAATTGTGGAAGCAAATGAGAAAAATGAAGACATGACAATGGAAGAATAGTAAGGTTGACATGCCTTAACCTACTGTAAGTATCTAGATATGAATTATCTTCTCTTCCCGTCTTAACTAAAGTTGAAGCCAATACCTATGGTGTAACCAAGATCTATCTATCTCCCCCTTGATCTATATCTATTTGTATGGTTCCAGTAGATGGGAAACATAGAACATAATTTGTTAGAAGCTTAGTTTGAAGAGCTTCATTCAAAATTCCAATGATGAAATTAGTTTCCAACATGGATAATCAATAACTAGGTGAGAGGGAATCTCTCCTAGTTCAAAATATCTCCGATCTAACAAAAAATGAAACTACATTATTGATCTTCATAGTTTGATGTGCTTGAACCATTAATAGAAAAATAATGAATTTCTTATATTGGATTGAATTAAATGATAGAATTGATGGACATGATTCTTTACTGAAATTGAATGTTCCCATGAATTTACATTTTTATATGGTAACGGTGAAATTTCGAAGCATCAGGCTTCCCAGTTTTCACAAAAAGGAAAAACATGTTTGTTAATTTGTTTTGAATACATATGGATAATCCAAATTCAAGTTGATGATTAGGGTATTGTATGAAAAATTGTAATATTAGTATCCATATATATAGTATTGCAAAATGATGAATCATATGATATGAAATAAAGGAATAATTAGCCATGAATGAACTTGCATCGGTTATTTGATCATGAAATTGATATATAGCACGGGTACACATACAGGCTATGGCGTTGGTCAATTTAGCTTGTGGCATCGGTTCAAAAATGACGCAAAGGTGGATTATGTTGCAAAACCAAGGATTTATTGTCGGGTTTTGTGAGAATCGATAGAACAAAAGCAGTGATGGTTGAACAACATTAAAAAATTGAGGATATTAACTACACACATCATCGAATTCCCAAACAAAATCAAACAACATTGATGGCATAAACTTCATTTTGCCAAGATTTTGTTTTGTTTCTTTGGAGGTCTAGAGCATCAATTTCTAGTATGAAAGGCCCGGCGGTTTAGCTAAATTGATGCCACAAAATCTGTCTTATTAGTAGCTTTTCTATAAAAAGTTTCTAACATAAATTTTCTTTGTAGGTAACTGATGTTAATAGTTTATAGCCTCAATTGTGTACAGATAACCGACGATACAGATATTTTTTGCAGCAGAACAACAAGTTATGTACATGCTATTCAGCATGCGCTCTTCAAATCTACAATAAAGCACACATATAAGGTAAAAATTCACTTGCATTCACATTCACAACTTCATATTCACTTTCCTTCATATGAACTGACTGATAACATATCCACTTACATTTACACAATTCGTTTACCAAATTGTACAAACTTTCACTTCTATCCACATGATCCACTCTTTCAATTATATCACAAATTCACAAAATATTCTATATTTACATATTATACATACATGTGTACCTGTTCAAATCATTCACAAAATACAGTAATGGGCATAAGATTGTATCAACCAAACTTCACACAAAAGAATTTATTCACATATTTGTCTATTCAAAAAGAATAATTCAGAATTTTAAACTACATACTCGTACAATATCCAATTCAATGTTAACATCTTTTACATAACAATTTCCCCACTCCTTTTTTGGTTGGCACTAGAGTTTTCAGTGGCCAAGTCTGAGCGTTAAAGACCTCCAAAAGGAATGTGTATAATAATATGATAATATTACTTAGAGTTTGATTGCGCTTCTAAGTAAATTTAAGCTAATGATCCTATTTTTATTACACATCGTATGTTTTTGTAGTATCATTGTTGACAATGACATTTATATACTTTGTAACATCATATTTGTATGCCCATCAATTGATTATATAGAGCACTACAAATTAATAATTGTCTTGAATATTAATAGCTAAAATAAGTAGATTCAACATAAGATTTGAAGCCATTAACTACCTTTTCGTTCTTGTAAGTTATTGGTTTTAAATTTTTATTCATCTGGTCCTCTACCTTCACGAAATGCTTTATACCCATATATGCTTAATGAATAAGGGGATTTACCAAGTAAAATTATGATGAAGACATATAACTAATGAGTAAATGGCTAGATATTTATACTTACCCACAAATAGAAATGTCATTGTGTCTTCTTGATTTTTACATAATGGATCAAAAAATATTTGGTCGTAGGCTCAATACAATCACTAAAAATTTAGTGTTGTTACTAAGTAGGAACAAGGCAAACAAAATACAATAAAGCTCCATACTCGATGATAATTTGTAATTTAAATTACAATTTAAGAAAAAGAATTACACTATGGAAACTTATATGGGAATAAAAGGAGCTAGAATTGAAGTCTTTTCCGTACTAGCAGCGACAAAAATGGAGATGAGATATATTCAAATACATTATAGTAATCTTTTTCCACCATGATAATTATTGAAGGAACTAGGAACACCATAATTGTAACATCCCTGACCTGGATTAAGAGTTAACCCTAGGAGCATAAATATGTAATTAAACACCTGTGATTAACTCTTGGCATGTAATTAAGTTCCTGAGGAACATACATTTCCATTTCTGCCCTTTATAAACAATGTTTTAATAATGTTTTGTTATGCAGGGACCTATGTGCAAATTACCCATTTAGAAGGGTTAACTTGCAATTTTCACATGTTGAGATATTCCTCTGATGATGAGACATCATATGGATGAATATGATGAGGTAGGATGGATTCTCCAAGCTTGGACATCAAGATGCAGCTTGTGGAGCAATCCTTGTGCTTGAAACCCTAATTTTGGTGTAAAGTGCATTTTACCCAAAATATGGGGTGCAACTTGTAAAACACATCCTCTAGAGTATCTTGTGTAACTCTTGACATCATTTAGAGTAAAAATGATAAAAAGGGCGCTTCAATTAATTAAGCAGATAAGATGAATAACCCTTGTGGTAGAATCACCATGTTATAAGTAGAGAAACTCGTATATGTGTACCTTAGCGATAGGACGGCTTTCCTTGCTTTTGGACCTTTGTTTTAATAAGATGATCACCTAGAGAAGGGAGAGGGACGTGCAAGAAAGTAAGGAGGGACCTAGATGAGATATGGAGAAAACTAGAGGTCCTTATGATGAAACTAGCCCAAGCTATATAAACCACCACCCCCTTGCAACCAAGTGAACGTTTCCCTCACTCTTTCTCTTGCAAACTTTGTTTGGTCCATCCAAGGCAGAAGCTTGGGAGCTAGAGGAGACGACCATCTTGTTCCTAGGTAAGGGTTACCATCTTCTAAGCTTGGATTCATGGAGGAAAGTGAATTGCAAGGTTGGTTTCATGGATATCTCACTAGGGTTTCTTGTTCTAGCCGATCTTCCTCAACCTTTTCTTGGAGAAAGTATTTGGCCGACCAAGTGGAGCTCAAGGTGCCATTAAAGACTTTTGAGCTTGAAGCTTGGATCTCTAGGAACGACCATAAGGCGGGTTTTATATCTCTAAACCTCTTGCTTTCATAATGCATATACTTGTTCATACTTGTAGTAGTTAGTTCTTCTCCTTCCCCAACCTTCCATGCCTTCTTGCAAGCAAATCCATGGAGAAACCAACCTGTCTTGAGGTTGAAGACGTTGGGCGTGAATACCTAGGTGACTTTACCAAACGACCTTGGACCATTTGGTCCAAACGGTTTGCAAACCGTTTGAAATCAAACGGTCTCACAATCGTTTGATTTCATGTGGTCTTGCAAGACCGTTTGGAATCAAACGGTCTCAAGACCATTTGGTAGGGTTGACAAAGGGAAGACCGTTTGTAGGTTTGATTTACACATTTCGAATTAAAAATCTACAAAGAATTGAAACCGAATTGCAAACCAATCACAAGTTGAAGGCACCTCAACCCTTTAAACCCTAATCGGTTGAAATTGCTGATTTCAATGACCAATTTTGGTGAACCTTGGGTTGAAGGGCCCAAACGGTCTCAAGACCGTTTGAGGGTTCATCCAAACGGTCTCAAGACCGTTTGGTGACAACCCAAGACCATTTGGAGGTCTAGGGTTAAGGTAATTGATCAATTGAAGGTCCAATCACAGTAGAGGGAAGAATTGAATAAAAATGCTGATTTTAGACCTAATTAGGGTTCAACCCGCATCAACTTGACCTAGATTTTTGTGTAACTTTGGGCAAACGGTCTCAAGACCGTTTGGAGGGTGTCCAAATGGTCTCAAGACCGTTTGGGCCAAGTTTGGGCCCAATTGAGGACCAATTGATGGGTTCAACTCCAAATAGACTCACAATTATCAATGTTGATGGTTAATTGTTCATAAACCCTAATTCAATCAGTTTCAACCCCAATTGGTTAGCAATTGAGGGTCAATTGAATGTCCAATTAGTTGAGAGTAACCCTAATTAACTCAATTGACAAGAGATTAGCAAGGATGTGGCAAATTGGAGGCTTCAACATGGAAAACCCTAATCGATTACAACCTTGGATGCACTTTTGAGGTCCATGCGGTTTTGAGCCCATTTGGACCAAACGGTCTCAAGACCGTTTGGGCTCAAATGACCTCAAGGTCGTTTGGATCCAATTGATCTCAAGGTCATTTCATTTCAAACGGTTTCAAAGTCAACACATCCAAACGGTCAATGCATCCATGCGGTCTTGGTGACCATCCGGTCTTGGTGACCATGCGGTCTTGAGGTCAAAGTGTCCAAACGGTCAACGCCCCCAAACGGTCTCAAGACCGTTTGGAGGTTGAGAGGTGAAACCGTTTGGAGACTTTTAGGGCTGTTTTTGCTTAATGGTTTGAAGGTGTAATTGGTTCAATGGTGGTCTAATCTAAACCCTAATGGTACCCTAAGACATTAAGGGGTTAAGTGACTAATAGATTGAACCATGTGGTGATTGAAGGCACACTTTACCAATATGCCCTTGAAGGATTCAAATAGGTGATACACTTATTCAACCAAACCCTAATGACTTGATAGTGGTGAATTGGCTTATGTTAATCAAAATTGATCTGACCTAACCCAACTTAGGGTGATGTAATCACCACCTTTTCAAGAGTAAGAGAGAGAAGGTCCCATGTATAGTCAAATTCAAGTAAAATACCTTCAATGTACATGAATGTGCCTGATTAGGGTATGATCCATCTATGTGAGATCATGAAAACCCTAATTATGATAACTGATGAATCTTAACCTAATTTGAAGACATTAAGGAGGATAATATCCTACATGGTAATGCCATGAGACCACTTATTTATGAATTGAATAGTAAACCCTAATTCTAGGGTTGTGACATGTTGAATGAATAGTAAACCCTAATTGGGGATGATGCGATGAATGTTATTTCTGCTTTATAATTGTTGTCTTGGAGATAAACTATTTATTGTTATCAGTTGAATTGACCATTCATGTTCTTATAAGAGGTAGTCATGACCAAGTGAGGGTTATGACACTATATTCATAAAAATCATGTTTAAGCTTTGTGAACAGTGATATATGCATGATTGCCTGAGTCAAGTTGCACACATGAGAATGATGGGTTGTGAGAGCCATGAGTAGTATCAGGGTCATGCTAACTAAATGACCTGTGATGATTTGACATCCTGTTGATAGTTGATGTGAACTAAAATTGGTACATGTAGTGTTCTTCTGTCATTGCTATGTTTAATAGTTAATTGCTTGGAAACCTGCTTGATGATAAAAGAATACTGAAATGTACCTAACTAATCAAGTATAACCATATCATGTAGAGCCCTGATCATAGAACCATCATTGTCAGGTGTTAAATGATGGTGAAATAGGTTTTCCTAAGGGAACTCCTGGAGTGCATACTTTTGAGTATGTGGGGGTTATGGACGCGCATATCCTTACGTCCTAGTGTAGGGGTTTATGTGGATGTATCATAATCCATCAGCACTACACTGTGTTTATGCCGGGTTGATGTAACACTAATCACCCGAGGAATCTGTTATGCCACATCGATGAAGATAAACATGAAATCTTTCGATGGTGAAGAGAGTACAAAATGCCACTGTGACTCTAATAGCGAAGGACCAGAATACCCTGGTGAGCTATAGTAGCAGAGACACTAGATGTCCTGCATGTCGAGCCTCAACCTGACTGAGGAAGTTGAAGGTCATGAGAATCCAGCTCTTTCGATGACCTAGTATGATACTGAGGTGACTTATTAGTGGTCGGTTGGAGTATGAGCGGTATACCTCATCTCCACAGTGCATAATGTTGTATGAAAAATGTAATCAGCCGAGTAGCATATCTGCTTAGGTTGAACCCCGAGAAACAATGCTTGATATTACATTGTTTACAATATTTCAGTCAAATATCTAGATTGCATGTTCTTCAGTTTCTACTTAGAGATAATAGTTGTTTATCTACTCTTAAACCCGTTCTTGCAGGATAAACCACCTTACTTATGTTGTTTCCCTTTTCTTAGTAAGCTTCTGGTGAAGAGTTATAACTCTTGCTGGGACAATTATTTGTAATTGTCTCACCCCGTAGGCTTCAACCTTTTAGGTGGTCGTCGAGGACAAAGGAATCAACCTGTAGGAGAGTTGTACCAGGAGCAGCATCAGGTGCAACAGTGAGCCTCAGGTGGATACCCTGGTTGATCAATTAGTTAGATAGAGGTTTTATGTCGTCTCTGTACACTCAGGTCCTGGAAGCATGCTGATCTGAGATTTTCAATTTTGGGAATATGGGAATCTTGTACATGTTTGTATATGGTCACTCCAGAAGTGACTTAACAGATATGTAAACTATTTTTCATACTTTTATGAAAAGAATCTCATGTTTACAAGATCTTTCCGCCAAAAGTTTTAATTTTTCGTGATTTTTCGTATTCTGCCGTTAATCAAATCACTTCTGCCGTGTTTATTTCATGTTTTGGAGATCAGAGCCCACATTTAAGTGGTATCAGAGCTGTAGGTTCGCTGAGTCTACAGAGACATAGGACTTAGGGTGTCGAGTCTATCCTTAGTGTTCCTTCTTATCAAATAGAGTCTCCTGCTCCTCAGGAGAAGAAGATATATAAGGATGTTTGAGCCATATGAAGAGTATGAAGGCGAGAGTAGTGTGGCCGGATCTCGAGACGGTGCAAGGAGTCCTGAGTCAGAACAGCCCATGCCTGAGCCACCTGTACAGCCACCCCCGTTTGACCCGACTGATATGGCGAACCTGGATGTTCAAGCCCTATTCGGGCAGTTCTTGGCTGCCATGACGCGTATCACTGACAGGATGCCCATGCCTGCACCTAGGGCACCTGCTCAGCATGAGGGGCAAAATGTCGGAAAGGCGTTCGAGCGGCTTCGCAAGTCGGAGCAACCGAATATTTTGGCACAGCTGACCCCGCAGATGCGGACTTATGGTTGACCGAGCTAGAGAAGGCTTTTAGAATCCTGACCATCCCCGAAGTGGAGAAGGTGAGACATGTTATCTATCTTCTCAAAGGAAGTGTTGGCCACTGGTGGAACATTGAAGAGTAGAAGCGGCCTGGAGTAGAGGTTACATGGGAAGAATTCCGCTGGGAGTTTGTTAATCGGTACTTCCCAAAGACCTTCCTAGATGAGAAGATCTCTCAGTTTGAGAGATTGAGACAAGGTATGATGAACGTCAGCGAGTACAAGGCCAATTTTATGGAGCTACTGCGGTTTTGTCCGCACATGGCTGCCACGGAAGAAGAAAGGATTAGGAGGTTTGAAAAGGGTTTGAGTGCCGACCTGTCTACTCCCGTGTTCGCTCTAGAGAACCAGGAGAGATTATCTACCTTCGTTGAGTCAGTCTGAAGGATAGAGAGGTCGGTAGTCGAGAAGAGGCAAACCCACAAGAGGTACCCACAGTTCCAGGCATCTTCATCTAGAGACTTTAAGAAGCCTAGATCCTCTGCACCTAACCCTCCACCACCCAGATCTACCCCTCAGACTCAGTGGTCCCCAAGTAGAGGTAGAGGACGGAGTCTACCGCCTCAAGAGACTCACAATTCGGCATCAGTGTCGGTCACGGGACCTGCTAGGCCACAGCAAGACAGAAGCTACTACAAATGTGGGAAGGTGGGTCACCTGATGAAGGACTGTAGGTCCAGGCCTGTCAGTGTGACACAACCTTAGAGATAGAGTCAACAGGGGCCACAGAGAAGACAATTTCAGGGAGCATCTAGGGGACGTGGACAGGCGTCCCAAGCCGGATTGTCAGCACCAACCCAACCTCAGGCGACAACGAGGTTCTATGCTATGAACCCACCAGATGTAGTGGTCAATCCACGGGTTGTGGCAGGTCAGATGGAACTTTTATATTCTGATGTGTCTAAATCCTGTGTTGTATCTGTTTTGATTGAACCGGGTGCTACGCACTCCTTTATCACTCGAAGAGTGGTTCGTAACTGCTATATAACAGTTAGACATAGGGCTGATAGCTTGTTTCTTGAGACTCTGTTGAGAGGGTCTATTGTGTTGCAGGAGGTATGCTCTCCCTGCATTCTTTTCTTTTCTGGCCATCGCATTCAAGTGGACCTTATACCACTTGATATGCAAGGATTTGATATAATCCTTGGGATGGATACCTTGGAAAGGTATAGAGTTGTCTTGGATTGTGAATCCAAGCAGGCTGTGTTTGCTGATGATAGCAACACATGGATCTTTCAAGGAGAGAGAAAGATTCTGCCCACCTGTCTTGTGTCAGCTTTGGTTGCTGAGAAGTTGATGAGGCAAGGATGTCATGCATTCTTAGCCCATGTGGTAGATACTACCATGGAGAGCCCCACCCTTGTTGAAGTTTTTGTTGTCAGGGAATTCGAAGACGTATTTCCTGAAGAACTTCCTGGTGTACCGCCGCCTCAGGAAATTGATTTTGAAATCAATTTGATTCCAGGTACACAACCCATAGCCCAGACCCCGTATAGGATGGCGCCTGCTGAGATGGAAGAACTCAAGAAACAACTTCAAGAGTTGCTTGAGAAGGGTTTTATCCGACCAAGCACTTCACCTTGGGGTGTTCCGGTCTTGTTTGTTAAAAAGAAAGACAGATCAATGCATTTATGCATTGACTACAAACAACTTAATAAAGTAACGATAAAGAATAAGTACCCTCTGCCGAGGATTGATGATCTCTTCGACCAGTTGTGTGGTGCGTCCATCTTCTCGAAGATAGACTTGAGGTGTGGTTATCATCAACTCTGTATTAAGGACAGTGACATACCCAAGTCTGCCTTTAGGACAAGGTATGGTCACTATGAGTTCACAGTTATTTCTTTTGGACTAACTAATGCACCAGCTGCATTCATGGAACTCATGAATAGAATCTTCCGACCCTTCCTTGATCAGTGTGTTGTCGTCTTCATAGATGACATTCTGATCCATAGTAGAGATGCCCAGCAACATGAGCAACACCTTCGCCAAGCTTTGACCTTGCTTAGAGAACATAAGTTATATGCTAAGTTCAACAAGTGTGAGTTTTGGTTGCTAGAGGTATCCTTCTTGGGACATGTGATATCTGCCTCGGGAATTCGTGTTGACCCCAAGAAGGTAGAATCTGTCCTATAGTGGGAACAACCAAAGACACCGACGGAGGTTCGTAGTTTCTTAGGGTTAGCTGGCTACTACCGGAGGTTCATTAAGAACTTCAGTTCCATAGCCCTACCCTTGACGAAGTTGACCCGGAAGGATGTTCCCTTTGTCTGGAGTGATAAGTGTCAATAGTCGTTTCAGCTATTGAAGGAGAGGTTGACAAGTGCACCTGTACTTGTGCTGCCCGAGCAAGGCAAGGGATATGTAGTGTTTTGTGATGCCTCCAAGAATGGACTCGGGTGTGTGCTGATGTAGGATAAGCATGTGATTTCTTTTGCTTCCCGACAGCTTAAGAAACATGAGGAGAACTACCCAACACACGACCTGGAGTTAGGAGTTGTAGTTCATGCCTAAGTACATCTTCTCGCAGCATGAACTTAACATGAGGCAGCGTCGCTGGACGGAGTTAATCAGGGACTACAATTGTACGATAGATTACCATCCAGGGAAAGCCAATGTAGTTGCGGATGCTCTAAGTAGGAAGTCAGCAACACCATCCTCTGATAGGGCACAACTAAACTCTTTGGTATGCCCTAGGAGAGATATGCTCATCTCTTTAAGACAAGACAATGTACAGTTGAAGGTGTCGTGGATTGTCGGGTTGTTGGCAGAGATGCATATCAAACCTACCCTAAGGGAGCAGATTAGAGAGGCACAACTAGTTGATGTTGCGGTTCAACATATTAGATCAGAGTATGGAGATGAGAAGAGAGGCGGTTTCCATGACTCAGATGACCAGGTGGCATGTTATCATGGTAGGATGATAGTACCGGATGTGGATAACTTGAGGAAGTTAGTCCTGGAGGAAGCTCATGCTTTGATGTATGCCATGCATCCCGGAAGCACCAAGATGTATCGAAACTTAAAAGATATGTATTGGTGGCCTGGGATGAAGAAGGATGTGGCTGAGTTTGTTCTGAGGTGTCCTGTGTGTCAGCAAGTGAAGGCTGAGCACCAGAAGCCTGCAGGAACAATGCAACATTTACCCATACCACAGTGGAAGTGGGACCATGTGACCATGGACTTTGTTGTTGTCCTATCCAGGACAAGCAAAGGACATGATTCCATCTGGGTAATTGTTGATAGGTTGACAAAGACAGTGCATTTCTTGCCTGTCAAGACAACCTATTCTGCTGAGAAGTTGGCACAGTTGTATGTTCAGGAGATAGTTCGTATGCATGGAGTTCTTGTTACTATAGTATCAGACAGAGGTCCCCAATTCACAAGTCGTTTTTGGGAACATTTGCACAAATCCCTAGGCACCCAGTTGAGGTTTAGTACAACCTTTCACCCACAGACTGATGGGCAGTTGGAGAGGACTATACAGACTTTGGAGGACTTGTTAAGAGCATGTGTTCTCCAGTTTACCAGAAGTTGGGACCTACACCTGAGCTTGATAGAGTTCTCCTATAATAATAGCTATCAGCATAGCATTGACATGGCACCATATGAAGCTTTATATGGTAGACGTTGTAGATCACCAGTGTGTTGGTATGAAACTGGCGAATATCAGTTGTTAGGCCCTGATCTGGTGCAGCAAACCACAGAGAAGATCAAAGTAATTCAACAATAGATTAAGACTACACAGGATAGATAGAAGTCGTATGCCAATAAACGTCGTAGACCTTTAGAGTTCCAAGTTGGTGACAAGGTGTATCTCAAGGTTTCGCCTTGGAAAGGAGTTTTGAGGTTTGGAAAGAAAGGGAAGTTAGCTCTTCAGTTTATGGGGCCATAACCAATCATTAAACAGGTTGGAAGGGTAGCCTATAGATTAGAGTTACCCCCAGAGCTGCAGAAGTTACACCCTGTGTTTCACATTTCTATGTTGAGGAAATGTCACTCGGACCTATGAGGAAGGACCAGTGTCGATCCTTGATAACAGAGTTAAAAAGCTAAAGAAGAAAGATATAAGCCTTGTGAAAGTCCTCTGGAACCATCGTGGTGTCGAAGAAGCCACTTGGGAACTAGAGGAAGAAATGAGGAGGAAATACCCTGCTCTTTTCTCTTAATATGTCTTATCGATTTCGGGGACGAAATCCTTGTAAGGGGTGGATGATTTGTAACATCCCTGACCTGGGTTAAGAGTTAACCCTAGGAGTTTTGCATAAATGTGTAATTAAACACCTATGATTAACTCTTGGCATGTAATTAAGTTCCTGAGGAACATACATTTCCATTTCTGCCCTTTATAAACAATGTTTTAATAATGTTTTGTTATGCAGGGACCTATATGCAAATTACCCATTTAGAAGGGTTAACTTGCAATTTTCACATGTTGAGATGTTCCTCTGATGATGAGACATCATATGGATGAATACGATGAGGTAGAATGGATTCTCCAAGCTTGGGCATCAAGATGCAGCTTGTGGAGCAATCCTTGTGCTTGAAACCCTAATTTTGGTGTAAAGTGCAATTTACCCAAAATATGGGGTGCAACTTGTAAAAAACATCCTCTAGAGTATCTTGTGTAACTCTTGACATCATTTAGAGTAAAAATTATAAAAAGGGCGCTTCAATCAATAAGCAGATAAGATGAATAACCCTTGTGGTAGAATCACCATGTTATAAGTAGAGAAACTCTTATATGTGTACCTTAGCGATAGGACGACTTTCCTTGCTTTTGGACCTTTGTTTTAATAAGATTCTCACCTAGAGAAGGGAGAGGGACGTGCAAGAAAGTAAGGAGGGACCTAGATGAGATGTGGAGAAAACTAGAGGTCCTTATGATGAAACTAGCCCAAGCTATTTAAACCACCACCCCCTTGCAACCAAGTGAATGTTCCCTCACTCTTTCTCTTGCAAACTTTGTTTGGTCCATCCAAGGCAGAATCTTGGGAGCTAGAGGAGATGACCATATTGTTCCTAGGTAAGGGTTACCATCTTCTAAGCTTGGATTCATGGAGGAAAGTGAATTGCAAGGTTGGTTTCATGGATATCTCACTAGGGTTTCTTGTTCTAGCCGATCTTCCTCAACCTTTTCTTGGAGAAAGTCTTTGTCTGACCAAGTGGAGCTCAAGGTGCCATTAAAGACTTGTAAGCTTGAAGCTTGGAGTTCTAGTAACGACCATAAGGTGGGTTTTATATCTCTAAACCTCTTGCTTTCATAATGCATATACTTGTTCATACTTGTCGTAGTTAGTTCTTCTCCTTCCCCAACCTTCCATGCCTTCTTGGAAGCAAATCCATGGAGAAACCAACCTATATTAAGGTTTAATACGTTGGGCGTGAATACCTAGGTGACTTTACCAAACAACCTTGGACCATTTGGTCCAAACGGTTTGCAAACCGTTTGAAATCAAACAGTCTCACAACCATTTGATTTCATGCGGTCTTGCAAGACCGTTTGGTAGGGTTGACCAAGGGAAGACCATTTGGAGGTCTGTTGTACACATGTTGAATTAAAAATATACAAAGAATTGAAACCTAATTGCAAACCAATCACAAGTTGAAGGCACCTCAACCCTTTAAACCCTAATCGGTTGAAATTGCTGATTTCAATGACCAATTTTGGTGAACCTTGGGTTGAAGGGCCCAAACGGTCTCACGACCATTTGGGGGTTCATCCAAATGGTCTCAGGACCGTTTGGTGACAACCCAAGACCGTTTGGAGGTCTAAGGTTAAGGTAATTGATCAATTGAAGGTCCAATCACAGTAGAGGGAAGAATTGAATAAAAATGCTGATTTTAGACCTAATTAGGGTTCAACCTGCATCAACTTGACCTAGATTTTTGTGCAACTTTGGTAAAATGGTCTCAAGACCGTTTGGAGGGTGTCCAAACGGTCTCAATACCGTTTGGGCCAAGTTTGGGCCCAATTGAGGACCAATTGATGGGTTCAACTCCAAATAGACTCACAATTATCAATGTTGATGGTTAATTGCTCATAAACCCTAATTCAATCGGTTTCAACCCCAATTGGTTAGCAATTGAGGGTCAATTGAATTTCCAATTAGTTGAGAGTAACCCTAATTAACTCAATTGACAAGTGATTAGCAAGGATGTGGCCAATTGGAGGCTTCAACATGGAAAACCCTAATCGATTACAACCTTGGATGCACTTTTGAGGTCCGTGCGGTTTTGAGCCCATTTGGACCAAACGATCTCAAGACCGTTTGGGCTCAAACGACCTCAAGGTCGTTTGGATCCAATCGATCTCAAGGTCATTTCATTTCAAACAGTTTCAAAGTCAACACATCCAAACGGTCAACGCATCCATGCGGTCTTGGTGACCATGCGGTCTTGAGGTCAAAGTATCCAAACGGTCAACGCCCCCAAACGGTCTCAAGACCGTTTGGAGGTTGAGAGGTGAAACCGTTTGGAGACTTTTAGGGCTATTTTTTCTTAATGGTTTGAAGGTGTAATTGGTCAAATAGGTGATACACTTATTCAACCAAACCCTAATGACTTGATAGTGGTGAATTGGCTTATGTTAATCAAAATTGATCTGACCTAACCCAACTTAGGGTGATGTAATCACCACCTTTTCAAGAGGAAGAGAGAGAAGGTCCCATGTATAGTCAAATTCAAGTAAAATACCTTCAATGTACATGAATGTGCCCGATTAGGGTATGATCCATCTATGTGAGATCATGAAAACCCTAATTATGATAACTGATGAATCTTAACCTAATTTGAAGACATTAAGGAGGATAATCTCCTACATGGTAATGCCATGAGCCCACTTATTTATGAAGTGAATAGTAAACCCTAATTCTAGTGTTGTGACATGTTGAATGAATAGTAAACCCTAATTGGGGATGATGCGATGAATGTTATTTCTGCTTTATAATTGCTGTCCTGGAGATAAACTGTTTATTGTTATCAGTTGAATTGACCATGTAGGTTCTTATAAGAGGTAGTCATGACCAAGTGAGAGTTATGACACTATATTCATAAAAAGCATGTTTAAGCTTTGTGAACAGTGATATATGCATGATTGCCTGAGTCAAGTGGCACACATGAGAATGATGGGCTGTGAGAGCCATGAGTAGTATCAGGGTCATGCTAACTAAATGACCTGTGATGATTTGACATCATGTTGATAGTTGATGTGAACTAAAATTGGTACATGTAGTGTTCTTCTGTCATTGCTATGTTTAGTAGTTAATTGCTTGGAAACCTACTTGATGATAAAAGAATACTAAAATGTACCTAACTAATCAAGTATAACCATATCATGTAGAGCCCTGATCATAGAACCATCATTGTCAGGTGTTAAATGATGGTGAAACAAGTTTTCCTAAGGGAACTCCTAGAGCGCATACTTTTGAGTATGTGGGGATTATGGATGCGCATATCCTTACGTCCTAGTGTAGGGGTTGATGTGGATGTATCATAATCCATCAGCACTACACTATGTGTTTATGCCAGGTTGATGTAACACTAATCACCCGAGGAATCTGTTATGCCACATCGATGAAGATAAACATGAAATCTTTCGATGGTGAAGAGAGTACAGAATGCCGTTGTGACTCTAATAGCGAAGGACCAGAATACCCTGGTGAGCTATAGTAGCAGAGACACTAGATGTCCTGCATGTCGAGCCTCAACCTGACTGAGGAAGTTGAAGGTCATGAGAATCTGGCTCTTTCGATGACCTAGTATGATACCGAGGCGACTTATTAGTGGTCGGTTGGAGTATGAGTGGTATACCTCATCTCCACAGGGCATAACGTTGTATGAAAAATGTAATCAGCCGAGTAGCATATCTGCTTAGGTTGAACCCCGAGAAACAATGCTTGATATTGCATTGTTTACAATATTTCAGTCAAATATCTAGATTGCATGTTCTTCAGTTTCTACTTAGAGATAATAGTTGTTTACCTACTCTTAAACCCATTCTTGCAGGATAAACCACCTTACTTATGTTGTTTCCCTTTTCTTAGTAAGCTTCTGGCGAAGAGTTATAACTCTCGCTGGGACAATTGTTTGTAATTGTCTCACCCCATAGGCTTCAACCTTTTAGGTGGTCGTCAAGGACGAAGGAACCAACCTGCAGGAGAGCTGTACCAGGAGCAGCATCAGGGGTAGCAGTGAGCCTCGGGTGGATACCCTGGTTGATCAGTTAGTTAGATAGAGGTCTTATGTCATCTCTGTACACTCAGGTCTTGGAAGCATGATGATCTGAGATTTTGAATTTTGGGAATCTTGGGAATCTTGTACATGTTTGTATATGGTCACTCTAGAAGTGACTTAACAGAGATGTAAACTATTTTTCGTACTTTTATGAAAAGAATCTCATGTTTACAAGATCTTTCCGCGAAAAGTTTTAATTTTTCATGATTTTTCATATTCTGTCATTAATCGAATCGCTTTCGCCATGTTTATTTCATGTTTTGGAGATCAGAGCCCACAATAATACTTATTTGGTAATCTAAATTCTCTGCCTATAAGTAGTTGCAAGAGCTATAATAATAGTAAAATATATAGAAAACAATTGAAGATTTATATTCACTCTGGTCTTGTTACATTTATAAGCTCTCACTATATCCATATTTTTGTTATAAAAGTATTGAACCACTCATAATGAAACACTCTAGAATATCATGAAGGAAGACACAAATGTCAAAGTTTTTGCCTACAACGTTCTCTAGCATATGGATCACCACATTCGACTCCAATTTTTTATTGGATAAGAATTGACATAAAGCTTTAGATTTACTCCCTATCATTTCGAATATGGGTTTGGAAACTAGAGCTAGTTTAGGCTTTTGAAAAAGACACGCAAGCAACTTTTGTCTTTTTGTTTTTTCAGTCTAATAAATTTCCCTTGTATCAAACAAAATCATATATAGACTAACAGAAAATATTCAGAAATACCTATGTAATAGGAAAATCTTGGACCTTCTCATAGATAATTACGAATAAAAATATTCCCAAATGCATATGTATGGGTTCACCCATTAGTACAAAGTCCAAGTCTTAAGTTGTTGGTATGTATGCCCAGAGAACTATTCATATGACGATAGCAATGGTATATCTTATAAATAATTTGGTTAATAATAAAGGCAATCTTCCAGATTATTCTATTTTATTTAGTTATGTGATAATGAAATGACATAATAAGTGTCTAAGGAATGATATTACTCAATGATGTACGTCTTTAGGCTGAGGACTTGAACAATGAGATCATATGAATGTTAAGAGTATATACATTCTTGTTATGCCCCTAGTCAGTTATTATTGTGAAAGACTAGTAGACAACAATAACACATAAAACTAGTGTGCCTGTCGATTCATAATAAAATCTTATTAAGTCATGATATGTGAAAACCAAACACATAGATACTCATTAGAGAAAAGTGTATCAGACAGACACACTTTGAAAGTGATGCATGAAAACCATTATATGGTAGTCAGATTCATCTTTCTCATAGTGATGATGGTGATTGTGGTTCTTAGACATGAAATCACTACACTCATCACATGGTTTTTGATGTACTTTGGCATCATCCATTGTGACCTTGAATAAGGGTTGACATAAAGGTGGTGCTCAGGTGCATTGTGACACACGGGGATGACTGTGAGTGATGTAGATGGAATTTGTCCCTCCTATAGGAGTATGATAGCATGGCCACTTGATAAGCGAGACTAAGAAATGTGTGGCCATGCTCATGTGAGTAAATATGTGATAGTGAGACTATATATATCTCAAATAGTTTGCTCTAGTTCAAGAAACATGGATTACTGTTGAAGAGGATGACGATTCCATGCCTCGAGTTCGATATTGATATCAGTGACAAAGGAACTATACGATCATTGTAACACCAATCACATATTGTAGGTTGAAGTTGATCTCCAACTTTCCAATTACTTGGGTAGCAATGATGTCTTACTAGATACCACTCATTACTTGTGATGTCATAAATCAAATATGGACATTCGTTATCAACGTAACTTGGAACCTATAGGGTCACACACATAGGACACATTTAAAATATGAGTTTATTCATGAATATAGTTTAAAGTTGATTACTTAAGAGTTAGGTATTTGATTTAAACAATATTGGTTGAATATTGATTGACTGGATTGTAAATTGATCGGTTCAAGTGTTGAACCGGTTGATTCAAGTGTCAGTCAATTGAACCAACACTAGCAATCAGAATCATGAGATGATCGGTTCAACATGTGAACCGATCAGCTCAAGCTTGTGAACTGACCATTTGGTTGATCAATTTGATTGGATCAAGGATTGATGTTGACATCATATTGTGCATTTGTCATATATTAATTGCCAATACAATTGTGATTGGAAAACGTAGTGAAGCAACCGCTTCAAGGTTTGAACCGATCGGCTCACATACAAACTGAGTGATTCACTGTTGAACCGACCATTTTTTCATTCACTTGCTACAAAAATTCATGAATATTCTATCTCTTCAACTCTTAGAACTCCTGACCCTGACCTTCCTATAAATAGAGGGGTAGTTGAGACTTTCTAGACACACAACAATTAGCTATGACAATTGTTGTCTTCTCATAGTTGTGGTAACATGAGAACCCGATGGAGCTTCTACTTGCGTGGAGTTGCGTGCACCACTAAAAATCCTACTGATAGTAAGTCTTTAGGTTTAGCCTTGCTTATACTAGATTAAAAACTCCACCCACGTAGGCTAGGATACGTGGAAGTCTTATTGTAGTATAGTTAAGGGTCGAATCCACAAGACAACGGTCTTGTTAAGATCAACAAGATAGAAAACGTTAGAATTTCATTTAACTGCTTAACAATTGGTATTTAGATCAAAGAGTTGGTTTGGTTGTTTAAATAAAGTGCAAGTAAAGTAAAAGAAAGTAAATTTAAGGTTGTAAAAAATGTTAAGAAACCACTAGGATGTGATCGGATTTCACCACCACTATACATGGATCAAAACACGCAACATAGTAACATAGCCTGCAATAAGAGTCTAAACAGTTAGTATCTTTGTATATTTAGTTTACTTTCAGAGAACTAACTACGAGAAGTGTGGGAATGTTGCAAAGCCAGCCATCCCCAAATGAATGGTCACTTACTTTGTATCATTCCCTTCGCAAAGTGTGCTCCTCGACTTATCAAGGGTGTACTTTTATACGTCAACTGATTCAATTTCATAGTATGAAAGTACAACGATGGAAGTGAGTTTACTCCACTCCTTAAAAAACACCCCTAGATACCAAAACAGATGTCTGGTGACTACATACATCAAGAACCAACATTCAATCAAGATTCAAATCTAATAGTACAAACGTAGACAATTCATACTAATAGATAATAAGTAACATAAGTTGGTGATCAAGCAACAAGCATTCATTTAACGATTGATGTTGAACTGAAAAGAAAGTATATCTCTATTGCAAACTCATGGATTACATTACATGAAATGAAAACATGGGTAGTGGGGCTACTCCCCGCACCCTAGTGTATGAGACTACTCGCTCATGGCAAGAACAAAGAAGGGGGCGAGAAGAGAGAGAGTGTGTCATCTCCATGAAGGAGGGAGGAAGGTCGAGCCCTAAGAGGAGAGAGAGCAATGATCTTCACACTTCGTAGCTTGCTTGATGATGAATCCTCCTCTTCCCACCTTCTTTGTCGATGAGAGAGAAAGTAGCTTGGAGATGGAGTATGGATCTCAGACCGGTAGCCTCGAGGCAGTGGGTGAAGAATGGAATGGCTCTGGAACAATAGAGGTAGCCTTTGTACGTCTAAGACTTGATGATTTGTGAGGACCCCTTTGGGTTCTATTTATAGGATTTTGAGTGAGCCTTAAATGGTTTGGGGTATGTGGGTCCAAACAGTCTTAGAGACTGTTTGGATTTTCACACGATTTGGAGACCGTTTGAGTCATCTCGGTCTAAAACTGTTTGCTTTCATTCGATCTTGGGGTCGAGTGGCTTCATATGGTCTCAGGACCGGTTGATCTCCATTCGGTCTTGGGATCGTTTGGCTTCATATGGTCTCGGGACCGTTTGACCTTTATTCGGTATTGGGACTGTGTGGCTTCATATGGTCTCGGGACCGTTTGGCTTCACACGGTCTTGGGACCGTTTGGATTCATACTGTCTCGGGACCGTTTGGCTTCACACGGTCTTGGGACCATTTGATCTTTATTCGAACCTGGGACCGTTCGACTTCCATTCGGTCTTGGGACCGTTTGGTCTCCATTCGGTCATGGGACCGTTTGGCTTCCATTCGTTCTTGGGACTGTTTGGGGGTTTTGTAATTTTTTGTGCTTTTCTATAAGAAGTGAAAAGGAGAAGTTAATCTAATGGTATATTTACAAAAAGGTGGAAAGTTAAAGATTCTATCTAATTTAACTAAGAAAGAGTATGGAAAACTGAGGAAAACTAGTAAGATAAAATCGCAAAATGGGAGGTTATCACCCCCCCAACTTAGAGTCTAGCTTGTCCTCAAGCTAGATAGATCTAAGGCATGTAGTGGCGAGGCGATTTTATTTAGTGAAGATTTCCATACTCTTGCTTCAATTCTAAACTAGAGATCTAATAGAGTTTTATCGAGCTTCTGCTTGTACTAACTCTTTCAGGTATTGGGAGTTGCGTGGATCTCATATTTCTTCTGTATCGCATAGCTCGCATTGGGACCACCTTTTCCTCGATCGCATTCTGTGCATGTTTTCAACTCCAATCAGTTTTATACTTCTTTGAAAAACCTACTAGAAACTAAGATAGGCATGAGGGTTGGCTAAAGGCTGATATGTAACTCCCCCTTTTAGTGGGGGAGGGTTTATCTAAACTTTAGGATCTCACTACCGGGCGCGACACATCTGCCTTTGTGAGGGAAGCTAAATGTACCGGCCAGGCGAGTCCTTTATTAGCCTTTTCATATATTCAGAGACCTTAGGATCTCATTACTGTGCACGACATATCTGCCTTTGTGAGGACAGTTGAATATACCAGCTGGGTGAGACCTTTATTGGTCCTTCATATAGGTCCTTAGGTGTGGTACAACTATCATGTTTTTATTCAACACTCTAGCTTTTATTCTTATACTCACAAGCTTAGGAGTTGGATATTTAGGGATTTTGTTTGGGCTGCCATGCCTCCTTTTTTTTGAAAAGAAGAAAACTGTTCTTGGAGTCTCCTGACATGCACTTATTTCGATTTCGTACTTGGTGGTCCACTTGCGAGGTTCCTTGATTTGGATTTCACCTGGTTCCCTCCCGTCCTTGAGAGAGTTTTAGTTGGCTTCAGCTATGATGTTAACTTGTGGAGAGTCTGGAGCATAGTTGAAGCAAAAGCATGGAAATCGAGTGTGAAAGTAATTTATTAATTCGCCATTACATGCCTAAATGCTTTTTCTATTATTGCTTTTTGAGGACTACTTTGATTCTAAATTTAGCTGGGGGTGACCTTTTCCAAGAGTGATGTTATACTTATGTACAAGAATTATTCTATCAAGAAATTATTGAAAAAGTCTAAATGTGAAAAGAAAGATAAAAAACAATGCATAGAAAAATAGGAGTGAATAAAAGGAGTAGAGGGAGAAGGGTTGAAAAATGATACCTCGCCCTTGTCCAATATACCTCCCCTCTAACTTATCACTCACTTTGTCCTCAGAGTGTCAAAGTGATAGGTTGAGAAGTACATGGACAAGGGCATGAGGCTTCTGTTAGTCCTTTGTTAGCTCCATGCATTTGGAGAAGATTAGCTGCGAACTTTCCACGTAGAGCGTGGTAATCCATGTCTGTCATGTCCTCTACTGGTCTTCCAAGAACAGCGAGGATGTACATCCAGTAGAGGATGTGGAAACCGCAGTCGTTTGATTCTCGGAGCTGCTGGAGGCATCTGTGGTTGAAGGTTGGGTGATGAAAGTGTTCTTTATCATACGCCCTTGTGTTCTTGCTTAAAAGATCATGTAGTTTGTCAGCACATTCCTTTGCCACCTCCTCCATGGGCGTGTTAGCTGTCACAGCATAGTGGTTCTGGTTAGGATCAAATTGGATGTCAGAACTGTTATAGATGATTGTTGTTCCTTCAGGAAGGTTTGTCGCCAGTAACATCCAGTTCTCTAAGTGAAGTAAAGGAAGCATAATAAACGTCGGAGTTGTATGCTGGAGGCAAGAGATAAGCGCCTCTGTGGTTCTGAATTTCTTTAACTTTAGTAGGTCGTTCTTCATGTAAGTTGGTGCCATGTAAATCGTAGGATTGTTCTGTCTGAGGAGATATTGATAAGCAGTCATCAGGCTCACGGATAGAAATCCTTGTAATTGTACGGTTTCACAAAGGGTGTCTGCCATGACTAGAATATCTCCGGCTAGAAAAACGAGCTTATCTTTCTCGGCATATAGCCTAGACATGATGAGTCAGAGTTCATTTTCAGAAAGACTCTTGCAAGCTGCAAGGTCGAAGTTAGGAAACGTCGGTTCTATGGCATGTAGGGGCACCATTTGTGTGAAAGGTTTGTTGACGGTGGCCCCTGATATCAAGTCGATGTCCCATGTGTCTTCCGCCAAATCAAAAGTGTAAGGGTCTCATTGTGTTTTTTCAGGGACTATGGCGGGTTGTTGTTCTTTCTCCAACTCCGTTAATGTTTGTCGGAAAGGTCGCCTTTATGGATGTTGGATGGCTGAGAAAAGATAGCGAGGGATGTCGTCTGGCGCCATAGTCGGGTCCTTAAAGAACCTTTTGTCACATATGAGCTCCATGGCATAACACCCTCATAGCGAGTGAAAATCTTCTGTGGCTAGCTCGATGAAGGGGATCTGTTGATTAAGCGCTTGTATGTGGCGTATAGTGCAGAAAGCGCAATCCCCAGATCTGTCAGTGGTTTGGACTGGTGGAGTGATGATTTGGAACCAAGGTTGGTTCCAACCATTCCTGAGAGAAGGGCAGACAACCCAAATTAGTTTGAGAAGCCGGAAGGGGATGCATCTTGCTTCTCCGACTTCTTCTCCAATAAAGTTGATTGTTCTGGCCTTTAGTTCACTGGCACAAAAGTTGTACACCTTGGCATCGCGAGCCACAGTTTCAACGATCATGAGTAGCCAGTGGCCAGAAACTTGAAAGGGGACTGTGAGATATTGCACCTTTCGAGTGATTCCAACACGCAGCTGTTCTATAGACTTATTGTGTAAGTCTTTGTATAATAGGCTCATAGCCAGAGCTGGTGAAGTGTTGAAAATTGGCTACGGTCGCTTTGAGCTTCTGTATATTTCGATAAAGTTGGCAAGAAGGACATGGAAGATTGCCATCTTCACTGTTGATTACGGTCGAAGGATGGTGCAGAAATCTTCGTGTGTCAACTTACGCTTAATTTTTATATTCGTGTAGATGATGTCCCCCCCCTTTTGGCATCGTCTATGATAGTGTTCAGGATGAAGATATCCTAGACATCTAGGGTAGATATGGCCGCCATGTCTAGGTCGTGCATCATCTTAGGTAGAGGTGGCGGTGGGGGAAGCTGTTGCGGAGGTGGAAGAGAAGTCTGCACTAAGTCGTCCATATAATGTTACACATCTTCATCTTTTTCTAATTTAGAATCAGAGTTGACTCCAATATCCATGTCTAAACTCACTCTGTCTTCCTCTTCGTGGTCTGGGGGAAAAGGTGAAGATTTTTCCGGGGCGGAGTGTTGTGGAAGGTTTGTTGTTGGTTGACTTGTGCTAGTTCCCAATATACATTGCTGGAACTTAGCAAAGGCTGCTTCTTTGATAGTTTCTCTCAGAGATCCCATGGCTGAGTAGTCAAGGAATTGATCCCCATATGACATGTTAACATTGTCATTGTGATCATGGGATTTGGGATCGTTTCCACCTTCGTGGTGGTCTTTGTCATCTGCTCTCTTTGAAGGTTCTGCTCCTCGGTTGGTTCCCTCCCCAGCATATCCTGGGTCATCAAGTTTGTCATATGAAGAGGAAGTATCATCGTTGGAGTCAGTGAAGGAGTCAGAATCTTCTTCATCTTCGTCTTCTTCTTTTTCTTCGTCATCGTATGCCGCTTTATCTTTTGTTTTCATCATTGTAGTCTTCTTGCACTACTGGTGAAGGGCTTGTAGTTTTTCGAAAGCCACTTGCACATGCTCATGTGTTTCAAGCAGTATGTTGTGCGTTTCTGTAAGATCTGAATATCTAGCCTCGACAGAGAGGAGTCGTGTAGTAAGATCTATCACTTGAGCTCGTAATTGGTTGATTTCATTATTTGACGACTCCTCTTTGCGGCTATGGAGTTGTGCAAGGGTGTTGTTGATGTCGTCCAAGCGCGTGCTAAAAACAATTTGTTGCTGCTTAAGCTTGCAAAGGGTCTCAGGCAGAGGTTGAGTCTGCACAGAGATCCTATGAACTTGATGAGCCAACGCTGCTTGCTGGCTTTTCACCTCAAGCACCAACTGTGGCAGTTGTTGTAGGCGGTCGTCGAAGTGTTCGACTTGCGTGGCTGCTGCTTTTTGCCATTGGTGGATACTTGAGAGGATGCCTGGTAAGGCGCGGTTTTGCTCTTCGATCTTGGTGACCTGTTTAGTAAGACCCTGCGCACAAGAGAAAATAGATTGCATTATGTTAGAAGGGTTGGTGAGGAGGTTTCGGATGGCGTCAAATTGACGTCCGAATTCCTCACCAACATTTGTAAAAGGGACCCCAGTTATGGATGGGTGTGGTGGTTGGGGTCGGGGTGGAAGGGCGGTAGTGCCTTGTGAAAAAGACGTTGTGGATGGTCCCTCGAACTGCGTGGTGACTGTAGATGGAGTTACCAATGGTGTCGGGGTGGCGGATGGGAAGGGTGGTGACGTTTTGGGAGAGAAGGGTGGAACTGAGAATTTCGAGGGAAAAACAATGGAGGTGGAGGTGAAGGAGGTGAAGTCAGGCATTGAAGTGGGGAATGGGATGCCCGAAGAGAAAAAGGGTGGAGCGGAAGATGCGGGTGGTGGTGTGGTTGCAGAGAAAGGAAATCTGGTGGACATCATTGTGGAGAATGATGGGAGAGTTGTGGATTGTGGAATAGTGGAGGATGGTAGCGTGGTGGTGGTGGTGGTGGAGGTAAGTTCAACATTTAGACTCATGATGAAGGAGTCTAGTGATGAGGTGATGATATTTTCTTCGGGGAGGGGGGGTTCTGCCTCTGGATTTGGTTTTTATGTCGGCGTTCCCGACAGCTGTTGTGTCTGCAAATGCCCTTTGGATGGTTGTTTCACTAGTATTTTTGTTATTCTTGCTACCGGGGCGGTGATGTTGTGCTCTGTCTTCCCCACTTTGGATTTCTTTTCTTGTATTTTGACCAAAGTTAGGAGGTTTGCAAGCTCCTCTTCGGTGAAGCGAAGCTTTTCCTTATCGTAGTCTGCAAGCTCCAAAAGCGGCAGCATAGTCCTTGAGGATTTTATTGTAGGGCAAAAGATATAGTGCAACTTTGCATCCTTTTCTTTGATGATGTATGAGTTTTTTAAGGTCTGCTCATTGGTAAGGATGTCGCCCTTGATCTTTGTGCACCTGGGGAGTAGTCTGTCCATCTTGAGATATTTTAGGATGGATGTTATGTGACCTCCCATACATATTTCTTTCTTGAGGGCGTAAGTTGTGTGCTTGTGTATCAACTGCCATCTGATGTTGACTGGCTGCCATTTTAGAATGGACTAGAGGATGAAAAGATAAAAAATACTAACATTTCCACCCTCTGTTCTGGGGAAAAGTGCACATGTAGGAATTTTGTGCACTGTGCGCACCAGGCCAGATTGAATATTGGAGGCCTTGCGGGTTTTTGCCTCATAGGTCGGGATCCCTGTCAGGGATTTCTAGAAGATATTTTTGTTGAACTTGGAGCTTTCTACACCTACAACTTTGGCCTTCTTCAGCTGCTCCTGGTTGTCTATAAATATTTCATTCAATAGGTTTTCCATTATGACAACCTTGTTGCCAAAGAGTTTCGTGACCAGCCTGCAGTCACCTCCGTCCCTTGATCTATCTGTAATGTCCACAACTTCTTTGTTGAGATATGTGAAGAATTCAGTTGTGGGCTCAACATAAGAAATCTCAGGGACAAAGTAGAGTCTTGGAAGGTTAGCGTTATCGAGCAGAGTGAGGATTCTGTCATATATCCCCATCTTTAGTAGTACACTGGAGCAAACATACTTTGTTGGCTTCAGGGTCTTGTCAATAGATGACATTTGTGGATGAAAAGATTTGTTGGTGGTGGTGCTATGGTGGTGATGGTGGTGAAAGTAGGGGCAACGATGGTGGCGAGATCGACAGTGGTTGATGGAACATATCCCACTAGGGTTTGTTCCCTTACAGTGGTGGGATGTACCTGCTTTCTTGCTCATTTCTTTGTTGGTTGTTCTTTTGAAGCTTCCTGGGTCTTCTGTTTCCCCTTTGTCTTTGTGGATGGGGATTCCTCCTTGAGAGTTGGCTCGTATTCCAAGGCGTCATCAGATGAGGAGATATCTTGGGCCTCTTCCTCAGGATTGACTGCTAAGAGTTGGTTGATTTGTTCAAGGTCTTGGATGACCATGGGTAGGTCAGCCGAAGTTTTTCCAGTTTTTCACATGAGTCGATGATGCATTGGAGCTTAGTTCTGCACACCATCAACTGTTATGTAGTCCAGGTGGTGATCTCCTTTGCAGGTGATGCCATTCTGAAAGTTGACAAGGAATCTTGAAGTTAATTTTTTTTGATGGAACCAAATGATTTGGAGGACCGTTTGGATCCAAACAATTTTGAGACCGTTTGGTTTCAAAGGGTTTTGTAAAACCGTTTGGTTTCAAAGGGTTTGTAAAACCGTTTGGTTTGCTTAATAGAAGAAATTGTAAAGGTGAAGACCGTTTGGGTCCAAATGGTTTTAGGACCGTTTGGGTCCAAACGGTCCTAAGCTCAAATGGTTTTAGGACCGTTTGACACCAAATGGTTTTAGGACCGTTTGGGTCCAAACAGTCCCGAGCTCAAACGGCTTCAGGACCGTTTGACACCAAATGATTTTAGGACAGTCTCGAGCTCAAATAGTTTCAGGACCGTTTGGCACCAAACAGTTTTAATACTGTTTGGGTCCAAATGGTCCCGAGCTCAAACGGTTTTAGGAACATTTGAGCCAAGATCGTTCGAAAGGTGAAGCGTCTGGACGGTTGAAAATGGGCGGAAGCAGCGGACGACGGCGGTGGCGTGCGCGTTGACGACGAAGATGGTACCGATGAAAGAAAAACTCATCGTTAGCGTTAGAATGGATAGCTTTTGCTGGTTCTACCTTACTGCTGCGGACGAAGAAGATGACGGTGCTGAGGGTGAAGGTGACGACGATGGTGATGAAGCGACGAATGGCGATAACGACGGAGATGAAGTCACGAAGGGGCACGGAGATATGGTGGCATCGGCAGTGACATCGGCGATGGTCATAGAACGAACAGGAGTCAGGAGTAGAGAAACGGAATGGAACAAGGTTCGCACAAGGGTTTAGAGAAATCGAGAATCTAGGGAAAGAAAATTATGGGGGGTTATATTTATAGAAAACATTGGGTGTCATTACAAATTCCCAAGGGCAAATGGTCTTGAGACCGTTTGTGGTCCAAATGGTTTCAGGACCGTTTGGGTTCCAAATGGTTTCGAGGTCGTTTGGGTTCCAAACGGTTTCGAGACCGTTTGGGTTCCAGACGGTTTTAGGACCGAAAGGACCAAACAGTTTCGAGATTGAAAGGACCAATCAGTTTCGAGACCGTTTGAGTCCAAACGGTTTCAAAACCATTAGGTTAAGATTTAATTAGCTTTTTGGATTTTATATTTTTATGTTTGTTTTGGTTATTTATGTGAATTTTTATATTTTTAGATTAAAGAGGATAAGTCTAAATCAAACGAAGAGATTAGAAAATTAGCAAAACAAGGCAAAATAAAATGGTGGCACTCACATCTTGGGTTGCCTCCCAAGTAGCACTTGGGTTTTACGTCGTAGGCTTGAAGAAAATCCAATTTGGTTATGTCGATGCTGAGGGATCATGGATCTCGATAGTTTGTCTTGGTATTTGGTCTGCTAGTGTGTAATATCTCTTCAATCTGTGGCCGTTAACGGTCCGTTCTCCCCCATTATTATCAAGGATGATGACTGCTCTGGTGGGGTAGATGTGTTTAATTGTGAAAGGTCCAGACCATTTCGTGCAGAGCTTTCTAGGAAACATCTTAAGTTTGGAATTGAAGAGGAGGACCTTATCTCCAATAGTGATGTCTTTTCTTTTGAGGTGGCCGTCGTGCCACATCTTTGTTTGTTCTTTATAGATTCTGGCACTTTGGTAAGCTGTCATTCTAAGCTCCTCAAGTTCTTGTAGTTGAAGTTGTCTATATTCACCAACACTTTTGAGATCAAAGTTCAGCAGTTTGATGGCCCACCAAGCTGTATGTTCTAGTTCAACTGGTAGATGACACGACTTTCCATATACCAGACGGAACGGGGTTGTTCCTATCGGTGTTTTGTAAGCTGTGTGGTATGCCCAAAGGGCATCGGGGAGCTTGGTAGACCAATCAGTACGATGTCTATTGACTATTTTTTCTAAGATAGCTTTCAATTGTCTATTTGAAACTTCAACTTGGCCACTTGTTTGTGGATGGTAAGGTGTGGCGACCTTATGGTTGACCTCATATTTTCTCAGGAGGGCTTCGAAGCTTCTTTCCAAAAAATGGGTTCCTCCGTCTGATATGATAGTTCGGGGGACTCCGAATTTGGGGAAGATGATATCTTTGAACATCTTGATGACTGGCTTGGAATCACATGATACAGTGGGTATAGCTTCTACCCATTTCAAAACATAATCCACAACGACCAATATGTAAGAGAATCCATAAGATGAGGGGAAGGGACCCATTTAGTCTATTCCCCAAACATCAAAAAGTTCAATTTCTTGCCACAAAGTGAGAGGCATTTCATTTCGTTTAGTTATACAGCTAGAAAGCTGACATTTATTGTAGGATCTTACAAAATCATAGGAATCTCTTGCTATTGTTGGCCAAAAGAAACCTGATTGTAGAACTTTGAGAGCGGTCTTCTTTGAACTCATGTGCCCCCCAGTGGGGCCAGAATGACAGTGCTTTAAGACAGGGGTAATTTCATCTTCTGGTAGGCAGCGACGGAAAAGTCCGTCTGCACATAGACGAAAAAGATAGGGTTCGTCCCAGAAGTATTGCTTAACATAATGGAGAAATTTCTTTTTATCGTGGTGAGAGGTGGAAGGGTGTATGATTCATGTAGCCAGATAGTTCACTATGTCGGTGTACCAGGGAAATCCGGTGGTAATTTTCATAAGCTGGTCATCAGGGAAGGAGTCTCGGATAGGTACATTGTCGTCCTCTTGACACTCGATGCGACTTAGGTGGTCAACGACGACATTTTCCACTCCGCTCTTATCTTTTATTTCAAGATCAAATTCTTGCAGCATCAATACCCAACGGATGAGTCTGGGTTTTGCATCCTGTTTCTGAATAATATATTTGATGGCGGAGTGGTCTGTATATACTACGCCCTTTCATCCAATTAGATAAGAACAAAATTTTTCGAAGGCGTAGATGACGGCTAAGAATTCCTTTTCAGTAGTAGTATAATTCTTTTGCGCCTCATCTAACGTCTTGGATGCATAGTATATTACATATGGCTTTTTGTCTATTCTCTACCCAGCACCGCCCCTATAGCATAGTCGCTAGCATCACACATTATTTCAAAAGGTTGTGACCAGTCAGGTGCTCTCAGAATGGGTGCAGAGATTAGAGCATTCTTCAAGGTTGTAAAGCTATGCAGGCATTCATGGTCAAAGTTGAAATCAACATCCTTGGTCAATTGGTAAGTCATAGGTTTTGCTATTTTCGAGAAGTCTTTGATAAATCTACGGTAGAACCCGACATGACCCAAGAAAGCTCGCACTCCCCTTATGTATTTGGGTGGTGACAACTTTGAGATGACATCGATTTTTGCCTTGTCTACTTCAATTCCTCTTTCGCTCACTCAATGTCTGAGGACAACACCTTCAGTCACCATAAAGTGACATTTTTCCCAGTTTAGGATAAGGTTTGTTTCCTCACATCTCTATAAGACTTTACTTAGGTTGAGCAGACAGTTGTCAAAAGAGTCTCCGTATACTGAAAAATCATCCATGAACACCTCCATAATGGTTTTGGTTAATCCCGCGAAGATAGTAGTCATGCACCTTTGGAAGGTTGTGGGTGCGTTGCATAGCCCGAAGGGCATCCTTCTGAAGGCGTATGTTCCAAAAGGACAAGTAAATGTCATTTTTTCTTGGTCTTCGGGGTGAATTGGGATTTGGTAAAACCCAGAATATCCATCGAGGTAGCAAAAAAAAATTTGGTGGCTAGCCGCTCAAGGACTTCGTCAAGGAAGGGTAAGGGAAAATGGTATTTCCTTGTTGATTTGTTCATTTTCTATAATCAATGCACATTCTCCAACCAGTAACAGTCCTTGTAGGTACTAGTTCATTCTTATCATTTAAGACAACAGTGGTTCCCCCCTTTTTAGGGACCACTTGGACAAGACTAACCCACTGAGAGTCAGAAATTGGATAAATAATACCCGCTTTCAAGAGTTTAAGAACCTCGAGGCAAACTACATCTTTCAGATTTGGGTTCAGTTTTCTCTAGTGCTCCCTCGAGTGTTTGAACTCTTCTATCATAGGTAGTTTATGCATGCGTAGAGCTAGGTTTATGCATGTTAGGTCAGTCATCTTGTACCCAATTGCTTTCTTGTGCTTCCTTAGTTCAGTGAGAAGCCTTTCTTTGTGATCGTCAACCAGAGAGGAGCTAATGATAACTGGACATAAATTTTCTTCATCTAGGAAGACATGTTTGAGCCCAGTTGGTAGAGTTTTCATTTCTGGGGCTTTGGGTACTTCTGTTGTCTCTAATATGGTGACATATTTCAGTTCTTCAAAAGTAGCTTCTGGGGCCTTTTCAGCCTGCTCCAAGTCTTGCAGGCATTGATGAACTAATTAACTCATTGGTTGAAAATTCAGCTTTCGATTTATTAGAGTGTCCTCTAGGGCATCTGCTAGTTTTGGATTTGCTTGCTTGAGTTGAGACATTTTATCAATTGCTTCAAACAGAAAAACCTCTTCATGGATACTAGGGCTCTTTAGGCAGTTGAAGACCCTGAATTGAACGGATTCTTTACCCAACCTCAAGGTAATTGTGCCAGCCTTGACATCAATTAATGCTCTAGCTGTGGCGAGAAAGGGTCTACCGAATATTATCGGGTACCTTAGGTCTTCTTTTATATCCATAATGATGAAATCACAAGGGACATAAGAGTCCCTCCCCACTCTTACTGGAATATCTTCAATGATACCCAGGGGTGCAGTAATGGTGGAATCTGTGAGCTGGATGGTCATTCTTGTAGGCAACAAGTCAGTGAACCCCAATCTTTTGCACATTGAAAATGGCATAATTGATATGCTAGCTCCCAAGTTAGCCAATCCCTTTTTACAAGAAGTGTTCCCAATAGAGCATTGTATGCCAAAGGAGGCAGGGTCCTTCTATTTTTTTGGCATTTTATTCAAAATGATATCAGAAGTGGTTTGGGCTAGCTTGACAGTTTCATGCTCCTCTGTCATATATTTATTTGATAGCAAGGTCTTTAGATATTTGGACCAGGCTGGGATTTCAGATAAGGCATCGAGAAAGGGAATATCAACATAAAGTTTCTTCATTGCCTCTTTGAATGTCTGGAATCTAGAGTCTAGTATGGTTTCCTTTAACCTGCCAGGATAGGGTATCCTTGGCTTATATTGTGGAACCTTTGGTTCTTTGGGACCTTGTTCCTTTTCTTTCCTTTCTTCAGCTTTTTGACCTGATTCTTTTGTTGGGATGATTTCAGTTACATCCCCGTCTTCTTGATTAACTGAGATGGCTTCAGTGAGAGCACGACCAGACCTTGTTGTAACAACATTTAATTGTTCTAGTCTATGTTGATCATGTCTTGAATTTGCTTCTGGCTGGCCAGCAAAAGTGCCCATTGGAGGTTTTAGCTGAGCCGCTATCTGTGCTAACTGGGTTTCTACAGCTTTTTGCTGGGCTTGCTGGTTAGCCATCATGGTTTGCTGTGATTGTAGCATCTGCCTTATCAAGGATAGTTCATCAGTCTGTTGTGGTGGGGCATTCTTCTGTAGAAATTGAGTGAGTTGTTGCTGCCCTTGAGGTGGTTGTTGTTGAGGTGTTGCCAACTGAGGTTGATGCGGTTGTCGCAGCTGAGTTTGTTGTAATTGTAGGTGTAGAGGAGGGTGAGTATATTGGTTGTATGCAGAGGGATTTCTTGGGTAGTTGGATCTCTGGAAATTGTTTCTAAAATTCCCTTGATTTTGGTTGTAGTTGCTTTGAAATCCAGGTGGTAGTCTGTTGGAAGATCCACCTTGTGTTTGATGTTGCAGGTTAGTAGTCCCCGCAGGATTTCCATATTGAAACATGGGATGGTTTCTCGGTTGATTTGGATTGTAGTAAGCTTGTCCTGGTATGGAATGGATGAAATTTACTTGTTCTGGCATCTGATCCTCAGGGTGTTCAATGATCGGCTCATACTGTGGTTGAGGTGGTTGCAAATCCATCATTACATTGTATAGGAGATCACATGACAATGTGGGATGATCAGATGCATGAAAGGCCTCACAAGTTCCTGTAGTTGCTTTAGCTTGTTGGGGGTTCTTCTCTCTGTCATACTCCCCAAATGATGCTTCGAGGGCTTGTTGTTTGTTGGCTATGGTTTTCAAAGCTTCGGCTATGGCCTTCATTTCCATAGATTCTTCAGCTTTACAAACCTTTAGAACTCCTCCTGTGGTCTCCCTCCCCCAATTGGATTAATTTTCGGCTCCGAGAGTGATGATCCTCCAGGCGTCTTCGTAGTTATGTATCACAAAGTTTCCTCCAGATGAGGAATCTAAGAACTTCTTAATTTCATCACTTACTCCCCTATAAAAAGTTTCTATGAGCTGTTTTTGTGAGATTCCATGGTGAGGACATTTCCTCAAGAGTTCCTTGAACCTTTCCCGTGAGTCAGCCAGTGACTCTCCTGGTAGTTGAAGGAATTGGTTGATTTTCCCTCTAATTTGGTAGGTTAGTGTCACGAAACTGAAATCCCAGTCCCATGAACCAAACGAATACCAAAGGCAAAATGCGGAAGCGTAAAGCTTAGCACACATGAACAGATAACAAGATACAAGCACCAACATAATCTCAACAATCAACAAGATATATTAAGCAACATCATTATATTACACGATTTGAATTACATATTCAAGAGTCACTTTGTACAAGTCTGCTCATGTATACTATATCTGGATCTTACAATAAGTACACCTAGCATAGCTCACCAAGCCCATCAACCTTCTAGCCATCTCTGAACCTAAAAACAACATACGAGAAATGGGTCAACACACGAGTTGTTGAGTATGGGGCAGAAAGATACACATATATAAGCTTTACATAATTTTGAAAAGATTTCAAGAGTAAATGAACAAGGATAAACATGTTATTTGTTTAACAAATGTGAAACCATATTTTATGTAATTTCACTCCATTATACCAACAATATCAAGCATGTTTAAGGCCTTTGACCATCTTCCTGTCAGAAGGGTCCGTAAGGGTGCTCAAGCTTAGCTAACCCTTTTATACGAGAGGGACCTCATGGACGTAGCCAAGAGTTAACCCTTTATCAACAATATTATAATGGAGTTCTATCTATACATGTGTTCAAGTTATAAAACTGACGAGGAAAACATCGAGTAAGACATAGCAATATTACATGGCAATATTTGAGAAAATAGACAAACAAGCATACAATATATGTCTTTTCAAGCAAGAAAGCGGTAGTCATATAACTAGATAAGGCCCATACCTGATTCAGATATTCTTAACTTAACTCATCCATCACCATCTAGCCACATGCCAAACCTGATTAAGAACAAGATTGCATTTACACATTAGATTCTTATCATTAACCCTAATTAGGTGCATTTTAGGGTTTTGGCCAAGATGGGTTCCAAGTTGCTTATTGGTTCATTAGGTGATCTTATACTGATTTAGAGGGCATCATGATGGTGTGGGTCGAGTTTCATGCCATTTTGAGGTTTCATGTGGACATGACAGGGTTTAGGATACTTATGCTCAGATTAGGTCACTAGACTCATAATAGGGCAAAGTTCAACATTATAGTCCAAAGTAGGCACATATGTACAATTGAGGTCATTCATGAACAATGGGTTGATTAGGGCCCTCATTAGGGTCACAAGAGAAAAAGAGCTACTAATTTGATGCTTAGGAGGCTATAAGTATATCAAAGATTCAAACATCATCATAATCATGCATTAAAGTCCATGAACAAGCTACAACATGCATTAGGGACAACCATGGATCAAAAGGAGGGCTTAGGTGCTCAACTTGGTTCAAGGTGAATAAATATTACTGATTTCATGATTGGGAGAGTGAATAGTCATTAAAGATGCAAGATTTGATCATAATAGTGAATAAATGTGCTCAAACATGACTAATATTAGTATTTTCAAGAAATCAGGGAACAAACATTTGATTTAGGGTCTGGGACTAGTCCCAAAGTGTAGATCTTGTCGATTATATGAATTTTCATATATTATATGTGAAATTTGGCCAAAGGAAAGTAAAGTTATCATCATTATCCCACATTATGAAAAACTAGGATGTCACCTTGCAATTTGGATTGGGCCTTGGCAGCGGCTCACCGGGCCTCACGCCTGAACAACCTTGGCCCGCGTGGCTTGGGCCCTCCTGGAATCGGCTATCCTCTACATGTGCGGGCACTCCAGCCATTGTTCTCTCTCGCGATCCCTGTACAGAATAGGGGGGGCAAATAGAGCACATCTGCCCTCACTACCCACCGGCGCTGCACCTGCTGCAGCCACAGCCAAAGGGCGGTGACTTGGCGGTGTGGGCGGTAAGGGTGGATGATTCCCTCAGTATCCCCCCGACCATCACGGCCCATCGGACCCCCTTCCGGTTGTTGGCGACGTCTATTGGCTGCCGTTGGTTTCCTCCCAGCCAAACCTGATGAACCGGAAGAGAGGGGGAGAGGAAAAGCAGAAGGGAGAAGGTTGGAGGTTGCCCCACAGGTAGGGGCAACGTTGCTGGTCTCCTTGGGGAAAGGTGACGACCCCAATGCTGATTCCATTTCCAACAAACGGGGGGGGGGTTATTAGCAAACGGCAGAAAAAAGAATAGGGAGGGCGATGGTTCCAAAATACCTTGGCGGCTGGGAAGATGGAAAGAGGAAAACAAGGTTAACAGATCTAGGTTTAGATGGGAGGGATTTATAAATAGGCATGTTAGGGTTAGATAAGTTAGGGTTGTGAGATCATGGTTTCCGTTAGTTACCAAAACTGGATGGAGGCGGAGAGTTTTTCTTTCACCAGTCGTTCATTCATTTCTTGAGGAGGAAGGAAGGTAGGAAATAAGTGATTGGACTGTAGTGTTGTATTGGGCCTATGTGGACGGCCCAATAGAGATAAAAGCATAGAATTGAGCTAAAACAAGGTAAAACAAAAGCCGAAATTTCAAGGTGTCATAACTTGGAGTCCGCCGGTCCAATCGAGTTTTACCTTAAAAGCATATTTTTTTGAAGATCATGACCATATTAGTTCAATTATGAATCCAGCAGAACAAACATTCCTTTTGGCTTAGTAATATGGTCATGATCTTCAAAAAAAAATCTAACAAATATGGTGATATGAACTAAATGGTATTTAGTTCAAAAGTACAAATTGATGTCACATTTAGTAAAATTGAATATTGATATGACTAATATGGAGTCTCCCAACCATCAAACCATGAAATTCTCATTGAATTGAGTAAGAGGTCAAATGATGAAGGAGAAGGGTACAAGATAGGTTTGAGAAAAGTCAGGTTGTCATAGTTAGTGAAGGGCGAAAGAATTTCTCCAACAACTTCTCTTCCAAGGGAGCCCAGGTGGTGATTGGCTCCCCGTCCAAAGAATTGTACCAGCTTAGTGCTCTTCCAGACAAGGTGAAGTTGAAGAGTTTGAGCATGACTGTGTCCATGGTTGTTCCAGCTTGTGGCACCAACCTGCAAAGAGATTTGAACCTCTTCAAATGGTCCATGCAGTCATCTCTGGCACTTACAGAGAATGAAATGCCCTGCATTATTTGGATCCATTGTGTCCTAATCTCAAAATTAGGAGTGTTGATGAGTGGTGGTTGGACTGGATGGTTGTTTTCATAGATTTTGGGAACAACGTAATCTCATAATTGCTTGCTTCTTACCAACAGTTGAGCAGCACCCATGGCTGCTTCATTCTCAGCACGAATGCGGGCTTGCTCTTCAGCCCGTACTTCAGCCTGAACTTGGGTGCGCGTGTCGGCAATGAGTTGCGCTCGCTGGGCTGCTATGGCAACGTTGACCCTTTCCATCACTAGTGTAGCTTGGCGTTGATCTTTGGCCATTTGTCTGGCTCTTTGACGATTAAGTCTAATGCGGCGGTGGAAGCTTCTCTCTACCTTAGAGTCGTACTCTGAATCAGGGGAGAATCCCGAGATTATGCGATGGTTGCATACACGTCTTCTACCTGAGTAGAGGAAGAAGCACACTTTTTAGATGATGCAGGAGATATGATGAAATCAAGAGAATATGGGGTAATGTTTAAAGAAAAAGTGTAAAACCCTAACCAACTAGCAAGATGATAAATTAAATTAAAACGTTCTGTTGTCACCGACAAGGACACCAATTTTTGATGGAGCTTCCACTTGCGTGGAGTTGCGTGCACCACTAAAAATCCTAAAGATAGTAAGTCTTTAGGTTTATCCTTGCTTATACTAGATTAAAACTCCACCCACATATGCTAGGATATGTGGAGGTCTTATCATAGTATAGTTAATGGTCGAATCCACAGGACAACGGTCTTGTTAAGATCAACAAGATAGAAAATGTTAGAATTTCATTTAACTCCTTAACAGTTGGTATTTAGATCAAAGAGTTGGTTTGGTTTTTTAAACAAAGTGCAAGTAAAGTAAAATAAAGTAAATTTAAGGTTGTAAACAATGTTAAGAAACCACTAGGATGTGATCGAATTTCACCACCATTACACATGGATCAAAACATGCAACATAGTAACATAGCTTGCAATAAGAGTCTAAACAGTTAGTATCTTTGTAGATTTAGTTTCCTTTCGGAGAACTAACTATGAGAAGTGTGGGAATGTTGCAAAGCCAGCCATCCCCAAACGAATGGTCACTTACTTTGCATCATTCCCTTCGCAAAGTGTGTTCCTTGACTTATCAAGGTTGTACTTTTATATGTCAACTGATTCCATTTCATAGTATGAAAGTACAACGATGGAAGTGAGTTTACTCCACTCCTTGAAAAACACTCCTAGATACCAAAATAGATGCCTGGTGACTACATACATCAACAACCAACATTCAATCAAGATTCATATCTAATAGTACAAACGTAGACAATTCATACTAATAGATAATAAGTAACACAAGTTGGTGATCAAGAAACAAGCATTCATTAAACGATTGATGTTGAACTGAAAAGAAAATATATCTCTATTGCAAACTCATGAATTACATTGCATGAAATGAAAACATGGGTAGCGGGGCTACTCCCCGCACCCTAGTGTATGAGACTACTTGCTCATGGCAAGAACAAAGAAGGGGGCGAGAAGAGAGAGAGAGCATCATCTCCACAAAGGAGGGAGGAAGGTCTACCCCTTGGAGGAGAGAGAGCAACGATCTTCACACTTCATAGCTTGCTTGATGATTAATCCTCCTCTTCCCACCTTCTTTGTCGATGAGAGAGAAAGTAGCTTGGAGATTGAGTATGGATCTCAGATCGGCAGCCTCGGGGCAGTGGGTGAAGGATGGAATGGCTCTGGAACAATAGAGGCAGCCTTTGGATGCCTAAGACTTGACGATTTGTGAGGACCCCTTTGGGTTCTATTTATAGGATTTTGAGTGAGCCTTAAACGGTTTGGGGTATGTGGGTCCAAATGGTCTTGGAGACCGTTTGGATTTTCACATAGTTTGGAGATCATTTGGACTCTCTCGGTCTGGAGACTGTTTGAGTCCTCTCGGTTTGAAATCATTTGCTTTCATTCGATCTTGGGGTTGAGTGGCTTCATATAGTCTCGGGACCAGTTGATCTCCATTCGGTCTTGGGACCGTTTGGCTTCATACGGTCTGAGGACCGTTTGACCTTTATTCGGTCTTGGGACCGTGTGGCTTCATACGGTCTCGGGACCATTTGGCTTCACACGGTCTCGGGACCGTTTGGTTCATACGGTCTCGGGACCGTTTGGCTTCACACAGTCTTGGGACCGTTTGATCTTTATTTGGTCCTGGGACCATTCAGCTTCCATTCGGTCTTGGGACCGTTTGGTCTCCATTCGGTCTTAGGACCGTTTGGCTTCCATTCGGTCTTGGGACCGTTTGGGGGTTTTGTAATTTTTTTGTGCTTTTCTGTAAGAAGTGAAAAGGAGAAGTTAATCTAATGGTATATTTACAAAAAGGTGGAAAGTTAAAGATTCTATCTAATTTAACTAAGAAAGAGTATGTAAAACTGAGGAAAACTAGTAAGATAACATCGCAAAATGGGAGGTTATCAGAACCCGAGCAAGTCCTACTCATCAAAGGAGGGATAGCAAGGGAGGACAATTAGGAGAGAAACTCGGCGCTAGCACGTTGACTAGAAGGGAAGAATCCTTCTTGTCCATTCAACTAGAATGACATGAGTTCCCGATGGTTCGTGTGGACTACTACAGAGGTGAGGAGGCTATTCTCTACTGCTAGGAGGATGAAGTCAAATACTATCTATGGTGACCAACCAGGAAGTCACTGCTTACACTGTTCAACTTGAACAAAGGAAGATGCTACAGTAAAGGATTGTTGTTGAACTTGTTCCAGGACCTGGTTTAATCTTGTAACCATCCTTCCCGTTACATAGTTGTCGATAAGATCTACTATTCAAAGGGGAATATGGCAATTGAATTTTTGTTTTAGCTGCCTTATTTGATGTCATGTTTCCCTAAAGTGGTATCACAGTCACATCAATTTACTATGCTTTGGGATTTAATCGATATGATCAGATTTGGTTTTCATCATTTAGTTATTACATGTGATATAAATATTTAAACGATTAATATGCATATCCAATTAAAGACCACATACAATCAATACATACATATATATGTAATTTATATGTGTCGCCTTAAAATTGGTGTTGGTGGTGGATGCTAGCATGGTTATAACCAATAACCCTAGATCTGTGTGCTTGGTTGTGGTTGTTTCTTCCTAATAATATCTCAATTTGCATACCCTGATCCTCTATCTTCTCTTTGAAATGCAAAGGTATTATTCTCTCCTTCCTGTGCTCCCCTCGAATGTAACTTGAGGTTTTCCTATTACCATGTAATATGTTAAATAGGATTAAGATACTTTATTTCTTATTTTGTTATGATGAAGAAGACACTCAACACAAAACCAACCAATCTGATGGAGGATCGAGGAGGCCTGACAATAGGAGGAACCGAACCAATCGGTTGGTGGCCCAACCAATAGACTGGAGGTGTCTAGAAGATGTTTGGACCAGAGATCAGAAGTCAAATTTGCGAGACCAACCGACTGACCAGGAGGCAAGCCAATCAGTTCAAAAGTTGAGCTGATCGACTCAGATTGGTTCGATCATAGATCATCATCAACAATGGCATGCTACATATATGTTAACTTAGGTGGTAGTAATTCCTTGTGGATCCAAAGAATTACAATACTATGCCCATAACCATCGCTTGTGTTTTATAATTAACATGTATATGATACGTACTATAAGTATGTGGTGATTGGATATGTATATATATTTATAAATATAAAATCAATCAATAAAATATCAATTCTAAGATGCTTTCCATTAGCAACACACATGAAAATCTTGATTGACTAAGCATGGGCGCAGTCCATCTCATTGAAGTGTGATGGTTGTCATGTGGGCCTGCCGAACAGGGTGCATTACTTTTGTGTTGGCTTTTGGGTCAAACTTAAATAGGTAACCTTAATGAGATTAAGTACATAGAAGCATGCAAATGACTATGGAAAAGAGTTGCACATACCATCTATCTGAGAATTGCATAAGATGAAATCGGTAAAAGTTGCCTACCTTAATGATTGATTATGAAAGTTGGTGTTGGTCGGGTTATATTCAATTGCTTTGGGTCTTGGCTCACTAGAATATTATACTCTACAATCTTCTGAATTAATATGTGAGGGCTATAAATTTGAACAAAATAGTGGGAGTGACAGTTAATAAAGGCCTAATTAAACATCATCAAATTTTATTTTAATCAAATTAAGTCAAAAATGTTTTAACAAATCACACATTTCTCTTATAGAATCAAATGACAAACAATAACATGTTTTCCTTATGGCCAGTCCTTCAGAAGGATGAGTTGAATGGGAATAATTTCCACAAATAGTTCAGGATGTTGAGAATTGTTCTTACACGAGTGGAAGCTCTATATCCTGGAGACACCAGAGCAGATGAACCTGCTCCCACTGCACCTAAGGATGAAAGGGATACTTCCAAGAAGCATTCTGAAGATGTCATTTATGTTAAGTGCCTAATGATGTGCTCCATGAACTATGAGTTGTAGAGACAACATGAGAATATTGATGCTATTGAGATGGTAACACATCTTAAGAACATCTACCAAGATCAGGCAATACATGAGAGATATGATGTCTCCAAGGCATTGTTCAAGTGTAACATGGAAGAAGGAGATCCAGTAGGTCCTCATGTTCTCAAACTGATTAGGTATGTGGAGAACCTTGCTAGACTGGGATTTCCATTTTCTCAAGAGTTGGCCATTAATGTGATTATGTAGTCACTACTAGAGTCATACAGTCAGTTTGTCATGAACTACAACATGAATTACTTTGACAAACCATTGACAAAGTTACTTGGCATGTTGAGAACAGTTGAGGCACAAATGAATAAAGAAAAACCCAAATCTGTGATTATGACCAACAGATCAAAGGGGAAGTCCAAAGGCAAAGCTAAGAAAAGTTCTAAAGCTGGCTAGAAGACCAAGTCTTCAATGCTCTAAGCAAAGGGAGGGTGAATTAGGGAGGTAATTGTCACCACTATCCCCAGTCTGGACACTAGAAGAGGAATTTCCCTCTCTACCTAGAGGAACTAAGGAATAAGGAGGGGATAGAGACTTCCACTTCAGGTTAATACGCTATTGAGATAAATTTGTCTACTTCTTCATCTTGGGTACTAGACACCATATGTAGATCTCACATATGTTTGAATATGTAGGATTTGAAAAGAAGTAAGCCTTTACAAAAGGATAAGGTTAGACCGCACATCGCAAATGGAGCAAGAGTTGATACCATTATAGTCAAAACCTATAATCTATCTATGAACACATGGCTTGTAATAGAGTTAATGAACTGCTATTTTATAACTGTCAACAATAGAAACACTTTATTTTCTGCATCTTGTATGAACAAGGATGAAAATGAATTTCATATAAAGTTGGTCAATATTATTTTTCAAAAGATGAGATCTTTTATGGCAGTGCACCATGTCTTATGGTCTTTATATGATGTATCTAAAGGCAATATAAATACCAAAAGATTAGAACTCGATAGCTCAAACAATGAATACCTATAGCATTGTCATCTAGAGCACATTAGTGAGAAATGCATTTCTAGGATCCATAATGATGTTTTCTTGACTCTTTTGGTTAACGAACCATTAGAGACATGCAAGTCTTATTTATTGAGCAACATGACAAAAGAACCTCTCAATAGATGTAGTAGGAGAGCAAGTATTCTATTAAGAATTGTACATATTGAGGTATATAGATATTTTAGAATAAATGCTAGAGGTAGTTACTAGTACCTTACTATATTTATGTATGATCTCAGTAGATATGGTAATTTATATTTAATGAGATACAAGTATAAATTTCTTGAAGTGTTTAAGGAGATCATGAATGGAGTACATAACTGACTTAGTAAAAGCATTAAGGCACTTCGATATGACCGATGTTGAAATATTTCAAACCAAGAGCTTGAGAACCTTTTGGAGAGACTGTGATAGTGCATCACAATAAAATCCACCTAAAACATAATGATGTATCACAAAGATGGAATCACACCATGTCATGGTGTGATTATCAATAGATCTAGATAATCTTACAACATCCATTCTGGCACATGTTTTACACTAATACAATGTACCATCTAAAATGGTTCAATAGACACCATATGAGAGGAGAGTGTTTTGATATGTCTTTTATAAAGATTAGGGTTGAAAGCTTATAAAAGAAAGTAGTTTCTGTAAATGCTTTGTCCACAAATCATGTAAATATTAATTAATTAAATACCATTTTTATATTCCAATCTGACAACAAAAGTGTTTTGCTTCCAGGACAGTTGAATTCCTCAAGAGGAATTTAGTTCCAAAGGAATCAATTCGAGAATGGAAGAACTCAATAAGTTTGAGACTAATGAGAAAACATTAAACTTAAGGAGGTACAATGGGAATAAAGAGAATCACAAATTGTTGTGGATTCTCAAGTTCCTTATGTAACAAAAAACTCATAGATCTAGTCGGACACGTCTTGAGATTGAAAAATTATGGTATCTTATAACTATAAAGGTGGTGATCTAGTCATAAGATGATGAGCCAACAACCTATGTAGAAGCTGTTGAGGTACCATAACCTGAGAAATGGCTGGAGGTAGTGGGATCAGAGATGGACTCCATGTACACCAACAAGGTATGACCTTGGTGGATCCACTTGAAGGGGTATAACCCATAAGGTGAAATTGGATCTTCACAAAGAAGACTGACATGGATGGTAGTGTACAAACCTATAAGAGCAGATTGGTTGCAAAGAATTTCAAACAAGTTCAAGGTGTTGAACATGACAAAATCTTTTCGCCAGTTTCCATGGCTAATTCTACCAGGATCATGCTTGCCAATGCAGCTTAATAAGACTATGAGGTTTGGCATATGGATGTTAAGACATGCATTCCTTAATGGGAAAAATTATGAGGACGTGTGTCTGATACAATCTAAAGGTTTTAATCAATCCAATTATTGCAAATAAAGTATATAAGCTACAAAGGTCAATCTGTGGATTGAAGTAAGAATCGCATAGATGGAATCTTTGATTTGACAAGATAAGCTAAAGATCTTGACTTTATTCGAAACAAAGATGAAACATGTGATTAAAAAAGTTTAGTGGGAGCATACTTATATTCCACATAATGATGGAGAATAGCATCCTAATACTATACGCATGAAAACCTGGCAAGGGAAGTACCTTCTCCATGAAGGGTTTTAGGAGAAGCATCCTATGTGATAGGAATTGAGATCTATAGAGATAGATCTGGAAAGCTTCTTGATCCAAATAAGAGCACATACATTGACAAAATGTTGAAGGGGTTCATCATGAAAGACCCAATAAGAAGGAAAAAAAATTGTGCATGTTTCATGGAATTAGTCTCTCAAGAGCCCATTGCTATAATTCTTGACAAGATTGGGAAAACATGAGTAAGATGCCATATGCATTTTCAATTGGACCTATCATGTATGCAATGTAATATGCTCATCCTATTATCTTGTATGTATTGGAAATGATGAGATAATAACAATCTGATTCTAATGAAGGCCATTGTAATACCATAAAGAACATCCTTGAGTACTTGAGAAGGACAAGGATCAGTTCCTAGATTATGGTAATAAGGAAGAGATAGGTGTAAAGGGTTAAGCTGATGCAATATTCCAAAATGACAAATAAAATTCATGATCACAATATAAAATTTGGATTTTTCGTTAAAACTAGAATTGTAAGCTGGAAAAGTTCTGAGCAAGCGACAGTCTTTTAATTCTATAATAGAAACTAAGTACCTTGATGTTTTGAGAATATCAGAAGATGTTGTATGGATCAAGAAGTTCATGTAGATGACTTAAGGGAGGTTCCAACCATTGATGACACAATAGAAATATTGTGACAACAATGGAGCTACTGGATAGGCAAGGAATCTCAAATAGCATATTATGACTTTTCATCTCATGCAAGAAATCATACAACGAATAGATGTGAACACTTGCAAAGTACCAACTTGAAGCAAAACATTTCTAGCATGCTACATAAGCACTTGCGCTGCAAAAACATGATGGACATGTTTAAGATCACTTAGAATGAGATTTGTGGGTGATTGGCTTTAAGTGCATGTGGGAGTTCGTTGGTATGTATGCCAAAAGGGCCAGTTATATGATGATTATAATGGCATATCATGTAAACATTTTGATTAATAATAAGGGCAATATTCCAATTTCTTCTATTATTCAGTTATGAGATAATGATGTAACATAATAAATGTATGAATAATGATATTATTCAATGACGTATGTCTTCATATTCAAGACATGAACCATGAGATCATATAGATGCTATGAGTATATACATTCTTGTTATATCCCTAGTCGGTTGTTATTGTGGAAGACTAATAGACAACAATAAAACATAAGACTAGAGTGTGTGTGTTGGTTGATGACAAAATCTCATTAAGTCATTATATGTGATATCAAACCAAATACATAGATACTTGTTAGATAAAAGTGTATGAACATACCCACCTTGATAGTGATGCATGGAAACCATTACATGGTAGTCAAAATCATCTCTCCTAGTGATGATGGTGATTGTGGTTCTTAGAGCCGAAATCAATTGTAAGGCCCCTAAACTTGCTTAATTAGTTGAATAAGCATAATTATCATTATTGAATTCTTATAACCCTAATATAACCTTGTTATAAGCTTTGAAATTATAATACAAGCTTAAGTTTCAAATTTGGTCCAATTTGGACACTGTTTGAGCAAGTTATGCAATTTTATGCACATTTTGGACTTTTCTACAATTTACCCAATTGAGAGGTTTTCTTTGCAATTCATCACTTGCATTATGTTCTTTGGATATTCTCTCATCATTATTGAGCTTTTTGAACCATGGGGATCCTACTTAAACCTTGGTTTGAAGGTGTTTTCTCCAAGAGTATTTTAGGGTTTACCCTTTCATGGATGAGCTACCTTTAATAGCTATCAACTAATGAGTTATTTGTTTTGCTTGGAAATTCAATAAATGAGGTATAAAAATGTTTCTACTGATGTTGGGGGAGCTTCTTGTGTGTGTGCTTGTATATTATTATTGGTTTAAGGCCATGGACACTTGTAAAGATACTAGAATTTCAACTTTTTCTTTTTCTTTATCTTAAAGTTTCATATACTTATCCCTAAGCACCAAAATGAGAAATTTGTTCTCCAACACTTCCCTCCTTATACAAACCTCGTTCTCCCTCTGTTCTGCTACGAATTTCCTATCCAAGGAAGAAGAAAGAGGGGATCTTCTTGGAAAAAGAATCTAGGGTTGCAATTGACTTCCTTTTAGGGTTTAAAAAGCTTCCTTCTAGTGATCTTGACCTAAAAGAGTAACAATCCCCTTCTTTCCTCCATTTATTTCTTTTTAATCCTTCCTCCTAGCTTTCTCCAGGTCAGAACTTGGTTTTTCCATAGTAGAAATTGCTCTAAAGCTCTAAAACCCTACCTTTCTTGCTCCTTATGCTTAGGGTTTGCTCATTTGATGAAGAAAGGTGTTAGATGGACGAGTTCATAGATTATTCTTGGATTTTCTACCCTACCTGCTCAAGTTTTCTTCTGTGTGGGGTTTCATCTTCTCATTATATTCAAGTTTTATAACTTTCTCCACGTTTATTGCTTATCATAAGCTTTCTAGATCATGTTCTTGCTTGAAAATGATGATCCATGCACTAAAAAGCTATGCTTGACTTAGATTTCGATTTTTATAATGTTCCCTATTCTTATTTTAGTTCTATATGAACCTGTGATCATGTTTACATTATTACTAAGGTATAATATGACTTGGATCAGGTTGGTTTGACAACCTATGGTGCTAACCACCTATCAACCAATGGCCAATTTTAGGGTTTTAAGCTGATTTCTTCTATAAACACATGACCCATTGGTGGTACCATTGCAACAAAGGATGGCGTTGTCTTCATGACAACTGATTATGGTGAACAAGGGTGTCAACTGATGTTCAACCCTTAGTTTAGGTTTTGGATCAATTAGAAGTTTAATGATCCACCATTAAGTACCCTACTGATGTTATCAAGCAATGATGACATTAGCTTGATATTTGATGCTGATTAATGAATATAGTGTTGATATAACAACCTATGGTGATTTAATGGTCACTAATGATGGTGTATTAGGTCTCTACAACCTATGTTGAGTTCATCATTGTAGTTGTAGCATCAATTAAGCCTTAGACTAATGGTTTCTTGGGTCACTTGATGCAATGGTCGGACCTATACTGTAATCGATGGGTTTAACATATGAACTTGACCCAATGGTCAAGATATACTATTTAGTCCTCCAATTAAGTGGAATTATGGATAATGTAATGTGTTGGTCCTAATAATGTGATTTAGATGGTTTCCTTTATATGATCAACTTAAGGAGCTTACTTGTTGACAATGGATGGCTTGTTTTAAATGAACAGTCGATTGTGGGTTTTACCCTACTCTCAATGGAACTTTTTGTGTATTAATAGAGGGATGTCTAGGGTTAGATGGTGACTCTTTCTAAAGCACAAATCAAGGACTTCATAATGGTTTATCCAAGGTGTTTACTTATGTAAACAACTAATGGTCTTACCTTTTAAACATCCAATGGTTCTGGGTGACATTGTGGTATGGTGATATGGGCTGAATAGAAGGTATGATAACCATATTGTGCTGATAGGTAACCCTAATGAGGTAATGCTTGTTATACCTAGCTTTAATATAACTAAATGATGATAATTGGGTATGAATAGTCCTTGAATGATTAATACAATCATGGAGTACTCTCTTATTGTTGTTGAAACCCTAGTATGCTATAACCCGATGGTTACACCTTGATTTATGTGTGGACTCATACTTGAGAATAGTATGCAATGTGATGGTGATGCTTCACCCTATGCATCCATAATCTAATAGGGATGTTGTGGGTTAGGGTTTGGGTATGAGTGCTGATCAGTAACATTAATATACTTTATCTTGTTGAACCTAACTCTAGTGCAAATAGATAAAGATGAGTATCCATGTTTAACCTTCTTATATGATGGCATGATGGTGAAATAACCTCCTTAATGTGATCATAACCTTACTGTGTTAATTGGTGGTTATCATAGCCACATGGTTGATACTTTCTTATACTAAACCTGTGCATTACGAATATGATGAGGGTTAATCATATCTAAATTCCTTGCATGCTGATGTGATAAAGGAATGTTCTTAATATTAAAATAACCATACTATGATTGTTCATGAATATCTCCCAGCTTATTAATGCAATATTGTGCTGATACGGTCAATTATATGTAAGTGATGTTGTTGAGCCTTGCTATAAAGCATGGAAAGATAATGATGATCTTGCGGGGAATAGTATGATGGTCTTAATGACCTTTGGGCATGGTTGAGCCCTGGATGAGGTGTAATCCTCTTGTGTTGATAAGGGTTGATACCATGTGATATTGTAAAAAGGATTTATATCACGTGATAGTATGATGACTAGTGTAGTCTCATGAATGGCAAATGAATAGTACCATGTGATGATGAGATGAGAAATTGTGTTTCACGTGTTATATAACTTTTGAAGTTGTGATACTTATATGCTTGCTAGATGTGAATTAGGGTTTGTATGCCCATTTGTTTGATGTAGCCTTAATTCAACCAATTGGCATAACTAATCAAGTTGAACTCTAATCATGTAGTGCCCTGTGCCATAGATCCATATGAGTGTCAGAACTTGCCAGATGGTGAAACGAGTATTCCTAAGGGAAACTCGGTGCACATACTGATGAGTATGTGGGGTGCTTGTCATCCTAAATTCAAGTATTTAGGGAGGATGACTGCGGTCATACCTAGCCCTTAGTTTGAGAATGGTTGCGGTCGTGTCTCAGTGATTATATATGTGATGATATTGGAGGAAAATTGCGGTTGTACCTCGGATGGTAGGGTATGCGTACCCACCTCTTTTCAATAGTGTTGTGACATGTACCAAGGACAGACTAGGCTGTAGCAGCTTGACCTTATGTGTCATTGTGGCGGACCCATATTGACCAGGGCGAGAGAGGATCTTAGGAGTCTGACTCTTCCTAGATCTTGTATGGCACTGATTTGGACTTAGTAGTAGTCAGTTGGATTTTGAGTGGTATCCTCAATTTCCTCATGGCATAATAAAAGATGTAAGACACCCGTGTAGCATATCTATTTAGGGTTATACACAATGCTTCATATTGGATGATAACCCTTATTTGCTTTCTTTTCACTAAGATCATGTATAGTACAATAAGAGATAATAGATATACTTATGATGCAATTATGCTCATGTTGTAAACATGCTTATGTTGTCAAATATACTGACACTGATGGTTAAGATGTTGCTGCTAGCTATGTTTAATATTACTAGCCATGCCTATGTAATTAGAAATGCTTAAGCTACTAATCATGCCTATGTACTTCATTGTGTTATGATGTTAGTTCTACTTATGATATAGATTTGTTCCCTTTATTTGAGATGCCAATATTAATAGCCATGTTATGTTACTAGACATATTCATGATGTCAGGGATGCTTATGCTACTAGATTACTTGTGTTGTTAGCAAGGAATATGATGAAAGTTATATTAATGATAATGATTGTTATTAGATGAAATTCGATGATATTTGAGTGGATATCTATATAGATAAATGGGTTTATTTGTTATCTATATATGCATTGATGATCATACTTCTTGCTAAGATTATTTGCTTAATCTATTTAGTATATTTAAACTGTTCAATCTGTTAAATTGATTATAAAATACTCCAACTGCTCAATTATCTACTATTTAAAATGTTGTAATTGTAACATCCCTGACCTGGGTTATGCTTTAACCCTAGATATTTTGTTTAAGAAAGATAATTATATGTTTGCTCTTATATTTTGAAAAGTAATTAAGGCTCAAGAGGAGCTTATGTTTCAATTTTAGTCCTTTTTGAATAATGTTGAAAATAATGTTTTGCTTGTTTTGGACTAAAGTGCAAATTACCCAAGTTAAGGGGTTGACTTGAAAATGTTACATGATAAATGTTCCTCAAGTGTTGAAGTATCATAAGAATGAAAATGATGCAGAGGTATGGCTTGTGGCAGCCTGAGCATCAAGAAAGAGCTTATTGAACAATGTTTATGCATTAAAACATAGTTTTGGTGTAATGTGCAATTTACCCAAAACCTAGGGTTCATTATGCAAAATATCACTCCTAGAGAGTCCCTAATGTTTCTTGGTATCAATTAGAGACAAGAAAATCAGAGGGGCGTCTCATTTGAATCTCTTTGGAAGAGAGAGAATCTTGATATTAAAATAATCAAGATTGAAGCATAATTGAAACCCTAATTCAATTTAATGCAAAAATAAATATATTAATGGAAGTGCCCTTCAACCAAAAATGAGATGTTTGAATTTGTATAAGTATGGACGTTATTGTGCCTTGCAATGGCACCGAAATATCTAAAGTGAGTGGAGATCCCACTCACATTTGTTAAAGAAAAAGTAATATCCAATCAATTTTGGATATTATTATTACATTGATTAAGGTGCTTAATTTGTCTTCTTTTAATTCATGGATAATGAATAGGAATTACAAGTTGCGAGAGATGGATTCGTATGCAAGGGATGGAGGGGAGTATGTGGCACCAATTTTGGGAGTTGAAGAAATTATTTATCACTTTTTCTCTCATTGAAATTCCTTTATATACATCCCATTTTCAACCCACATGAAAGACTTTTTCGATTCCTTTTTCTCTCCTTGCTTTGTTTGAACACAAGGGAGATTAGGAGTATCACAAGTACGTTCCACAACCTTTAGGTAAGCTCCGTAGTCATCTTCAACCTTAATTTCATGGTGGAAATCGAAATTCAATGCTTAATTTCTTCTTTTCTTCATTCAATCTTCAACCTTAGCCATTCATTTCACTCAAAGACTTGAGGACGAGCCTTTGGAAGTTGAGGAAGCTTCATTCACCATTGAGAATGTGAAGCTTGAAGCTTGGATTCAATTTTAAAGGCGGGTTATATAACTTGAACCCTTAAATGTCATTATTACTTGCAATTTATTCATCATGTATTGAACCTTTCTTCTTTCTCGATTTCCTTTTGATTAGTTGTTGAAATCACCATAAGAATCACAATTGATTTTCGAAGGTTTGAAGCTTGAATATGATGATGTCATCTTAAGCATACACCTCAATAAAGGAATGGGCAAATGTTTTTCAAAACCGATTGAGCTAATTCAGTTTCAAAACCGATTGAGCTAATTTGGTTTCAAAACTGATTGAGTTGATTCGGTTTCAAGACCGAATGGGTAATTGAGTTCAAGACCGAATGGGTAATTGAACCCAAGACTGAATGGGTAATTTACTTCAAAACCAAATGGGTAATTGACTTCAAGATCGAATGGGTAATTGAGTTCAAAATCGAATGGGTAATGGATCTCAAGATCGAATGGGTAATTTACTTCAAAACCGTTTGGGATACTTTGACCGTTTAAAGAAGTGGAATGTTTGGAGGTCAAGTACCTCAAGACTGTTTGAGGTCGAGTCATGGATGGATGGAGATCTAAGGGTTACATTTTGATCCCCTTTCAATGGTCTCAATGTTGGATGGTTCAATGAGTGCAAACCCTAAATTGATTGGTTGAAGGAAACCCTAACTGATCCATTCGGTTTCAAGGTGGTTTGGACCAAATGGTCTTGAGACCATTTGAGTCCAAACGGTCTTGAGACCGTTTGGGATCAAATGATCTTCAGACCGTTTGGAGGGCAAACGGTCTCAAAACCGTTTGAAGTTTAAGGAGGTCAAAACCGTTTGAAGGTTCAAAAGTATCAAAACCGTTTGGAGATCTAATAGTCTCAAAGCTATGAAAGATTAATTAACTTTATGATTGGTAATGATGTTTAACAAAGATAATTATAATGGTTGTACCTTTAAGGTACTAGGGTGATTAGTACCCTTTGAGGGGTTAATCTTTGATGCTTAAGGAAGCAATATCTCAACACACTATGCTAACCCTAAATGTATGTACTTCAATGAAAGGATGACCTAATCTAATCTAGCTTGAAGTAATTGACATCCTAGAGAGGATGAGAGAGAGAGAGAGAGGAATTCATACATGAATGATAATCATGTAGTGATTAAACCTCAACACTCTCAACATGAATAGAATATGTATTTAGGGTATGATCCTTGATAAAGAGATCATGAAATCCTAACCGAGAAGATTGATATGCCATAACCCTAATTTAGGGCAATGATAGATGACACCCTAATTTAGGGTAATGGTGTAACCCTAATCTAGGGTGATAATATGAGAAATCCCATTTCAGGGTAATATAATGAGAAACCCTAATCTAAGAGGATGATTCATGTAACCTTAAATTGGGAAAAAGTTATAAGGAACCTTAATTCAAGATAAAGATGTGTGAAACCCTAACACATGGTGATGTTGTATGAAACCCTAATTTAGAGCAATGTTATGTGAAGCCCTAACATAGGGTGATGTTATGAGAAACCCTAACACAGGGTGATGATATGTGAAACCCCAATATAATGTGATGTTATGTGAAACCCTAATACGGGGTGAAAGTCACGAGAAACCCTAATTCTAATGAGGGAATAGTGAAGCTACCATTACATTGCATAGTGCTGATATGTAATTGATATAACTGTTATCATGTGTACTAACCATGCAGGTACTATGAGATGTTGGGCATAGCCAGGTATGAGCTATGATGCTTTATTAATAAAATTGTTTATGGACCTTTTAAGCCATAATATGCTTTGTTGCCTAGCAAGAGGTAACAAGAGATTAAATGGGCCTTGAAGAGACATGTGAGATGCTTGTGTAACAAGTATCATATTTACCTTGGTCAGATGACCTGAAGGTATTAGTTACCTGATAAGTGGTAACATGTGTTCTTTGATGAACTGAGGGTTTGAATACCCATATCCCATAATCATGATGATGAGATGTTAAGGGATGAGAATGCCCATGATGTGACAAGGGATTGAGATCCCAATGTTTTATAAAGCTTAGAGAAGTATTTGATAAAAGTATTACACATGCTTTGTAGCATTTGTTATAATAATTTATGTTTGAAAACCTGACTGATGCTAAGAGAATATGGTAATGCACTTAATTAATCAAAGTGAAATCTTATCATGTAGAGCCCTGACCATAGATCCATCATCGTCAGTAATTGGTTATGATGAAACATGTTTTTCCTAAGGAAATTCCTAGAATGCATATTTTGAATATCTGGGGGTAATGGGAAAAACTATCCTTACACCTCATAGGAATGACTGAGGGCCATATCCTATGTACATGAATGGCTGTGGACCATATCCCAATAAGAGTATGGCTATGGGTCATAACTCCACAATACCAGGAATTGGCTATGGGTCATATCCTGAAAAGAGTATATGCTACGGGCTATAACTCTATAGCGAAGATGCCAGTATACCCTAGAAAGCTATTTAGCAAAGACACAAGATGTCCTGCATATGATCTCGTACTAACTGAGACAAATGAGGTGATGGAGTCTGGCTCTTCCATTGACCTATGTATGGTACCGATGCTTTACTTAATCGTGGTCGGTTGGAGTATGAGTGGTATACCTCATCTCCTCAGGGCATAAGTATGATTGAAAAATGTAATCAGCCATGTAGCATATTTGCTCAAGGATGAAATACGGAAATCATTGGTTGATGTTACATTTCTTATTGTATCCTAAAGTGGATAAATATTATACATGTTCTTCATATTCCTTATTAAACTGAATGGATGATTTATTGTTTTATCATTTGTAGATGTAATGCCTTAAAAGATGATATTGCTCTATTATGCTTAATAATGATTAAATCCTACTATTTATTAAAGATTCCTCTGTTCAGTCTATTACTATTCATCTACAATAATAATGTTTCTGGCAGAGAGTTATATATGTCATTGGGACAATTTTCAATTGTCTCACCCCCGTGGGATCCAACCTTTTTAGGTGGACGAGGATGAGGAGGCAGAAACCATACAACAAGGGAAGGACAACAACAATAGGGACAACAATAACATCTCAGGTGGAGATACTAACTGTCGTGTCATGTAGATATGAGTCCTATGAGTCGTCTCTATACTCTCAGGTCCTAGGAGTTAGTAGTTAGTGCTTTTATTATCGATATGAGATTTTGGCTTGATGCCTCGAGGTTCTTATGCTGCCTGTATATAGTTTTTAACATAGCAGTTGATACTTGTAACCCTCGAGAAGGGATGGTACATGATATGTACTTTGTGAACCATAATGTATGTGTAAATTAATATTTTTGGTTCTTTCTATAAGAGTTTCCTGGAAATGGATCTCTTAGTAAATAGTTTTAATTTTTAGTTTTTTTGTTAATCTGCTGCAAATGATCGCTTCCGCATAGTCAATGACAGTTTGTTCGAATGATGTCGCCACAATTAGTGGTATCAGAGCTCTAGGTTCACTGAGTCTACAGAGACATAGGATTAAGGTTGTTGAGTCTGTTCTAGTGTCTTCCAGTTTATCTGATAGTGTCTTCTGCTCATATAGGAGAAGAAGAACTTAAAGTTGTCTGGATCACATGAAGAACATTCTGCTGAGAGCAGCATTGCTGCACCAGGAAGAGGTGTAAGGGATCAGACTAGGGAGGAACCAGAACCTGAACATCCCCACCTTAACCAAGTTGCACTGGAAAACCCAACTTTCCATGATATGTTTAGGCAGTTCATGGCAACCATGACGCATATGGCGGATAGGATGCCACCACATGCACCTAGGGCACCAACCCATAATGAAGCGCAGGGGGCCAACAAGACTTTTGAACGACTTCGTTGGGTTGGAGCCATAGAATATGCTGGTACAACTGACCTAGCAGATGCTGACATGTAGCTGACCGAGCTAGCCTTCAGAATCCTTAATATCCCAGAAGCTGAGAAGGTTAGACATGAAGTGTACCTTCTTAAAGGGAGTGCTGGCCCTTGGTGGACAATAGAAGAGGGTAATAGGCCAGGTGTTGAAATTAGATGGGAGGAATTCCAACGAGAATTCGTCAGTAGATACTTCCCTAAGACGTTTCTAGATGAGAAGATCTCTCAGTTTGAGCGGATAAGGCAAGGACCACTGAATATTAGTGAATATGAAGCTAAGTTTATGGAGCTTCTGCGGTTCAATATGCATATGGCTGCTATAGATGAGGAGAGGGTTCAATGTTTTGAGAAGGGGCTGAACGTTGAATTGACCACTCCTGTGTCTGCCTTAGAGAACAGGGAGAGGTTCGCCACCTTTGTGGAGTCTGTGAGACGAATAGAAAGTTCTGTGACTGAGAAGCGTTAGGCCCACAGTAAGAAGGTATATACACAGTTCCAGGGATAGAGGTCTGAGAGTTTTAAGAAACTAAGGTTTTCTGCACCAACAACACCACCAAGGTTCAACACCCAGACATAGTGGACATCCAACAAGGGCAGAGGTCATAGTTTACCACCGAATAGAGTTCCCAGTACAACATCAACGTCAGCAACTAGATCTTTTAGACCATATCAAGAGAATAGAACCTGTCATCAGTGTAGACAAGTAGGACATTTAGCAAGGGATTGTCTAGTTGGAAACACAGTGGTGACTCAACCTCTGAGGCAGAGTCAGCAAGGCTCTTAGAGGTGACAATTTTCAAGTGGTGCCAGAGGACGTGGACAAGCGTCCCAAGCTGGTTCTTCGACACCCAACAATCGAGCACATGGTCAACATCAAGCAATAACGAGATTCTATGCGATGAATCAACCCGAAGCAGTAGTCAACCCTCGAGTTGTAACATGTCAGATGGAACTATTTCATTCTGGTTTATCTTCATCCTGCTTCATATTTGTTTTAATTGATCTGGGACCTACACATTCCTTTATCACTCAAGAAGTGATTCATGATTGCAATATGACCGTTAGTCATAAAGCAGATTGTCTGTTATTAGAAACCCCTCTGATGGGTTATGTAGTGTTGCAGGAGGTGTGTTCTCCCTTTATTCTTTTCTTTTCTGAACATCACATTCAAGTGGATCTTATAGCACTTAAAATGCATGGGTTTGATATAATTCTTGGGATGGACACCCTAGAAAAGTATAAGGTTGTCTTGGATTGTGAGTCCAAGCAAGTTGTGTTCATTGATGATGGTGATACATGGATCTTTTAGGGAGATAGAAAGATTCTTCCAACATATCTTGTGTCATCTATGGTAGCTAAGAAGCTAATGAGACAAGGATGCTTTGCATTCTTGGCACATGTGGTAGATACCACAATGGAGAGCCCTAATCTTTCTGAAGTTTTGATAGTTAGAGAGTTTGAAGATGTGTTCCCTGAGGAACTTCTAGGTGTACCTCTGTCCCGAGAGATTGATTTTGAGATTAATCTAATCCCGGGCATGCAACCAATAACACAAACACCATATAGAATGACACCTGTTGAGATGGCAGAGCTGAAGAAACAACTACAAGAGTTGCTTGAGAAATGTTTTATCTGACCGAGTACTTCACCATGGAGTGCTCCGATTCTCTTTGTTAAGAAGAAGGACAGATCGATGCGACTATGCATTGATTACAGACAGTTGAATAAAGTAACCATAAAGAACAAGTATCCTCTGTCGAGGATCGATGACTAGTTTGATCAATTACATGGTGCAACTATCTTTTCTAAAATAGATCTGAGTTCGGGATATCATCAATTGCGTATCAAGAAGAGTGACATATCTAAGTCTGCCTTTAGGACAAGGTATGGTCACTATGAGTTCATAGTTATGTCGTTTGGACTAACTAATGCACCAACTGCAATCATGGAACTCATGAATAGAATCTTTCAACCTTTTCTTGATCAGTTCATAGTAGTCTTCATAGATGACATCTTGGTATACAATAGAGATGCTCAATAGCATGAGCAGCATCTCCGTCAGGCTTTAACTTTGCTAAGAGAGTATAAGTTGTATGCTAAGTTTAGCAAATGCGAGTTCTGGTTATCAGAAGTTTCTTTTCTAGGACACATAATATCTGCCTCAGGTATCCATGTTGATCCTAAGAAGGTAGAATCTGTCCTGCAATGGGAACAACCAAAGACACTAATGGAGATACGTAGTTTCTTAGGACTGGCAGACTATTACAGGAGATTCATTAAGAACTTAAGTTCTATAGCTTTACCCTTAACCAAGTTGACCAGGAAGGAGGTTCCTTTTGTCTAGAATGACAAGTGTCAACATTCTTTCCAGCTGTTGAAAGAAAGTTAACAAGTGCACCTGTGCTGGTGTTACCTGAGCAAGGGAAGGGGTACATAGTTTTCTGTGATGCATCTAAGAATGGTCTAGGATGTGTGTTGATGCAGGATAATCAAGTTATTTCTTTTGCCTCTCGAAAGCTTAAGAAACACAAGGAGAATTATCTGACACATGATCTAGAGCTAGCTGTTGTAGTTCATGCTTTGAAGATTTGGAGACATTATCTTTATGGAGAAACATTCCAGATTTTCACAAACCATAAGCAACTAAAATATATCTTCTCACAACACGAGTTGAACATGAGACAACGCCCCTGGATGGAGTTAATCAAGGACTATGATTGTACAATTAATTATCATTTAGGGAAGGCTAATGTAGTGGTTGATGCACTAAGTAGGAAATCATCATCACCAGCCTTAGATAAAGCACAATTGAATTCTTTAGTGTGCTTTAAAAGAGATATGCTTATCTCCTTGAGGCAAAACAATATACAGCTTAAGTTATCATTATTAGCTGGGCTGTTAGCTGAGGTGCAAATGAAACCTACTCTGAAACAACAGATTAAAGAAACACAACAAGCTGAAGCTGTAGTACAACAGATCAGGTCATAGTATGGTAGTGAGAAATGAGATGGGTTTCATGAGTCATAGGATCAAGTAATCTGTTACCATCGTAGGATGGTAGTACCTGATGCCAATTACTTAAGGAAGTTAGTCTTGGAGGAAGCTCATTCTTCGATGTATGCAATGCATCCCGGGAGCACCAAAATGTATTGAAGGATATGTATTGGTGGCCTGGATTGAAGAATGATGTAGCTGGATTTGTTATGTGGTGTCCGGTGTGTCAGCATGTTAAAGTTGAACATCAAAAACCCACAGAAACAATGCAACCTTTGCCTATACCACCGTGGAAATGGGATCATGTGACCATGGACTTTGTGGTTGGTTTACCTAGAACAACCAAAGGTCATGATTCCATATGGGTGATAGTTGATAGGTTGACTAAGACATCACATTTCCTTCCTGTCAAAACAACCTACACTGTTGAGAAGCTTGCACAGATATATATAGATGAGATAGTGCGGTTGCACATGGTTCCGGCTACTATTGTTTCTGATAGAGATCCCCAGTTCACGAGTCATTTTTGAGAACGACTACATAAAGCTTTGGGTATGCAGTTAAGGTTTAGTACTGCCTTTCACCCACAAACAAATGGACAATCTGAGAGGACCATACAAACCTTGGAGGATTTGCTTAGGGCATGTGTCCTTCAGTTTGTAGGAAGTTGGGATCTACACCTGAGCTTGATAGAATTTGCTTATAATAATAGGTATCGTCACAGTATTGATTTGGCACCATATGAATCATTATATGGTAGACGTTGTAGATTTCCTTTATGTTGGTATAAAATAAGAGAATATCAACTTTTGGGTCTTGAGCTTGTGCAGCAGACAACTGAGAAGATTAAAGTAATATAACAACAACTAAAGACTGCACAAGATAGATAGAAAACATATGCTGATAAATGGTGAAGACCTTTAGAATTCCAATTTGGAGACAAAGTATATCTCAAGGTCTCACCTTGGAAAGGTGTCCTTAGATTTGGAAAGAAGGGAAAGTTAGCTCCTAGATTTTTGGGGCCTTATCCAATCGTTGAACGGATTGGAAAGGTAGCCTATAAGCTGGAGTTGCCACCTGAGCTGCATAAGTTGCATCCAGTGTTCCATATCTCCATGTTGAGACAATGTCATCCTGACACAGAGTTAGTTTTGCAACATGTGGAAGTAGAATTAAATGATGATATATCATATGTTGAAGGACCTGTGATGATCCTTGATAAAAGAGTTAAAAAGATGAAAAGGAAAGACATATGTCTTGTGAAAGTTCTCTGACATCACCGTGGCATTGAAAAATCTACGTGGGAGCTAGAGGAAGAGATGAGGAGGAAGTACCCTTCTCTTTTCTCTTGATGATTTTGGGGACAAAATCCCTATTAGAGGTGGATAATTTGTAACATCCCTGACCTGGGTTATGCTTAACCCTAGATATTTTGTTTAAGAAAGATAATTATATGTTTGCTCTTATCTTTTAAAAAGTAATTAAGGCTCAAGAGGAGCTTATGTTTCAATTTTAGTCCTTTTTGAATAATGTTGAAAACAATGTTTTGCTTGTTTTGGACTAAAGTACAAATTACCCAAGTTAAGGGGTTGACTTGCAAATGTTACATGATAAATGTACCTCAAGTGTTGAAGTATCATAAGAATGAAAATGATGCAGAGTTATGGCTTGTGGCAGCCTAAGCACCAAGAAAGAGCTTGTTGAGCAATGTTTGTGCATTAAAACATAGTTTTGGTGTAATGTGTAATTTACCCAAAACCTAGGGTTTAATATGCAAAATATCACTCCTAGAGAGTCCCTAATGTTTCTTGGTATCAAATAGAGACAAGAAAATTAGAGGGGCGTCTTATTTGAATCTCTTTGGAAGAGAGAGAATCTTGATATTAAAATAATCAAGATTTAAGCATAATTGAAACCCTAATTCAATTTAATGCAAAAATAAATATATTAATGGAAGTCCCTTCAACCAAAAATGAGATGGTTGAATTTGTATTAGTATGGACGTTCTTTTACCTTGCAATGGCACCGAAATATCTAAAGTGAGTGGAGAGCCCACTCACATTAGTTAAATAAAAAGTAATATCCACTTAATTTTGGATATTATTATTATATTGATTAAGGTGCTTAATTTGTCTTCTTTTAATTCATGGATAATGAATAGGAATTCCAAGGTGGGGGAGATGGCTTCGTATTCAAGGGATGGAGGGGAGTATGTGGCACCAATTTTGGGAGTTGAAGAAATTATTTATCACTTTCTCTCTCATTGAAATTCCCTTATATACATCCCATTTTCAACCCACATGAAAGGCTTTTTCGATTCCTTTTTCTCTCCTTGCTTTGGTTGAACACAAGGGAGCTTAGGAGTAGCACGAGAATGTGCCACAACCTTTAGGTAAGCTCCGTAGTCATCTTCAACCTTAATTTCATGGTGGAAATCGAAATTCAATGCTTAATTTCTTCTTTTCTTCATTCAATCTTCAACCTTAGCCATTCATTTCACTCAAAGACTTGAGGAAGAGCCTTTGGAAGTTGAGGAAGCTTCATTCACCATTGAGAATGTGAAGCTTGAAGCTTGGATTCAATTTCAAAGGCGAGTTATATAACTTGAACCCTTAAATGTCATTATTGCTTGCAATTTATTCATCATGTGTTGAACCTTTCTTCTTTCTCGATTTCCTTTTGATTAGTTGTTGAAATCACCGTAAGAATCACAATTGATTTTTGAAGGTTTGAAGCTTGAAGATGATGATGTCATCTTAAGCACACACCTCAACAAAGGAATGGGCAAACAGTTTTCAAAACTGATTGAGCTAATTTGATTTCAAAACCGATTGAGCTATTTTGGTTTCAAAATTGATTGAGTTGATTCGGTTTCAAAACCGAATGGGTAATTGAGTTCAAGACCGAATGGGTAATTGAACCCAAGACTGAATGGGTAATTTACTTCAAAACCGAATGGGCAATTGACTTCAAGATCGAATGGGTAATTGAGTTCAAAATTGAATGGGTAATGGATCTCAAGATCGAATGGGTAATTTACTTCAAAACCATTTGGGTACTTTGACCGTTTGAAGAAGTTGACAGTTTGGAGGTCAAGTACCTCAAGACCGTTTGAGGTCAAGTAGAGTCATGGATGGATGAAGATCTAAGGGTTACATTTTGATCCCCTTTCAATGGTCTCAATGTTGGATGGTTCAATGAGTGCAAACCCTAAATTGATTGGTTGAAGGAAACCCTAATTGATCCATTCAGTTTCAAGGTGGTGGACCAAACGGTCTTGAGACCATTTGAGTCCAAATGGTCTTGAGACCGTTTGGGATCAAACGATCTTCAGACAATTTGGAGGGCAAACTGTCTCAAAACCATTTGAAGTTTAAGGAGGTCAAAACCATTTGAAGGTTCAAAAGTATCAAAAACCATTTGGAGATCTAATAGTCTCAAAGCTATGAAAGATTAATTAACTTTATGATTGTTAATGATGTTTAACAAAGATAATTATAATGGTTGTACCTTTAAGGTACTAGGTGATTAGTACCCTTTGAGGGGTTAATCTTTGATGCTTATGGAAGCAATATCTAAACACACTATGCTAGCCCTAAATGTGTGTACTTGAATGAAAGGATGACCTAATCTAATTTAGCTTGAAGTAATCGACATCCTAGAGAGGATGAGAGAGAGAGGAATTTATGCATGAATGATAATCATGTAGTGATTAAACCTCAACACTCTCAACATGAATAGAATATGTATTTCGGGTATGATCCTTGATAAATAGATCATGAAACCCTAATCGAGAAGGTTGATATTCCCTAACCCTAATTTAGGGCAATGATAGATGACACCCTAATTTAGGGTAATGGTGTAACCCTAATCTAGGGTGATAATATGAGAAATCCCATTTTAGGGTAATATAATGAGAAGCCCTAATCTAAGAGGATGATTCATGTAACCTTAAATTGGGAAAAAGTTATAAGGAACCTTAATTCAAGATAAAGATGTGTGAAACCCTAACACATGGTGATGTTGTATGAAACCCTAATTTAGGGCAATGTTACGTGAAGCCCTAACATAGGGTGATGTTATGAGAAACCCTAACACAGGGTGATGATATGTGAAACCCCAATATAATGTGATGTTATGTGAAACCCTAATACAAGGTGAAAGTCATGAGAAACCCTAATTCTAATGAGGGAATAGTGAAGCTACCATTACATTGCATAGTGCTGATATGTAATTGATATAACTGTTATCATGTGTACTAACCATGCAAGCATCATGAGATGTTGGGCATAGCCAGATATGAGCTATGATGCTTTATTAATAAAATTGTTTCTGGGCCTTTTAAGCCATAATATGCTTTGTTGCCTAGTAAGAGGTAACAAGATATTAAATGGGCCTTGAAGAACCATGTGAGACGCTTGTGTAACAAGTATCATGTTTACCTTGGTCAGATGACCTGAAGGTATTAGTTACATGATAAGTGGTAACATGTGTTCTTTGATGAACTGAGGGTTTGAATACCCATATCCCATAATCATGATGATGAGATGTTAAGGGATGAGAATGCCGATGATGTGATAAGGGATTGAGATCCCAATGTTTTATAAAGCTTCGATAAGTATTTGATAAAAGTATTACACATGCTTTGTAGCATTTGTTATAATAATTTATGTTTGAAAACCTAACTGATGCTAAGAGAATATGGTAATGCACTTAATTAATCAAGTGAAATCTTATCATGTAGAGCCCTGACCATAGATCCATCATCGTCAGTAATTGGTGATGGTGAAACAGGTTTTTCCTATGGAAATTCCTGGAATGCATATTTTGAATATGTGGGGGTAATGGGTGAAAATATCCTTACGCCTTATAGGAATGACTGAGGGCCATATCCTATGTACATGAATGGTTATGGATCATATCCCAACAAGAGTATGGCTATGGGTCATAACTCCACATTACCAGGCATTGGCTACGGGCCATATCCTAAAAAGAGTATATGCTATGGGCTATAACTCTATAGCGAAGATGCCAGTATATCCTGAAAAACTATTTAGCAGAGACACAAGATGTCCTGCATATGATCTCAACTGACCGAGACAAATGAGGTGATGGAGTCTGGTTCTTCCATTGACCTATGTATGGTACTGATGCTTTACTTAATCGTGGTTGGTTGGAGTATGAGCGGTATACCTCATCTCCTCAGGGCATAAGTATGATTGAAAAAAGTAATCAGTCGTGTAGTGTATTTTCTCAAGGATGAAATATGGAAATAATCGGTTGATGTTACATTGCTTATTGTATCCTAAAGTGGATAAATATTATACATGTTCTTCATATTCCTTATTAAACTGAATGGATGATTTATTGCTTTATCATTTGTAGTTGTAATGCCTTAAAATATGATATTGCTCTATTCTACTTAATAATGATTAAATCCTACTGTTTATTAAAGATTCCTCTATTCAATCTATTACTATTCATCTGCAATAATAATGTTTCTGGCGGAAAGTTATATCTCTCGCTGGGACAATTTTCAATTGTCTCACCCCCGTGGGATCCAACCTTTTTAGGTGGACGAGGATGAGGAGGCAGAAACCATACAACAGGGGAAGGACAGCAGCAACAGGGGAAACAGTAACATCTCAGCTAGAGATACTGACTGCAGTGTCATGTAGATATGAGTCCTATGAGTCGTCTCTGTACTCTCAAGTCCTAGAAGTTAGTAGTTAGTGCTTTTATGATTGATCAGAGATTTTGGCTTGATGCCTCAAGGTTCTTATGCTGCCTGTATATAGTTTTTAACAGAGCAGTTGATACTTGTAACCCTCGAGAAGGGATGGTACATGATATGTACTTTGTGAACCAGAATGTATGTGTAAATTAATATTTTTGGTTCTTTCTATAAGAGTTTCCTGGAAATGGATCTCTTAGTAAATGGTTTTAATTTTTAGTGATTTTTATTAATCTGCTACAAATGATCGCTTCCGCATAGTCAATGATGGTTGTTCGAACAATGTCGCCACAGTAATAAATAAGCATTGTTGGAGGTTATATCTCTTGTCGAGACATGGGTCTCACCCTTGTGGTTCGTTGCATATTTTTAGGTAATCGGAAGTGACAAAAACAAACATGTGGCAGCAAAGAGGAGCTCTAGTAATGAATCTTTGAGAAAGTTGATTAGATGTCTAGTGTGTCCTGGAGTCATCCTTGTACTCTCAGGTCCGAGCAGGAAAAGTTTGTATATGATATTTCAAATGAATCAAACTTTTGTTAGTATATTAATGCTTGTTTGTGTGGCATATAGGAATATTGTTCTCCTATGCATATATGTTGTGGCTAAGGTGATATAATAATGTATATCAAATTCTTGGCATATTATGAATAAAAGAAAGATGTTGGGCTCTTATGCAAATATTTCTGAGCATGTGTTGACGTTGAAATCAGTTTTAATTTACCCATATTTTTGGTTATGTGATTAAATAGTGATCGATTGTGCTTTATGTTTTGAGTAAACTCGTTTACTGTAACGGGTTCTCATAAGTTGGTATTAGAGCTTTAGGTTCATCGAGTCTATAGGGACACTAGGACTTAGGACTAGGATGATGTCAAAATTAGGAATATGACATAAAATATGGTGCATACTGCCTAATCTTAGTATTTTGGTACCTTGGCCAGGTATTCAATTATTAAAGAAAAGGTAAGTACGAAACTCTTAGATTGTTATCTTTCTGATTACTCTGATCAAGTAGTCATTTTGAGACAATCTAAAAAGCATAACGAATAAGAAATCATGGTGTGAATATCTCAATCCTACCTTAAAAAAGATGGGAATTGCATCATTATCTATCAAAGCTTGAATGTTTGGTAACTATAAGAAAAAGATACCACACCATGAAATCTAAATCTAAATACAAATAAGGAAAAGAGGAGTTCTTGAATATGTGATTCAAGAAGATAATAAAGTAAAAGACAGATAAGTCTATGCTTATAAAGTGATTCAAGGTATGAAATCCACATAAGATGGAGAGAACTCGAATGATAATATAAAATGAGAAGATAAATGAGACAAATGACAAAGGAATAAGGTGGAACCTGAGTTAATCTTAGATCAACCTATGTGTGTAAGAAAGTGTTAATCTAAAATAAGCATGACGTTTTGAAAGAAATTAAGGTAGATGATCCATGTTTAATGAAGAAAATGTGGAATATGATGATTTACATGTTGATAAGTGGTTGAAAAACATAATAAAATAAGAGAACATACCCAAGTGTGATAAATAGTCATCAAGTAAGGAGTAATGAGATATGTTAATCATGATGATTCCTATGCTAATGGTAAGGAACCCAAAATTAAAAAGGTAAAATTATACATAAGAAGTTGTAACCTTCATAATGAAAATAGAATTGGTTACCTTTTTTCTAGTGACCCTTGAAAAATGTTTCTATGATGTGGGAAGTGTGTTTCACTTTGTGTCTTTCCTTTCTAGGGCACAACTTTCAAGTGGATCATTGCCACTTGGTACATGTGGATTCATTGTAAACATGAGAGTGGATAGCTTATTATAGCATAAGGTTGCTTGGACTATGATTTTAAGATCATAAAGTTTGTGATGAGTTTGCTTTTGATCCTTCCAATAATTTGGGAGACTCCTCTTATATATTTTGAAATTTATTATGTAGGTAAAAGTAGATGAGATACGGATGTGAGTTCCTTATAGCACATGAGGTGGATACCAAGGTAATGAATCCTAGTATCCAAGATGTATCAATAATATGGGAAGTATGTGAAGGTTGGAGATGTTTACTAAATGAACATATCAAGTATTCCTACCCCTTAAAGAGAGGGAGAGAGAGTTGACGATAACCCTCTAAATGTTGTTTGGAAGGAAAAACAAAAGTGATTCTATAATGTTGTGTATGGTTCAGTGATAGCTAATAGATATGTGATATCGTGTTCCTTTAAGATAAAACTATGATCAAATATCAATGCATAAGAGTTAGATTGGATGACATAATTCACATAACCATGATGAGTTTAGAAGCCTTTAGACTAACCAATGTACAAATAGAATTTATAAATAGGAGGAATAGAGTGTTCCAGTCATGTCATACAAGTTATATCAAGCTTTGAATAATGACATGTCAAAGTATTTCAAATATGGTAAAAAAAATATGATCGACATTTCTTCAAAAACCTTAGGGTTTCCGAAGCAACAATAGCTATGAGACAAGTTGAACAAGAGTGAGATGGGGTTGATTAAATGTCTTTATGGGATCATGATATGCATTCTAAGTAGGTTGTGTAAATCCTAGTAAGGTGAAGATAATGTTGTTGTTTCACCCCTAACAAGGTTGACTAGGAATGATGATTCCTTGTATGGAATGATAGGTGCCAACATCAGCATTTCTTTTTATGCTGAAAAAGAAATGACAAGTGTTGTAGTGTCAGCGTATCTAGAAAAAAAAGGATGGATACATCATTTTTTTATGCTTCAAGGAATGGTATGGGATACATGCCATGATTGATAAAAAGCCAGCAAGTATGACGTTTTAATAATGTGTTTATACAATAGATATGTTTTTAGGATGATATCTAGAATTTAAAGTTGAACATTACTACTAGAGTTGTACAGATGACACAACAAATTTCTACATTCCATATTGAGAATGTCTTCTTAGATGGGGGTTTTTGTGCTGACCCAATATGAGATATGTATGAATGATGTGACAACACCATGATATGTAAGTAACCATGTGAAGGTAATAGGATGAGGTGCAAAGAAAGTACCCATATTTGTTTACCTTGGATTTTGGGGGCGAAATCCCTGTTAGGGGTTTATAGTTGCAAGACCCCTAAACTTGCTTAATGATTTGAATAAGTTTAATTATCATAATTGAATTCTTATAATCCTAATATAACCTTGTGATATGTTTTGAAATCATAATACAAGCTTAAGTTTCAAATTTGGTCCAATTTGGACACTGTTTGAGCAAGTTATGCAATTTTATACACATTTGGACTATTATGCAATTTACCCTATTGAGAGATTTGCTTTGCAATTTATCACTTGCATTATGTTGTTTGGATATTATCTCATCATTATTGATCTTTTTGAGCCATGGGGCACCTATTTAAACCTTGGTTTGAAGGTGTTTTCTCCAAGGGTATTTTAGGGTTTACCCCTTCATGGATGAGCTACCTTTAGTAGCTATCAACTAATGAGTTATTTGTTTTGCTTGGAAATTCAAGAAACGATGGACAAGCATGTCTCTATGGACGGTTGGGGAGCTGTTTGTATGTGTGCTTATATATTCTTAATGGTTTAAGGCCATGGACACTTGTAAAGATACTAGAACTTCAACCTTTTCTTTTTCTTTATCTTAAAGTTTCATATACTTATCCCTAAGCACCAAAATGAGACATTTTCTCTCCACCACCTCACTCTTTCTACAAACCTCATACTCCCTCTGTGTTGCTGCGAATTTCCTATCCAAGGAAGAAGAAAGAGGGGATCTTCTTGGAAAAAAGAATCTAGGGTTGCAATTGACTTCCTTTTAGGGTTTAAAAAGCTTCCTTCTAGTGATCTTGACCTAAAAGAGTAACAATCCCCTTCTTTCCTCCATTATTTCTTTGTTATCCTCCCTCCTAGCTTTATCCAGGTCGTAACCTTACTAGTTCATGGTAAAAATTGCTCTAAAGCTCTAGAACCCTACCTTTCTTGCTCCTTATGCTTAGGGTTTGCTCATTTGATGAAGAAAGGTGCTAGATGGACGAGTTCATAGCTTATTCTTAGATTTTCTACCCTACCTGCTCAATTTTTGTGTGTGTGAGATTTCATCTTCTCATTAGAGGCAAGTTTTATAACTTGCTCCACATTTATTGCTTATCATAAGCTTTCTAGATCATGTTCTTGCTTGAAAATGATGATCCATGCGCTAAAAAGCTATGCTTGACTTAGATTTCAATTTTTATAATGTTCTCTGTTCTGATTTCAGTTCTAGATGAACCTGTGATCATGCTTACATTATTCCTAAGGTATAATATGACTTGTATCAGGTTGGTTTGACAACCTATGGTGCTAAGCACCTATCAACCAATGGTCAATTTTAGGGTTTTAAGTTGATTTCTTCTATAAACACATGACCCATTAGTGGTACATTTGCAACAAATGATGGTGTTATCTTCATGACAACTGATTATGGTGACCAAGGGTGTCAACTGACGTTCACCCCTTAGGTCAGGTTTTGGATCAATTAGAAGTTTAATGATCAACCATTAAGTACCCTACTGATGTTATCAATCAATGATGACATTAGCTTAATATTTGATGCTAATTAATGAATATAGTATTGATCTAACAACCTATGGTGATTTAATAGTCACTAATGATGGTGGATCAGGTCTCTACAACCTATGTTTAGTTAATCATTGTAGTTGTAGCATCAATTAAGCCTTAGACCAATGGTTTCTTGGGTCACTTGATGCAATGGTCAGACCTATACTGTAATTGATGGTTTTAACATATGAACTTAACCCAATGGTCAAGATATACTATTTATTCCTCCAATAAAGTATAATGATGGCTATGTTGGTCCTAATAATGTGATTTAGATGGTTTCCTTTATATGATCAACTTAAATAGCTTACTTGTTGACAATGGATGGCTTGTTTTAAATGAACAATCAATTTTGGATTTTACCCTACTCTCAATGGACCTTTTTGTGTTGTTAATCATGGGATCTCTAGGGTTAGATGGTGAATCTTTCTAGAGAAAAAATCAAGGACTTCATAGGTGGTTTATCCAAGGTGTTACTTATGTAAACAACCAATGGTCTTACCTTTTAAACATCCAATGGTTCTGGGTGACATTGTGGTATGGTGATATGGGTTGAATGATGATGGAACAAATGGAGGGTTACCCTTAATTAGGTAGTCTTACCTATTCACTCATATGAATATAAGGGATTATAACCATATTGTGTTGATATGTAACCCTAGTAAGGTAATGCTTGTTATACCTAGCTTTAATATAACTAAATTATGGTAATTGGGTATGAATGGTCCTTGAATGATTAATACAATCATGGAGTACTCTTTTATTGTTGTTGAAACCATAGTATGCTATAACCCGACGGTTACACCTTGATTTATGTGTGGACTCATACTTGAGAATAATATGCAATGTGATGATGATGCTTCACCCTATGCATCCATAATCCAATAGGGATGTTGTGAGTTAGGGTTTAGGTATGAGTGCTGATTAGTAACATTAATATACTTTATCTTGTTGAACGTAACTCTAGTGCAAATAGATAAAGATGAGTATCCATGTGTAACCTTCTTATATGATGGCATGATGGTAAAATAACCTCCTTAATATGATCATAACCTTAATGTGTTTTAATTGGTAGTTATCATAGCCACATGGTTGATACTTTCTTATACTAAACCTGTGCATTATGAATATGATGAGGGTTAATCATATCGAAATTCCTGGCATGTTGATGTGATAAAGGAATGTTCGTAATGTTAACATAACCGTGCTATGATTGTTCATGAATATCTCCCAGCTTATTAATGAAATATTGTGTTGATATGGTCTATTATATGTAAGTGATGCTGTTGAGCCTTGCTATAAGGCATGGATAGATAATGATGATCTTGCAGGGAATAATACGATGGTCTTAATGACCTTTGGGCATGGTTGAGCCCTGAATGAGGTGTAATCCTTTTGTGTTGATAAGGGTTGATAACATGTGATATTGTGAAAAGGATTTATATCTTGTGATAGTATGATGACTAGTGTAGTCTCATGAATGGCAAATGAACAGTACCATGTGATGATGAGATGAGAAATTGTGTTTCACATGTTTAATAACTTTTGAAGTTGTGATACTTATACGCTTGCTAGATGTGAATTAGGGTTTGTATGTCCATTTGTTTAATGTAGTCTTAATTCACCCAATTGGCATAACTAATCAAGTTGAACTCTAATCATGTAGTGCCCTGTGCCATAGATCCATCTGAGTGTCAGAACTTGCCAGATGGTGAAACCAGTATTCCTAAGGGAAACTCGGAGCACATACTGATGAGTATGTGAGGTATTTGTCATCCTAAATTCAAGTGTTTAGGGAGGATGACTGCTGTCATACCTAGCCCTCAGTTTGATAATGGCTACGGTCATGTCTCAGTGATTATATATGTGATGTTATTGGAGGACAATTGCAGTTGTACCTCGAATGGTAGGATATGCGTACGCACCTCTTTTCACTAGTGCCATGACATGTACTAAGGACGGACTAGGTTGTAGTAGCTTGACCTTATGTGTCGATGTGGCGGACCCGTACTGACCGGGGGCGGAGAAGATCTTAGGAGTCCGACTCTTCCTAGATCTTGTATGACACTGATTTTGACTTAGGAGTAGTCAGTTGGAATTTTAGTGGTATCCTCAATTTCCTAAGGGCATAATAAAAGATATAAAACGACCGTGTAGCATATCTGTTAGGGTTATACACAACACTTCATATTGGATGATAACCCTTATTTGCTTTCTTTTCACTGAGATCATGTATAGTACAATAAGAGATAATAGATATACTTATGCTACAGTTATGCTTATGTTTTAAACATGCTTATGTTGTCAAATATACTGACACTGATGGTTAAGATGTTGCTGCTAGCTATGTTTAATATTGCTATCCATGCCTATGTAATTAGAAATGCTTAAAAACTGCTAATCATGCCTATGTACTTCATTATGTTATGATGTTAGTTCTACTTATGATATAAATCTGTTCCCTTTATTTGAGATGCCAATATTGATAGTCATGTTATGTTACTAGACATATTCATGATGTTAGGGATGCTTATGCTACTAGATTGCTTGTATTCTTAGCAAGGAATATGCTGATAGTCAGATTAATGATAATGATTGTTATTAGATGCAATTTTGATGATATTTGAGTGGATATCTATCCAGAGAAATGGGTTTATTTGTTGTCTATATATGCATTGATGATCATTCTTGTTGTTAAGATTGTGTTTAATCTGTTTAGCATATTTAAAATGTTTAATCTGTTAAATTGATTATTAATTACTCCAACTGCTCAATTATTTAATATTTAAAATGTTGTAATAAATAACTGTTATTGGAGGTTATATCTCTTGCTGGGAGATGAGTCTCACCCTTGTAGTTCCCCACATATTTTTAGATAATCGGAAGTGACGAAAATAAACATGTGGAAGCAAAGAGGAGCTATAGTAATAAATCTTTGAGAAAGTTAATTATATATCTAGTGTGTCCTAGAGTTGTCCCTGTACTCTTAGGTCTGGGCAGAAAAAGTTTGTATATGGTGTTTTAAACGAATCAAACTTTTGTTAGCATATTAATACTTGTTTGTGTGTCATATACGAATATTGTTCTCCTATGTATATATTTGTGGCTAAGACGATAGAATAATTTGTATCAAATTCTCGGCATAGTATGGATAAAAGAAAGATGTTGAGCTCTTATGTAAATGTTTTTTAGCAGGAGCTGACGTTGAAATCAGTTTTAATTTATCCATATTTTAGGTATGTGATTAAATAGTGATCGATTGTGCTTTGTATTTTGAGTAATCTTGTTTACTGTAATAGGTTCTCACATCAACACTCATCACACGTTGTTTGATGTACTTTGACATCATCCATTGTGACCTTGGATAAGGGTTGCCATAAAGGTGGTGCTCGAGTGCATTGCGACACATGGGGATGACTGTGAGTGTTGTACATGAGATTTTTCCCTCCTACTAGGCCTGAAAATAGGTTGGATTTCGGAGACCCGACTTGAGACCCGGACCCACCCAAATTCCGTAGTGTCCAGACCCGACCCGACCCAAAAAAAACTGAATATTAGGATTTAAAATTTGCGCGACCCATTTTGGCCCGACCCTATAAGCCGGACCCGAGTAGACCCAGTCAGACCCTCGTTGCCTCGTGATGAGGGCCTTCGTCCCGGGAAAACAGACCTTCCGCAAATATAATCTGCATCATGCCTCGTGTGAACTGTGAATCCTCCACCTCCACTCGCCGGAGACGAGGGTCTCTTTGCCTGATTCCACCAACATCAACTTCCCCTTACTATACCGATCCACCCCTACTCAAAACCCTCTTCTTCCCATCACCCTCATCTCGAACACCATAATCTGCGACCACAGTGACATCCTCTTCCTCCTCCCCTGGAACCGACGCGTGTATTCAACGGCCACTATTGGGTCCTCCCCTGGAGTCTCATGTCCTCCCCCCCCACCTCAGGTCACGGAAGATGTTGATATCGGGTGTCAGAACGTGAGCCCTGCCTGTCCTACTTTCCACATCACGCGGGCCTCGATGGCGATGGCACGTGCGAGGGGGGGCCACGTCGTCCTTTTGAAGGCCACAGCAGCGAGGATGACTTGCAGGAACATGGTCACAGCTGGAGTCTCGCCGACGCCAGTGGAGGGACTCAGACCACCATTGTTAAGGTGGGATGCCGAGTCGATGGACGCCAGAGGCATTGTTGGAGAGGAGGGAGATGAGGGATTGGGCACGGGTTGGGAGTGGGAGGGTGGTGTTGAAGAACGGGTACGTTGAGTGGTCTAGGGAGGAGCATGGAAGGACGGGGGACACGATGGCCATAGGGAGGAACAACAGGAGGAAGACGAAGAATAGGAAGGGGGATTTGGAGGTTTATTCTCCATTGTTCTGTTGAGATAGCTGAATGTACAGCAGCAATCGTGGTAGGGTAGGGGTTTCTCGGGGTTTTGTACAAGGAAGATAGGTAGTAGCTCCTTGAATTGGGTTAGTTCAGGGGGACGATGACTTGGGAGTCTCTTAGCCTAATTCTACCAGGGCAACCAACCCCGGCTGCTCTTCCTACGGAGTTCGGATTCCCACCAGGTCTGTGACGGTGCCCTCTTCAAGGAAGTGATACAAGGATGAGATAATCGCTGCCGCGTGGGGTACTGTGAGAAAGAATTGCAGACTGTTGATTCGATAGGGGTGAAAGAAAGAGGTCGGAGCAGAGCAGGACTTAGAGGAGGCCTGCAAGAGGAGAAGCACCGTCAATGACTGTACTAGTTGCCTCGTGAGAATAAGTTTGTCCCATCTTACGCTGCTCTGCACTCAGGTTGCTCGGAGACCCTATTTTCGGGTTGGGTCGGATTGGGTAGGGTCAGGTCGGGTAGCAGAATTTCTGCGAGGCCTACCTCCTACAGGAGTATGATATCATGTCCACTTGATAAAAGAGACTGAGAAATGCATGGATATGTTGGTGTGAGTCCATATGTGTTATTGAGCTTACATATATCTCAGAGAGTCTGCTCTACTTTAAGGAACATAGATTGAACATTGAAAAGGTTGACGATTCCATGCCTCGAGTTCAATCTGGATATCAGTGACACAGAAACTATGATATCAACGTAACACCAATAACATGTTGTAGGTTGAAGTTGTTCTCCAACTTTTTGATTACTTGGGTAGCAATGTTGTATTGCTAGATACCACTCATTACTTGTGATGTCATAAATCAGTTAGGGACATTCACTACCAACGTAACTTGGAACCTATAGGGTCACACAAATAGGATGCACTTGGAATAGGATTTTATTCATGAATGTAGTTTTAACTTGATTAGGAAGATGTTAGGTATTAAATCTAAACAACAATGGTTAAAAGATAACTGACTGGACTATAAACCAACTGGTTCAAGTATTAAACCGAACGATTCAAGTGTCAAGTCAATTGAACCAACATTAACAATCATAACCATGAGATATTCGGTTTAGCAAGTGAACCGATCGACTCATGTTTGTGAACTGACCGGTTCAGATTGTGAGCCGACCATTTGGTTGATCAATTCGACTAAATCAAGGATTGATGCTAACGTCAAGTTGTGCACTAATCGAATATTAATTGCCAATACACGAAACATAGTGAAATGACCAATTCAAAGGTTGAACCAATCGTCTCACATGCCAAGCGATCAGTTCACTATTGAAACGACCATTTCATTATTTGCGGACTATGAAAGGAGGCATTTGCTGTTATTTTGAGGCCTTACCTCAATGGCAAAGGAATTTTTCTCGTCCGTTGTTGATCCGGTCATCTATCTCAGAGTCATCAACATTTTCTTCGGGACAAGAATGGTTATATCCTGGCAGTGAGCTTCTCGTACATGTCCAATCCCTCTGTGTTTCCACCGGGGCCAACCCAAAAAAGACTAGAGTTCTGAAACGTCGAGTTTCTCTTTTGGGGTATTCTCTTCGCTCTCTTTCCCGACCTGTCTATACTCTTTTTTTGAGGGGGGGATTTCAAATTACTTAGACGAGTCTGGGAAAGTGGAATCTTGGAATGTCTCACCTTGCTTGATTTAAAAGACATACAATGATACTTCCCAACAAGTCCTCTATCAACAAAAAAAGATCATTTCTCCCCCCCCCCAACTTCTGACTTTCCTTTCATTCCAGAGTATCTCACCGAAGAATGAGGAGTCCAACATTTCACAATGGCAATGTACTCCCAAAAAAATAGTTCTCTGCTCCTTCCTCTCTTTTCTTTCAGTCTATCCAGTAGGACTTTTCCTTTTGCGGGACAAAGGAGATGCATACTTAATTTGATTGCCCCTACATTTCAAACAAGACCCGAGACAAAGTGGGACCAGAAAGGAAAGAATAGATCCTCAATGTTCAATTGGGAAACTTTCTTATCAAGTTTTAAAGATTTTGCATTGATATCCCTCCAAATGTACAAAAGGTGGACATCGTGAAAGAACCCCAATAAAAATAAACCTAATTTTCCATGATATGAACTATAAAACCTAACTAGCCCTATTTTTTCCATATCTGTAAGACCCCTGACATGTGTTTTGGGTTAACCCTATTTGCTTTGGCATGATGATATGTTTACAACCTTGATCTAGTCTTTGAGATGATATCAGAGCTTGTGGAGAGATTTAGTATCCAGTTTGAGCTTGTTTGGATGATGTTTGTGCTTTGTGCGTTGGTTTTGGTGCAAATTGCAATTTACCCAAGTTGAGGGGTTATCTTGTAATTTGTCACATGTAGAGTGTTCCTTCTCTCTCTTGGCTTCGTGATAGAAGTTTTAGTACTTTTGGGATCCTTGTTTGAGTTTTGGTTGAGTGGTGGAATCACCTTGGGTGATTAGGGTTTTTAGGGTTGTGTGTGTGTCGACCCATGTGTACCTTGTGGGTGTAGCAACCTATGTCACGACCCATGGGTTGTTTTGTGGGTATCACAGTCGAGACACCCCCTCCAGGTGTTGTGGTCATGACCAAGATGATTTTGGGTGATCTTGGGTTGAGATAGTTGCCTTTGTATAGAGTGTCTCAACCTAGGAGGGGTTGGTGACTTGTGTCGCCTTGTTATGTTTGGTGGTGTTGTCACAACAATGGATGGTGTTCCATGGTGGGTCACGACCGCGACCATGTTGGGTGACCTAGGTGATCGAGACCCAACATAGAGTGTATCACCATCTCTTGCATATGGGTTTTAAGTGGTTGCATGTTAGTTTCTTGGGTGTACAAGTGTCTCTTTGGAGTCCTATCTTGTTGAAATCTCATCTATTACCCTACCTCTCTCCTCCTTTGCTATAAAATACTCTTATCTCCATGCAAGTGACATTTTTTGGCCATCTTCTTTCTCCTTCCTTACTTGGATGATCTTGGAGATTAGTGGAGCAAGGAGGTGATGTTCTTGGTGCCTTGAAGGAGGATCAACCTTGCATGTGGTGCTTGTGGTGACCTTTGATAATCTTGTACCTCAGTAAGTGTTTAGCTTTCCTTTATAGTGTTTTCCTTGGATCTTATATCCCATATTTTCCCTTTTTCTCAACCTTAGACCATGTTTTGACATGGTGGTAGTTCTTGAGAGTAAACTCCTCCTCACAAGGGGTCATAGTCCATGTTTTAACAAGGACACACCCAAGTGAGAGGAAGTTTTTTCTCTCCTTTCCCCCCTCTTTTTTTGGTTCGGCCTTGAGCTTCTTGTTCTCTTTCCTTAGGCAACCTTTGACCATGGTGTCTTCTCTTTCTTGAGGTGTTCTGTAGATGAGGGTTGATCTTTTGGTGGAACTTTATCATCCTTGGGATCATGTGTTTGGAGCTTGCAATCCTTGAAGAGACCTTCTTTCAAGCGGGTCATGTAACTCTTAACCTTCTCTATTAATGCAATTCTAATACATGCATGCTACTATTTTCTATGTGTAAAATGTATCAATAATATGCCAGTAGATGATGTTAGACTCTAGAACTTAGTTGGTGTTGATATCATGCTTGGTTTGGATGGAATCTGAAACCCTAGTTTTGTACCCGATTTATGGTGATTATGGTGCAATGATGTTTTCCCCCTATCTCTTGATCTTGGTTTTGGTTGCATGCATGACGATCGAGTGTTTTGGAGTTCTAAGAAGTTTTTGTTTTGTTTTGGTGCGATTTAACTTGGTTCCCTTTCTCGTTTGAGACCCCTTTTCATGGTGGTTTCATGATGCAATTGCTAGGGGTTTGATGACTGACTTTGGGAGACGTTTTCCTTCTCAAGATAGGTGATGTTCCCCACTACTCTCTTTTGTTTTCTCCATGTAATTACCTCTATTTTGATCATGGTTATCCTTAGTTTGACGATGATCCTTGGTCTTGGTGGTGGTTTGACTATTGGTAGTCGTTACACCTAGATCTTTTTGTGGTATTCGTTGAGATGATGGTTTGCCATTTGGTCAAGATACCTACCCTGACTTAGTTAGGACCTTGCTTTATTTTCAGAAGAGTTATAAGATCTTATGATGTTAGTGACCCTTACCCTTTTCGTGGTTGTGACGTTTCACCTATCTATTTTTGTTCGCGACCCATGGTGTGGTTTGAGGTCGAGACATGCCCTCCCTAGTGTGTCGCGGTCACAACATCACGTTGTTGGTCACAGTCAAGACACCACAGATGGTTGATGGTCACGACCCATGCTGGCGGGTGGTTTTGACACATGGTTAATGGATGGTTGAGACACATGTTTGAGTACTCGATCAATACAAATTTATGAGTAATTTATAAGCCATATGTAATGATGTGTGGATAGTTGTTTCCTTAACCCTAAAGTGTTCCAAGAACATGGGAGGTGCCATATCTAGAGTTTAATGATTTGATGTCTCTATAAAACCCTAATCGACTAAGCATGGAGCCCTAACCCTAATGATTATCTATATGATGTGTTTGCTTTTGCTCTTTTGAGATAATCGTCTTTCTATAATGATTTTTCTCTCTCTTATTTATAAGCCCCTAACCTTGCAGTCTGGAGTTGCAATGTATCCTTATTTATTGTAGAGTTTGTTATGGTTGTATACGTTGTAACTTGATTGATGCTAAAAGTCACCCAATTGGCTAGCTAATCAAGTGAAACCCTAATCATGTAGGTGCCCTCTACCATTAATCCTTTCCAGCGTCAACTCGAATTCCTAGATTGGTGAAACGAGTATAACTTGGAGCACATATTTTTTAATATGTGGGGGTGTAAGTTGAGGTATCTCCTTATGTTCATAAGTACATGTTGTATGAGATGACCATGCGTGATACGATCTTCTTGTGATATGAATGGTCATGCATGACCATGCATGAGCCTGTTCTTCTAGCATCGTTACATGTACCAAGGTGGGCTAGGTGTTTTATATATGGATGACCATGCGTGAGCTGATCCTTATGTTGACTATATGTCACTTTTTTGTAGTTGACTGATATGTCTCTACGGTGTTTTCTCTTGTACTGACCAAGAGGTGTGGAGAGGTCATGGATTCCATCTCTTCCATTTGACCTTGTATGGCACCGATTTTGACTTAGCAGTGGTCAGTTGGATTTGGGTGGCACGACTCAAATCCTCAGGGCAATAATAAAAGATGTAGCACAACCATGTAGTATATGTACTTAGAATGACACACTTATCACATTGGTTGAGCCTTTGACTTATCTTTTTCCTGATTACTTGAATTATAAGATGGTAATAGAAGTCAACTGTTATACATGTTCTTCATATTCCTTTTTAGAATATATTTTGATCTACTATTCAATGGTAGCTGCCTAGTCTTGCTCAATCTATTTCATCTGTTGAGTGTACATATCATTAGTTTGAATCTACCCTACCTGCTTAGTATGTTGTTCTACCTACTTAGTATATTGTTTTATCTGTTTAGCTTATATGTGCTTTTAATAGACGTTGGCAGAGAGTTATATCTCTCACTGCGACAGTTGATCTCACCCATTGGGTTTCTACATCCTTTAGGTGATCGAGCACGAGGAAGTAGAGATCATGTTGTTGGTGCTGAGCAGTAAGAGAACCAATAGTTGTCAAAAGGTTGGATATGTTGCTTGTGTATACAAGTAGAGTCCTACGTGTCATCCCTGTACACTCAGGTTATTGGGAAGGTTTTTGTTGTATGTACCGATACGAGGTTTTGGATTTATGCATGTTGTTGCATATATATTGCATATATATATAATCACATGAATGTCTCTCATTGCATACTACCAATAGAACTATCTAGGCATGAGGAGGATTATAAAGTTGACAATAATTTTGTGAGTGGTGATCTTCCCCCTTCATGATACTATATGTGATTCATAATAGTAGGAGATGGGTGCAGGATGAGGAGAATGAGAGACACATCTCCCCCTATAGAAGATGTACTAATTCGTTAAGGTTCCCCTAGACTACAGATTTCAATGTGGTCCCACTCCTTCTAGTTATGGTAGGAGACACAAAGAGATTTTGTGATCTCCCCATTGCTCTTACAAAGATTATAGTAGAGCATGATATAGATCATGTTTGGATATGTAGAAGTGAAGATTTTATGGAGGAGGATTATCAAGAGGGGAAATGGTAATCAATGAGATATAAGGAGGGGTCATGATCACCAAGGAGATTTGATAGGGATATGGTACGAAGAGCCCTTTGAGTTAAAGAAAATGCTTAGGCTGGCATGAGGGTTTGATTGCATGTGTTTATGGAATCCTTGCACTTATAGAATATCATAGGTGCATGTAACTAGCGCTCAGAGAACTCTCTTTGTCGAATTTATAGACGACACTAACTTTCATTGGTGGTAGTGATGGAACCTTTCATGAATGTCGTGTTTGCAAATGAACTAGTTGACATTGTGAGGTTGGATTTTTCAACAAACAATGAGGATTGTTTGTTGAATATGGGGTTTTATGTGCATAAATTTCTCAACTCATACGTGTTTGAGTTGCACCAACAACATAGACAAGAATATTGATGGATGGTGCTAGACATGTCATCTTTGTTTCAAAGATCTATGATAAGTTTAAGAATAGGGAGAGGAGAGAGTTGTGGGGTTCCTTAGTGGACTTGGATGGTAGAATTGGGAACTAACCTTTGATGATTACTAGGGACTTTAGCATTATGATTTTTATATATTAGAAAAGAGACATTCATCCCCATACAAACTTGGTGTGTCTGATTTCAATGTATGGATCATGGATGTTGATATTGACAATTGTGTTATATGGTAGTGCCTTCACTTGGGTGGACAAGTAGGATCATACTCCTAGTACTTAGGAGCATCTCAATAGCAGTTTCATGAATGATTTGTGGGGATCTAATTTGAAGACACTTCTCAGTCATGCTAGGATCTTGCATGATTTCCATGTGCTTTTTCACACTAATGGGTTGGTGGCACACTGCTTCCTCTAGAAATTCTCCTTTCTAGAAGTGCGATCGTCTCACACTAGATATTTTGATGTAATAATGGAGGCCTTGAAGATGGCATTATTTGGTAACCCATCATTCAATTTCTTTGCTAAGATGTCCAACTTTTAGAATAATTTGAAGGTTTAGAAGGATGTTTTTGGTGATCATTTGTAGAGGAAGACTGACTTTGAGGAGGTTGTCCATACCCTTCAGGTGAACTTTTAATATGATCCATTGAATATTAATGACATAATACTTAGGGAAGCAGAGAATGAGTTAGAGTTGGCATTTGATCATGAAGAACTCCTTTAAAAAAATCTCATATCACAAAATTTATCACATGATGGTCAAGTTTAGATTCAAGATGAATATGGTTTAAAAACCATTTGGAGTAAGTATCTCTGTTGATGAATTATGGTGATATGTCTTACTTTGTAGATGATTTTTATTGGGAATTCTTTCATGAAGATGATGGTGATCAAGATATTCCTCTCAATCACCTATATCTTCTGTGGATCCTGTTACTATTGGCTATGAAGGGTGACATGTATATGGTGGATACACCTTTAGTTGAGGATATTATTACGTCCATCAATGAGATGAAAAGACACTCCAACCAAGGATTGGATGGGTTCACAATGAGTTTTTATTTGGCGGACTAGGAGATTGTTTGAGATGATGTGGTGGTCCTTTCTCACTTTTTTGTAGGCATTCTATTGCATTGTAGCCTAAAGTACTTGATTCTCATTCCAAAGGTAGACATTTATTGCTACCTCTCAACTGACTATAGACAAATATCAGTGGATAATATCTCTTTGAGGATCATTGTCACTTGTTGAATAATCGATTAGCTACACTTTTTTCTGTCATTGATATCTACAGAGTAGGGTGTCTTTGTTTAGATAATGGATATTATTAACTGTATCCATTTTACCCTGGATATTATATATGATATTGATAAGTAGTTTGATGTTACCAACATGGTGGTTAAGATTGGTTTGTCAAGGCATAAAAGAAAGTAAGCTAGCCTTTTGTGAAGGTGTTGTTGTGAAGTTTTTGTATGAACAATAAGTTGACCGACTTGTGTATTTCCCTCTTTGTTTGTTCATGTAATTCTTTCTCATTGTTTGTTCATATCTTGGGTTTCTTTTACATGATAAAAGGGAAGAAATAGGGTCCTATGTTGTCTCCTTGCCTCCTCATTCTTGTTGAGGATGTGTTTGGCAGAATATTTCTACATGAGACAACTTGTAGGAGATTGGAAAGCTGATCCTCTAGAGATCAAGTCAAGGCCACACCGATCTAGATGTATGCATATGACATGATTTTATCATCAATGGTAGAAGGGATTCATTTTTTATGCTCATGAATCTCTTAGAGGATTATATAGGTCTCTCCTGGAAGTATATCAATATAATTATATATGTTTTGTCTATTGGGAGGTGAGACAATAGAAGGAGACAAGATACTGAGGAGATGGTTCATCTCTAGGATAAATGGAACTTGATTATGTATTTTGGGGAACCCCTTGTGAGAGGCAAGCTTACTTCTACACAATTCTTATCTATTATGGGCCGAATTTGTTAAAGGGTGATGGGTTGGAAGGGGAAACCATTGTCTTTTATAGGTTGGATCAAGCTTATTTGAAATGTGCTCCTGTCTATGGTAATGCACACATTTTGGCATGATTGGTAGTGTGGGAGAAATTTTAGCTCTCTTGGCCCCAGACATAGTGGAAGTGGATTTTTTATTCTAAGTTCATGATTTGTGGATCTTGAATGTTGATTGGTACTAGGTCTTATTTGTCAATGTCCTTACACTGGAGGGCATGATCATATCCTTGCATTTCCAAATTTTCTACCGAGCTTATCTAGATAGCATATTTGGTGGCTTCTTCTCTTTTAGATTGGCCAAGAAAGTGATTTCACATCCTCACACACAACAACATTGTTCTTCTCTTAGTTGTGGCAAGTAGAGACATCTTGCCATGAGAAATAATAGTGACGTGGAAGACATTCAAGAGAGCTATTCTAAATGATGCCAATATCCAATGGTGCATGATTTCTCTATCCCCAAAATGTAGGTGTTGTGATCAACCAATTCAAGTGACGTTGTATCATATGTTTATGGCTAGGGACCTCACGAAGTAGATGTGGGAGTATGCTCACGCACGATGGGTCATTGAGTTGGATTAACAGAGCTAATGGACATGGAATTGATGTTGGGTAAGTGTTGGATGATAAGGAGGCTCAAATCATTTGGGGATGGTTTCATAGTGCATTTCTTATTACTATTTGTTGGGTGATTTGTATTTTCGTATGCAAGGAAAGATTTGAAAGCTCTCAAGAAGATTTGATAAATCATGGAGGATGTTGCTTTCTTCGATTAATGTGTTGATCAAGAAAAGATCCTTTTACAAAGTGGAGTGTTGGGGGGTTATAATCGAGTCTTGTGGATGATTTGTGGGAACTTCAAAGAAGAAAGAATACCATCCAGTTTGTCAAATGGATTCCACTTGATATTGATAAACAAAAGTTTAATATATCATTTGTGTGGGGGTGTGGCATAATTGTAGATATGAGGAGGTAGACAACAAGTGTGTATTAAGGACAAAACGGGGAATATAAATATAGATTTCTTGTTTAATTACAAGTTTTTGGTTTATTGGAGGAATACATCTAAGATGTGATCACAATGTTAAGATCAACAAGGAGAAGAATGTGTTCTTATCTCATATGGATCTTCAACATTACAAGTTTATTATATGGTTTTGGGGGATTTTAAAAGTTCCTTGGAAGATATTTACCTTGAAAGAATTCAAAAGGATTTTTATTGACCAAGCCATTTTTGATGATCATTTAAATCATGATCATATGTAATTGTGACAACCATTGATAGATAAGGTGAGAGAACATATGATATGATGGTGATTCAAAGACCCTAACCTTACCAAAAAAATATTATAGGGGTGATTTTGATTGACACTATATAGGTACCATACCTTACAATATATTGGGACCACACAAAATGATGTCTCTGGTGGTGTATAATTGGGGGTGATCCAATTGCATTATACCTACCTCTTTAGTGGACTTTTCTATAGGTTCTTGTTTTTTATTTTGTCTTTAGGGGGTCGCCTAGTTATCTGGAGCATGGGTTGGAAGTGATTAGTGATTATGATTTATGAGTGTTCTCTTTGATTTTTGCCTATATGGACAGGATAAGGTGAATGCAATCACCTCCCAACTTATTAAAAATAATCATCATTGGGTGACACAATTAATACCATGAAGACTAGTAGCAGAGACACTGTGATCATATATATATGGAGCTCTGATCATTCCTACCTGAGATAAAGAAAATACAACCATAGGAAACATGGTGACAATAAAAGAATAATCATTTATACATCAAAAAATAAAATCCAAGAGATGTATATAGCAAACAATAAACAAAGGTATGCCACACATCTAGATATGACTCGTTAATTGGAAAAAAACCATAGTTGCATGTTTTGTCACCTCTCCATATATGATGATGTATATCCTTTGAAAATACATGTACATATTGTCAAAATAAGGAATTGGATTATTATCTATAAATCATATATTGCGCCAGATTTATAGGTAGAATAGATGCATCAAGTACTGAAGAATTATATTATTTCCAATTACCAATCAGATACAAGACAATGAAATTGATCATATATATTGATGTATTGTGAATATACATTTGAATTGCATTTTATAACATATAAACAACTAAACCACTCATGATCCATGTTAGATACACAAAGAAGAAGTATGTTACATGATTAAAACAATGTGACTCGGGTTTGATGAAAAAACATATACTAGAAATAATGTCTAACTCAAGCAAGTAATATATAACTACTAATTGATAACCTCCAATCTTGGGATGATTATCTCAGTCTTTTCTTTAGTTTTCCACACTCTTTCTCAATTAAAATTATACATAATACCTAAATATTTCCTCTTATTGTAAATATACTATTAGACTAACTTATCCCGTTTATATTTACAGAAAAAGACACACAAAAATCATAAAAGACTCAACCAGCCTCAAGACCGCATGGGCTCAAACGGTCCCAAGACCGCATGAAGCCAATCGGTCCCGAAACTGCATGGAGTCACACGGTCCCAAGACTGCATGAAGCCAATTGGTCCCAAAACCGCATGGAGTCACACGGTCCCAAGACCGCATGAAGCCAATCGGTCCCGAGACCGCATGGAGTCATACGGTCCCAAGACCGCATGAAGCCAATCGATCCCGAGACCGCATGGAGTCACACGGTCCCAAGACCGCATGAAGCCAATCGGTCCCGAGACCGCATGGAGTCATACGGTCTCAAGACCGCATGAAGCCAATCAGTCCCGAGACCGCATGGAGTCACACAGTCCCGAGACCGCATGAAGCCAATCGGTCCCGAGACCGCATGGAGTCACACGGTCCCGATACCGCATGAAGCCAATCGGTCCCAAGACCGCATGGAGTCACACCATCCCGAGACCGCATGAAGCCAAACAGTCTTGAGATCCAAACGGTCTTGAGGTCCAAACGGTCTTGAGATCCAAACGGTCTTGAGATCCAAACGGTCTTGCGATCCAAACGGTGTTGAGGTCCAAACGGTCTTAAGGTCCAAACGGTCTTGAGGTCCAAATGGTCTCCAAACCGTTTGGACTTCACTTAAGGCCTATAAATAAGACCCCAAGGGTCCTCCAAAAGACATCAAGTTTCAAACGTCCAGAGGCTGCCTCAATCACTCCAGAGCAAATCCGACTTCCATCCTCCGCCCAGGGGCTGTCGGTCTGAGACCCACACTCCATCTCAAAGCTGCTTTCTCTCTCTCTGCCAAAGAAGGTGGGAAGAGGGGACCTCGTCATCGCGCAACCTGTGAAGCTAGTGGATCGTCTCTCTCTCTCCAAGGGGTTGACTTTCCTCTCTCCTTTGTGGGGATGACACACTCTCTCTCTCTCTTCTTGCCTCCTTCTTTGTCCTAGTTATGAGCGAGTAGTCTCTCTCACTAGGGTGCGGGGAGTAGCCCTACTACCCATGTTTTCATATCATGTAAATGTAATCCATAATTTGCAATGTAGAGATACTATCTTTTCAGTTCAACATAAAACGTTTAATGAATGCTTGTTGCTTGATCATCAACTTGTGTTATCTTTTATCTTTTAGTATGAATTGTTTACATTTGTACTATTAGATTCGAAACTCATTTGTATGTTGGTTCTTGGTGCATGTATCCACCATGCATCTGTTTCAATATCTAGGAGTGTCTTTCAAGAAGTGGAGTATACTCACTCCCATCGTTGTACTTTCATGCTATGAAATGGAATCAGTTGACGTGTGAAAGTACAACCTTTATGAGTCGAGGAACACACTTTGCGAAGGGAATGATGCAAAGTAGTTGACCATTCGTTCGGGGATGGCTGACTTTACAACATTCCCGCACTTCTCGTAGTTAGTTCTCCGAAAGGAAACTAAGTCTACAAAGATACTAATTGACTAAACTCTTGTTGTAGGTTATGTTTTACTTTGCATGTCTTGATCCATGTGTAGTGGCGGTGAAAAACCGATCACACCCTAGTGACTTTTATCATTGTTTAACTTCTTTAAATTTACTTGCTTGCTTTATTTTACATGTTCTTAGTTTAAAAACAATAAAACCAACCTTTCGATCTAAGTGCCTACTAATAAAAGACTAAGTAAAGTTCTAATGTTTTTCATCTTGTTGCTTGCAACAAGACCGTTGTCCTGTGGATTCGACCCTTAACTATACTACGATAAGACTTCCACGTATCTTAGCATACGTGGGTGGAGTTCTCTATCTAGTATAAGCAAGGATAAGCCTAAAGACTCACCATCTTTAGGATTTTTAGTTGGTGCACGCAATTCCACGTAAGTGGAAGCTCCATCAAAAATTGGCGCCGTTGCCGGGGACAACGGAACGTTTTAATTTTATTTAGTATCTTGCTAGTTGGTTAGGGTTTACACTTTCTTTTAATCATTAATCCATATCTTCTTGAATTCATTATATCTCTGTGATCATCTAAAAGGTGTTTTCTTTTCTCTACTCAGGTAGAAAATGTGTATGCGATCATCGCATAACCGCAGATTCTCCCCTGATCCAGAGTACGACTCTGAGGTAGAGAGAAGCTTCCATCGTCGCATCAGACTCAATCGCCAAAGAGCCAGGAAAATGACTGAAGATCAACGCCAGATTGCATTGGTGATGGAGAGGGTCAACGCCGCCATCACCGCTCAAAGAGCACAACTCATCGCTGATACTCGTGCTCAGATTCAAGCGGAGATTCGTGTGGAAGAACATGCCCGCATCAGAGCTGAAAATGAGGCAGCAAACCAAGCTGCTCAGTTGGAACTAAGGAACAAGCAGTTGAGGGATTATGCTGTCCCTAAGAACTATGAAGACAACCATCCGGTCCGACCTCCGATCATCAAAATTCCCAACTTTGAGATCCGGACCCAATGGATTCAGATCATACAGGGCATCTCATTCTCTGGAGGTTCTGGAGATGACTGCATGGATCATCTATAGAGGTTCAAGGCGCAGTGCCGACTGGTCCCACAGGCCGAAGTTGCCTTCGATGCAATAATGCTACATCTGTTTCACTTTGCTCTATCTGGGAGAGCTCTGAGCTGGTATAATTCACTTGACAGGGAGCCAATAATCACCACATGGGTTCCCCTGGAAGAAAAGTTCTTGGAGAAGTTCTTTCCCCCTTCACCGACTTACGAGATCAGGGGTAAGATTAATCACTTCTCTCAACTTCTCGGAGAATCACTTGCTGAAGCATGGGAAAGGTTCAAAGAACTTCTGCAAAAGTGCCCTCATCACGACATCTCCCAAAACCAACTAATAGAAAAATTCTATACGGGAGTGAGTGATGACATCAAGCAATTTTTGGATTCCTCATCTGGAGGAAACTTTATGAGAAAGAATTACGAAGATGCCTGGAAAATAGTCACACTCGGAGCTGAGAATCAGTCCAACTGGGGACGATCAGCTGGCAAAGGAGTCCTCAAGGTATATAAAGCCGAAGAATCAATATAGATGAAGGCTATTGCTGAAGCCTTGAAAACCATAGCTCATAAGCAACAAGCTCTCGAAACTTCTCTTGGAGAATTTGACAAGAAGAAAAATTCCTCAGTTTCAACAAGTCAAGGCTGCCACATGAACCTGTGAAGCCTGTCATGTATCTGATCATCCAACCCTTTCATGTGGTATGCTTTACAATGTGATGATGGATATGCATCCACCACCACAAAAGTATGAACCAATCACTGACCAGTCTGAAGAGCAACTGCCAGAACAAGTCAATTCTATTCATTCTATTCCTGGACAAGTCTATTATAATCCTAATCAGCCAAGGAACCACCCATGATTTCAGTACGGGAACCCTGCTGGGACCGCAAATCTGCAACACCAGACGTAGGGATGATCCTCCAGTAGGTTACCACCTGGATTCCCAAGCAATTTCAATCAAAATCAAGGGAACCCCAGGAATAACTTCCAGAGAGCCAACTACCCCAGGAACCAATCTGCCTACTATCAGTATACTCATCCTCCTCTACACCCATAGCTGCATCCTTAGTTACAACAACCTCAGTTAGCGCTGCCACCACAACAACCTCAACAAGGACAACAACAACTTCCTCAGAAAAATACTCCTTCTCAGTCGGAAGATGAAATGACTTTGATAAGGCAGATGCTGCAATCCCAACAGACTATGCTTGCTAATCAACAAGCTCAACAAAAAGCAGTAGAAGCTCAGCTAGCCTAAATTGCTGCACAACTGAAGCCTCAAGCAGGCACATTTGTAGGGCAGCCTGAATCGAATCCTAGACATGGACAGAATAGGCCTGAACAATTGAATGTTGTTACTACGAGATCTGGACGCACCCTTCATGAAACTACAAGGATCACTCTTGATGATGATGATACACCTACCTTTATGACAAATGAGATCCCGAAGCCAGGAACGAAGAAGTCCAAAGAGAATGCAAAGGGTAAAGGAAAAGAACAAGTGTCCACAGAGCCGAAAATCTTGCAGTATAAACCAAGGATCCCATATCCAGGAAGACTGCGAGAAACGGAAATGGATACCAGGTTCCAAAAATTCAAGGAGGCGATGAAAAAACTTTACATCGATATCCCACTCCTTGATGCTCTCTCTGAGGTACCGACTTGGGCAAAATACCTCAAAACTATGTTATCAAGGAAGTACATCACTAAGGAATAAGAAACTGTCAAGCTTGCCCAGATCACCTCTGATATCATCCTCAATAAAATGCCAAAGAAGAAGAAGGACCCAGGTCCCTTCGGAATTCAATGTTGCATTGGAAATGCATCAACCAAAAAGGGATTAGCTGACCTAGGGGCCAACATATCCATTGTGCCCTATTCTATGTGCAAACGATTAGGTTTCACCGAATTGCTGCCTACAACAATGACAATTCAGTTAGCTGACTCTACCATCATCGCACCTCTGGGGATCATTGAAGATATTCCAGTGAGGATAGGCAAGGATGCCTATGTCCCGTGCGACTTTGTCATCATGGACATCAAGGAAGACTTGAGATACCTGGTAATTTTCGATAGAACTTTCCTCGCTACTGCCAGGGCGCTTATCGATGTTGAAGCTGGTACCATCATTCTAAGACTCAGAAAAGAAGCGATTCAATTTCGAGTTCTTAACAACATGGAAGGCCCTAGCATTCAAGAGGAAGTCTTTCTCCTAGACGCAATACACCAAATGTCTCAATTAGAAATATCTGAGCCAACGGACGAGTTAGAGAATGTCCTAACCAACCCAGAAGTCGAATTCTCTGCAAATGAGTTGGTTCAACAGTGTCTGCAACACTTAGAGAAGGCCGAAGAAGCACCGACGGCCACCTTTGAAGAACTCAAAGCTGTCACCATTATAGAAGCAACTGAACCACCTAAGGCTCCTGAGATGAAGACTCTGCCCATGAGACTCAAATATGTCTACTTGGACGAGGAAAAATTATGCCCGGTTATCATTAGTTCCACCTTAACAGAAGACCAGGAATCAAGACTTCTGGATGAGCTGAAGAAACACAAAAAGGCCATTGGATATAAGATAACTGACCTGACGGGCATAAATCCAGCCCTATGCATGCACAGGCTACCCATGGTCGAAGAATTTAAGCCATCATGCGAACATCAGAGGAAGCTGAACCCTAATCTCAAAGAAGTGGTTCGCCTTGAAGTCCTCAAATTACTAAAAGCCGGCATAATCTACCCAATCTCTGACTCCCAATGGGTCAGCCCCATCCAAGTGGTTCCTAAAAAGGGAGGAACCACTGTTGTGCTAAACGATAAGAACGAATTAGTTCCGACAAGGACTGTAACGGGGTGGAGGATGTGTATCGACTATAGGAAACTGAACAAAGCCATGCGGAAAGATCACTATCCTCTGCCCTTTCTCGATGAAGTCCTTGAACGTTTAGCTCATCAGAAATACTTTTACTATCTCGATGGTTATTCCGGGTTCTACCAAATACCCATACACCCGGAAGACCAAGAGAAAACTACCTTCACCTGCCCTTTTGGAACATACGCTTTTAGAAGAATGGCATTTGGGTTGTGTAATACACCCGCTACATTCCAAAGGTGTATGTCTGCCATTTTCGCAGGATTAACAGAATCCATAATGGAAGTGTTCATGGATGATTTCTCAGTTTACGGAGATTCTTTCGATAACTATCTAATCAACCTTGGACAAGTTTTACAACGATGTGAGGAAACAAACCTAATTCTGAATTGGGAAAAATGCCATTTCATGGTAACCGAAGGTGTCGTCCTCGGGCATAGAGTGAGTGACAGAGGGATCGAGGTCGATAAGGCAAAAATTGATGTTATCTCGAAGCTGTCGCCACCGAAAGATATAAAAGGCGTAAGGGCTTTCTTGGGTCATGCGGGGTTCTACAGAAGATTTATTAAGGATTTCTCTAAAATAGCAAAACCCATGACCCAACTCCTGACTAAAGACGCCGAGTTCATTTTTAACCAAAAATGCATGCAAAGTTTCTCAACTCTAAAAAATACTTTGATTTCTGCACCTATTCTGAGAGCCCCAGATTGGTCGCAACCATTTGAAATCATGTGCGACGTAAGCGATTACGCCATAGGGGCTGTTTTAGGATAGCGGATCGACAAGAAACCTTACGTAATTTACTACGCATCTAAAATACTAGATGAAGCACAGAAGAACTACACTACTACAGAGAAGGAGTTCCTGGCTGCCATCTACGCGTTTGAGAAATTCCGCTCCTATTTGATTGGATCCAAGGTTATCGTTTACACCGACCACTCCGCCTTTCGATACCTAATTCAAAAGCAAGACGCCAAACCCAGACTTATCCGCTGGGTGCTGATGCTTCAGGAATTCGATTTGGAAATTAAAGATAAAAGTGGAGTGGAAAATGTTGTAGCTGACCATTTCAGTCGTATTGAAGTTGAATATGAGGATAAAATCCCTATCCGAGACTCCCTTCTAGACGACCAACTAATGAAGGTTACCCATGGATTCCCTTGGTATGCAGATATTGTCAATTATCTAGCTACATGAATCATTCACCCCTCCGCTTCCTACCATGACAAAAGGAAATTTCTCCATGATATAAAGCAATATTATTGGGATGAGCCTTACCTGTTTCACCTATGTGCTGACAGACTTTTCCGTCGCTGCTTACTGGAAGAAGAGATTACCCCCGTCCTAGAGCATTGCCATTCAGGACCCACGGGGGGCACATGAGTGCAAAGAAAACCGCTATAAAAGTTCTACAGTCCGGCTTCTTCTGGCCAACCATAGCAAAGGACTCCTATGATTTTGTGAAATCTTGCAACAAATGTCAATTTTCTGGCAACATATCCAAAAGGAATGAAATGCCCTCACAATGTGGCAAGAAATTGAACTTTTCAACGTGTGGGGGGTAGACTATATGGGCCCCTTTCCTTCTTCCTATGGTTTCTCCTACATCCTGGTTGCGGTGGACTATGTCTCAAAATGGGTCAAAGCTATACCCACTGTGTCCAGTGATTCCAAACCAGTTATTAAATTGTTCAAAGATATCATTTCCCCCAGATTTGGAGTCCCCATAACTGTCATACAAGATAGCGGGACCCATTTCCTGGAACGAAGTTTTGAAGCCCTGTTGAAAAAGTACAGAGTCAACCAAAAAGTAGCAACGCCTTACCATCCACAGACCAGTGGTCAGGTATATCAAATAGACAACTAAAGGCGATCCTATAAAAAACAGTCAACACAAACCGCACTGACTGGTCCACAAAGCTTCCCGATGCCCTTTGGGCATACTGAACAACATATAAAACACCAATCGGGACAACCCCGTTCCGTTTGGTATATGGGAAGTCTTATCATCATCCAGTGGAGCTGGAACACAAAGCTTAGTGGGCCATCAAACAGCTAAATTTTGATCTTAAAAATGCCAGAGAAAATAGACAACTCCAGCTGCAAGAGCTAGAGGAGCTCCGAATGACAGCTTATCAAAGTGCCAGGATCTATAAGGAACAAACCAAAATGTGGCACGACGGTCATCTTAAGAGGAAAGACATTGCCATTGGTGACAAAGTACTCCTTTTCAACTCCAAGCTCAAGTTGTTCCCCGGAAAACTTCAAACAAAATGGTCCGGGCCGTTCACCATAAAGCATATATACCCAACTGGAGCTGTCATAATTTTCGACAATAACTGAGGAGAAAGGACGGTCAACGGCCATCGTTTGAAAAAATACTACACTCCAGCAGATAAAATGCTGAGACAGACCATTGAAATCAAAGACGCCACACCATCAGCATAACAACATCAACGCTTCGTCGAGCCAGCGACGTAAAACCCAGGCGCTACTTGGGAGGCAACCCAAGATTTCTGCTTCTTCTTTTATTTTCCACTATTTTAATTACCTTAGGTTTATCTTATGAAAATATAAAAAAAATTCATATAACCAAAACAAACATAAAAAACAAAATATAAAAAAATTCACATAACCAAAACAAACATAAAAATATAAAAATCTGTTCGACCTTAATCCTACCAAACGGTCCTGAAACCGTTTGGGACCAAACGGTCTTCAAACCGTTTGGAGCCAAACGGTCCTGAAACCGTTTGGAGTGGTTTGAAGACCGTTTGGGACCAAACGGTCTTCCAACCGTTTGGAGCCAAACGGCCCTGCAACCGTTTGGGACCAAACGGTCATCAAACCGTTTGGAGCAAACAGTCTTGAAACCGTTTGGAGCCAAACGGTCCTGAAACCGTTTGGATTCCAAACGGTCTCCAAGCCATTTGACCTAGGGTCGACCCCCGTTTCCTTTAAATATAAACCCTCTGCCCTTCTTCTCCTCTCTTTCGACTCTCGAGCTTTCTCAAACCCTTGCGCAAGAGCTGTTCCTTTGCTTCTGTCGTCTTGTCCCCGTGCGGCTCAGGTTCCCTCCGCCTCCGTCGACCTAGTTCTGTTTTCTTTCACGGCAACCTCACCGCTCTCCGCCTTCCGCTTCACCGTCGTCATCTCCACCATCAGCCGCAAGGTAGTCCCGCCATCGCCGACGCCTGCATGTGCCACCGCAACATCTTTTTTGACCTTTTCACCTCTGCAACTGTTTTTTCCTCCGCCGCCTTCATCCTCACCTTTGCCATCGTCTACGTCACCGCCGTGATCCCCTTTTCCATCACCTTTGTCGCCGCCATCCTTGTTTTCGCCGGCCGTTCCCTGACGTTTCACCTTCCAAACGGTCTCCGAACCGTTTGGAACCAAACAGTCCTGAAACTGTTTGGAACCAAACGGTCTTCAAACCATTTGGCCTTCCACAATCGCTTAAGTTTCGTAAAAATATAAAACCAAATAAATAAAAATAAAATCCAATTCTTTTCTAAGCATGTGTTCTTACTCATGATTTTCCACTTTTCAGAAATGACATCACCAGCTAAGCATGCCACAAGAACTGAAGACGCTCCAGTCTGGACAAAGGAGCAATTGATGGAAGACAAGGACAAACTCCAAAAGATCATAGATAATTACAACAAGACTGGACAGGCCCCACCTAAGGTCAAAATCATAGACATCCTGTGTGAAATTGCTCGCCTCAACAAATGCCTAGTTGAGGCACCTAAAGAAGAAATAGAAATATCCTCTAGTGATGAAGGCTCTGAATATGAGCCAAACCCCAAGGACGAGTCCCCACCTGCAAAATCAAAGGGGAAACAAAAGGTCCAGAAAACCACAACCGGACAACCCTCCAAGAAAAGAGCAAGAAAGTAGGTCCGACCTGTCACTGCAAGGGAGCAAACCCTGGCAGGAAACACTCCACCAATCACCACCTCCGCTGCCGCTCCCGCAACCATCACTGTTCCTTCTTTCCCTCCCGTCACCACCACAACACCACCACCAGAAAACCTCTACATACACACCGCCCCCTCCACCGACAAAATTCTAAAACCTACAAAGTACGTCTGCTCCAGCGTACTGCTAAAGATGGGGATCCATGACCGAATTTTCAACATGCTAGACAAAGCCAACCTTACAAGGCTGTGTTTGGTACCTGAGATCTCATATTCTGAACCCACAACTGAATTCTTCACCTTTCTTAACAAAGTGCCCGTCGATATCATGGATAGATCACGGGATGGAGGTGACCGTAGGCTGGTCACCAAACTCTTCGGCAGCAAGGTTGTCATAACAAAAAATATGCTGAATGAAATCTTTATTGACAACCAGGAGCAGATAAAGAAAGCCAAGGCTGTGGGAACTGAGAATCCTAATTTCAACAGGCACAACTTTTGGAAATCTTTGACTGGGCTCCCCACCTATGATGCTAAGACATGCAAAGCATCAAACATACAATATGGACTAGTGCGCACTTTACATAAAATTCTCGCAGGCACACTCTTCCCCAGGACAGAAGGAGGGAATGTTATAATCTCGGATCTCTTTGTTCTTTGGTCCATTCTAAATGGAATGCCAGTCAACATTGGACGACATATGATCCATAAATTATCCGCTTACGCCATGGGGAAGGAAATTTGCATGGGGGGTCATGTCACATCCATTATCAAATATCTCCAGATGGACAGACCTCTAACCAGATGCACAAAAATAAAGGGCGACATCCTCACTAACGAACAAACCTTGAAGAACTCCTTCATTATCAAGGAGAAGGATGCAAAACTACATTACGTTTTCTGCCCTACAGTCAAATCATCCAGAACCCTGCTACCGCTGCCGGAGCTCACAGATTACGACAAGGAAAAGCTCCTCTTCACTGACAAGGAGCTTACCAAACTCTTAGCTACGGTAAAAGCACCAGCAAAGAAAATAAAGGCAGGGCAAACTGAACTTAGCATCAACGCCCCGACAGCTAGAATAACAAAAATTCCTGTGAAACGACCATCCACAAGACTTTCACAGAATCAACAGCTGTCAGGGACACCAACTTCAAAACCACATCCAGAAGACAACCCCCTTCCCGACGATCACATCACCACCTCATCTTTACACTCTTTCATTATGAGTCTAAATGTTGAGCTAACCGCCACCACCTCACCACCCTCCACCTTTCCAACATCCACCACCCTTCCTTTTTTCTCCACAACCACACTACCACCCGCATCCTTTTCTTCACCCCTTTTCCCTTCGAGCTCTCCCTTCTCCACTCCTACACCCGACTTTACCACTTTCCCCTCCACCTCTACAGTCTCTCCTCCATCACTATCACTCCCACCACTTTCACCAGAGATACCACCACCTTTTCCATCCACCACCACCCCGACACCGCTGGTGACCCCATCCATAGTCACCACGTAGTTCGTGGCACCATCAATGTCTCTTTTGCAAGACACTACCACCCTCCCACACAGACCCCAGCCACCCCACTCTTCCGCTTCTGGGGTCCCCTTTTCCAACATCGGTGAGGAATTCAGACGTTAATTCGACGTCATCCGAAACCTCCTCACCGATCCTTCTAACATTTTGCATTCTATTTTTTCTTGTGTGCAGGGACTATACAAACAGGTGGCCATGATCGACGAACAGAACCGCACCTTGCCCAACATCCTCCAAGGTTTCCAGCAACGACAAGATGATGTGGCTAAGCAAGTTGATCACATCAACAACCACTACAACAACTTGCCCGAGCTGGTCCTTGGAGCGAAGCTCCAGCAAGAAGCGATGGCGAAGCAAGTCGATGAGATCTCTACGCAGACTCAACCTCTGCCCGAGACCCTCTGCGAGCTCAAGAAGTAACAAATAGCTCTTAGCACGCGTTTGGACAACATCTGCAGCACCCTCGCACACCTAAACAATCGCCAAGAGGAGTCAACAAATAATGAAATCTGGAAATTACGTGCTCAAGTAATAGATCTTACAGCACGACTCCTCTCCGCCAAGGGCCAATATAATGATCTCAAAGAAACACACGACGCACTGCTCGAAACACACGAGCATGTGCAAGTGGCGTTCGATGAGTTACAAGCCGTCCATCGGCGATGCAAAAAGAAAGCAAACAAGAAGCTCGCAGCCAAAGAAGCAGCTGCCAAAGACAGTGACAATGACGACGAAGAAGACTCTGACTCCTCTGCCAATTCTAACAATGACACCACTTCCTCAGGTGCCAAATCTGATGATGGAGAGGACCCAGGCCAAGCAGCAGAACCTTCTCAGAAAGGTTCCGACAAAGGTCACCAAGAAGGTGGACATCACCCCAAGTCCCCCCACAATGAAAATGTAAACATGTCATATGGGGACCAATTCCTTGATTATTCTTCTCTGGGATCCATTGGGGAGTCTGCTAAAGATGCGACTTTCGCTGAGTTCCACCAATATATATTAGGATCCAACGCAAGCCCACCCGCAACAACCGCTCAACCTTTCTCCACACTTGACAAATCAGTGCTTTTCCCCCATGACCAAGACGAGTCAGAACGAGTGCGATTAGATACAGATGACAAACTCGATTATGCTTCTGACTCAGATGACGATCTACAAGGCTATGCAGAAGTCCTGGAACAACCTTCTTCCCCCCTCCGCAGGCGCTTTCCCCCGCCACCACCTCTACCGCACAAAATGCACGATTTAGATATGGCGGCCATCTCCACACTAGATGCTCAAGACATTTTTATACTGAACACTATTGTCGACGATGCAAAAGCGGGGGAAGACATCATCTATCATAACACAAAAACTAAGCGCAAGTTGACACGAGAAGACTTCCGCAACATCCTGCGACCACGGTCCACGATGCCAATGGCAATCTTCCATGTCCTACTCGCCAACTGTATAGAAGTGTATAGAAGCTCTAAGAGGCAGAAGCTAGTTTTTAACGCCTCACCTGCTCTGTCTATACAAAGATATACGAGCAAAGTCCATAGAGCAGCTGCGTGCTGGTTTAGCATGGCAGGCACGTTATCTTACCGTGCCCTTCCAAGTTTCAGACCACTGGCTATTTATGATTGTAGACACCGAGGCTCGGGACGCCAAGGTATATAACTTTTGCGGCACTGAGCTACCTGTCGGTACCATAAATTTTGTTGGTGAAGCAGCATGCGAAGTGAGATGTATACCCTTCCAGCTGCTTAAGTTAATTTGGGCTGCACGCCCATCCCTCCGTCAAGACTGGAGCCAACCCTGGTTCCAAATAATTAATCCACAAGTTCAAGCTACTGAGGGATCTGGGGACTGCGCTTTTTGCACCATCTGTCACATCCAAGCACTGAACCAAGAAATCCCTTTTACAGATCCAGTCGCTAAAGATTTTCACTCCTTGCGAGGGCGTTACACCATGGAGCTCATTTGTGATAGAAGGTTCTTCAAGGACCCGACAATGGCACCAGATGAGTCCCTCGTTACCTTTTTTCAGCAATACAACGTCCGCAGAGGCGACCTTTCTGACAAACTTTGAAAGAGTTGGAGAATTCCAAGGAGCCAGCCACAGCTCCCGAGCAAAGAAAAAGCGACATAGATCTTTTATCTGCCATAGCACCAACTTTCCCGGACTTTGACGTCAGTGCTTGCAACGGTCTCTCCGACATTGAACTACGCCTCATCATGTCGAGGCTTTCTGCCGAGAAGGATGAACTCATATTCATGTCTGGTGACATTCTAATAATGGCAGACACGCTTCGAGAGACTATACATTTTAGAGGATCTCTCTCAGTAATCTTAATGGCCGCTTATCAATTTCTACTCGGCCAAAATAACCCAACAACATATATGGCGTCCCCATACATGAAGGATGATCTTTTAAAGCTCAAGAACTTTGGAACAACGGAAGCACTAATCTCCTTTCTACAACACACAACACCGAAGTTCATCATGCTACCCTTCCTTTATCATGAGCACTGGATGCTACTGGCAACAAATCTTCCCGAAGGAACAACCACAATCTATAACAGTTCTGACAGCCAGTATAATCCCCGGCAGAAGAATTATGTCGTGACACCAAAGACACCCACAGAGGTCGTGGCAAAGGAACGCACTGACAAATTAATCACCTTTTTAAGTCAGCATACAAGGGCTTACGACAAAGAACATTTCCATTGCCCTTCCTTCAACCACAAATGTCCCCAATAAATCCGGGAATCAAATGACTGTTCCACGTCCTCTACTGGATGTACACCATCATGGTCCTCCAAAGACCAGTAGAGGATATGACCGACGTGGATTATCACGCTCTACGCGGAAAGTTTGCATATAATCTACTTCAAGTACCAGGGGAAAACTCCAGATTAACTTAGCCTGCAACCCTTGTCATCGTACTTCTCAACCTATCACTTTGACACTCTGAGGACAGAGTGAGTGATAAGTTGGGGGGGTACATTAGACAAGGGCGAGGTATCATTTCTAACCCCTCTTTTTTCATCTTCTCCTTCCTTTTTGTACATATTTTCTTATTTTCCTTTACACTTTTAGCATTCTTTTTAATTAATTCTTTTGGAATAAAATCACCCTCAGCTAAATTTAGAATCATGTTAGTCCTCAAAAGTAAATAGCACTTAGATGTATAATGGTGACTTATTAATGTCTCTCCACCATCGATTTTTATGCTTTTGTTTCACTTCTATATCTGACTCTCCACAGGTCAATATCAAGGCAGAAATAAGCCAAGCTCTCAAGGATGAGAGGGGCATCAGGCGACTTCCAAATCAAGAAGTCTTGCAAGAGGACCACAAAAAGAAACCAAATAAGTGCATGTTGAAAAACTCTAAGAACAGCTTTCCTCTCTTCAAATAAAAGAGGCTTGGCCGCCCAAAACAATTTCCCAAAAAACCCCAAAACCCAAGCCTGCGAGTCTTCGAATAAAAGCCAGAGAGTTGAATAAAATTATGAGAGTTGTGCCATAAATAAGGATCTATATAAAGAACCGATGAAGGTCTCACCCTGCCGGCACATTCAGCTGCCCTCACGAAGGCAGATGTGTCGTGCCCGGTAGTAAAACCCTAAGGTATCTAAATATATGAAAGGCTTATAAAGGACTCACCTGACCGGTACATTCAGCTGCCCTCACAAAGGCCGATGTGTCGTGCCCGGTAGTGAGTTTCTAAAAGCATAGACAACCCCTCCCCCACTTGAAGGGGGAGTTACACTTCAAGCCTTTAGCCAACCCTCATACCCACTCTAGCTTCCAGTAGGTTCTTCAGAGAGGTATAAAGCTGATTAGAGTCAACAACATGCACATAATAAAAGTGGTCCCGATGCAAGCTATGAGATACGAAAGGAACTTGAGACCCAAACAACTCTCAAAACCTGAAAGAGTCAAGGCAAACAATAAGACCTGATATGACTTTAGGAGAACTCAGGTTGAGAATTGAAGCAAGAGTATGGAAATCCTAACTAAATAAAATCGCCTCGCCATTATATGTCTCAGCTCTATCTAACTTGAGGACAAGCTAGACTCTAAGTTGGGGGGGTGATAACCTCCAATCTTGGGATGATTATCTCAGTCTTTTCTTTAGTTTTCCACACTCTTTCTCAATTAAAATTATACATAATACCTAAATATTCCCTCTTATTGTAAATATACTATTAGACTAACTTATCCCCTTAATATTTGCAGAAAAAGACACAAAAAAATCATAAAAGACTCAACCAACCTCAAGACCGCATGGGCTCAAACGGTCCCAAGACCGCATGAAGCCAATCGGTCCTGAGACCACATGGAGTCACACGGTCCCAAGACCGCATGAAGCCAATCGGTCCTGAGACCGCATGGAGTCACACGGTCCCAAGACCGCATGAAGCCAATCGGTCCCGAGACCGCATGGAGTCACGCGGTCCCAAGACTGCATGAAGCCAATCGGTCCCGAGACCGCATGGAGTCATACAGTCTCAAGACCGCATGAAGCCAATCGGTCCCAAGACCGCATGGAGTCACACGGTCCCGAGACCGCATGAAGCCAATCGGTCCCGAGACTGCATGGAGTCACACGGTCCCGAGATCGCATGAAGCCAATCGGTCCCAAGACCGCATGGATTCATACGGTCCCGAGACCACATGAAGCCAAACGGTCTTGAGATCCAAACGGTCTTGAGGTCCAAACGGTCTTGAGATCCAAACGGTCTTGAGATTCAAACGGTCTTGAGATCCAAACGGTCTTGAGGTCCAAACGGTCTTAAGGTCCAAACGGTCTTGAGGTCCAAATGATCTCCAAACCGTTTGGACTTCACTTAAGGCCTATAAATAAGACCCCAAGGGTCCCCCAAAAGACATCAAGTTTCAGACGTCCAGAGGCTGCCTCAACCACTCCAGAGCAAATCCGACTTCCATCCTCTGCCCAGGGGCTGTCAGTCTGAGACCCACACTCCATCTCGAAGCTGCTTTCTCTCTCTCTGCCAAAGAAGGTGGGAAGAGGGGACCTCATCATCGCACAACCTGTGAAGCTAGTGGATCGTCTCTCTCTCTCTCTCTCTCTCTCTCTCTCTCTCTCTCTCTCTCTCTCTCTCCAAGGGGTTGACTTTCCTCTATCCTTTGTGGGGATGACACACACTCTCTCTCTCTTCTTTCCTCCTTATTTGTCCTAGTTATGAGTGAGTAGTCTCTCTCACTAGGGTGCAGGGAGTAGCCCTGCTACCCATGTTTTCGTATCATGTAAATGTAATCCATAATTTGCAATGTAGAGATACTATCTTTTCAGTTCAACATCAAACGTTTAATGAATGCTTGTTGCTTGATCATCAACTTGTGTTATCTTTTATCTTTTAGTATGAATTGTCTACATTTGTACTATTAGATTCGAAACTCGTTTGTATGTTGGTTCTTGGTGCATGTATCCACCATGCATATGTTTCGGTATCTAGGAGTGTCTTTCAAGAAGTGGAGTATACTCACTCCCATCGTTGTACTTTCATTCTATGAAATGGAATCAGTTGATGTGTGAAAGTACAACCTTGATGAGTCGAGGAACACACTTTGCGAAGGGAATGATGCAAAGTAGTTGACCATTCGTTCGGGGATGGCTGACTTTGCAACATTCCCGCACTTCTCGTAGTTAGTTCTCCGAAAGGAAACTAAGTCTACAAAGATACTAACTGACTAAACTCTTGTTGCAGGTTATGTTTTACTTTGCATGTCTTGATCCATGTGTAGTGGCGGTGAAAAACCGATCACACCCTAGTGACTTTTATCATTGTTTAACTTCTTCAAATTTACTTGCTTGCTTTATTTTACATGTTCTTAGTTTAAAACAACAAAACCAACCTTTTGATCTAAGTGCCTACTAATAAGAGACTAAGTAAAGTTCTAACGTTTTTCATCTTGTTGCTTGCAACAAGACCGTTGTCCTGTGGATTCGACCCTTAACTAGACTACGATAACACTTCCACGTATCTTAGCATACGTGGGTGGAGTTCTCTATCTAGTATAAGCAAGGCTAAACCTAAAGACTCACCATCTTTAGGATTTTTAGTTGGTGCACGCAATTCCACGTAAGTGGAAGCCCCATCACTAATACATCATTGTAATAAACAAAACTGTTATATAAACTATTTGGTAACTAAAAATTAATTAAATGACAAAAATGAGTTGTTGTGTCTATTTGTGTCATATATGATGATGTCATACCATGCCTCTTTGTATCTCAAAATGCGTATAATAATTCATAGTTATGAAGTGTACTATGTTGTCCTCAAATATAGCATATCCATAGACCACTATAATACATACCTTTAAGAAATGTATGTGTTCCTTTATTATTTCCATTTTTATTTACTACATTTTGTTTGATAAATTTGGAAAACATATAAATCAAAATCCAATGTTCCATACCAATCCTTGTATATTTATTATAAAATATCCATAATAATAATGATTTTACCTCTTATAGTATTCTTTTACAAATATTTGTTTTACTATGTTTTTTACCAACTATTGTAATGTTTATTTGTAGGTCAAATGTTCTTGAGTGGTCACTAAGAAAATCATATCTTTGTATTCCACTAACCTTGGGATTTTTTTTCTTATTTTTTTTTCTTTTTCTTTATTTAGGCGTGTTTATTCATTACTTAATCATTCATTTGATTATAAGGTGAAATTTATATATTCACTGAATAGAACTTCATTGCAATTTTATATATTTTATCTCTTCAAAATATGTCAAAGAAGATATTAGCATGAGTTATTTTATATATTTTAATACAATGTTTGGGTTATATTTTTGCTCATATGAATTAGATTTTCAAGGTATTAAGAAAATGAAATAATTTTTTTTATTTTTTTCCAAATCATTTGCTTTGTTTATTTATCAAGAAGGTATTAATACAACTATTGACCACTAAATATATCAATGATCTCCCTTTTTTGTACCATTGAATGTGCATATTTCATTATTCCTTTAGTCATGTTAATGCATTGAACTTGTCAAGCCTAGTGAACTTCTTAGCAACTAATCATGACATGATAACATAGTTTTTATGTGTAACTATACAAAATAAGGTCACAATAGATAAAAAGAGAGTTTCTCTTTTATGATAAAATTATGCAAATCCTAAAAAAATATTACATTCCCTACGCCTCATTACATACCAACCTATTATGATGTTGAACCCACCACCATTGTTCAACAACCATAAAATTCACATAAAAAAATCACCACGTGTTTCTATTCTATGAAATCCTCACACTTAATGGTCAAGCTTGTTTGACTTTAATAGACCTCCCTAACGTTGCATTTCATCAGTCATTTACAAGTGTGATTATGTCAGCCACCAAATTGAACTTCATCATCCTATTTATTGATTTTACTCATATTGTTATTTCCACCCTTCTTATCGCTTTTATAACAAGTTATTTATAACATTCAAGCACTATATTAGCAACGGAAAATATATAAATTTTATATGTTAGAAAATATGAAATAATATTAATGGTGTAACTTGGAGGAGATAAGGGAATGTAAGCAGAAAGGAAACTAGTGGCTGATGGTAGACTTGATGATAAAAGTCACAATCAGAAACTCCATGTATTAGTCAATATTTAAGACTTATGAATGCTAAGATGGTGTGGGCATATCTAAAAAGATATAGAAAATTGTAAGAAGTTTACATGTTGAAGTATAGAAACATTAAATTAATAAGGTAAGATCAATAAAATAAATGATTCTGATATTCAAAATTTGATATTATATGGTAAGACAATATACTTTCTTATATAGGTCTACATTTTATATTAGAAATGAGGATGAAATTTAATAATAATACAATTACTTATCACTTTGATGGTTATAATTGTCTAAAATTTGTCAGAAACTTCTCACCTCATTAACTAAATCACTATATTAACAGTGTAATGCAAACTCTCTAAACCTAGTGTCAATTATATTAAGGTGATATCCCAATGTGTTTCCAATTGATGAATTGAGGATTAAGGTATTTTGAAAAGGAAGAGACAGATTAGACAAACTATTTACATAGAAAAGCATGGAAAACCAAAATGTTCAAAAAGAGAGACTCCAATATCATTAGACAAGTCTAATATTGAAAATAATAAGAGTAATACACATGTTTATGTAAGGAATAGAGTTAAATAGGTCTGTCAATTTTTTTCAAGTTTGTGAACCTGATCCCGTCCAACCAGAAAAAAATGGTTTTTGTTTTGGATTTTGTCAATCCTGGTCGATTCTTGGTTTGGATGTTGATGTCTGAATTAAATCGGATTGGTTTTGGATGGTGATTAGTTCAAACTAGATTAATCTAGGTCTAAAAGTTTAGACAGTACATTATGAAATATATACGATCCAAATTCAATTTTGGGTTACGCGTTATTAAATATGGTTTGGTTATGGACATACCACCTTGTAAAAAAATTGTTTTCGAGTTGATATTGGATTGAGATATTTTGCATCAACCCAGTCGTTGTCCTACTGGAGCCGAACTGGATCCAATTTTCCACACCCCTAGAGTTAAACACCCAACTTGCTACTTATATATCTATATACTATTTTGATTTATGTTAGATATAATATAAATGTATAACAAATATTATAGTGTATAAATATGAATTGAGTGATTACTAGAACAAACAACAAAAATGGGACTGATATCATAATCACATTTATATATCACATCAAATAGGACTAGTAAGCTCTTAAAAGAAAGAATATGAAATTCAAATTTACTAGTTGATTTCCATTTTTTTTCAATCTACAAGATAACAATTTGACAAAGTATAAATTATCAATGAGTGTTGTCCTAGAAAGGAGAAGGAATTGATGGATATTGATTGATTCTATACTAGTTGAGAGAATAATAGATACTGTCTAATTTATATGAAAGGCACTACTACAAGCTATCCAAGTTGTAGCTATTAAGAAGCTACTACAATGTGTGCTCATATAACTTTCCTATTTTTTATCAAGAGTATTGTGAATAAGGATATATGTAATAGTCAAAACCAAATATCTTAATCACAAAATGTCTACCTTGAATATTTCAATGTAAAACTAATGTCAAGAAGTGAGGTTCTAGCAATGAGATATGGGTGGTTATTCTCTAGATCATAATCTAGGAAATTCGTTAGCATCTTCATTATCTAAAAACTAACATTCAAATATCATAATATCCAAATCATAAAAATAGACAAGAAATGGTAACTAAAATAATAACTTAAGCCTAGTTTGGCCGACCACTTTGAAATCCCATAAATTGACATATTATATAGTAGTGAAGACAACCACATCATAGTTGTTGGAACAGTCTGCACATGCTAGTGAACTTCAAATGCCCTTACTGTGTGTCAGTTTCCTATCATGCCAAAATCATGATCATTGATAATTACTAGCCATATATGCCATCTTCACCTTTGATAGTGTTCTCCACACATGTTTACCTCAACAACAAACCTAACATGGGAATTAAAATGTTGTTTATAGTGTAAGTTGTGGTTGTATAAATGTGCCTACCCAAACTAGGCCTTATCTCATTTCTTCTTTGGATATTATATAAGTAAAATTGAATATATCACTGCTAGATACTAACATAAAGTAAAATGGTGGTCACATATTCGTCTACTAATAAAATATGAAAATAGGAAACTTATACGAGAATCACATTTAATATTGTGAAATATATGAATAACTCTTTGCTCAGCATAATGGAATGTGGAGCTCATGATTCAAGAATTGGGTAGGGAATGAGGTATCATCTTGGTCCACTCTTTCTGACCTACAAAATTGATTGCACTAGAAGACCTACTAGAATGGATATGATAGATAGAGATTTTATGCAAGAGGGACTCTAGGAAAGGCATTGTGATGAAAGTATTCATTATTAGAAGATTAATTCTTAACCAAAACCATATCCAAACATGTAAACACAATTTGCAAAAAATGAATATATAACCAAATATCATTAATCGGGATAGAATTATATATTATTCCAAATATATAATTACAAAATTCCAAATATCATCGTGGCACGTCTTATGTTATAGTCTTTTTTGTGAATACTATGTTATGCATATGAATGTGGTGGAAACTAAAATAAAATTTGTATTGTTACACACACCATTTACATAATTTTATTTCAACGAAACAACGAAGACATGATATACTAATTCAAAATTGAAATATGAGAGTACACACAAAATAATAAACTATATTACATATATTTACAAAATATAAAAAAATCAACCAGTCTACTAATCTAAGTATAAATATTGAACCATCCAAAATAGGATTAGAATATCCCTAGTAAGTGATTACCATCCCACTCTAAATATATGACAAGTATATTCTATGTGTTGAGCAAAATACATCAAGATAAAATATAATTTATTACATTGTTTATTATGTATGGAGGACATACTATATTTTTTCTCCATTTACAGATATTATACATTGTACATGAAAGATGTCGTAAATTCATATATATTAATTGAAAAATTAATGACAAAGATAAAATAGAAGCTAGACAATAATTTCTTTGTTAGAATATTATCTCAAATAGAAGAAAACTAATTGGTAGATATCAACAATGATAATTATTTCTAATAAGTTGAGCTATAAAATTCATTACATGGTTTACATGGATTCTACCTACCAAGATTAGACTATGGATTATTGAATATCGTCTGGTTATAATAAGAACAAAGATTAATCCCGACTCATGGACATGTTTATGGAAGGTTGGTGCTTCATGATCCCCTTCACTTTATTGGTTCAATCCCAAGCATGTTCACTTTCAGTGTGTTCAGAAGCTTGTTCATTTTCTACATGTTCAATGATGTTAACATTTTTGGGTTCAAGCCCAATCCTATTCACTTTCAGTGTGTTTAGAAGCCTTGACACCTCGTATGTGTTGTGAGACCATACCAGATAAGGTTTATTGAGTAGGTTTCCTAATGAGAACTCTTAGTCAAGTTACGAATGCATCCTTCATTCATTATTGATGTTTACACAAGTTAATAATAGTTTTAAGCTTTTTTTAGATTAAGTTCATATATTTACTAAAACCCAACCACTTATAATTAGTTTGTCAAATGCATGGATGGGGGCACGATGTCTGCATGTAAGGACCAAGCGTAGAGGTTAAAGTCATCTGGCATTCATGGACTAGATCAATGATCTACCTAGAAGTTCAAGACCTGGTGGGGTGCCATCTATAAGACCTAAGGAGGTTTATACTAACATATCATGTGTTATGTCCTTTGTTGTAAGCTTTGCGGAAAGAATGTGTATATGAGAATCAATGTAACCATATCACATACAAAGTTATTTATATTATTATAATGAATAAGATATCTACTTGTGACATTCCTCAAGTGTGATATTTTATGGTCCATGATTCCATGATGTTCTCTATGAATTGCACATGGGGGATGCTACAAAATTGGTATCAGAGCAATAATATAGACGTCCACCAAGAAAGATGCTCAAATTCCTATAGTCTTCAGCTCTTAGATGAGTCCTAAGAGTAAGGAAAGTTAGGATAAGTAATATTTACAAGAATATTTTTAAAGATATAGGTTGGTGTTATCTTATTCCCCATATTTAATGAATCATGGGAGAATGAGGATATACAAAATTCTCACCTATGGGGTTGATGTACCCTAGACTAAAGGTCTACATTTCTAAATAGATAATTAAGTATAATCAAGTAGGATGAAATATATAATAAGTTAGAATTGATGATGATGGAACAATTAGTGACTTGATGAGGAATAGATATTTTTGTTTAGGTAATAATGCCTCAGCTTTGATACATGTCTAGAATTAATGTACAACTATCTGTTTATGTTTTCACAAATAATGATTTTGGATCCACATTTCATGGTGGTTTTAGAATTAATCTTGAGCGCTTTGGTTTTAAATGATTTTTTTAATGTTTTCTTATAAGTATTCTTTAATAAAGTGTTTGATTTCTTTAAAGTTTCCATTTCTCAAGATCATTGAAAGAAGGAATGAAAGAAATGTTTTATCGGGGTTTCATATTTCAGAAATCAAAGTTGCTATGTATATAATGCAAGAGCAAAAAAGGGATACATAACTCTAGGTTTGGGTGTCTACAATGAAATAGGTTTTAAGTGTTGACTTCACAGCTTATAGCATGTCCTATTTCTTTCTCAGTAGTGTATGGTATGGGATGTAGATAAATTAAGAATCATAGAGGATATCTTATGAGAGACATAATCTTATTGAATGAATGTCCTTCCTCCAGATATTTGTTGTATTGGACACTTGTACTAGTGGATGTTTGGTATGAGTATGATATGATCTATGATCTCTACTATGTATATCTGTGAGTATGTGTCAAGAAATAACATAAAGAGTTAATGCTAGAAACCCATACATGTGGTTACATAAACCCGATGGTGCTAGAACTACATAGAAGTTCACAAATCATGGATTATATTACATTCTTTGGAATAAAATATCGAATAATGGGCTTAGAGTAATAGCTTATGGGTTAAGGATACCTTAAATTTACAACGGTAAGGCCTCTAAGCATGCATGTCCATCTAGTAATGCATAATCCAAGTTATCTAGATATGGTTAAGGAATGTTGAGAAATAAGTAATTCACAAAAAAGATAAAAAAATCAATCAAAAAATATATTTATAAGGTTGAGGAATGTGTGTAAGTATGGTAATTATATATTCTTCTAAGGCCTTCATACTAAATGAGATGTTAAGCTTCAATATCCATAAAGATGTTGAGGACTTATTATTAATATCTACAAAGTCTAACCTAGAAAGAAATGGTATGTTGCTTTTGTTTTGGAGGAATACCCTAATACCTTTATGTATCAGATTTAAGTTGCGGAAAGGATTATGAAAATTCCAAAGTCATGGTTGAGTTCAGTTCAGACAATATTATGCATAATTGAAGAACATATATCATGGAACACGTTAATGTAATTAACCTCTAAAGTAACTGAATACAAATGTTTTTCATCAGATGAAGGTCAAGATCATAATGATGTAGCATGTGTCTAGATCATGTTTCATGAACATATATGCTTACATGGATGAAAATCCTATAGTTAAAGTAAATGAAGCAATTCTATATAGGACTATACCCTGGATTTCAGCTATTGAACTATGTGGCAGGATTCAATCTTTGCAGCCGTCGAAATCATGTAGTGGGGATATATAAACATATGTTTAACGTGGCTCACATCTCAAATTGAAGGCCAACCTATGTTTATGTGAACCTTTTTGTGTATTAGATCATATCAGTTCCATGTGTAGTTGTCCATACATATAATTCATGTAATTATTGACAGTTTTATATTATGAATGATAAGTGAAGAAATGTTAAGTATTATGGTCTTTTAGAACCATGCTCTTTAAGAAGTAGATCTCATCCTTGATTTGATTTTTTTGGATTAATGATTGGAGGTAAGTATGGCTTTTTTGAACTATATATATTATGAGAATGAGCAAACCCTACAACCATGGTTCCAAGGAGGAACTTTTAACACAACTAAATCTTTTCGGGGACTATTTGAAGACTATTTGATCCAGTTGTGCTCTAATTTTAGGTTTGCAAAGTAGTATTATCATGGTATTTAAATACCAAGTGTAGGTTGGCAATGACATAGTATGGTAGAAACAAATCTATCATTTTCTTTTGAAGATTTTGAAACTTTAGTTTTAAGGATGATTGTTCTCATAAGTTGAATCACAATTTACTTTTTGTTTGAAAGTATTCAAGGAAAATATGAATCATGTTGTGCTTTGAGTTTAATTTTTAATGGGATAGTGTGATGAAGACTAAGAGTATCCATAATACCTTTTAAGGTGATACATGAACAAGGTTATGATTAATTAATGATATAGGATAATTAGTTGTATACATTATGTGGTTATTATGGATCGATGGTCTAGGATCACAATAATATGAGATTTACTTGAGGTTGATATAAAGTAGTGCCTAGAAAATATGTTTTGATTCATTTTTCATTTGGTATTCCTAGGATTAATAGGGTTCTATGGTAAGATGATAACTAGAAATACCTTGGGCTCATCTACATCAGATCACCATGGTAAGAAGGATAAAGTTATTAAGAGTTATGTTAAGAAAGTACAGTTAACTTGGTGATTATTAAAGGTTAATGAACACTTGGGTCCAATGAGAGCTAGGGTATAATGACCTCTTAGAAGCAATGAACACTTAGGTGCTAGGTTTATGTGGAGAATTAACTTTTTTTAAATCAATAATGGTAGTATTAAGGTCATGTTGATGATAATGAATCATGAGATAGTATTAAATGTGTATTCTAAGTCAAGAAGGCAAGCTCATCCTTAATAAATCTTAACCTAGTACTAAAAATTGTGGGTGGGGCCCTATCTCGGTTCCTCAAGAGAAGGGATAGCTATAGATTCCACCATGGTATTATGAGAATGATCAATACACAACATGATGGTGAATGAGTTTTATTCCCACCTATGAAATAATTAGGATGTTGAGATTTTAATGACAATCATTTCATGACCTACGGTAATGTATCATATGGTTAAAGAAAAAAAGGGAAGGACTTGAGTATAGGAATGCATGCAAACTATTTTGTATCGTATCAATAATAATATGAAAACATAGACATTGAATGGACATTAATTTTGAGACTAAGTTTGCGAGTGGAGGTTTAAGATAGTAGTCAAATTCATGGTATTGGTTTAGTAATAAGAAGTGAATCCTAATAAATAGAATGTCTTGTAATTCCACACTGAGCATACTATCAATATGTTGGATTTCTACAATGCATGCTTCATATTATGAGGTAATAATAATACATGTTTGAAGTGGTATCACAAGTAATTCTATGGTTAATAATGGAACACAAAGTTTTTTTTGTCAATAATGGATGATCTTAACCTATAAATTCAGTTCTTAATGACTTTAAGATCACATCATGAGATATATCAAGCCTTGTCATGAGACATATGGTGAGTTTTGAACATGTTGGAGTCCTTGGTATGCTTGAATAAATTAGACATGGTGTGGTTTTGGAAAACATGAAGACCATAATTAGTCATCAATTTTTTGAGCCTATCAGTAAAGTTTATCCTCTGAATTATGTAATGAAAAACAACCACAAATTTTGTATGATGGGATTTATGTATTAAGTATGTAGGAATTCTTAACCTTGAAGTTTGATGGACGAAACTTTTGTCAGGAGGGAAGGATTGTCACACACTCAATTCCATATGTGTGTAATTTTTTTTGTTACATATTTAAACCCCTTTATTAGATCATAATACCTAATATTACATTTAGATATTTTGAGGGATAATAAGCGATGAAACAAATTTTATGTTAAAGATCATGATGGAATAAGCATCATGACTAATTTGGCAAGTTAATGTTATCCCTATTGTAAGACCCCTGAACACGTTTAACGTGTTGATCATGCTTAATTATCATAATTGAATTCTTAGAACTATAACTCAATCTTGTGATATGATTTGGGATCATAAGACAAGCTTAAGTTTCAAGTTTGGTCCAATTTGAACAATGTTTATGCAAGTTATGCAATTTATGTACATTTTGGACTTTTCTATAATTTACCCAACTGAGAGGTTTTTCTTGTAGTTTATCACTTTCATTATGTTCTTTGGTTTTTATCTCATCATTTGTGAGATTTTTGATCCATGGGGCTCCTAGTTAAACCTTGATTTGGAGGTGTTTTCTTTAAGGGTGTTTTAGGGTTTAACCCTTTACGAATGAGCTACCTTTAGAAGCTATCAACCAATGAATTATTTGATTGGCTTGGAAATTTTACAAAGGATATATAAGAAGGTCTCTATGGATGGTAGGGGAGATGCTTGTGTGTCTGCTTGTATATCCTTAATAATTTAAGGCCATGGTTGCATGGAGAGGTTTTTAGACACCTCATGCTTCCAATCTCCCTTATCCTAGAGCTTTATATATCTATTTTTCAGCTCCCAAAAGAAAGATTTGCTTTTCACCACTTGTCTCCTGCTAAGAACCTTGTTCCCTATCTGTTTTTATGTGGATGACCTCTCCAAGGTAGAAGAAGAAGGATAATTTCTTGGTGGAAGCTCCTATGGTTTTGTTTTGCTCTCTTTTAGGGTTTAAAAAGCTTCCTTCTAGTGATCTTGACCTAAAAAAGTAGGAATCCCCTTCTTTCCTCCATTTATTTCTTTTTTATCCTTCCTCCTACCTTTCTCCAGGTGGTAACCTTGCTTTTCCATGGTATAAATTGCTCTAAAGATCTAAAACCCTACCTTTCTTGCTCCTTATGCTTAGGGTTTGCTCATTTGATGAAGAAAGGTGTTAGATGGACGAGTTCACAACTTATGCTTGGATTTTCTACCCTACCTACTCGCGTTTTCTTCTATTTGGGATTTTATATTCTAACTAGAGGCAAGTTTTATAACTTTCTCCACATTTATTTCTTACCATAAGCTTGCTAGCTCATTTTCTTGCTTTTAAATGATGATCCATTCACTAAAAAGCTATGCTTGACTTGGATTTTGATTTTTATAATGTTCCCTATTCTGATTTCAGTTGTAGATGAACCTGTAATCATGTGTACATTATTTCTAAGGTATAATATGAATTAGATCAGGTTAGTTTGATAACTGATGGTGCTAAACACCTATCAACCAATGGTCAATTTAAGGATTTAAAGCAGATTTCTTCTATAAACACATGACTCAATGGTAGTACCATTACAACAACTGATGGTGTTGTATTCATGACAACTAATTGTCGTGACCAAGGGTGTCAACTGATGTTCACCCCTCAGGTCAGGTGTTGGCCTAATTATAAGGTTAGTGATTAACAACTAAGTACCCTAATGATGCTATCAATCGATGGTGATGTTAGTTTAATATTCGATGGTGACTAATGAATATAGTGCTGATCTAACAACCTATGGTGAATTAATGGTCACTACTGATGGTGGATCAGGTCTCCACAACCTATGGTGAGTTAAGCATGTATTTGTAGCATCAATTAAGCCTTAAACTAATGGTTTCTTGGGTCATTTGATGCAATGGTCGGAACTATACTCCAATTGATAATTTTAATATATGAACTTGATCTAATGGTTAAGATCTAATGTTTCTTCATCCAATAAATTGGAATGATGACTAAATGTAATATGTTGGTCCTAATAAAGTGATTTAAATGGTTTCCTTTATGATATCAACTTAAGAAGCTCATTTACTGGCCGCTTGTTTTAAATAAACAATCGCTTGTGGGTTTTACCCTATTATCAATGGAACTTTTTATGTTGTTAATCAAGGGATGTCTAGGGTTAGATGGTGAATCTTTCTAGAGCACAACTCAATAACTTCATAGGTGGTTTGTTCAAGATGTTTACTTATGTAAACGACTAATGGCTTTACCTTTTCAACATTTAATGGTAAGAAGTTGGTGCCTCAATATTCCCATAGTTTTGGGTGGAGCTTATAGTGTAATGTTATGATTCTGATGATGAGAATTTGAAGGTTCAATGCCTTGTACTTGTAGTCTTACCCTTTACCTCATATGATTATGATTTATAATCGCCATAATGAATTAATGGGTAACCGTAATGAGGTATAGCTTATTATACCTAGCTTTAATATAACTAAATGATGGTAATTGGGTATGAATAGTCCTTGAATGGCTAATACAATCATGGGGTACTCTCTTATTGTTGTTGAAACCCTAGTATGCTATAACCCGTTGGTTACACCTCGATTTATATGTGGGTTCAGACTTGAGAATAGTATGGAATGTGATGGTGATGCTTCACCTTATGCATCCATGATCCAATGGGGATTCTGTGAGTTAGGGTTTGGGTATGAGTGATGATTAGTAGCATTAATATAATTTATCTTGTTGAACCTAACTTTAATGCAAATAGATAAAGATGAGTATTCATGTTTAACCTTCTTATATGATGACATGATGGTGAATTAACGTCCTTAAGATGATCATAACCTTAATATGTTAATTGGTGGTTATTATAACCACATGGTTGATACTTTCTTATGCTAAACATGTACATTATGAATATGATGAGGGTTAATAATATCTAGATTCCTTGCATTTTGATGTAATAAAGGAATGTTCTTAATGTTAATATAGCCCTGTTATGATTGTTTATGAATATCTCCAAGCTCATTAATGCAATATTATGCTGATTCAGTGTATTATATGTAAGTGATGTTGTTGAGCCTTGTTATAAGGCATGCAAAGATAACAATGATCTTGCAGGGAATAGTATGATGGTCTTAATGACCTTTGGGCATGATTGAGCCCAAAATGAGGTTTAACCCTCTTGTGTTGATAAGGGTTGATACCATGTGATATTGTGTAAAGGATTTATATCTTGTGATAGTATGATGACGAGTGCAGTCTCATGAATGGCAAGTGAATAGTACCATATGACGATGAGATGAGAAATTATGTTTCACACATTTTCTATCTTCTGAAGTTGTGATATTTATATGCTTGCTAGAAGTGAATTAGGGTTTGTATGTCCATTTGTTTGATGCAGCCTTAATTCACCCAATTAACATAACTAATCAAGTGGAACTCTAATCATGTAGTTTTCTATGCCATAGATCCATCTGAGTGTCAGAACTTGCCAGATGGTGAAATGAGTATTCCTAAGGGAAACTCAGAGTGCATACAGATGAGTATGCAGGGTGCTTGTCATCTTGAATTCAAGTATTTAGGGAGGATGACTGCGGTCATACCTAGCCCTCAATTTGAGAGCAGTAGCGGTCATGTCTCAGTGATTATACATGTGACGAGATTGGAGGACAACTATGGTTTTACCTCGGATGGTAGGGTATGTGTACCCACCTCCTTTCACTAGTATAGTGACCTGTACCAAGAAAGAACTAGGATGTACCAGCTTGACCTTATGTTTCACTGTGGTGGACCCGTACTGACCGAGGGTGGAAAAGATCTTAGGAGTCTGGCTCTTCCTAGATCTTATATGGCACTGATTGCGACCAAGCAGTGGTCAGTTGAAACTTGAGTGCAACATATTTGTTTAATAAAAGATGTAATACAACCGTGTAGCATATTTGTTTAGGGTTATACATGACGTTTCACATTGGATGATAACCCTTGTTTGTTATATTTACACAAAGATGATGCTTAGCGCAAATAAGTGATAATATATATACTTAGGTTGTGGATATGCTTAAGATTGTAGATGCATACATATAATAGCCATGCTTATGTTGATAATTATATTGGTACTGCTAATTATAATCATGATGCTATCTATCTCATGTTATTAGTTATGTTTAATATGCTAGCCATGCCTTTGTAACTAGAGATGCATATACTGCTAATCATGCTTATCCAAATAGTTGTGCTTGTGTTGTTAGCTCTTCTTATGATGTTGATATGTTCAACCTTGTTAGACATGATGATGTTGTTAGCTATGCATATGATACTAGACTTATTCATGATGTTAGAGATGCTCATCTTGCTAGACTCCTTGTACTGTTAATAGGGATATGAGAATAGTCTGGCTAATAAATATAGTTATTATCTACTCCTTTATGTATTTCATTAATGATCAATACTATTGAGCTTATTTGTTATATATGATTAAACTGCTTAAACTGTCTCATTACCTAAAAATGTTGGAATCAATAAGCGTTGTTGGAGGCTATATCTCTTACTGGGATATGGGTCTCACCCTTGTGGTTCGCCATATTTTTTTAGGTAATCAGAATTTTCAAAAACAAACATGTGGCAGCAAAGAGGAGCTATATTAATGAATCTTTGAGAAAGTTGATTAGATGTCTAGTATGTCCTAGAGCCCTCCTTGTACTCTCAGGTTTGAGCGAGAATTGTTTTTTGTATATGGTGTTTCAAACGAATCAGACTTTTGTTAGCATATTAATGATTGTTTGTATGGCATATATGAATATTGTTCTCCTGTGTATACATGTTGTGGCTAAGGCGATAGAACAATTTGTATCAAATTATTGGCATAATATAGATTTAAGAAAGATGTTGGACTCTTATCCAAATGTTTCTGAGCAGGTGCTGACGTTGAAATCAATTTTAATTTACCCATTTTTTGGGTATGCGATTAATTGTTGATCGATTTTTTTTATGTTTTGAGTAATATCATTTATTGTAACGGGTTCTTACACCTATGATTTAGTAGGATTTATGAGTTTTAAACCTAATTAAACCACTTAGAATTTTAGTTTAGAAATTTGGGAATACAAACCCGCATTAAATTTCCTACATGTGAATGGGAAGATATGTTAAAATTTGAGAGATTTTTGACCTTGTTTGACCCCTCAAACATTTTTTTAGAAATTTCTATATAGTTGGGACCTAAATAATCATGATTTTTAATTTAATATGATAGATTTTAAATAGTTGAGTTGTCCTGATATCACACAATCATCTTTAATTGTATTCATGTTTCTTGCCTAAATCCCAACCATTTTCATGATGTCACGCACACTAACTTTCCTCTCAATGCAGATTTACTTCTGGTTTTTGGGTGGGAGTTCTGAGGGTCGCACGTAATCAATGCTGTCAAGAGGTTGCCTTCAACCTTTAGACTCTGCAAGTCCTATGACTACCTTATAACCCTTACAACATCCACAAACCTTGGTGCTCTTCCTTGAAAACTAGGTACCCAAATCAGATCAGGGGGAGATTTTGAACCTATAGTACCTAACATGCAACCCTAACTCTTCCGCTAATGAAACTGCCTAAAAATAGTTCCTTCCTCTTTGCCAACACCTACCTTAGGTGGGTGGTTTGGCTATCTCAGGCTCTAGTAGTGATCCCTAAGGCTTTTAATGACTTTAAGAAACCATACTCACCCCACAATTTGGACTCATCTCTGTTCTTAAAGACTCCCAAACACCTTCTTCCTCCTTGGCGACGATAGGCTCAAAAGGAGAGCTCCAACTTCCTTATGTGAAATTTGATTTGCTGATATTTAGATTGACACCTTTGTTGGGTTGACAAGATATGGTTATAGTCAGAGATGGTGATCCTAACTGGTCTTTCGGAGTAGCATTTTGGTGACGGTTTAGATTCCTTCACCCTATGCGCACCACCATGAGATCGTCTTTTGGGTTGGTTTTTAATTTTTACCACCATCTCAACAAAGTCAACTAGCCTTGTCGCTTCATTTTGGGCCATGGAGGAACACAGACTGGATTATTGTGTGTTTCCTTTGTTTGGTCCTCGTGAGTTTGATGCATGGGTCTATTTTATATTACATGTCAAATTTTGTTTTCTTCACTCACCCTCTAGTCATGGAAGCTGTTGTGACGAGCTTCATAGCTTCAGAAATGATTATAAGGCTTGTTTGGATCCGTAACAGTTGATGAAAGGTTAGTAGGTGTTGGCTTCTCGCATATATGAGCCTCCTATGAATAGATATAGGGGCCTCATGCTCTACGTTAGAATGGTTGCAATATGGTTGGATGTGTCGACCCATGGAATCGAGGACAAGGAGGATGAAGGGGCCTGAAGTCATGTGTGTTTATTCATATGTCACATGTGACATTGATAAACTTAGGTCTTAGGTTGATTTTTGGTCATCTAACATGTATTATTTGATGAAAATTCTTTTTCAATAATACCCCCTATCACACATATGAATGGGGTATAGTTCTATGGGCACATCCCCATTCTATTTTTGTTCATATGAATCCCAATTTAAGGCTAATTTGATTTATGTAAACCCTGATTGGTGGATACTGAGAATTTTGTATATTTTTACTCGTACCTCCTATGAGGATGAGTAATTTATGGTTTTTGATCAAATTTTTGAGATCTAGTCATTGGGCTAGGTCACGAGTCACTATTATGACTATGGTTTCTTAGATTTGAAGACTTTACATGATTAACATTTTTGAGATAATAATAAGGATTTTGGGTTATACTTATAGCAATACTAAAGTTCTGATATTAGGAATCAAGAAGAAAGTGTTCCTACTACATTATGTAGGTGGTCCATGCCTTAGGCTTCATTATACCGCATCCTTCAAATTTATTCGCATAATCATGTTTAAAGTTCATGTTATATATATCATCACGTGAGAACCTTAATGTTTTAGGAGGTATTTATATATACACATCTTACTAAAATTTACTGCATTAAGATTCATGTCAAGATCGTATTACTTATAAGAAAATACCTCTTCATGTTTAAGATCAATAATGCAATTACTCATGAAAACTCTAAGTAAAATCAGATCGGAATAGAATAATAAGTAAATGATTAGGCTCCACTCACATACATGTTTGTGTAAGGTTGGTTACTCATGAGGCTCATTCACTTTATGGGTTCAAGCCCAAACATGTTCACTTTCAACATGTTCAGAAGCCTATTATCTTTCAATGTGGTCAATAATGTTAATATTATTGGGTTCAAGGCCAATCTTGCTCATGTTTAGTTTATTCAGAAGCCTTCACACCTGTGTATGTGAGTTGTGAGATCAGATCAGATAAGTTTCATTGAGTAGGTACTCTAATAAGAACCCTGAATAAAGTTAAGAATGCATCCATAAGACATTATTAATGTTTATGCAAGTTCATAAGTTTTTAGTTCTGATTGGATTATTTTCATATATATAAACAAACCAACCACTTATAAAAGGTTTTCCGAATGAATGGCTAGGGGAGAAATGCTTGTAGGTAAGAGAAAGCGAAGATGATAAAGTCATCTAGCGTGCAAGGACTAGCTCAAGGATCTATGTATGAGTCGACGACCTGGTGAGGTGCCATCTATAAGATCTGATGAGATTTAACTAGTTTACCAAATATATCATGTGTTATGTTCTTTATTGTAAGCTTTGTGGAAAGAATATGTATATGAGAAACAATGTAATCATATCATCTGTAAAGTTATTTCTATTATTGCAATGAATGATATATGCTATTTGTGACATTTTCCAAGTGCAATATTTTATGATCCATGCTACCATGATGTTGTTTATCAATTGCACTTGGGGGAAGCTATAGAGTCACATAAGCATGGCCATGCATTTCATAGTCTCACTTATCAAGTGGCTAAGATATCACTACAATGGAAGGACAAATTCCATCTACATCACTCAGAATAATCCATAAGTGACACATTGCACCCCATCACGGCTTGTATGACAACCCGAGTTTAGAGTAATGTTGGGCTAGTATTAAGATACAAAGAACATCATGTGATTGTTGTGGTGACTTTACTCCCACAGATCACAATCAACATTATGTATTGAGTTATGACATTGATTGCCATGTCATGGCTTACATGTGTCAATCTCAGAGTGGGTTTGTCCAATACGACTTTTTCTAACAAGTATCCATGCATCTCATTTGATATCCAATATCATGACTAAATGGATTTTTTCATCATTTCACATACACATTAGTTATATGTATTTTTTTTGTCCTATAATATCCACAATAATAACTAGAAATGGGCACAACAAGAACGAATACCCTTAAGTATAAATATTGTCTCATGTTCATGTCCTCAATTCAAATCATATGTCATCAGGTCAAAATATACTTAGAACATATTGCAATTATTCATTATCTCGAATCTGAAATAAACATAATAAGTGAATTTGTCTTTATTAATAATCAAATCATATACAAATTTATTCATATTAAAATCATCATATGATGACTCTCATGGCATACAACCAACAATATTCCACTTCTACTAGATCAAATAACTCATGAATCATATACAAATGACTGAATATGAACATCATGCTTATACTAAGAAAGTTCTTTTGCTAAGGATAAAAAATATTGCTTTCAGTCAGAACATCAGAAATCTTTGCATCTGGTCTCTATACAATCTCTCATATGAGATGACATTGCTGAAGTATTTTCTTAGAATGCTAACGTGATACAAGTTCTTTGGCCTGTATAATGGATCCATTGTTGTCATAATAAATCTCTATTATGTTTATAATAGTTGGAATCACCCCAAGTTCACAAATAAATTCCTTGATCCATATTGCTTACTATACTGCATTATATACAACAATATACTCAACTTCTATTGCAGACATTTTTTGCTTAAAACTCTTATTGCTTACAACTCTAGCACTTAATCAATCATGATTGCGACCAATGATCATCCTTTTAGGTTTTCACACTTGTATCATTGTAACCCTTTACAACTAACTCTTCCTCGTCTATGTATACCAAGAAATATTCCTAAGTTCTTCTCAAGTACTTTGTTATATTCTTCACGACAATCCAGTGACCTTCACCACAATTTGACTTGTACCTGCTTTCATGCTCAAAGCATATGCAAAATTCGGATGTGTACATAACATTGGAAGAGAGAAATTGGTTGTTAGTTATTTGGAGAGCAACAAAGAGTAGAGAGGGATGCTTTACCTTCTTTCACAGATGATAGATATGCATTTGGATTCATTGATAGCTGATCATCGATCATCGGGGTTTATGATCAAAAGAGTTTTATGGTAGTCCTAGGGTCAGGAGAAGGCATGGAGGAGTGCAAGGGGTTTTATTTCTAGGAAAGACTCATCCTAAAATACCTAATTATCTTAAGTCTAGTTCTATATGCATTAAATACTCGAGTTTTCATTTGTTTTGATATTATGTAACTTAAGAATAAAGTACAATGGATCTAACATTTGGAGCACAAGTTCAATTTCTCCTATACTAAATTATAAAAATACTAACACGTCTGGTTATAGTTGTAAGGTGGCTAATTTAATTAAACTCATATTAAATTCAATAACTTATAACTTTTAGGCTAAAAATATCTTTCATGGATTTTAAGGTCATTGTTTCTCAAGAGATAATTTGATCCAAGAAAGGTCCACTCAATATATTCAAAATCAATTATTATCAATTGCACTGAATAATACCAAGATAGTTAAGGAGGTTAGAGTCAAGGACGAGATTATGATTCTCGAGAAAATGAAGCTTATTTAGATCCCAAATGGGAATAAAGAAATTTAAATTGAAATTGAGGTTTTTTTAATGAGGATAATCATAAATAGAAGCTCAAAAGAGTTGGTACCCAAAATAATGTACGTTACACAATGACTGTATGCTCCCTTTGCTAAAGATATCAAGATTGAAACTGAGGCATGGAGTTGTCTTCCTCCAACATTAAATCTACATTTTTTAAACTATGTCATACTATTGATATCATGTGAGCTCAATATGAAATAATGACTCAAATGAGTGTGATGTATTCTATAGTCTCAATTATCATATGGCCATGATATCACTCTGAATGGAGGGATACATTCCATCTTCAACACACAATAATCTGTAAGTGTCACTGTGCATCCAATCATCACAAGTATGGCTACTCTTATTAAAAGTCATGTCAGACCAATGTTAAAATACATAAAATAACATGTGATTACTATAATGACTTAAGATCTAAGGATGACAATCAACATTGCCACATTGACTATTACTTTGACTTGTCATGACATGGCTTTCTTTTATCACTTTCAAAGTGAGCCTGTCTAGTACGACTTGTTCTCTAATAAGTACTAATGAAACAAGTCATTAATCATATAATATATCACTATTATATAAATCACATGATGTCTCCCAGGACATACAACCAACAACAAGTATATAACATGACTTAATAAAGTCTTTAGGATTAAGAGAAAAGGATTTTCCTTCTCTCCTCACAAGTCCGTAGCGGAGTTCAGGCACGTAGAAGAGTGGTAAATAAAAAAAATACTTATTTGTGTATTTTGAACCCAGTTTCTTCATTTGAAATCATAAAAATTCACAAAATACACTATCCCTTCCCGTTACTTAGTAAAGTATTTGTATTTATGTTTTTTAAGACTCAATTTTCCGACTACACAAAATTAGCAAGTATTTATTTGTTACATTTGGCAAATAGAGTGTTAAGATACACATGCCCGCTCCCCCACCTAGTCATTGGGAAGGGGAGCACCACTGATTTGCTTCCACTTAAAGACAATCAAATAGAAAATAGAAGAGTGAGAAAATATTTTATTCATAACTTTCAATCTGGACTGAATTTTTCGTTGAAATAAATAGTATTTGATTCCTTATGGATATACTTTCTAACAAGACCGATATTGAATTATTTAGAAAAATAATAAAATGAGAGAAGTGTAACGTTTGTGTATTAGGATACAATACCCATGATTTGGCATACAAAACATGTGTTTTAGGTACAATACACCAGTGAGTAAACATTCACACTGTACCCCCAAAACTAGAGTAATGTACTCCCAAACACATTTATTGTACACATGCATATAGTATCTGACTCAGATGCTGACAACCATCTCCTTTGGGACATTTCTAAACAAAAGAAAGAAGAAACTCTACTTGCTAGATCAGTAGAAGAATCTATAATCAGACAAAAGTCAAGAATTATGTGGCTGAAGCATGGAGACAACAACACGAAGTTCTTCTATGCTTCACTCAAAACTAGAAGATGCAGAAACCAAATTAAAGTGCTGGACCTGAATGTCACTCAGATAAAAGAAGAAGAGGAGCTCAGAGAATGCTTCAGAAAGTACTATGAAGATCTCTTCAAATCCAACTCTAGGGCAAGAACCCACAAAAAGAAATGGTTTGGCATCAATACTTTGACTGAAGACCAGATAAATACTATGTGCAAGATTGTCACTGATGAGGAGATCTACGACATAGTCAAAAACTATAATGAGGATAAATCTCGGGGCCAGATGGACTAAAAGTACACTTCTTCAAGTCAACCTAGGAGATTGTAAGCGAAGATGTGTGTACTGTAGTAAAAGATTTTTTTCTCAAAGGAAAAATGCTCCGCAAGCTCAGTAAAACTTTCATTACACTTATTCCTAAGGTGAAACAACCACAAAATATTGGGGATGGGAGACCAATCTCACTGTGTAACTTTGTTTATAAAGTAATCATAAAGATTTTGACAAATAGACTCAAAGATGTGATGCCTAACCTTATCAACATCAACCAATGCACATTTGTTAAAGGGAGATCCATCACAGATGCAATCCTTTTGGCAAATGAATTGTTCACGATTTCAATAATCCCACCGTGAAAGAGAAGATCTACCTCAAGGCAGACCTGAGCAAAGCTTATGAACTATTAACTGTGAGTACATTCTAGGCATCATGGAAGCCATGGGTTTCCCCTCATCCTGGCTTGGATGGATTCAGGAATGCATGAACACTGCCTCATTTCAAATTCTGGTGAATGGAGCACCCTCACAACTATTTCAAGCCACTCAGGGCATCAGGAAAGGGGATCCACTTGATCCCTATCTATTCATTTTAGGGATGTAGGGGTTAACTTCCATCCTCAAGGAAGCTGTCAGTAAGAAAATGATTACCCCTCTGAAAGCAGGTGCTATGGAGGTTTCCCATATTTTATTTGCAGATGACCTACTGATTTTCACAAAAGTCTCATCAGATGATATCAAGGTAATCCAAAGAAGTCTGGAGCTCTTTTCAAATGTCACTACGAAAAATATGGTCTTTAACTACAAAAAAAATTGTAGCGAAACCCCCAAAATTTGTAGCCAAAAGCTTTGGCTACAATTATCCTTACATTTATAATATATAGCTAATACCCATGTAGCTAATTGTTTAGGCTACAATTTTCAAACTTGTAGTTAATTATGCCTCTGGCTACAAATTCATATGTAACCCTAGTTGTCGGTAAAAATGTCCTTACACATAAAAATGTAGTTTCCATTGTAGCCAAATGTATGACTACAATTCAATTTGTACCTATAATATGTAGGGAGAGATGGCATTGGTTACAATTGTATTTGTAGTTCATGTATAGCAAAAATTAGCACTTGCTACACATGTAATTATAGATAGTGTGTAGTGAAAGACACAATGTACTATACATACATATGTAGTGAGAGACATTATGTATCCAGTCAGTCGCTTGCCAATATAGAGGGGTTTTCAATAAGAAAAAAGATGAATGTTAATCAAGACCGAGTTGTGCTTACAATGTCAACAATGATACTTCTATTTATATTTGAAAAATGAGTACACATGGGGAGGACATTAACCTGGCCCCTATTTTACAATATGCATGGAAAAAAGACACATGTATACAATATCTTCTTCTGACTACATCTATCCACTGCAGACTACAAAGCACAATATAAAGAGGGCTAATCTCCCTTAGTTCCTTCACCTAATTCACAATGAGTTCAACAACCCTATGAATCTCAGCTTTAGTGGTGAATCTTCCAATCCCAAACAAGGTATGTGACATGTCCTCACCAACTCCCAGAGCTCTCAACACATAGGACTAAGCAGAAGAGTTGCAGCCTTTCCTGTTGGAAACGTCATGTAGAGGTTCATGTATGTAGTTTTAGTTGGCGAGTCCCCTGGATCAGAACATATTGGAATTTCTTCTCATAATCCATACATTATGTAATTTTGTATGTTGTGGATCTCAAGCGCCATCAAGTTGATAGTAGCATCCACTTTGTGCAAACCACCATGGATACCTACAAAGAAACATACAAGTTTTGAGATATAGCTCACGAAAGAAACAAGCAAACATAGTTTCTCCTACTCATAACTTACCAATTACATAAGCCGTCTTCACCCAGTGAATGAGAAGTATGAAATGAATGAGAAGTATCTATGGGCTTCATGCCTTTAGTTTTCTACAATTCAATATATAGTCTAGTTGCCCTAACGACAATTTGTGAACTGCAAGAATTTAAATGGATACTAACTGGTCAGTAAAAGAAGATATGAATCGAATCAAGTAAATCCTTCAAATTAAAAGATAAGAGTCTTCAAATTGCTTCTTACAAATGGAGGACGATATTTGTAGTGCTTTGCAGAAATCATAATCATACGAAATTACAATAATTGGCATAATATAAACAAATAACTAACAATAACTTCAGAAAATAACCCAGAATGCCAGCAGGCCCGTGCTAGCCAGTAGGCCCGTGCTATCCAGAGCCCAGCACAATTGTGCTAGCCAGCACGCCTGTGGTAGCGAGCCCAACATGGTAGTGCTATCCAACACGCCCGTGATAGCCAGAGCACAGCATGGCCGTGCTAGCCAGCACGCCCGTGGTAGCCAGAGCCCAGCACAGTCGTGCTATCCAGCACACCCGTGGTAGCCAGAGCCCAGAACGACCGTGCTAGCCAGCACGCCTGTGGTAGCCAGAGCCCAGCACGCCCGTGGTAGCCAACACGCCCGTGGTAGCCAACACGCCCGTGGTAGCTAGCACGCCCGTGGTAGCCAGAGCCCAACACGACCATGCTAGCCACCATGCCCGTGCTACCCACTTCCCACCACGGCCGTGCAGCCCAGCACGGCCGTGCTACACACAATTTTACCTATCACAAATTTCAATTGGTTCAAACATGTGCATGAATGGTTTTCAACCTGTAAATGAAATGTAAGAAGGCTTGCTATGAAAGGGTAGTCAAGGATCATGTGTTGATATGTGAAAAAATAAGAAAGAGGAAGATGAGCATTCAGTGGTTTCAGGTACATTGAGATCATCTATTGATATGTGCATAAGTTAGAAGCAATTGTTTAAATACCTCTAATCCATGGATCTAACCAAATATAATAACAATCTAACAAAGAGTAGTGTGCTATGCAGCACAATATGAAACATGTGCACCTCTGATAGGTAGTTTTTAGACTACACATGTTCACATTGTAATAGATGGGGGACTCTTATCCACCAAGACCTTAAATAAAAAAATAGTCTTCAAACAAGTAGAAAGAATATAACAATATTTAAGAGTATGTCTTTTTGAAACAACCTTTAGCAAAGATTTATCCACGAAGACCTAGAATTTCTGAAACACTAGTTTTATTATGGTATAGTGTTGGATATACAACTCATGAATTCATCCAAGGAGGAATTTGGAGAGGACATTCTTATCTAGAAAGGGATTTGGAATGAAGATCTCAGTGTTAGATCATCTTACACTATTTTGACAGAAGGAAGGGCTGTGGACTCGAATGGGAACTAAAATACCATAGGTAAACTCCAGGTGCTGTTGATAATTAGGATGTCTATGTGGATTCTATATGGAGATGTTCAAGAATTACTTTTGTTGGACTTCAACCCACCATCTCTTGGAATTGAGACTGTGGGTGGGATATTCATCAGCTTGATCACAATTACCCAACTTCATCCACTATCTCAAAACCTTTCCCTATAGAGTCATACTAATTACACAAATGTAAATGTATAACCTTATTAAGCATGTTGCATGTTACCCAAAGCCATATTACATGCATTATGGTCACCAAAATGACTTTAGTGGTACAATATGTAGAAGACACATTTGGTGGTCAAGCCATAATTAAAAATGTTACGTTCACTCATGTGGCATTATACAATTATGGTCCAATCATCTGAGAATTAAGATTGATTTCTTTTTGGGACAATGATCAATATTAGCACACTGAAAATAAACACTTGTGAGGTGTGAAACCAAGTGCCTTGTTAGACTTATTCACATAAACATGGTGAAAATGTGTATATACAAGGAAACAAAGGGCGCTCTACTCATGTATGTTAAGGAAAAACATTAAACCAGCAGGATTTTGGTTGAAGTTTGACTAATGTAAGTATACTTCTTATCTTTTGGTTTTAGAACCACATACCAATAGACCTGGGGCATCATCCTCCTTGGGCATCACCCATGGAACACCAATTTTCAACCTGACAGCCACACTCACTTCCAAAGTATGTGTATTCCTTAGAAGGCCCCAATCTTTGACTTTCTGGTCCATATTCATTTTTTATCTGAAATGACAATGTTACAACTATATAACGAAGTAAACTTACATGAATAATAAGAAAAAAATGAATAGGAAGAGGCAATGCAGTTGGAACATAAATTATGTATATAGCACATTAAGAGACACTGATGAGGAAGTGTTGCTTGGAAGAGAAAGTTTAGACAAGTCCAAACTACAAAATATTACCTAACAAACCTCAATGAGATCTATTGTAGTAGGAAAGAAACATATATTAATAGAAAAACCAACCTCATGATGGCTCAGGGTAGCTCCATAATAGCTAAACACTCAAAGGCAATGCAAAAGCAATATCCAAAAAGGATATTGTTGAACCAACAACATGAGCTGAATAGAAATTCAAAGATGAAAAGAACCTTGTGACTGGCATCATCATTTTCAAGAGGACGTTCTCTTTTCCACACAATTCAAATGTGCAGTAAACCCATGATGTCATTTTTAACACAACTTGAACATAGTAGGAGAAGACAAGATATGGTAGTGCTTATTATAGTTGATAAAGCTCACTTATCTATTAAGATGGGGATATGGAAAAATAGATTCAAAATTTACAGAATAGAATGAAGTTGGATACTAGAATATAAAATTGTGAGGTCTGCATATTAATTTAGATGAACAAAAACATAATATTCAGGAGCAAGTCAACGAAAATTTATACTGAAATACAATATTCCAACTAAAAACTATTAGATTTGTGAATCGAAATGTTCCGCAATCTTACATCTAGTTGAATAATACATCACGTCAATCAAAACACTTACCATGTCCATTGTATAGTCTCTGTATACCCAGCAAATAATGAACAACTATAGTTCAAATATGCAGCTTTGCAGAGTGAGGAACATATTTCTTAGGCCTCCACCATGATGTGTGATGTGCACAAATTATATCATCTTTTGGATCATGTTTGGTTGCATATCCATGTTGTTTTGACTCAATTATCACTCTCATTCATGCTAGATTCTATATTTTTAGCTATTCTTACTTGTCTCATGGTTTGGATTGTAGGTACTATATTTTGCAATGAAATGATGAGGAATATATCATATTATCTCTTATTGGATCACTCCCCAAGTATCTACATGTTTTGGGGTTCAAAATTGCACAAATACCACTTTTTACGGCATGTAAATCGGACCTACACACTGAAAGTTATGAGCAAAATACACAACAGCCCAGAACAGCGAGGTGCACGCCGTGCACCAAAAGTGCACGCCGTGCACCTGGGAATTTCAAGCAGATAAAAGTTTCTGAAATGTTGCACGGCGTGCACCTGGGAGCCAGAAGTTTCTGAAAAGTTGCACGGCGTGCATTTCCAAAGTGCACGCCGTGCACAGTGTATTCTGGAGCAAACTAAAAGTTTTTGGAAAGTTGCACGGCGTGCATTTCCAAAGTGCACGCCGTGCACCTGGCAGTTTCAGCATTTTGTAAAATACGAGTTTTTGTTTTAAACAAAGTGGGAACTTAATGGGTGGTTATGCCCGGTCATTTATGAACGTTCCCTCGTCCCAGAGCAAGCCTAGAGCAAAGGAGGGCAATTTTAAGGAGACGAAGGGTGGTTTCTTGGGAAAGGAGTCCATTTCTTCTTCTCTTCTTCTCCATTGTCTTCTCCAAAGTACAGCCAAGCTTCCCCAACTTTGTGCAGCTTCTTGAGAGAGGAGCCAGTCCGTTTTGGAGCAGCTTTAGGAGTGGAATTTCGTCCCCAAGATGGAATTCTACTTCTCTTGGGTTACACTTTCAATTCTCCTAGCTTTTCCTTCTCTAAACCATGTTAAACTCTGAAAATTCTGTAGCATTTCTGCAATACATGATCATGGACGAGTAGAATCCAAATCTTGGACATGGGAGAGTAACTCCCATGTCATAGCTTGTATGAACATATGAATTTCGTACTAAATGTTAGTTTCTTGCATGTTCCAAGAGTTGTTTCGGGTCTGAAATGCTTGTTTGTGTGATTGGCCATCATACTTGCATGTTTTATACTTTCTTTCATAATCTGAGAAGATGTGTTTGAGAGTATGGAGTTACTCTTTTGGCAACTTGTCCTAGACCACGAGAGTGGCTGGGATTCTGATTTGAAATGAAAAGTTTGTGATTTGAAATGAAATACATACACGAGAGTGATGTATGGAGTTAAAATCGTCATCACTTCACCGGGAGGTGAGTGATGACTACAAACCTCCTTTGCAAGTTAATTAACATGTTTAAATTCGTATTTTAATATAAGCTATGATGTGATAGTGAAATCCCAAGTCCAAGATCCTTCCATATCTGAATCTTAACTTTTCTTAAGTGACAACTTACTATTTTGTTTTAAATCTATAATTTATTTTTTCTAATCCAATCATCTTGTGTACAACGATCTAGATTATTGAAAATCATAACTCTTGCGCCTAACTAACCAATGCTCCTTGTGTTCGACCTCGACTACAACTACTCTCGTATACTTGCGGGATATAGCTAGTTGAGTAAAAGATCATTCTTATGATTGAAACTCGTTAGTGTAAACAACCAACAAGTTTTTGGATTGTTGTGTGATTCGTATATCATTTTTTCTACATATATTCACACACAAATTTAGTTCTTTCTAGCGTAATTCAGTCTCTTTTGTATTAGTTTTGCCATCTTTTAGCTTCTCTATGCGTTCCATAACTTGTATTGCAAAAATTGCCACAAAAAGGATTAATTTCAGACGATTTTTCTACAGAAACAGAGAAATGCACGGCGTGCAGATCACAGATGCACGGCGTGCACCTGTCCAGACGGATCAGTTGGCTGAAGTAGCAAAGTGCACGGCGTGCAATATCCAGACGCACACCGTGCAACATTCTAGAGGAATCCGTTCAGTCCAAAAAAGAGAATGCACGGCGTGCACATCGAAAAGACACGGCGTGCACCTGGGACGGAATTTGCTAAAAACAACTTGTAAGGTTGCACGGCGTGCAACTCCTCAACGCACGCCGTGCACAGATCAGCCGGTTACAAATGCATTGCAGGTGCACGACGTGCACCTCCAAAGTGTACGGCGTGCACCTCCAAAGTGCACGACGTGCACCTGTCAGTTTTAGAATTTCGAATTTTCAGAATACGATTTTAAAGGAAAGAGGGAAGGAATGGGACGGTTACGTTTGACCATTTTGGAAGTTTTTCTCGTCCCAAAGGCAGAGGAGAGCAGAGCAAGGAGATTTGGGAGGAACTAAGGTGGTTTCTTGAGCAAAGAAGCCATTTCTTCTTCCCCACTTCTCCATTGTCTTCCCCAAGGTGCAGCCAAGCTTCTCCAACTCCGTGCAACTTCTCGGGAGAGGGGTTGGTCCGTTTTGGAGCAGCTAAAGGAAAGGAATCTCGTCATAAAGTCGGATTTCTTACTCCTTGTGGTTACATCTTTGGTTCTTTTTGCCTTTTCTTCCCAAAACGATGTCTAGCATTGATAATTCTGTGGAAATCTTGCTGTACATAGTTATGGACGAGTAGATCCTTTTTCTTGGGCATGGGAGAGTAACTCCCATGCCATAGCATGTATTGAACAAGTAATTTCATACTAAATGCATTTGCTTCTTGTTTCTCTACCTTAAAGGCGTCGGTAGCTCTTTTCCTTGCATGTATCGTTGGCCGCTATATATGCATGATTTCTGCTTTCTTGCTTAGTTTGAGAAAATGAGTAGGTTTGTATGGAGACGTTCTTTTTGGCAACTTTTCTTCTTCTACGAGAGTAGGGAAGAATGAGTTGAGGATCTGTTTGTGATCATAGACGAAATTCATGCACAAGAGTGCTGTTTTGAGTTATGATCGTTGCATCTACACCGGGAGGTGAAATGTAACACATCTCTTCCTAGAAACTCGATCTTATGTATGTTTAAATTGCTTTTTTCTTTTATTGCTATGGCATATGAGTGAAATCCTAATGTCCAAGATTCCTAAACTTCTGAAATCGGACTTTCCTTGTAATCCTAGTTTGTTGATAAAAGTATGAAATCCCTTGTAGTTAAAACTTAATCTTTTATGCTTTTGGAACAAATCTTTCTGTCCCTTTAAAACCGATCTAGATTGTTGAACTTTAATACTATTGCGTTCGATATCGACTACAACTACTCTCGTATACTTGCGGGATATAGCTAGTTGAGTAAAAGATCATTCTTATGATTGAAACTCGTTAGTGTAAAGAACCAACAAGTTTTTGGCGCCGTTGCCGGGGAGCATCAGTATTCCTGTTAGAGTAAGAGTTTTTGATAAGTAAATGAGACTAGATCACATCCTTCATATCCACCATCATATCCATAAATCATAATTCATCATGATCATCATAATTTGTTGTATCTTCCATGTTTGTTTTTGTATATCACTCACCTTGTTTATTTGCAGGAGCATATGGGGTGTTCATAAAAAGATCCTTGAACCGTGCATATCTCTACATTCAGAAAATGAACACACTATTTGCAGCCCTCATGGAGCAAGAAGGAGTGAAACCCAAACATGTATGGAGGAATCACAACCCACACAACCATCATCCATGTCACCATCATATAAACAACATTCACCCATGCCACCTTCATCCACACCACCATCATTCACACCTAATTCACCACCATCATATACACCACCAACACCCATACCACATACACCACCACCACCATCTACGCCACATCCACCTAATCCTCCGAATCCACATGAAGAACTAGTCAAGGAGGATGACCTTCCTCTTAAGGACTACTTTGGTACAGCTGCAATGCACATGAGTGGGCCTATTAATATTTCAAAATTTGAGGCAGAGGAGTTTGCTATCAGCCCAGCCATCATACAATTGCTACAACTGAATGCATTTGGAGGGACACCAATGGAGGATCCAAACCTCCACATTGCTGAATTTCTACAGTTGCTAAGCACCATAAAGATATATGGCGTTCCTACTGATGGGATATGCCTAATCCTTTTTCCATTCTCTCTTAAAGATAGAGCCAAGGCATGGCTCTATACTTTGCCAAAGAAGTCAATCAACACTTGGGAGGAGCTTCTAAAGGTCTATTTGGCAAGATATTTTCCACCTAGCAAAACTTTGCAGCTAAGGAGTCAACTCATCAATTATTCTCAAAGGGATGGAGAGACCTTGTATGATACATGGGAGAGGTTCAAAGATCTTCAACATCTTTGTCCACATCATGGTCTAAGAAATTGGCTTCTATTGCAATCTTTCTATAATGGTTTGTGCTACAATACAAGGATGTCTATTAATGCAGCTGCAAATGGAGCTCTAATGAACAAATCTTATAGAGAAGCCTATGCTATTATTGAAGATATGGCAGAAAATCATTGCCAATGGAGTCTGGCTACAAGTTACCACCCATCCTTTTCACATACTACTTCCAGAAAGAAAAGGGAAGATCACACGGTTGGTGCTATAGACATAATTGCAGCAAAGATAGACACTTTATCACAAAGGTTTGATAAGCTAAGCACACAGCCATTTCAAGCAGCCAATATTATTTGTGATGCATGTGGGTTACTTGGACACTCATCTTCTACATGTTATGCTTCTTCTATTTATTATCCAATGGGCTACACTCCACCAGACTTCTACATCAATGCAAACCCAAATTTCATTCAGCCAAAACAACCACAAGTAACTTCTAGATTAGAGTCCATTCTTGCAACATTTATTTCAACTCAAATGCAGCAAAATGAGGAGTTCCATCAACAAAGACAATCAATGAAGGGTGCCATTTGCCAACTCTCTTCTAAGGTGGATACTATAGCCACTCATGCACACATCTTAGAGAAACAAATTGCCCAACAAGCTCTTCCTAGCAAAGAAGCATTTCCACCTTTCTTGCCTAGTCCACCGGAGATGAATCCAACATATTTCAGGCCGGTGACATTGAAGAATGGAGTTGTTATAGAGGTATATCCTTCAAAGTATGATGATATTGATATCCATGATGATTATGAAGTTGCAACTAAAGGGGAGAGAGCTACAACACATGCTCTACATGTTGATTCTTCAAGCAAGCCACATGTCTTTCCTCCTCACACTCTAGATAACAAATTTCTTTATAATGAGAACACTCTTCCCAACTCATATTTTGATGATGCTTCAAAGAAGAATGAAAAGACAAATAGTATTGGCATACAAAAGACTATTCTTGTTGCAGCTCATAGGTGCTTTCGCTTGCCCCAAATCAAGGACATATTTGCAAGGAGACATAAATCTTTAGCACAACAATTTCCAGCTGCAAATCAAAGCACCTGTCCTCCATGGACTTTGATGTTTCCACCATGATGAGGTACCTGGTTGCAACCTTTTAGTTTGATTTATGCAGTGAGGACACTGTAGATTTCAAGCTTAGGGGGGAGCAACCGGATGGTAACCTAGTTCTTTTATCTTTTCCCTTTCATGTTATTTGCTTCTTATCTTTTGCTTTTGTTTTGTGTTCACATTTCAGTCATTGTTTTCAGTTCTCCTCTTCTGGTGGAAAATCTAGTATGATATGAGGTTTATCTTTTATATGTGGATAGAACTCCTATGCTTAACAGATTGTCCTCTTTTGATGAGAAATATCATTTGGAGAAATTGTAAAAGGCATGCATTAATCAAATGAAACATTTTGGCCATCAACATGTGCTTAACCTTGGTTTATGCTTCTAGCCTGAACATTCATCTTTCACATCCTTGATTGCTTAAAACATGTAATGTTTCAATTTTTTGAGTAAATCAACTTTACAACATCATTTGGAATACAAGATGCCCTTGCCAAGCTCTTAGTGCATTTTTAACCACTCTTTCAATGAAAAAATTTCAAAACAAATGAATGAAATCTAGCTAATGTTGCAATTTAGTTGACTCTCCTATCTTTTGGAAAAAAATTTAAAATTTCTTTTGGCTTATCTCACCTTTATACCCTATAAAAGATGGCTAAACCGCCCACACATCATGCTAGCCTAGTGTAAATCCGATCTGGCCACGATGGTTAGGTGGTATGTCTTAAAAGAGGGTAAAATACCCCAACTGACACTCCATGTGTGCATAAGCCTACATTAGCAGCCGAGTGTCGGAACCCATAATCCTTTATCATATCACTTTTGGGAAAGAAGGAGAGTACAACTAAAATTGTCAATTTTAACTAAGATTTCAGCATTTGTATCCTTAATAGTTGAGAGTTTGAGTTGCACATCCACTAATTGCTTGGCTTGGTCATCCAAATTCTACCTAGTGTTGTTTAATTGATTGATTCAACTAATTGATGCCACCCCTGCTGTACTAAAAATCTCTTTCTTGGATGTTTGAGTTGAATTGATGGCTATGAGTATAAACATGTTGATCATGGTTGGTTTGGTCTTATACACATCTTTCATTTCATTTGATCTATTCATGAATTTGACAATTCCTTCATTTGTGTTTCTATGCTCTTTTTGCTTGAGGACAAGCAATAGTTTAAGCTTAGGGGGATTTGATGTGCACAAATTATATCATCTTTTGGATCATGTTTGGTTGCATATCCATGTTGTTTTGACTCAATTATCACTCTCATTCATGCTAGATTCTATATTTTTAGCTATTCTTACTTGTCTCATGGTTTGGATTGTAGGTACTATATTTTGCAATGAAATGATGATGAATATATCATATTATCTCTTATTGGATCACTCCCAAAGTATCTACATGTTTTGGGGTTCGAAATTGCGCAAATACCACTTTTTACGGCATGTAAATCAGACCTACACACTGAAAGTTATGAGCAAAATACACAACAGCCCAGAACAGCGAGGTGCACGCCGTGCACCAAAAGTGCACGCCGTGCACCTGGGAATTTCAGGCAGATAAAAGTTTCTGGAATGTTGCACGGCGTGCACCTGGGAGCCAGAAGTTTCTGGAAAGTTGCACGGCGTGCATTTCCAAAGTGCACGCCGTGCACAGTGTATTCTGGAGCAAACTAAAAGTTTCTGGAAAGTTGCACAACGTGCATTTCTAAAGTGCACGCCGTGCACCTGACAGTTTCAGCATTTTGTAAAATACGAGTTTTTGTTTTAAACAAAGTGGGAACTTAATGGGCGGTTATGCCCGGTCATTTATGAACGTTCCCTCGTCCCAGAGCAAGCCTAGAGCAAAGGAGGGCGATTTTAAGGAGACGAAGGGTGGTTTCTTGGGAAAGGAGTCCATTTCTTCTTCTCTTCTTCTCCATTGTCTTCTCCAAAGTGTAGCCAAGCTTCCCCAACTTTGTGCAGCTTCTTGAGAGAGGAGCCAGTCCGTTTTGGAGCAGCTTTAGGAGTGGAATTTCGTCCCCAAGACGGATATCTACTTCTCTTGGGTTACACTTTCAATTCTCCTAGCTTTTCCTTCTCTAAACCATGTTAAACTCTGAAAATTCTGTAGCATTTCTGCAATACATGATCATGGACGAGTAGAATCCAAATCTTGGACATGGGAGAGTAACTCCCATGTCATAGCTTGTATGAACATATGAATTTCGTACTAAATGTTAGTTTCTTGCATGTTCCAAGAGTTGTTTCGGGTCTGAAATGCTTGTTTGTGTGATTGGCCATCATACTTGCATGTTTTATACTTTCTTTCATAATCTGAGAAGATGTGTTTGAGAGTATGGAGTTACTCTTTTGGCAACTTGTCCTAGACCGCGAGAGTGGCTGGGATTATGATTTGAAATGAAAGGTTTGTGATTTGAAATGAAATACATACACGAGAGTGATGTATGGAGTTAAAATCATCATCACTTCACCGGGAGGTGAGTGATGACTACAAACCTCCTTTGCAAGTTAATTAACATGTTTAAATTCATATTTTAATATAAGCTATGATGTGATAGTGAAATCCCAAGTCCAAGATCCTTCCATATCTGAATCTTAACTTTTCTTAAGTGACAACTTACTGTTTTGTTTTAAATTTATAATTTATTTGTTCTAATCCAATCATCTTGTGTACAATGATCTAGATTATTGAAAATCATAACTCTTGCGCCTAACTAACCAATGCTCCTTGTGTTCGACCTCGACTACAACTACTCTCGTATACTTGCGGGATATAGCTAGTTGAGTAAAAGATCATTCTTATGATTGAAACTCGTTAGTGTAAACAACCAACAATGTGTCAAGATGTATATGGACATAGCTAATAAAATCTAACTCCTGCCATGCATGTGCAGGCATGGTCGTTAGAAACCATGATGCTAGATGGGCTAATAAGAAAACAATGCATTTTTAGCTAACAATGTTGACAAAGTCAAGCCTAGAGAAATTTAGGAGTCACCTAGATAGTTGTTGACTAAGTGCAAATAGTTGTCCTTTAGTTCAACTCCCAAGTAAGGGAATTAGTCAAGCATGAGGACAGAAGACACCAGTAATATATGGCCCTAGTCAACGCATCAACAAGAAATTAAAAAATAGTAGAATGTTGAATTTGTGTATAATGTGAAGAGGAAAATAGTTACTGATGTGCTAAAGGATGAATTTCTATATCTCAATGATTTCAAATATCAACATAAGAAAGGGAAACAAATCTAAGATGAATTATCGTGGTACTTGGTAGGTGCATATAAAGCAACTTCTTTGAAGTAATACATCATATACCTTACGAGTGGTTTTTTGACTAGACAATGTTACTAAATATATTTAAATCTACACGCCAGTTGCATATGAATTAATGCATTGTTTGTAGATATCATAATCACACATTGATGATACTGCTATGAGCTCTGCAGAAGTTTGATCATATAGGAACAACGAAATTTAAAAGGATGAGAGCAGATCCCAAGGTATCATCCAAAATTATCTATAGATTTGGCACAGGCGCACACACATGGTGAGTTGGCGCCAGCGAAACTACAAGACAGATGGAGCCGCGTGCGGAGGGGGGATGCCATTGGATGGAGGACTGATGGCGGAGGGCGAGGGGCCTAGCTGTGTGGATGGCATCTGCCGGATCAGAGAATCGACCGACGAAAGAAGAGCTGACGGTCAGCGGAAGGTGGAAGAAGGCTGACGACCGACGGAAAAAGGGCTGATTGATGGGTCGCCCGACAGAACAGACGGCCGGCAGAACAGATTGCACGCCCGTAGAAGGGGTGCCAGTGGGCAGGTGGCGGGTGAGCAACCAGCTGGGGGAGGGGAGATGTTGGGCGGGTGGTGGGCGACAAACCAGCTGGGGGAGGGGCTCGGGCTGGCAGTCAGGCAATCTTCGGATGAGCACTTGCAGAGGGTGGAAGATGGGCGCGCGTAGGGGGGAGTAGTTTCACACAAAAGACTATGGGAGCGGTTTCACGCAAAAGACTATGTAAATGAAACAGAACAGAGCGTGGGGGTATTAGGAATATGGGGGAGTTTCTTTGGCTTTTAATTAAGTCATTTAACTACATTTTGTTTGGATACAATTAAAAGGAGATAAAATTTATAGTTATATCTTATTTATATAGATAGCTACAATTATTTTGGTTACATAATTATATTTTGTAACTAAAATAAGTTCTCACTACACATCGATAAAATGTAACCAAAACAATTATAGCTTATTCATCTTTTTTATGTAGTGTGTCTTTGGTTTGAACTTAAACTCGACAAAAAGTCAACCTTTTGCCAGCAAGTCCACCCCAGATAGTATTATATCTGCTATGAACATTGGTAGAACGAGCATGCCAATCAGGTATCTTAGACTGCCTTTGTTTACATGACGCTTGACTAAGAGCCTCTGCAACCCTCTTATTGACAAAATCAAGAACAAGCTTGATTCTTGGAAGACTAGATTACTATCTATGTCTGGGAGAGTAGATTTGATAGTCTCCACCTTATCTTCCTATCATTTGTTCTGGACGGGTGCCTTTCCACTTCCTAGAAGCACCATGGAGGAGATTGAGAGACCATGTAGATCATTTCTTTGGGGTTACAATGAGGACTCGAAGCACTTCCATACTGTCAATTGGGATGACATCTGCAGACCCAAGCTTGAGGGTGGCCTAAGCATCCAAAAATTTGAAGATTGGACAAAGGTAGGGATGATGAAGATACTCTGGAATATTGTCAATCATAAAAACTATTTTTATCTAAGGTGGGTGCACGCAAGATACACTAAAAGGATATCCTTTGGACCTTCCACTCCCAACAGTACCAAAGTTGGATGTGGATATTGAGAGTGTATTGCTGCTAGTTTATTGCTGGCCTGTGATCGGCGGCGATCTGCTGCTCTACTGTTTCAGGTTTTAATTGCTAGCCTCATCCTGCTAGTTTGACTACTGGTTTTACCCTTGTTGATCCCACATTCCCACTCTATATACAGGTAAAAGGGCCGAATTTGCTTATGGTGCCACACGTTTGCCACGGGAAGCAATGAGTTTTCACCCGCAACAGTCCTCAATTGATCCAGAATATTTTAAGATGCAAGGCGATATTGAGAGCCAGCTCCCCAACCGTTTCACCGGCAACAGACCTCTCGCAGTTGGGCGTGGTCGGCGGTCATGGTCTTCTTTACCTGCCGAATTACTGGAGTGCATCTCTGGCAGGCTCTGCCTCCCTGACTTTTTCGCCTTCCGAAGCGTATGCAGATTATGGTGGCGCTCCCCGTCATCTTCAATATTCTCCATCACTCCTCGTCGGCCGTTTGTTCTCTTTTACGCCGGACATGATCCCGATGAACCATCCAAAAGTAGCACGTGCTACTTATTCAACATTGGTTGCCCACAGCGATTTCTAACGATGGAGATCCCGGAGCTCGACGGTGCCACCTGCGTCGCCTCGGCTGTTGGTTTGCTGCTCGTACACCGCAGGCAATCGTCCGACCCTAACAAACGTGCTGCCCTGTTTTTCCTCAACCCCATGTACAGGAAGCCTCCTCGACCATGGAATCAGGCTCTACGGTACAGGAAGGTTCACTACCTCTGGAAAGTCCCGCACTGGGTGAAGAACAACAAAATCGTCGCAGAGTTCACGCGCAGCCCCATTGCTAGTGAAAAGGAATTCAACACGTCGTACTCGCTAAGGAACCCTTGGTACGACGTTAAAGGGAGGGTGTATGTGGCTTGCATCACCGAGAGACAGACATTAATGGTAGGTACGTATGACTACTTCATCCTCAGCGATGATAGAAACTATCAAATACGGCACCAGACATGGCACACATATACATTCCAGTTCGGCCATGGTAGGTTGGATGGAGCGGAAATAAAAAAGGCTTACTGTAACGAAAGAGGAGAGTTTTGCCTGGTAGATTCCACAGGATCGTCTTCCCGCTTTATATACTCTGCAGATGAATGTAGTCTAACCTGGGACCAGCCCGAGCCTGTTGAGGAGCAGGTTTTCTGGGAAGAATATATGCAGGAGTCCATGGTTGCATCGAACTCGCTATTAGAAGATACACAGAAATTCTCAAATTTCTCAAACCTGGCGGTTAGGTCTGGCGTCAAGTTTGGCTTCTGTGGAAGTACTAAAGTAGAGAGGGATGGCTGTCATGAAGGTTTCACCACACCAATCGATGACTTCATCATGCCTGGATCGAGTAATGAAGAAACTCAGCTCACATCTTTAGAGTCACCTTTCCCAGGATGTATGGCCACAATCATCGAGCCGAGGCTGTTTGGAGATTGCATTGCCACAATCATCGAGCCGAGGCTGTTTGGAGATTGCATTTGTCCCAGATATCAGTATAGGTATGTTTCAAAGGTTTCTTATACATTATTTCAATAATTTTTGTCCAGAAAAACGGTGTCTTTATATAATTTATTGGAATTAGATGGTATTTGCCGCACACAAATTATGGGTCAAAAAACCTAAATGGCACATTTGCCATATTTTATTCCCTAAATGGCACGTTCTTAAACTTATTGCTCAAAATGACACATTTACAGACCAATGCGTCCCCTGCTGATATCATGTATATATATTTTTTAATTTTTTATTTATGATACCATGTATACCACGTATATTATATATATATGTTAAATTGCTAAATTAATATAATCTACATTAACTTATATACAATTAGCCATATATTTAAAATAATATCTGAAGATAATAAAATAATAATATAATATTTTATTTATTAAAACATAATATTTATAAATGTAAATAAAAATATTCAAAATTTATAGATATAATACTATAATTATATAATAAAGCATAAAATTATATAAAAAAAAGAAAATATATACATGTATTTATTTGTAAACTTAGAAGAAAAAAACTAATATAGCAACAAAAATAAGAAAATACTAAAATAAAAACTAATAAGGTAGTATATAAAACACGTTGGTGCACATAAATATACTGGTGGTAATTTCATATATATATATGTATATATATTATGTATATATATGTATATACATTATGTATATATATTATGTATATATTATGTATATATATATTTATATGTATATATATTATGTATATATCATATATACATATATATAATATATTATGTATATAGATTATGTATATATATTATGTATATATATATTATGTATATATATGTATATGTATGTATATATATATAATGTATATATATTATGTATATATATGTATATTTTTGATATTATGTATCATACCTTTAATATATATATATATATATATATATATATATATATATATATATATATATATATATATATATATATATATATATATATATATATATATATGGGATTAAGAGAGAAAGATTTCTCCCCCTTCTCCCATAACTCATGGCGGAGGTCGGACGTCCGGGAGGGTGATAAATCAAGAGATGCTTCTCCGTGTGGTTTCGAACCCGGGTCCCTTCATTGGGGACCAGCATAATTCGCCAACCGGACTATTCCCTTGCCGACTTAATATATATATATGTATATATATGTGTATATATATGTATATATATGTATATGTATATATTTATGTGCACCAACGTGTTTTAGATACTACCTTATTAGTTTTTATTTTAGTATTTTCTTATTTTTATTGCTATATTACTTTTTTTCTTCTAAGTTTACAAATAAATACATGTATATATTTTCTTTATTTTTATAATTTAAACTCTATTATATAGTTTTAGTATTATATCTATTAATTTTGAATATTTTTATCTACATTTATAGATATTATGTTTTAATAAATATAATATTCTGTTATTATTTTATTATCTTCAGATGTTATGTTAAATATATGGCTAATTGTATATAAGTTAATGTAGATTATATTAATTTAGCAATTTAACATATATATGAATATATAATATATATAGTATACATGATATCATAATTAAAAAAAAGTAATACGTCCGGCTTCAGGACGCATTGCCCTCCTCTGGGGGCAATGCGTCCGAATCGGGGACGCATTGCCTCCCGAGAGAGCAGTGCGTCCCAGCAGGGGACACATTGGTCTCAAATGTGCCATTTTAGACAATAAGTTCAAGAACGTGCCATTTAGGAAATAAAATATGGCAAATGTGCCATTTAGGTTTTTTGACATCTTCCCGTTTGGCTTCCCCAAATGGTTGGGAAATTAATTATTAGATCAACTAGTAATAGATGTTTCAGACTGCTGTCAGCTACATAATTGGTCCATACATGATACGTTTGATTTTCACATTTGACAAACCTTCGTTTCATTTCTCTACACGATTTTATGTCGTCTAATTAGGTTTCCATGGTAAATGGTGAAGACCTGATCTCATGGCAGGCTAACAGATTAAAGTTGATGTCTAACACTATTGGCTTGTTGAAAAGTATGAAATTATATCTTGTGTATTAAAACATGCTAACATGTATGTTCCATATACAAGACATTTGGTACAAGCAATCAGATATTCCACTCAGATATTCTACTTGCTTATTTTTTAGAGCTATTTAGTTTATGAATTATTTTTAATTTGTAATGTGGTTTTTGTCTAAGTCTGCTTCTTTATTCTCATATGTATAAGAGTAGGGTTTTTTTAATACAACACATTGATTAGCCTTTTATTTACATTCAGACACTTATAGTTAGTGGTAACTTAATGTTATACATATTTGTGGCTGTAAGTGGATATATTCGTTGATTAAGACTGAAAACTGCACCACAGTGCTTGAGAATAAATATAATTCACCATTTCTAATGACCTAAGAATCCCTTAGTAAGGAAAATCGCTAGGAACTAATCTCCACGATTTCAATTCCATAGCTTTTATCATATGTAGGTATTAGTATGCAATTGAACATTTTCTAATTATTGTGCACGCATATATGCATGTGCGCACACGCAAACTTAAATAGCATAAGCCAGGCATGTCGTGTAGCCTTAGTGTGTTCGACACCAACCCGCTATTACCGCCCCCCAAGTAAGGCGAAATGGTAGGGTAGCAGCCCTCATATACTTACTCTAAAGCACAACTAATAGAAGCCACTACTACAAATTTAGCTTATAACGTCACATTTAGCGGCGTCGGTTATTATAAAAAACCGACGCCTAAATCCTACAACGTCGGCTAATTACAGAGACCGACATTTATATTTGAAGACCGGCCAGACACGGATATCACTTTTTATTTAGCATCGGCTCCCTATAATGAACCGACGCCTAAAATAGCCCGCCAAATCCAATTTCTCATAATTATTTTTGTGTCAATGTGAATGAATTTTTATGAATTGTCATATGTGTGTGAAGATGATCAATACATAAATATTTCTACATGTGTCCGAATGTGAAAAGAGATGAAATGAATGGAACTCCATGTTGCTACTGGTTTCTACATGTGTGTGATGAAAAAACAATATGAATTAAATGTGTTTATACATGTATGAGAATCACATATATATAATATTGTCCATCTTGTTAATTTTGTAGGTTTGTGGCCTGTTGTTGGATGATATCAATGGATGTCGTAAATCTGTAGTTTAGGTCTAAACTGCAGGTTCTCATCCTACTGACCAGCCATATAGAAGGCATGTAAACTGATTAAAAAAATGTTAACATAGGCATCAGTTATTTGATCAAAACCGACACCACAGTCATACAACAACAATTTTTGATAAAAAACCGACGTCTATGTGGCCAGGAACTACGACCGTGCTGAGAAGCACGACCGTGGTGGTAGGCAGGGGATATGGCGTCGGTTATTAGCACAAAACCGACGTCAGTTCACCTGATATGGCCTGGAAACACGGCCGTGCTGGGAAGCACGGCCGTGGTGACAAGGGAGATGACGTCGGTTATTAGGGTTGTAAATGGGAAGTGGTAGACCCGCGGACCCGCAAATCCAGACCCTTTAAAAACCCATCACGGGTCTAAATTTTTGTACCCGCGTATCCGTGGACCTGCATACCTTTGGACCCGCACATATACGTGTCTACTAATGGGTATGCTTAGACCCAGATCCGCTAGACCCGCGTACCAGCTATAGGTGAATAACTATGTAAATAATATGTTAATTATATCACACTTTACTAGTCCAACTAATATAATACTTGAGATTATATCATACTATAATTATGATAAGGTTGAGACTAGTAAGATTAACTATGTGAGCAGTCCTAGTAAGATTAACTATTGATAATTATGTTATAGGTGAATAACTATGTATATAATATGTAACCGATGAGTTGGAAGTCAATTGTTTTTATTTGGTTCTCGGAAGATTAAACTAGCAGACTTGGTTTGTATTTGTTTGGTTCTACAATGTTGTTTGTTGAGCAGAAGGCGTAGTATACTGCTGGCATTATTCACCTAGCTGTAGCAAGCGCCTAGGCCAAGTAAAACCAGTGAGATTTTGGGAGGGGACGGAGTAGAAGAAGGCAGATCGGACAAGCTGCACATATTGGAATTGAAACTGCGTCTAAAACTCGAGCAGTCCGTTTTCCCAGATTTGTATAGAGCAGGAGATCTCGCATGCAGTTTGTTTCCAAGGTGTTGGTTCGAACTAGGTCCAACCAAACACAAATGGTTAGAATTCCCGTGTACTTGCAACTGGATGAGCTGGTTTACAACCCAACCAAACAGGCCATAATCTTCAAAACAGAAAGTATTACATTATTTAATATAACTATATCATATGATACATGATAGCAATTCTCATTTTATTATAAGTGATAGAACATATCTGTAAATTTTCTTACCTAAACAATATGATGTTACATAGAGAACCTCTTACCCGCATACCCGCACCGCATAACCGCTATTATTACGGGTACGGGTATGGTGCGGGTCTAGATTTTTATGAAGCGGGTCTAGAATCGGAACCAGACCCGCAAAATTAATTAGGGTAAGTGTATGGGTATGGCTAGACCCGCACCATACCGACACCGTTTACACCCCTATCGGTTATCTTACAAAACCGACACCTATGGGCCCTTTGCTGGCGCGTTTGTGGTGGTGGGAAGTATTGTGACGTTGGTTCTTTTAATAACCGATGTCTGTAACAAATCTATAGTGTCAATGTTCTTAAAAAATCGACGCCTATAGTCTCTTTGCTGGTGCATTTTCGATGACAGGAAGCTTTTTGGCGTCGGTTCGGAACCGACGCCGAAGGGGTCCACCTTTAGCGGCGCCCACTTGTGTATCGCTTGAAAATCGACACTAAAGCCCTTAATTAACTGACACTAAAGGCCTGTTCTGTAGTAGTGAGCGTAGCATTAACACCCAAAATCCAACACTTCAAAAGAATAATGGAGAGAGAAATTATTTCTTACTACTAACACAAATTCATATATGATATAACGAATTTATTTGGTTACCATATTTAAGGATGAGCACCAGGTTGGGTTATGTCGGTTTTGTTTGTCCCAAACTCAAACTCAAACTCACATTTTAAAGCAGGTTGTGGGTCGGGTTTGGGCCCAGATAAATAAAAAACGTCAACCCGTACCCGACACATATAAGAATGCTGGGTTTCGGGTCGGGTTCGAATTTACCCATTTAACATCAAATGAGCATACCAAATTTGGCTAGATCTAACTTGCTAATATAAAATTTAAATTAATATGATATATACTTTGTGATCAATCTTTTAAAAGTTATATATATACTTTGTGATCTATGCATCCGGAATCAGCATACCTTGGTTGTGTGATCTCCTGTGGCAATGAAATGGATATTGAAAGAGAAACAATCAACATATTATTTTCTCGTATATTTGAATGTATGAGACTTTAAAAACTAGTGTAATCTACAATGTTGTTGATTTTTACTTTCTGGTCTTTTATGTATATATAATGAAATGGGTGTTCGAATGACAAGAGATCATTGTCTCCTACATGTGGGCATATGAGCAAAAAAATGAGCAGAATTTACTATGTATTGAGCTAATTACTTTTTTTATTTTTCTTTAATAAGCTAATGGCATGACTTTTTTTAGTGTTATCTACATTGCAAATCAAAGTATGGGCGCCATATTTTACTTAGTTGTTAAAATATAAATAACCAAATAACAAAAAGTTCTATATGAATGACACTATGAGATCAAAACAAAATCAAGTACGTCTATCCATGTCAATGATGGTTACCAATATCAATTCACTAATCACGTTGATTGATTACATATTATGCATGTTTCTATTGGTAAGATATGTACTACATATTAAATTAAGAAATCTTAATATTTTTCTTTTAGGACAAACATCGATGTATACGTCTGTAATGTACATAAAATCTATCCGGGCATCGGATTTTCAGACTTGAGTTTACCTCAGCCCGTATCCGACCTAAATAAAATATAGATTTAAATTTTAGAACCGGCCTACTGATATTATAAATCAGATTTCGATTTGAGTCAGATTATGCGGGTTGAGTCGTGGGTCAGATTGTAGTGACTTGATCCGATGCTCATCCCTAAACATATTCTTATAGGAGTCCTCCTATACAAAAGGCGCTCCCGAGTATGTCACATGAAACGGGTAAGTAGATATACAGTGCAAACTGCAAGGAGTCTCCAGACTCAGGCCAATTCCAGGGGTGTTCTTTCCCTTTATTACTCATATATGCATACGTGTGTTTGTCTATATACTTATATATTTTTCTCTTCAAAACTTTTAATTTTTAAATCATTGTGATTTGAATTGCATTGTATGATACACACTATATCGGCTAATTCACACGCCCTTCAAAAGTTTTTAGGAGATAAAAATACAAAAAAATTACTTGTGTGATTATTATTCACAACAAACAAAAGATATTGGCATCGAAAAATGACAAAACTTTGACATTCCGCAATACTCACTGATAACGATAATAAAAGGTGTTTGTCCCTACTTTCTAATATTTATGATAGAATGTCTCTCTCATTGTAGATATTGTGTTTGATAATTATTCTTATCGAAGTTATGAGTGAGAAATACAACTATACCATTAGATGTGAAATTGAGCCTTTAGATATTTCTCTACACCTTCTATTTTGCCGATACTTTTGAAGGGAATTAAACTATTGATTTAGACAATCAAACTAATAGACTTATTAGTTGAACTAACTTACAAATAATTTCATTGTAGATATTAAGAATTTTTATAATAAAACACACCATTCATCTTTCCAATTACAACCAATTAAGTTAAAGATACGTCTATTTTTTCACATTCTCTCTCCATCTTCCATGGCTCCAGTCTTTTACCACCAAATCATAAAGATAGTTTTCATTTTCATCCTAGTTCTCCTTTTGAATATGTCTTCTCCCTTATGTTCCTAACTCTATACTCTCAATGTGTCTCAAGTCATCTCCCATCACTGAATTGCCACATACACATAGTCCCGACCCAACCAACAACCAACCGAAGTATGTTTCTAACCTGGTGGATGGTTGTTTGTTTTGGTACGATCTATGGTTGGTGGGAGTGTCTATTTAAGTGACTAGTTCATGGTATGTTGGGCAAGTATGAGAGACAACATAAATGGATTACCCTAATGCTATGTTTAGTACGTGGTGAATGAAGGGGAGGGGAAGTGAGGGGACATTTATGTTAGTCTGTCTGGTTAGCATGCAGAGGGTAGGGGAAGGGGAGGAGAAAATGAGAAACAATGTAAATATAAAGAAATTTCTAGTGTCAGAAAACATAGATGATATTTAAATGAGACTACAATTATTATATATATATATATATATATATTGTATTATAGAAGTATCTTCTTCATATTTGTAAATATCCAAAAAAAGTCTCCTCTGCATATCCAAGTACTTCCCACCACAATACACTACATTTTCTCCAATTCTCAATTTTCCTTTTACTTGTTATGTTTGTATAATAATAGCAAACTTTTAAAATCCTAATAAAAATCTGATTTTTTATGTTTTTAAGTAGATAAATTTATTTTAGCTTTATTTTATTTTATTTTATTTTTATTTTTATTAAAAAATCTATTCTTTTTTAAATAATCATCCAACATTCTATATGTCCCTCCAAGTGGTGTAGATATATGTGACAACTACATTTGTTGTATTCCCATTAGTTGTGGTTTGTACTATTCTTTTATAGTTTTATTTATATTTCCTTTTCACGTGTTACATTTTTCTCCACTAATATATTTCTTGCAAAGTATTTTCCCTTCCCCTTGTCTCCCTTCGATTTGGTGGGGAGAGAATAGGAGAGAAATGGCTGAAAATATACTTATTTCTTTCCCCTTCACCCCCCTCCATTCCCCTTCCTTCCCCTCCCTTCCCCTTCCCCTTGTGCAACCAAACAACCAAAGCACTTTCCCCTCCCTTCCCTTTCTCTCCATTCATCGGGTACCAAATAGGCCGTAAGAGAAATCTCTAACATAAGTTATATGTATGTCATATAATGTAGAAGACAATGATATGCCAATATGATGCGATCCGATATTCCTATTGCTACATATGACCTCATGCAACTACACACTCCATATGGCTCTCTCCTAACATGTATTAGAAATCACTATTGACTAAAAATTTGATGAAACTTAAAGGAATTTTTGGAAACTCTTAGATTGTTAGGTAGAAGAAAATTACTCTGAGCTAGAATGTAATTTGAAAAAAACAAACATATTTTTAGCCATCAACTTATCTAACTACTAGGATAAAAAGAAGTTTTGACATCAATAATCCACTCTGGAAAGGAAAGATGATGAACAAAGGTGTACAAAAGAGACATATAACTATTTTTATTGAAGGAACTACAACTAATCAACTAAATCATTTATATTGTGTCTATATAGATAATTATAATATATATATATACACATATGTATATACTTATACATATACATATTTAAAAATATAGATATACAAATATATAAAATATACACAAACATAGATTGACATACATACACACATACTCACACATGTATGCTTATTTTTATATATGTATATATATATATACCTACACACATACATATAGCCAACGAGGAGTTACTCAAATGGTCAAGCATGGTGTCTTCTAACAAAGAGACCCGAGTTCAAATCCTAGCTACTTCTTTGATTTATCACCCTCTCAGGCATTCGGCTTCCGTCACTGACATGGGAGAGGGGGAGAGAATGTCTCTTTGAATTCCATATATAATATACACAACACACACACATGCATATGTATATATATATAGAAATATTCACTAAAAGATACATAATTGTAATAAAATAGCCAACCTTGTAATATGAAGACTCATTTTGTAAAAATGGCATGAAAATTTAATTCTCCCTCTGAATATAGTAAAAATGATATTTTCAGTTTACATAGTGTTACAAAACGAGTCCTTCTATTATATTTTTGATCATCTCATTACAACTTGGGTGTCTCGTTACAGATAGATGTAAGGATAACTAACCTTAGTTACTCACACAGGCAATGAATGAATGACACACACACACACACACACACACACACACACACACACACACACACACACACACACACACACACACACACACACACACACACATATATATATATATATATATATATATATATACGAGAATTGAATGAACGACATATATATATATATATATATATATACATACACCAAGGTTCTAATATATAATATATGTATACATATATGTGTGTGTGTCTATATATATATATATATATATATATATATATATGAGATTAAGAGAGATATTTCTGCCCCCCTCCCACGCCTGTGGTGGAGGCCGAATGCCTGGGAGGGTGATAAATTAAGGCAACAACTGGGATTCGATACATATGTATATTTGTTTATGAACATATGCATATATATATTTATTTTATATATATATATATATATATATATATATATATATATATATATATATATATATATATATATATATATATATATATATATATATATGTGTGTGTGTGTGTGTGTGTGTGTGTGTGTGTGTGTGTTTTGTGTTTTTGTGTGTATTTCAAATGTTTATTTGTATGTTGCCATAACTTCTCTTGAGGTACTTTTTTTTTGGCAAAACAAGTAGGTGATAAAGGTCGAGATGGGGCTTTCCTTCTTCACAACTCAACCATTGAACCAAGGCCACCACCATTACCATTGTTCATCTATAATCATCATCATCATCATCATCATCAAAGACTCAATCCCAACTATGTTGGGGTCGGCTACATGGATCCTTCATTTCCATTCAGCTCTATCATGGGCCATATTCTGATTGAGATGTAGAGATTCAAAATCTCTCTTTATAAGCTCATCCCATGTTAATTTAGGCCTTCCTCTTCTTCTATTTATAGTGTTTGGCTCAATAACATTGCTTCGTATAGGCGCACTAGTAGGTCTGCGTTGCACATGTCCGTACCATCTGAGTCGGCCCTCACGCAACTTGTCCTCAATGCTCACCACCCCCACTTTATTCCTGATATAGTCATTTCTCAAACGATCTTTTCTTGTCTTCCCACATATCCATCTCAACATACGCATTTCAGCCACGTTCATCTTGTTGAGACCTTGTTTCTTCACCGCCCAACATTCACTCCCATAGAGCATGGCTGGTCTATAGCTGTTCTATAAAACATACTTTTTAACCTGAGAGGGATCTTCTGATCGCATAAAACTCCAGTTGCACTCCTCCATTTCAACCATCCTGCAGTGATCCGGTGACAAACATCATTTTGGACATCCCCGTCTATTTGAATAATAGAACCTAAGTAACGGAATTTGTCACATTTTGGTATATCTACTCCGTTCAACTTGGCTCCATCATTCACACTGCAAGATTGGCTGAAATTGCAATGCATATACTCAGTTTTGCTCCTGCTAATCATCAATCCATTTGATTCCAATGCCTTTCTCCAACATTCAACTTTATCATTCAATCCATCTTTTGTTTCATCAATCAAAACAATATCATCAGCAAATAACATACACCAAGGAATATCATCCTGAACATTCTTTGTTAACTCATCCATAACCAGAACGAATAGATATGGGATGAGTGTGGATCCTTGGTGTACCCCAACTGTAATAGGAAAAGTTGGTGTCTCTCCTCCAGGAGTCTTGACACTTGCAGTAGAGCTATCATACATGTCTTTGATCAAGTCAATGTATTGGATAGGCACACCCTTTTTCTTCAAAACCATCCATAACACTTCTCTGGGTACTCGATCATAAGCCTTCTCTAGATCGATAAACACCATGAGAAGGCTTATGATCGAGTACCCAAAGAAGTGTTATGGATTGTTCATCTATTATGAGTCCAAAAATTCCCACATTTAGCATGAAGACTTGGGAATCAGCATGGCTTTACTCAACTCGAATAATGGAGATCAAGTGAGAAACCATTTGAAGAGAAAAAATCATTAGGGATAGATATGTACGACAATATGTTGTTGATTTAGGCTGGACAAAAATCCACAATGTTTCAAGATGAAAATAAATATGCTAACTATAACTAATAGTAGAGACAAATGTTAAGTATTGATTCTATACGTCCAAACTAAAGTAAAGAACAGTTAAGAGAAGACAGTTTATATGTTTTGGTCAGTCAACATCAAAATTCTCTAAAATGACGGGATGGTGAAGTTATAGAGGGTTCATGAACATCAACAAAATAATAGGCTAGTGAATGTATGATACTAAAAGTGAAAGGGAATCATTAGCTTGCCAAGTTGGAAACCATGGATGGTATACCCTTTCTCTACTCTAGTTTATTTTTGTAAGGCCTTTACAAAAGAGATGGACAGAAACCACAACTGAAATGATAGGGGGATATAGATTGTAGTACAAGTGTACCAAGTATGGTTTAGGAAAGAACTTTTGGGGTAATTCTATTTGAATACCAGATATATAGTAAAAAATTAAACCACTATAATATTTATATATATCATTATAATAAAATGGATCAATAACACTCAACATATATTATAAAATTCATTCATCATCAGATAAAAAATTTATGGATCATTATACTTATCATCATTCTCTAACTTCTTCATGGATTAAAACTTTATTAGTTCAAAGGGAATATTTTGTGTCAATGATAATGAATATTTCTATTAAATTTCTTAGAAAGAGAAATAATTCTCTATGCATAGATAATCACTGGAAAGAAACTAACATATTTCATTGATCCAACTTAACTACATGAGAACACTAAAATTGCCCATTTTATTGTTTGTGTTCTGATTCAATTAAAATTGATCTTGAATGCAAAATCATTTACAGAACATTACTATGATGAACCAATATTCTTTGGTAGTGACTGGATAACTATGACTCCCAATGTATCCCAAAATATGTATAAATGGATATAATGACAATTAACAATCTTTAGGAATATCATGTTCCACATATCCTCCTTAAAATAGGAAATTTCACCCCTTATCAACTAATATAACATAGATGTGTAGGTTTCTATTATATGTCCTTACATGTGATATAGACTACCTCATATTTATGGACAATACCTGGTTGATCTAAATGTTATTGTGATTCTACTTCATTTAACAATCCATTATTAAATAGGTGTTTCCTCATAAGATGGATCCTTATGAATTTCAAATGTATGAAGATATTTCATGATTTTATATATTAAATTATGAACCATAGATCATATGATTAAACATAATTTACTACAAAGAAGGAGAATATAATATGAAAATTTCAAACTATTAGTATGATCTACATATATGCATAATATGTAGGATTATGTTTCCTGTTCATTGTAGGCCCATCCATATCTTTTTGGGCATGAAACATAGAAGCCCATTATGTCTTGTCTGAAGAAAACAAATAAATTCAAAATATAAATAAATGAATTTCACCAATTATGTGCAGTGTTGAGCCTCTTCTTGATCACAATAAACTCTTGAAGTTATTCTACTCTCAATGAGGTTGAAACTCTTCTTGATCACACTATAAACTTTGAGTTATTCAACTCTCAATTGGGTCCTCCCTCAACATAATTTCATTGTAAGGACTAGCCTACATCGTTTTGTATCCTTGTATGGTTGAAACATTATACATAAATTATTGTTGACCTTATAGAAAAAACATATAACAAATTTACTTGCCCCAAGTAACTACAATTTGATTGAAAATAACAAACCCAATCCTTAGGTAGAGTGAATCATGTTTTTTAATATATTTATTGATTTGATACAAGTTATCATATGCATAAGATGATTACACAACTCTTCCTTAAGCTACTTCCATATCCTTCATGTGATCTTGATGTCCTAATTTTAACAATCGTCTTGGAACATGATGAAGAATAATTATCACGTTGTACAAAAATACAATGTGTAAAACTGTAATTGTGATCTTATTGGGGTGAAAGTGGGTTGTCTTCTTCTAGTGGTAAAGAACACCGTTACTAAAATTAAAATAAGGACTTTTCTTTTAAAACATGTGATAATGATCGTATTGTATACATCGTTGTTATCATCTCATATGTATATGTTAACAAGTTTAATATTACTTGATTCTTTACAAATATCTTATAGAAGGTCTTGCATAAAAATAAACTAAATGATATATCTTGTAGTTTGATTCAACTAAAGGAAATCAAGCAGTACAATTTCATCATAGTGGTTATGGATCCATTATGTTCTTGGAACAATGAGACTCATGTTATATTTTGATTGACAAGTATCTAGAATTGTGATAAAGATGTTTCATCTCTAATTAAAAATACCATACACACTAACATGTAACTTATTTGTCATGACTAAAAACATCGAATACTCCAATTTGGTACCTTCATATTTGTTTGTATCACCTTGATACTCGGTTGAAAGAGAAGCATAATTAATGCATAAGTCTATTTTATTATCATGTTGGCATGGTATATTCCTACAATTCTACAGATTGATGTGAGTGTTAAGGTAGGTTTTTCCTATGCTTATTATATTTAAATGGTCATATCTTGTTTTGAGGAATAAAATGATATTCTATCGATGGGATAATTTTAACGTCTAGATCATAACAACCTAAAGGCCTCCAAGGGACCAAATACTCTAAATATCTTACTTTAACTAAATACATAATACTCCTTTTTTCTACTTAATGCATTAGTAATAAGTTTTGTATTTTGTCTGTGGTATAATATGATTTAAACATATACCTAAATATATTTGAACCAACACTATTTTATTAGATCATTTCTTTTGAGTTAACAAGTACCTAAGGCTTTTTTCATAATGTATAGTTCTATATAACACATAGTAGAACTTCACATAATTAAGAATATGTATGATATTCAGCTATAGATTGTGTCTTGGATAGGTGTCATCACATTACTTCATATTCCATAAAGAATACAAAAATCCCTCGTATTCATGCATAAATACAAAACCAAAATAGTTTTAGAAGCTTTATTGCATATCATGATATCCCTATATTTACCATGAAGAGAACATTAGAGAAGCAGTAAATTTCTTATTAAGGTCACACAATATGTTCCCCGCTAGTAGTATATGCGGATTTTGTATATTTTGCCATCATGGTAAGAGGAAGATTTATGTGAGAGAAATCCTAAATAAGATGTCTAGAGTACCTATGTGAAGTAACAAGACTGTAAATATTGTTTATATTTTAATATCTCTCCAATTTCAAGATAGACTCACCCTTCACAAGATCAAAAACTTAAAAACTGAAAGACATGACATCATCGTCATCGTCATAATCTAAGCCTCATTCACAACCATGTTAGGGTCGTCTACATGGATCCTTGCTTTCTAATCAGAGCTATTATAGGTCATACTCTGATCAAGATGTAAAGATTCAAAATCCCTCTTTATTATCGCTTTCCAAGTTAATCTAGGTTTTCCTCTGCTTCTTTTTCTTGATCTTGACTCAATAACCTTGCTTCAAATAGGTGTATTTTTCAGTATGCATTGCACAAGCCCTTACCATCTTCATATGTCAACTTGTCCTCGATGCATACCACCCCCACTTTGCTTCTAATATATTTATTCTTCAAATGATCTTTTCTTGTATTCCCATACATCCATCTCAACATACACATTCCAGCTACACTCATCTTATCAGGACCTTATTTCTTCACCGCCAAACATTCATTGGCATTTAGCATGACTGGCCGTATAGATATTATGTAAAACTTGTTTCTCAATATGAGAGAAATCTTCTAGTCACATACTACTCCAGTTGCACTCCTCCACTTCAACCATTATGTTGTGATCATGTGACAAATATCATCTTGAACCTCACCCTCTCTTTCAATAATAGAGAACAAGTAACGAAACTTATCATATTGGTACATTCATTCCATCCTACTTGACCCCACCATCCACATAACTTCGTACATATATATCTCTTTCAATAATGAAAAACATCTCCACATGAACCATGAAATCAGCTCAATAAGAAAAAACAACACTTAGCAACTCCCAATATAGACGTCTCTCTTGCAATCTCTTCAAGTAGAAAGAAAAGTTGTTGGTAATGAATTAAAATAGAGTCAATAATATAAGAAGAATATATATGAAAAGAAATCATGATGATGTTAAGGAAATACAAGAAATTAATTATGTCTACAAAAAGGGTTGGGTTATTATGTAGACCAAAATATATGATTAGAAACTAAAAGGGCCAATAAATATTGGAAAAAGTCATCATATGAACATCATTATCTTTCAACCTCAACTAGTAATACCCATTACAAAGATCATTTTTTTGAGAAAATGAAACTTTCCTTCATTTAAGAAACATATCATGAAGGAGAGGAAATACAATCTTGTTCTAGATCATCACTTAATTATCCATATACTATATTTAGAAACATAAATAGGCTTCATTCTTAATTGCAGACAACACAAGTGTTATAAGAAGAAAGATAGGTGTAGAAATTCTAGGTACAACATTACCTTCATTTTTCAAATGGAAAAACATAGATACTTCCATGTAATATGTTTCCTGGTGATATGCAATATCATTGATAGTAGGTCAGCAGAAAACTCCTTTCATTATTCAAGTATTCTCTAGAACTTGACATTTAATAGACTATACAAATTCAGCCAACCAAGAAAACACTAAAATGCTTACCATTATAGAAAATATATTGTTGCAACTTGTGGATAATGACTTTATTTGCAAGGTGAGTTTGGCCAATGCTACACCTGCCACTTAGAGAAGGTCATTGAGTTCCAGTACTGGTTGCAGAATAGGACTCAATGGATCCAAAGTGGTGACTACAACAACAAGTTATAACACTCACATGTCAAAAACAAAGACATGTATATGAAATCCACAAGCATCATAAATACGAAGATACCAACATTAAATCCATTTCTATAAATAATGATTGTTACACACTTTTCTCATCCTTCAACCATTATGAATGTATTTTAATGCATAGAAATGTGTGGTTCAATGGAGGTAAACACATTATAGAAACATTCAATTAAGTGGATACTAAAAATTTGGAAAGTTAGTTAGTGAATGTAAGAAACAAGCTAGTCTTTATTAACTTAAAAGCTTTCATTCCACACCAGACCATCATTAATTTGCTTACTCCTTGATGTACATTTTGTTTTAACTTCCATGTTTATACATCATCTACCAATTCGTACATCTTGACATATTAAGACCTACCAGGGTATCCCTTGGCCTACCTTAGAGTGTGCCTTGTATAATATAGGTTTCAATAACATACTGATTCTATTCATCATGGAATATGCGACAAGTACTTACTTCTCTGTCATTGTTGATGGGTCACCCCATGGTTTCTTTTGAGTATAAATAGGCTCCAATAAGGTGATGCACTGCCCTACTAGATAGTGATTCTGATAGTGGAGTGCCTCTCAATAATAATGGTAGATGACAAGATCAAATGGAATGTCATCTGTCATCTCTTTTTTTGAATTATGCATTTTCATTTATAAAGAAAACAAAGCATTATATGGAGCCTAGTAAGAATCACTGAATAGTTATATATTATTCTTGGCATGATGTTTATGGGAAACTCAACACTCCACCTCTCAAATAATTGCAATTGAAGGCACATGTATCTTTTGGATACAATTTTCCTATATGGGGTCACCCTTCTCATTTGGTATCTAGGTTTAGTTATGTATAATTGAAGGGTCATTATGAAATACTGTGAATCTTATATTGGTGATTTTAGAATAAAGATTTATGTATGTTTTGCCAATAAAATTTCCTTCACCGATGAACACTTCCCCCAATAATCTTAGTCCCATTTTGACAATCAAATTCTATAAATAACAAGGATTAGTTTCCATTCCTACACTTATGCACTGGAGAAATATATGCATGAATTCTCTTGGTAATATCTGTATAACCTCATAAATTGGTGCAATATAGATCTCACAAATGACGATGATGCTCTAGGTTTCCTTCCTATTTGGCATAGAAAACATAACTGTTTTAAGTATAATTAGTTTCTTCACCAACCACGTCAACATTATTTGAATAATGTGGATGATAGTATTATACACATGATTAAATATTTAATTGCATTCTCCACCCTTAATGGTTTGTCAAGGGAAAATTTTACCTTGGGAGCATTCATTTTTCTCTTTTGCACATGATTATAATTAATAGAGACTTCTAAGCCAAAATTTTAGTCGGGACATAATCAAATAGATGAAAAATGAGATTTTTTGATGCAAATTTTATTTGGGTAGAGGAACATGTAACTAGATAGAGATTCATTGTGTATAGAACCATGCCGAATAAATTTCCACCATGTCAAAAAATGGACGGATGGGGTGCTAACACTAAGAGGGGTTTATATATATCTATGTAATGGTTTTAAGGAAACTTCCATACCTATTCTTACAGTTCCCTTATATGGGAAACTTGTGAATGTGTACTTGTAGTTGTAATGCTATTGTATCATTTAGTTCCTCATTAGGTGCATCACCCTTGGCATATGTCATAATAGGTCCCGAGGATGGTGTTGGCGTCCATCTATATAGGTGTTGTAGCAATGGTGAGATTTTACAACCTCATAGGGTAGTACTAGAAAGGAGGCAAACATTATGTCACCTTAACCTAGAGGCTTCCTTGCAAAGTGTGGCACATATTATTCTCTATGGATCTTGAATGGTATCCTTAGAATGAATATGCTTGTCTGAGAGACCCCATGGACCCAGGAGATCATATTAAGGGTATCAAGATACAGAGGTAGGCTCTGCATTGAATGGATGAGGAGGAAGATATATTCCAATTGGTGTCTTCAAGGAGGAGTCTTATGCAAAAAAGGATGAGTGAGCATCGTGGGCCAAGAAGGAACTCTTTTGACATTCTGAAGGAAACTTGCTTTTGTGTCTTGTAGAATGTACATTGGTTCCAGCAATGTCACTACGTGAATATTTTCTACAAATGTAGGTGACTTAGGAATAGAGATGGTAGATGTTGTGACTTCTGGGCACCTGATCTATATGATCCCTCTCACTTTCCACCCTTGGCATGTTTTGGCCCTGACGTTTCTTTTAATCTCTCCAGGATTCGAGTGCCAAAGCTTATTCAAATGGAATGAGACAATGTATATGCGTATTGTCAATGGATATTGGAGATCCTAGATAAAGCAGTAAGATGTGTATAAATGCAAGATCACCTCCTTACTAAAATTTGAAGGAAATACAAAGCATACATCTCTTCACAAATGTAATAGATATTGAGGGATGCATGTATAATATTCTAAGTAACTAAGCATGCACCAGATACATATAAAATATCAATAACATCGGAAAGGAAAAGAAACTAAAGTTATTACATGGCTTTCATTATTGTTCACTACATAGTTTTTAAGAAGAAAAGGATGAGAAAACATTGGATATAGGTTTAACAACCTATACATCCTTCAAGCAAGTCTTGAATCTACTCTTGGTCCTATTTTCCTTGATCTTGTTCAACATCTTGTCTAAAATATAGGTGGTTGGGAAATCACCCTGCAAGAGGGAAAAAAGCAAGGTTTGTGTCAATAATATGATCAAAACAAAAGAAAGAAATAACATTGAAGTAAAGGGTATACGTTCATAAATAGATGAAAAGTTCAAGAGTATCAGGCATGATCAAAATAGATGCTTGCCATAACCTTAAAATAGTAAATAAATTTCATGCATGATTAATATTGACCATAACATTAAAATAGTAAAGGAATTACATGCGTGATTAATATTGACTACATTAACTACTTAGGGTTGAGGAACCTACCAAACCACAACCTATATGTGAGGGGATAAATGACACATTCCAAGTCACCTACACAAATTATATTGGGGAAATAATACATTCCCTAGGGCATAATAACACATGTCCTATCAATGGGTGGTTGTACATAAGTACCGGTACATTAGCTAAATACTCTAATAAAATCAACATGCTAAGAGAAAATATGGCAAGTAGAAGCATCATATATTTGAAACATAGAAATGGGGTACAAGATCCAAGAAATAGTATATCGATACTAATTTTTGAGGCAATTTGACAAAAGAGTCATGAATAGAGAAAATATGGTTCATATAGTGCCTCATTAGGGAAAATATGGTTTGGTTTGCAAATATCCCAACTTAGGGTGTATGAATGCACATACCACTTAAGTGCATTCAAATACCAAGTTCCATCACTTCTAGATGTTCCAAGTTCAACTTTGACCTATTTCAATTTATTAACGTTCATTAGTGTACATATTGCACATTATTGCATAGAAATCCTAAGATTGGACCTTTTTCACAAAACTCAGATTTAGACTCTAAAGATGTCACCATTAGATTAATTAGACTCTCCTGATCAAGAAAACATATCTTTATGTCAGTTTTGGAGTTATGGTGATTATGTTGTAATTATCATAGATTTTATGTATTAAAATTATATTCCAAAAATCACCTTTCAAAAATACCTTGAAATTAGACCTCCAAAGAATTTTAAGTAGATAGAGCTTAATTTTCAAATTCCAAAACATATTTTTTATTAATTTTGGACAAGCAATTTAAAAGATATGAATTTTCCAATTCTAACGAACCAAAAAATGACATGTCGGCAATTTAGTTGCTAGCATGGAAGAGAGAGGGAGAGAGACCGACCCGTGACTTGTCCCCCCACAACCTGTCCTAGGTCATCCTTCACCCTAGGAGGGATGTACCAATCATTTTAGATTCATGTATAGCTAGTAATGAAGTATAGAATGACAGATACATGAAATCCTAAACAAGAAGGTGGAGATCATCATTTAAGCATAAGAATATGAACTATCAAGCTTATAATAAGAAATAAACATGGAGAATGTTATATAACTTTCCTCTAGGAAGAAGATTGTATCCCAATAAGTAGGAAACTCAAGAAAGATGGGTTGGTAGCTCCAAGCACAAGTTCTAAACTCAAGCAAGAATCACCTTCTTCTCGAGGATACAAACCCTAAGCAAGAGGAGCATGGAAAGAAGAGTTTTTGAGCTTTAGATAGGTTTCATCATGGAAGACTAGGGTTCTGACCTGAAGGAAGATGGAAGGAAGAAGAACAACATGGAAAATAGAGGAGAAGGGGAAAAAACCTACTTCCCTTGGTCAGAAATGCCAAAAGGTGACTTTAGAAACCCTAGATGATCTTAGATGAAACCCTAGAAAACCTTCACCAAGATGTCATCTTTTTTTACCTTGGGACAGCTCCTCCATGGACAAAAAGAGGGAGGACAAATTTCTAAGCAGGACGGAGGTTATATGGATCAAATATTTTGGTTGGGATGTAAGGAAGGGGTATATAAAGCTTTCTGGTTAAGGAAGAAGAAAGGCATGAGGTGTCCAAGCTACTTTCCATCTGTTCCTGTATAAGGGTGACCATGGTGATGCAAGACTCTATGGTTAAGGAAGAAGTAAAGCATTACGTGTCAAGTTACTTTCCATGTGTCCATGACTAAGGGTGCCCGTGGACATGCAAGCCTTTATGGATAAGGAAAGATTAAAGCATGAGGTGTCCATGGAGCTTTCCATGTATCCATAGCCTAGAGCTTCTATGGCCATGCAAATAGTTGTTCCACTTCTCCTCGAGACTTTTTAGCCATCAATTGCCAGTTCTGCTAGCCCACCACTGACCTCCAAACAAAGAAACCACTCCATTGGTTGATAACTCCTAAAGATATGCTCATCCATAAAGGGGAAATCTCTAAAATGCCCTTGAAGAGAAACACCAGCAAGCCAAGGTACAACTAGGCACCCCATGGCCCAACAAGCTTGAGAGTGATAAGGAAACATATAAGAATAATATGGCATGTGACAATTTGCAAAGAAAACCTACAAATTGGGTAAGTCGCAAAAAAATCCAAAATGTGCATAAAATTGCATAACTTGCCAAACATCATCCAAATTGGACCAAAATTGAAACTTAAGATTATTGCATGATTTAAAAACACCTCAAAAGGTTAGATTAATGCTTATAGCACTTAATTATGGTAATTAAGCTTTTTCAACATATTAAGCAAGGTTTGGGGCCTTACACTTCTAGCACGAATTTATTTACCATTGTTCCACTTAAGTGGTGATTTTTTGCATTTTAGATCCTTAAATAACCTTTCACTGAGGTATTTGTGCTTAAACTATTCCATTCGTGTAATTATTGAACAAATTTTCACCAAACTAGTAAATATTCCACTAATTCATCAACAAGGACATAAAGGACATAAATGAGAAGAAAACTTTGGGAAAAAGGTTACATGGAGACTACATTCAAAATTTAGTATGTTATAAGATGGTTGGGGAAGAAGGAGGGACTTAGATACATACCTTAGCTACTATTGGAAAAATTTGGCAATAAGCTTCTAAGTTTTCAAGGATAGATTCTAACATGCTATCTTCTCTTGCCTTCTTTTGAGATGTTTGTAAAGTGATCGAGGAAATGCTACCATGGAATAGGGGACAAATGTGCTTTTAAGATAGGCATGCAAGGCTGGTCCAAATTTTCACACATAGGTAGATTTTTTTAGGTGGAAAATCATCTACTAGCTATGAGAGATGATAACTCGATGAAGGATTTTTTTAAACCTTTTGTGATGGTTTAGAAGGTGTTATGGTGCGCACATTCTTTTTCTAGTGAGGCTAGTTTACTAGTAAAAATGAAGTTTGTTAATGAGGATGATCCTCTCTTCATGGATCTTATGGTGATAAAGTAGAGTTTCCAAATTCTTTTCTACAAAGTAGGAGAGATGGATATGGTGGATGGGTTAATGAATCTGATCGTGTTGATATGGGCTTCAATATCCTGTTGGATGGCACCAAGAGGCCAAACCTTCTTCTACCCTGATTCCAATATGTTGGCCCGATTGATGAGGCATGTGAGCCGCCTACCATGCTTTCTGAAAGCTCAATGTGGGTCATACATCGGGTGCATTAATGTAGTCATGGTGGTCCTGTAGGGTTTTGTGGATGTTACAGGAGCACTTGAAGGAACAAAATTTTAGATGTATTTATTCATTCACCCATGAGTAGATCTTGTTACCAATGATTTATTAGAAAGGAAAGTTGTGAGGTATATAATTTTTTTGGAGTAGACCTGGTGATGGTGCTCATAAGGATGCAAACATAGGAGGATGTTTGTGATTTTTTCCCAATGTATCAACCAACAAGTATTCATCTCTATATCATCTGTATAGATGAGGGGAATTCCATTTCACACTCGAAGAGTCGCTGGGAAAGGAGAAACCTTTTTCATTGGAAACATGCTAGCATTGTACAATCTCTTCTCTTCTCTCTCTCTCCCTCCTCATGGGTAATCATTGATAGTTCAAAAGACTCACAAATGCATATTCAAAACCCTAGTCAATATGCCACTATTTATATGAAAGGTAGGGAAGCGGAATTTCTTATAAATCATGGGAAATGAAACAAAATATGACCACCTTTTGGCATCCCACTTGTAGACAGTCATTTGATCAACTGATTGTGTCCAGTCAATTGACTGGCATGGTTGGCTACTTTATAGCATCTCACTTGAGATATTGAATCAAGCAACGAACCAATCTAGTTGATCGACTAGACTGGGTCAAGTTTTACTAGATCCGATCAGTTGATCTACTAGCACATCCCATTCAAGATCAATTGGCTAATCCATTGCAAGCATGTCGATTGGGCTAGCCATCCGAAAAGTTTGGAAGATCTCAACATAGTCAATCAACTAGACCTTCCACATCAATGACATGTCTTTATTGTCAGGTGACTAGACTTCTCATTCTGATGATAGAGATTCAAGTCACCACATCAATGACTCAATTGATTAGCTAAACCTTTTGGCAAAAATTAACCATATGTCCATTATTATACTCCTCTTTCCTCTGCATCCTATGTGTGTGACCCTAAAGGCTCAAAATTACATTATTTGTGATATGAAAATCATATTATCATTTCACAGACAATAATTGGTGTCTAGCATGACTTCTTTTCCACCCAAGTAATTGGAGAGGTGAAGAACAATTTTGAACTAGAATTGTGACAAATGTTACACTTATAATAAAGTCACTTTGTCTTTGACATCCAGACTAAATAAATGGAAATGTCATCTTTGTTCCTTGATCTAGAGTAGCCTATTTGAGATACATATGAGATCAACATGATATGTTGACTCACACGAGAATGATCATGTCTTCATATATTATCACTAACAATGTGGCCAAGATATCACTCTAATAGGAGGAACAAATTCCATTTACGCCACTAACAATAATCCATGTCTAACAGTGCACCCATGTATGTCAACTATATTCAAGGTCACACTGAGTAAGTTAAAGTACACTGAAAACATGTAATCATTATAGTGACATCAAGTCTAAGGACCACATTCACCATTGTCACGTGAGATATGATTCACACTTCCATTTATGGCTTCCATGCATCATACTCATAGTGGGTTTGTCTGGTAAACATTTTCATAACAAGTATCTATATGTTTGACTTGATATCCGATATCATGACTAATGAAATGTAGTCATCAATCAATAAACATACTAGTCTTAATGAATTATTGGTTCCTAAGATTCATAATTATATCTAACTAGGGGCCTAGACAAGAATGAATACTTTTAGCATACACATGATCTCATGTTTAGGTCGTCAACCCAAAATCACGTCATTGAGCCATTCATTGTTAGAACATTATCATAATTATTCAATATCTCATATGAAGAAAACATAATGATAATATTTGCCTTTATTAATAGTCAAATAGATTACAAAGTTTTCCACTACAACCATCACATGATTGGATCTCATTGCATACTACCAATAGAATTATCTAGGCATGAGGGGGATTATAAAGTTGATAATAATTTTGTGAGTGGCGATCTTCTCCCTTCATGATCCTATATGTGGTTCACAATAGTAGGAGATGGGTGTAGGATGAGGAGAGTGAGAGACACATTCTCCCCCTATAGAAGATTTACTAATTTGTTAAGGTTCCCCTAGACTACATATCTCAATGTGGTCCCACTCCTTGTAGTTATGATAGGAGACATAGAGAGAGTTTGTGGTTTCCTCATTGATCTTACAAAGACTATAGTAGAGAATTATATAGATCATGTTTAGAGTCCACGAACCAGGAGACAATCGATATAGTAGAATATGTAGAAGTGAAGATTTTATGGAGGAGGGGAAATGGTAATCAATGAGATATAAGGGGGGTCATGATCACCAAGGAGATTTGATAGGGATGTGCTAACAAGAAGCCTATGAGTTCAAGAAAATTCTTAGGATGGAACAAGTGTCTATTTCCTATCTTTATGGAATCCTTACACTTCTAGAATATCATAGGTGCCTCTAACCAGGGCTTGGGGAACTCTCTTTGTTGAATTTATAGATGACACAAATTGTCATTAGTGGTAGTGATGGGGCCTTTCGTGAATGTTGAGTTTGTAGATGAACTGGTTGACATTATGAGGTTTTATTTGTCAACAAACAATGAGGAATGTTTGATGAATATGTGGTTTTATGTGGATAAAATTCTCAACTCGTCTGTGTTTGAATTGCACCAACAACATTAGACAAGCATATTGATGGATGGTGCTAGATATGTCATCTTTGTTTCAGCGATCTATGCTAAGCTTACAAATAGGGAGAGGAGAGAGTTGTGGGGTTCCTTAGTGGGCTTGGATGGTAGAATCAGGAACTAACCTTCGATGTTTACTAAAGACTTTAGCATTATGAGGCTTATACATTAGAAAAGAGATATTCACCCCCATGCAAACTTGGTATGTCTGATTTCAATGTGTGGATCATGGATGTTGATATTAATAATTGTGTTCTATGGTAGTGTCTTCTCTTGGGTGGACAAGTAGGATCATACACCTAGTACTTAGGAGCATCTCAATAGTTGTTTCATGAATGATTTGTGGGGATTTTATTTGAAGACTCTTCTCAGTCATGCTAGGATCTTTCATCTTTTCCATGTATTCTTTCACACTAAGGAGTTGGAGGCACACTGCTTCCTTGGGAAATTCTCCTTTATAGAAGTGTGATCATCCCACACTGGCTATTTTGATGTAATAATAGAGGGCTTGAAGATGGCATGATTTGGTAACCCATCATTCAATTTCTTTGATAAGATGTCCAAATTTTAGATTAATTTGAAGACTGACAAGGAGGTTTTTGGTGATCATTTGTAGAGGAGGGTTGACTTTGAGGAGGGAGTCCATACCCTTCAGGTGGAATTTTACTCTGATCTGTTGAATATCAATGAGAGGATACTTTGGGAAGCAGAGAATGAATTAGAGTTGGCTTTTGATCATGAATAACTCCTTTAGAAAGAAAAATCTCATATCATAAAATTTATCACATGATAGTCAAGGTTAGATTCAAGACGAAGATGGTTTAAAAACCATTTGGAGGGAGGATCTTTGTTGTTGGATTAGGGTTAAATGTCTTGGTTTTTAAATGATTTTTATTGGGAATTCTTTCACGAAGATGATGGTGATCAGGATATTCCTCTCAGTCACCTATATTTTCTGTGGGTCCCATAACTACTGGCTATGAGGGTGACATGTATATGGTGGATACACCTTTGGTTGAGGATATTCTTGCATCCATCAATGAGATGAAAAGACACTCCAAGAAAGGACTGGATGGGTTCACAGTAAGTTTTTATTTGGTAGACTGGGAGGTTATTTGATATGATGTGGTGGTCCTTACTGGTCCTTACTCACTTTTTTGGAGGTGTACTATTGCATTGGAGCCTAAAGTTCTTGATTATCTGTTACAACCTCACCTTTCAGTAACCCCCAATTAAGGGAGACCAAAAGGTTGAAGCCGCACCCATAAATTTTGGATCAAAGGTTCGACATATAACCATAAACAATTATTAAATTCTAACAGACTATACTGAAATATGGTAATAATTTTTTTTTTGCATACCTTTGAAAAGATTGGAATAAGCTAAATTTCTAACCACAACTTGAACTATTCTGACTAATTCCTCCTTGTTCTTTAATTCTTGAATTCACAATGTGTCGCTTTACTATTTGTACTTTTGAGATTTATACCTAAATCGCCGACAAACAAAACGACGGTCAACCGAAGCTGGTATGTGGAGGGAGAAGATAGTGTTCAACTACGTTAACAATATAATCACTCAATTAATCATTTAAAAATCAAGATTACATTTTAAACCATACAACTCAATCCATACATATTCTCGAACTCTGGGCTGTCCCTGCAGTGGACATGGATATCGCCTCTCTTCTAGGTAATAGAGTCGCATGGCACTACCCGAAGATAGCCCAATATCTAACTCAATGTGACTTGATGGTCCTACCTCAATGGTAGCCATTTACTAAGTCATCCTTAGACCTGATGGACCTACCCAATAGGTAGCCATGTACTAGGTCATCCATAGACCTGATGGACCTACCCAATAGGTAGCCATGTACTAGACCTTTCTCTAACCTTATGGACCTACCCATAGGTAGCCATGTATTAGCTATAATGCCACAGAGAGAACCAGGATCTGAGTTTGTAGGCATATACATTATGTGATAGTCATAGTCACTTTATAATTGCAATATGAACATCCAAACAGTTTAGTTGCATTCAATGCGATTAAACATTCGGGAATCCATCAGGAAACTAGAGCAGTTATTCATAATTAACCACATACCTTTGGTTGTAGATTTCAAGATTGAATCAAATATGCAGAGAAACCCAATCAACAGGCAATGAGGAAGAGAAATCCTGAAATAAAAGTACAATTTTCCTTTTATTAATATCTATCCAATTTTTCATCACATTACTTAGGATTTCTATTCAATTTTAGGGTTTTCTTGAAAATTAGGGTTTTGCTTTTCCTTCTTAGATATTATGAAACCTAAACCATCAAATATACCCAAAACCTTTAAATTATCTCCTTTTAATATTCCTAACAACTTTTGGGATCATTATCTAGCAATTTATCAAAATAACAAGGTTTCCACCTTCTTTTACCCTAAATTAGGGGTTTCATGTACATTATCTTCCATTCTTTGACATAAACCTAATTTATCCATATTGGTATTCAAAATAGATAGAAACTTCATCTTATTAATTAACAGATTCATAATCCTCAACTTAACCCATTAATTTACAAAGAAACATCTTTTATATACAATTGGGGTTTTCAATTAACTTGAAATGGATTTTACTAGAAAATTAAAGTACTGTTGCAAAACGAACTGGAATCAGGTTATAAAATCATTTTTAAAATATTCCTTGCATTTTTCTATACAACTTTCATATATAAAGTTTTCTCATTAGACAATCGTAGTAATTTCTATCAATTTCGCAAGAAAAACCCTTTTTCCTGAATTTCCAGCAGAGAGACGAATTTACCAATTATGTGGATCGTTGGATGTGCCGCAGTCCACGGTGGTCTCCTGATCCAGCGGTCCGTGCAAAATGCCTCCACTCAGCCACTTACTCACGCGCTTCGAAGCCTGGATCGTTAGATTACCTTGGGTCCACGATGGACTCAGGATCTAAGGGTTCCCGCCTTGATTGGCCCGACCGTTAGATCACGATCGGGCGGAAGCTGCTATTCGTCTTCTTCACTCCAGGACACGGCGGTGCTGTGACGATTCCTTGCCAGAGTGAACCCAATCGGGAGCAGGAGAGGGAGTTGGGCTCTGGGAACAAGCCGCCTGAGTTCGCGAAGGTGCACTGAACTATGAGGACCCCTATTTATAGGGTGTGAAGGCCCCTCTAGGGTTCCCCAACCCTGCCGCCACCTCGGTCCATAGCCCGATTGGGCGTTCTGAGTACACACCAGGAAAACTAGCAAAACCTAGTTCTATATTCTTCACCAGGGTCTCCCGAACTTAATGGGACACAGATCATGAGTGCACATGCACTGTAAAGATCAGAAAAATGAGGGGAAAATCCCCTATATCAGCGCTACTGTCCGAGTCCCTTTGGGACTCTGGACGATGAACCCGATCGGTTGGATTAAAATCCGACGGTCACCAATACTCGCGTTCAAACCAAAAAGGAAACAAATTCCCAATTAATTGAATTATATTCCTAATTCAAAGTCAATTTGGAAAATTCATAACTCCCAAACGGTAGCTCCTTTTTACTTCAAATTTTGAAGAAAGTTCATTCATGCCTTTATCTTTCATTATGAAAAAGTTGAAGTAATTATCCAAAGGAAACGAGCCCTTTACTTCAGTTTCAAGTTATCCCTTATTTAATTGTATTTTCCACATATTCTTTATTTCCTTTGCCATTATCTAATTATCCTGAGTTCCTTGAATCCCAAGGAACTTTTATAACTCGAAATTCTATTTTGGGAAAATATCCTTCAGCCTAAAAATCATTTCTATTTATTTTCCTCATATATTCCTTTATTAAATGGAATTCCTTTTTCATTTCATTTTGTTTTTCTTTTAATCCTTTTCTTTTTCTCCTTCAATTGGGCTCAATGGCCAAAAAGGCCCAATAAGAAAACATACAAGCTATCAAACACAAAATCCATTCAAATTAACTCATCACTTCAAACATGGAGTTCATTTATCTTTAAAAAGAAAATTCACAATTTCATTACATAATTTGGAAAAATTGAGGTTATAACATTATCATTCCAAAGGTAGACATATATTGCTACCTCTCCACTGACTATAGATGGATATTAGTGGATAATATATCCTTGAGGATCATTGTCACTTACTGAATAATCAATTGGCTACACTTTTTCAGTCATTGATATCTACTAAGCAGGGTGTTTTGTTTAGATAAGGGATATTATTAACTATATCCATTTTACCCTAGACATTATATATGATATTGATAAGTAGTTTGATGTTATCAACATGGTGGTTAAGATTGGTATGGTCAAGTCATAAAATAAAGTGAGCTAGCCTTTTATGAAGGTGGTGTTGTGAAGTCTTTGTATGAAGAATGAGTTGATCGACTTGTGTATTTACTTTTTTGTCTGTTCATGTAATTATTTCTCATTGTATGTGGAAATCTCAGGTTTCTTTTAGATGATAAGAGGGCTGAAATAGGGTCCTATGTTGTCTCCTTCCTCCTCATTCTTGTTGAGGATGTGTTTGGTAGAATATTTCTACATGAGACAACTTGTGGGATATTGGAAAGCTTTTCCTCTACAGATCAAGGCAAGGACACACCAATCCAGATGTATGCATATGACATGATTTTGTTCATCAGTGGTAGAAGAGATTCAATTTTTATTATCGTGAAGCTCTTAGAGGATTATATAGGTCTCTTATGGAAGTATATCAATATATATGCTTTGTTTATTACATGTGAGACTATAGAAGGAGACAAGATAATGAGGAGATGGCTCATCTCTAGGATAAAGGGAACTTGATTATGTATCTTGGGGTGTCCCTTGTGAGAGTCAATCTTACTTCTTTACAATTCTCATCTATTGTGGACCATATTTGTTAAAGGATGATGGGTTGGAAGGGGAAACCATTATCTTTTATAGGTTGGATCAAGCTTATTTGAAATGTTCTCCTGTTTATGATGATGTACACCTTTTCATCTTTCTCCCTCTCAATTGGTATTATCAAGGTGATCAATAAGATTTTGGCAGAGTTTTTTTTACAAATTAGGGGAGGGGCACCCTTGAGGTATACAATGTGCTCCAAGCAAGGTTAGGGGGAATGTATATCTCGTCATTGTGCAATCTTGGATAGGGCCTTACTTTAAAGGTGTGTTTGGAGATACCATGTGGAGATTCACTATGGGTGCAATACCATGGTGTGGCATATTAAAGATCTAGGAGCATCCTTGGTTCTTAACACCCAAGGTCTATGATCCTAGGATCATTTGGTCACCTTATTGGAAATCTTTATGGAAGTTTGTCTCATATATTTTTTCTTTTGTTCCTATAGGATTGGATAGGGGGATGTATTATTTTGGCATGATTAGTAGTGTGGTAGAAATTTTATCTCTCTTGTCCCGAGGCATAGTGGAAGTGGCTTTTTGATTCTTAGTTCATGATTTGTGGATCTTGGATGTTGATTTTTATTGGGTCTTATTCATCAATTTCCTTACGCCGAAGGGCATGATCATATCGTTGCATTTCCAAATTTCCTATTGAGCTTATCTAGATAGCAGATCTGGTGGTTTCTTCTCTTTTAGATTAGCCAAGAAAGTGATTTCACATCCTCACCCCCCAATATCCTTGCTCTTCTCTTAGTCGTGGCAAGTAGAGATATCTTTCCATGAGCAATAATGGTGATATGGAAGACACTCAAGAGAGCTATTCCAAATGATGCCAACATCCAGCGATGCATGATTTCTCTAGCCTGAACATGTAGGTGTTGTGATCAACTACTTCAATTGACATCATATCATATGTTTATGGCTAGGGATCTCACATAGTAGATGTGGGAGTATGATCACGCACAATGGCTCATTGAGTTGGATCAGTGGAGCTATTGGATCAACGAAGCTAATGGACATGGCATTGATGTTGGGAAAGTGTTGGATGATAAGGAGGCTCACATCATTTGGGGATGGTTTCATAGTGTAGTTCTTATTACTATTTTTTGGGTGATTTATATTTTCACACCCGAGGAAAGATTTGAAGGGTCCCAAGAAGAATTTGAGAAATCATGAATGATGTTGCTTTCTTTGATTAATGTGATGATCAAGAAAAGATCCTTTTGCAAAGTGGAGTGTTTGGGGGTTATAATCAGGTGTCGTGGATGATTTGTGTGAACTTAAAAGAACAAAGAATACAATCCATTTTGTTAAATGGATTCCACTTGATGTTAATAAACACAAGTTGAATTTATCATTTATGTGGGAGTGTGACATCATTGGAGATAAGAGGAGGCAAACAAAAAGTGTGTATTTGGGATAAAACAAGACATATGAATCTAGATTTCTTGTTCAATTATAAGTTGTGAATTTATTGGAGGCATACATCTGATCACAACTTTAGGATCAACAAGGAGAAGAATGTGTTCTTCTCTCATATGGATGTTCAACATTAAAAGTTTATTATATGGGTTTTGGGGTGTTCAAAAGTTCCTTGGAATATCATTCCTTTGGTGAAAGAATTCAAAAGGATTTTTATTGATCAAGCCATTATTAGTGAGCTTTTAAATTATGATCAGACACAATTGCGACAACCATTGATAGATAAGGTGAGAGGACAAATGATACGGTGGTGATGCAAATCCCCTAACGTTTCCAAAAAAGATTATAGGAGTGATTTTTATTGATGCTATATAGGTACCGTACTTTACAATATATTGGGACCACACAAAATGATGTTTCTGGTGATGTATAATTGGGGTTGATCCAATTGCATCACATCTACCGCTTTGGTGGACTTTTCTATACATGCTTGGTTTTTTTTTTTGTCTTTAGTGGGTCACCTAGTTATCTTAAGTATGGGTTGGAAGTGATTAGTGATTATGATGTATGAGTGTGCTCTTTGATTTTTTCCTATAAGGGGAGGATAGGGTGAATACAATCACCTCCCAACTTATTAAAAATAATCCTCATTGGGTGAGACAATTAATACCATGAAGACTAGTAGTAGAGACATTGTGATCATATATATATGGATCTCTGATCATTCCTACCTATGATAAAGAGAATACAACCATAGAAAAGGTGATAGTAAAAGAATCATCATTCATAAATAAAAAATAGAATCCAAGACATGTATATATCAAACAATAAGCAAAGGTATGCCACACATCTAGATATGACTCATTGATTGGAAAAAAACATAGTTTCATGTTTTGTTACCTCTCCATTTATGATGATGTATATCCTTTGAAAATACATGTACCTATTCGCAAAATAAGGTTTTAGATTATTTTCTATAAATCATATATTGCGCCAGATTTATAGGAAGAATAGATGCATATAGAAGTGAAGAATTATATTATTTCCAATTACCAATCAGATACAAGGTATTGAAATTGATCATATATGTTGATGTATTGTGAATGTACATTTGAATTGCATTTTATAACATCTGAACAATTGAAACACTCACGTTCTGGGTTCAATACACAAAGAAGTATGTTTCATGATCAAAACAATGTGACTCATGTTTGATGAAAACAGATATACTAGAAATAATGTCTAACTCCTATAAGTAATATATAACTAATAATCATCATAGTAATAAAAAATGTTATATAAACTATTTGGTAACTGGAAATTGATTAAATGGAAAAAAGAGTTATTATATCCACTTGTGTCATATATCATGATGTCATACCATGCCTCTTTGTATCTCAAAATGCATATAATAATTCATAGTTATGAAGTGTACTATGGTGTCCTCAAATTTAGTGTATCCATAGACCACTATAATACATATTTTAAAGAAATATATGTGTTACTTTATAATTTCCATTTTTATTTAGTACATTTAATTTGATCAATTTGGAAAACATATAAATAAAAAACTAATGTTCCATATTAATCCTTGTATATTTATAATAAAATATCCATAATAATAATGAATTGACCTCCTATAGATTCTTTTATAGATATTTGTTTTACCATGTTTCTGACCAACTATCATAATGTTTATTTGCAGGTCAAATGTTCTTGAGTGGTCACTAAGAAGACCATATCTTTGTATTCCACTAAAATTGGGATTTTTTTCTATCATTTTTTTCTTTTTCTTTATTTAGGTATGTTTATTCATTTCTTAATCATTCATTTGATTACAAGGTGGAATTTATATATTCACTGAATAGAACTTCATTGTGATTTTATATATTTTATCCCTTGAATCAGTGTCAAAGAAGATATTAGCATGAGATATTTTATATATTTTAATACAATGTTTGATTTGTATTTTTTGTCACATGAATTAGATTTTTAAGGTACTAAGAAAAAGAAATAAAATTTTATTTTTGTTCAGATCATTTGCTTTGTTTATTTATAAATTAGGTATTAATACAACTATTGACCAGTAAACATATCAGTGATCTCCCTTTTTTGTACCATGAAATGTGTAGATATCATTATTCCTTTAAACATGTTAATGCATTGAACTTGTCAATCCTAGTGAACTTCTTAACAACTAATTATGACACGATAACATAGCTTTTATGTGTAACTATACAAAATAAGATCGCAACAGATAAAAAGAGAGTTTCTCCATTTTGATAAAATTATGCAAATCCTAAAATAAATTACATTACATGCACCCCATTATGTACCGGCCTATTATAATGTTGAACCCACCACTATTGTCCAACAACCATAAACTGCACATAGAAAATAATCACCAAATGTTTCTATTCTATGAAATCCTCACACTTAATTGTCAATCTTGTTTGACTTTAATAGACCTCCCTAATATTGCATTTCATCAATCATTTACAAGTGTGACTACATGTGTCAACCACCAAATTGAAATTCATCATCGATTTTACTCTTATTGTTATTGAAACCCTTCTTACCAATTTTATAACAAGTTATTTATGTCAACATTCAAGAACCAGATTAGCAACAGAAAATATACAAATGTTATATGTTAGAAAATATGAAATGATATTAATGGTGTAACTTGGAAGAGGTAAGGGATTATAAGTAGAAAGGAAACTAGTGGTTGATGGTAGACTTGATGATAAAAGTCACAATTAGAAACTCCATGTATTAGTCAATATTTAAGACTTATGAATGCCAAGATGGTGTGGGCATATCTAAAAAGATATAGAAAATTGGAAGGGTTTACATCTTGAAGTATAGAAACATTAAATTATTAAGGTAAGATCGATAAAATCAAGGATTCTGATATTGAAAAGTTGATATTATAAGGCAAGACAATCTATTTTCTTATATATGTTTACATTTGATAATAGAAATAATGATGAAACTTAATTATATTCCAATTCCTTAATACTTTGATGGTTTTAATAGTCTACAATTTGTCGGAAACTGCTCACATCATGAACTAAAACACTAGATTAATAAAGTAATACAAACTCTCTATAGGTAGTGTCAATTATGTTGAGGGGATTTCCCAATGTGTTTCTAATTGTTGTGTTGAGGATTAAAGTATTTTGAAAAGGAAGAGAAGGATTAGACAAACTGTTTACCTAGAATTGCATGAAAAACCAAAATGTTCAAAAAGAGAGACTCCATATCATAAGACAAGTCTAATATTGTAAATAATAAGAGTAAGACACATGTTAATGAAAGAAATAGAGTTAAACAGGTCTGCCAATTTTTTTTTCAAATATGTGAACCTGATCCCGTCCAACCAGGAAAAAACTAGTTTTTATTTTGGATTTGTCAATCTGGGTCGATTCCGAGTTTGGATGTTGATGTCTGAATTAAATCAGATAGGTTTTAGATGGTGATTAGTTCAAACTGGATTGAATCTGGGTCGAAAAAATTAGACAATACATTATGAAATATATATGATCCAAATTCAATTTTGGGTTACACATTATTAAATCTGGTCTGGTTATGGACATACAACCTTGTAGGAATTTTTTTTGAGTTGGTTTTGGATGGAGATGTTTTGTATCAACCTAGTTGTTGACCTATTGGAACTGACGTGGTTCCACTTTTTTCACACCCCTAGAGTTAAACACCCAACTTGCTACTTATATATTTGTATACTATTTTGATTTATGTTAGATATAAAATAAATGTATAACAAATTTTATAATGTATAAGTATGAATTGAGTTATTATTAGAACAAATGACAAAAAATGGGACTGATATCATAATCACATTTATGTATCAAATCAAACAGGACTAGTAAGCTCTTAATAGAAAGAACATGAAATTCAAATTTACTGGTTGATTTTATTTTTTTCTATCTACAAGATAACATTTTGACAAAGTATAAACAGTCAACAAGTGTTGTCTTAGAAAGGAGATGGAAATGATGGATATTGATTGATTCTATACTGGTTGAGATAATAATAGATACTATCTAATTTATATAAAAGGCAGTACTACAAGATATCCACGTTTTAATTATTAATAAGCTATTAAAATGTGTGGTCATATAACTTTCCTATTTTTTATCAAGAGTATTGTGAATAGGGATATATGTAATAGTCAAAACCGAATATCTTAATCACAAAATGTCTACCTTGAAGATTTCATCATAAAAGTAATGTCAGAAAGTGTAGTTCTAGTAATGGTAACTAAAATAGTAACTTAAGCCAAGTTTGGCTGACCTCTTTGAAATCCCAGAAATTGACATACTCTATAGTAGTGAAGACAATCGCATCATAGTTGTTGGAACCGTATGCACATGCTAGTGAACTTCAAATACCCTTACTTTGTGTCAGTTTCTAGTCATGTCGAAATCATGGTCATTGATAATTACCAGCCATATATGCCATCTTCACCTTTGATAGTGTTCTCCACACATGTTTACCTCAACAACAGACCTATCATGGAAATTAAAAATGGTTTTTACTTGTAAGCTTGTGGTTGTTTAAATGTGCCTACCCAAACTAGGCCTTATTTCATTTCTTCTTTAGATATTATATAAGTAAAATTGATTAGTTCATTGTAAGATACTAACCTAAAGTAAAAGGGTGGTCGCATATTTGTCTACCAATAAAATATGTAAAATAGGAAAACTTATACGAGAATCACATTTAATATTGTGAAATATATGAATAACTCGTCGCTCAACATAATGGAATGTGGAGCTCATGATTCAAGAACTGGGTAGGGAATGAGGTATCAGTTGGGTCCACCCTTTCTGACCTATAAAATTGATTGCACTAGAGGACCTATTAACATTGAGATGATAGACAAAGATTTTATGCAAGAGGGACACTAGTAAAGTGTATTGTGATGAATGTCTTCATTATTAGTAGATTAATTCTTAACCAAAACCACACCCAAATATGTAAACACAATTTGCACAAAGAATATATAACCAAATATCATTAATAGGGATAGAATGATATATTATTCGAAATATATACTTACAAAATTCCAAATTTGTCATGGCACGTCTTATGTTGTAGTCTTTTTTGTGAATACTATGTTATGCATCTGAATGTGGTGGAAATGGAAGCAAAATTTATATTGTTACACACACCATTTACATAATTTTATTTCAACAAAACAACGAAGGCATGCTTTACTGATTCAAAATTTAAATATGAGAGTACATATAAAAAACAAACTATATTACATATATTTACAAAATATCAAAAGATCAACCGATCCTCTAATCTAAGTATAACTGATGAACTATACAAAACTAGAGTAGAAGTTCCCTAGTAAATGATTATCATACCACTCTAAATATATGACGAGTATATTCTATGTTTTGAACAAAATACATCAAAATAAAATATAATATTTTATTACATTGTTTATTATGTATGGAGGACATACTATATTTATTCTCCATTTAGAGATATTATACATTGTACATAAAGGATGTTGTAAATTCGTATTTATTAATTGAAAAATTAATGACAAAGATAAAATAGAAGCTAGACAAAAATCATTGTTAGAATATTATCTCAAATAGAACAAAACTAATTGGTAGATATCAATAATGATATTTATTTCTACTAAGTTGAGCTATAAAATTAATTACATGATTTACATAGATTCTACCTACCAAGATAATGTTGGGTTTTAGGGGAGACAGAGAAGGCAGCGGAAACAAAACATTTTCTCCCCCAACCCATACCGAAGAAACACGTCAACGTCTATATAATAGGAAAGGATGGTTTGTGGAATCATACCTTGTCCCGAGGCTTGCTCGGCGACAATACCTCGCACAATGCGCGGTCTTCAACTCCAGTCTTGGACGGTGTCTGTGCAGCTCCTGGTCACACCGGGACTGACGACTCCTCCTCCTACCGGACTGTCGGATGACAGTTGTCCTCCTGAGCGGCAATGTCCTCCCGCCTATGTAGTAGTCCACACGGACCACCTGGAACTCCACACTCCTTGTCCCACAAGGAAGTGGAAGGAGTCGCACCCTCCTGTTGACGTACTAGTCGCCAACACACTCTCCTGCTACCAGTTGCAACTGCAGTTGTCCTTCCCTTACTGCACCTCCCTTTTGCGGGAAGCACTTGCTCGGGATCTCTCAAGGTTACCAAAACCAGAGAGAATGACAACTTCGCAAAGCAACCGGCTTGCATTGAGTTGTACTCTGAGAAGCCCCCAATACCCCTATATATATAGGCGGGTCATGGGACAGGGTTCTCTGTGCCCGGCAATATGGGACTAAAGCAGGAGTAGAAGGGTTCGGGATTTTTCCACAAAAAGCAACCAACTCGCAACCTGAACCGATCGGTTCACAAGTGAACCGGTCGGTTGGGGACCTGAACCGGTCAGTTGGAGCACCAACCGATCGGTTGGGACCCATGAGCCGATCGGTTCACTTCTGAACCGGTCGGTTCATGGTCCTGATCAGTTCCCGATTGAATTTCCAACTTTCGTTTCTAATTGGTATCGAATACCAATCCTTGTTCCAATCAAATTGGGCAAGTGAAACACAAGGAAAATTCTCACGGACCTGACTTTCCCAACTTGCTTGGTTGCACCAGTTGAACCGATCGGTTCAACACTTGAACCGCTCATTTCACCCTGGGCTTGAGCCGATCGGCTCAACTCTTGAGCCGACCGGTTCAACAACCTCAGCCGACCGGTTCAACACTTGAACCGATCGGTTGGGAGTACAGGTTGTGCAGAATCAGTCAAATGCGATTTCAATCAATCCGATACTCCAATCAATGCATCCAACACCTTGAACCATATGATACTGAGCTATCTACTGATTGAGTGTTTAATTGAACTACTAAACTCCTTTAGTAATCAATCTAAATGTTTCTTATGTACAAAACTCCTCTTCCAGGTTAAATCCTATGTGTGTGACCCTGCAGGTCCATTTCACGTTGGCAGTGAAAGTCCATAACACTTATGACTTCACAAGCAAAGAGCGGTGCCTAGTCACACATCAGTGCTACCCAAGTGAAAGTAGAAAGTTGGAGAACAACTTTCATCCTACAATCCGTGAATGGTGTTACAGTGAATGTATAATTCCTTTGTCACTGATATCCCGAATGAACTCAAGGCATGGAACAGTCATCCTGTCAACGTTCATTCACTTTCTTGATCTCAGAGCAGATTGAACGAGATATGTACGACATCAATATCACATACTGATTCACACATGCGTGCGCACACCTATCTCAATCCTACTCATCAAGTGGCCTTGGATATCAAACTCCCTCAGGAGGGACAAATCCCATATCTATCACTCACCCCTCAAAAGCCCCATGTGTCAAAGCCACCCAATCATCACCTTTATAACAACCCATGTTTCAGGACTGCGTTTGATGATGTCAAAGTGTGCCCAACGACATGTGTTGAGTGTAGTGATTTCAGGTCAAAGAATCACACTCACCACCATCATTGTGAGTACTGACTGTGACTACCATCTCATGGTTCCATGTGTCAAACTCACGGTGGGTCTGTCCGGTACACTTGTTCTCTAACAAGTACCTATGTGTTTGGTTTGATATCTATATATCATGACTAATGAGATTCTATCATCAACCAACACCACAATCTAGTCTTGTGTGTCATTGTTGTCTATCTACCTTCCACAATGACATCCGACTAGGGACATAACAAGAATGTACAAACTCTTAGCATCCGTATGATCTCATCGTTCAGGTCATGAACCTGAAGGCATACGTCATTGAGTACTGTCATTCTCTAGACATTCAATCTGTTCTATCACTATCTCATATGACTGAACTAGAAAGAATTAGAAGCTTGCCTTTGATGTTAATCAAATCAATCTTAATGTATCCCACCAATCATCCCATGATTGGCTCTCAGGGCATACATACCAACAGACTCCCACTTGCACTGCGAGCCAATCACCCATGAATCATATTCATAGTGATCTTCAAACATGTCCCACATGTTACCGTGCTCTAGTGCCAACATAGTGAGTAATGGCAACACCTTGCCAAAGTCTGTACAAATTGCATGTCTCACATCTCTTCGCTGTACGTCACACATATGAGATGGAGTTGCCGTAATATGCGATCTAGTATTTGTTTGCTAACCTTTAGCCACATTGCATGATGAAGGATTCCAGACTTGTCATCAATGAGTGGAATATAAGTTTATCTCATGAACTTTCAGATCCATATAGTATCCACTGCTATTCACTAACACACAGATACTTGGCATTTCCCTTTTAAATGGTTTTATTGGAACACTTCCAATTATCAACAAACTTTCACTTTTATACATCCTATGTATATTTTGCGATTAATTTTCTGTCCTTTCGGAAGTTCGCATCAATGTAACTCTTTACATCGAACTCTTCCTTATCTCCATAGAACTAGTACTTCCCAAGTACTTATCAAGTTCTTATGGTATTCCGGTAACCCTTACTGGAAGTAGACAGACATCCACTCGTCATGTCCTACATACGAGTTATAAGGATGAGCACATCATATTGCCATGTCCTATATACAAGATGATGAATGCATCTTATTCTTGCCATGTCATACATGCAAGACAATGGGATGATTACATACATGATAGATCCATATCTATTCTTAGTGTTCCCATTCTTCATAAGAATTGGACACTTGGCCTTGGGATACTAATATCCATATAACATGGACAAGTTTTCTCCCACTGAATCTGTGCATACTGAACCCTTCAGTACAGATTGCCAATGTATGCTCTCTCTTTTCCAGGTCAAGAGATTTGTTGAGAACTATCTCTATAGATCTCTATTCCTATCATATAGGAAACATCTCTATCTTCCTTAACGATAATTTCCACTTTTGGATTTCCATTCTAAAACATTTCCATTTCACATCAACATGTGGAATTTGAACACGCTCCCACTAAATCACAGATCCCTTCTTTATCTTTGACATGTCAGTCAAACCCTTTGACTATATCATCAAAGTAAAGATCCAATTCTGAGTTGCTTGTACTCAATCAATCACATTGATTAGTCCATTGTAACTTATAGACTTCATTTGCATTAGTGGATTCATAAACCTTATAGGTTGTGTCACATACACATCCTTGTTTTATTCCTCATAGGAATGTGGTTTTAGTATCCATATGCCAAATGTCTCAGTCATTAAGTTGCAATCAACAAGCATCATCCTTCTCAAAATGTTATCCATGTGTCTTAACACTTAAGACTCATTTGCACTTATGGATTTCATCCAATGAGTGCTACCATCAAGGTCATACCTTATGGTTCACATGGAAATCATTTAGGATGTAATGGTCTTATACCATAACTCAAAATATGATTCCTCATATTCATCTAGATAGTTGACTCATCATATGAACAACTCATCACATATATAATTGAGGTGTATCTGTCAAGAATATAAGAATTCACAACCCTTGTGATTCTTAATGTCCTTTATTAGTGTGGGGTATTCTTTTATTAAGAAGAATTCAGTTATTCGATAATCATTCTCTAACTCCTTAGAGTATGATTCCTTCTTGATTCATACATCACCATGCCTTAATCATGAGTTCACTATGATACACTATCACAATCACTCATAAGGATCTCAAACATTTGGTCCAAGTATTTCATTCATTGATCTCATCAAGAATTAATACTTTACCAAATTTGTACTTCATTTATGATAATCTTGAACACTTCAAGACATTCATATTGGTATTTCTCTAAACACCATTTGAAGTATTAGCATTTACTCCAATAGGTATGTAAATACATCACATGTATTATACCTAATAGGATAATCATTCTCCCACTACATTAGTGAAGATTGATTAATCATGTCCAAGATATTCATGTCTCTTACTGGTTCTCTAACCAAAAGAGTCTAGTTTTATCCATCACATGGAAACTATAATTGAATTTCTCATGATTAATGCTAATTAGATTGTTTGAGTTATCTATAACTTTTAGGTATCGTCTTATCTTATGCATATCAAATATCACAAGATAAATAAGGCATTGCCACAAAGATCATATCTTTAAGATTGAAAACACAACTTTATTGATTGCCATCATTGTCATACAATATGCAAAAATAAAGTGTTTCTATCTATTGGCAAGTATGAAATAGCAGTTCTCAACTCTATTTCGTGCCCTTTAGGCTGAAATAAACTGAAAGATACTCCTATCTATGGCAGCAACACTTGCTCCAATGATGGGTACTTCTTTCTTGGTCCTTTCACAAAGGCCATCACTTCTTTGCGGATATTGCATATCATATATGACATATCCATATCTTGGTATCATATACCTCGGATAAAGAAGCGGTTCATTTCATGATACCTTAGGTGGAGATCTCCATTCCCTCCTTCATCTTCTTTTGTTCTTCCAGATATAGAGGGCAATCCCTCATACACCCTTTCCCCATGTGCCTTGAGGCTGAAGACGGCTTGGATTGTCGGCTAGCAATAGAACACTTCTTTGCTTTGCCCTTATCCTTGCCCTTAAGACTTACCTTTCTCTTTGATCACATCAAAGATTATGGTTTGTCTTTCTTCATCTTTGCCTCTACTGTCCTCAACATGTCCAACAACTCTGTCAACGCTTGTCAAAGTTGTTCATGTTGTAGCTTATCATGAATTGTATGATTCTTGCAACATTTGCAGTATCATACCAATAGCCAACCCTTGGCTCAGAGGGAATCCTTCTCAGTCAGGTTTTCAACATACCCAATCACATTGAGTGTGTGAATCTCTTACTAGATCTCCTTCTATCATGACATACTAGGATAGTGTCTTGGAGACATCATATGTCTCATGTTGTCTCTGCAACTCATAGTTCAGAGAACACAACATCAAGCACTCCTCATCAATGTCATCCTCGGTATGCTTCCATAAGCATACTTTCAGCCATTGATGTGGTGGGATCGAGTTCATCTGGTTCTGGTATAACTAGGACTTAGAGCTTTCACTCTTTGACTGAGAACACTTCTCATCATCCTAACCAATTGTGGAATTATTCCCATTTAATTTGTTGGTCTCAAAGACCGATCGCAAATAAAATGATTTGTTGATTAACCATTTATTTTAACAAAAAGGAAATATATGCAATTTTAGTCCAAAAACTCATTTTGACTTGTTTGATTGATTTGAAAAGTTGACGATAAAATTAGGCCTTTAATTAATTATCGCTCCCACTATTTTACTTCAAATTGATAGCCCTCACCATCAATTCAGAAGATTGCAGCGTACAACCTTCTAGTGGGCAAGATCCTGAAATCCTCTAAGTCATGAGTTAGCTTTGGCTGATCGCCCACAACTTAGATCTCTCAGGTAGGCAACTTTTGCCAATTGCATCATATGCAACTCTTATTGAATGAACATGCACAACTCCTTGCCATGAACATTCCTTGCCTCTGGGCTTAGACGCTCTAAGAATCACCAGTTAAGTCTAACCCAAAAGCCGACATGGTAGAACATGCACCCTGCTTTGGCAGAACCTACATGTCTACCCTTCACACTTCCACAAGATAGACGGCGCACCACGCTTTGGCGTAACCTACGCTTGGTCAATCGAGCTTTTCATGTGTGCCGCTAATGGAAGGCATATAAGACTAAATATTTTAATGAGGGATTTGGTTTTTATATACATATACATATCCAATCACCACAATACATAGTACGTATCATATACATACTATATCCCACAGAAAACATGCACAAACGATAAAAAGCGATGATTATGGCCATCCTAATGTGATTCCTCGAGCCAAGAGGAATCACGGTCATCTAGGTCAACATCACATGCAACCTGTACAAGATGAACATCTGTGCCTTGCCATCCGAGTTGATCAACTCATCACATGAATGATCTGTACTCTCCAGCCGGTCATCTGGGTGCCACCAGCCGATCGATTGGCTCCTCCAACCGATCGGTTCGCCTGGTCATCGTGCATCTCGTCATGTCCGCCACCCACTCGTCTCGCTCCTCGAACCGGTCATCAACTGATCGGTTCACTCCTTGAACCGACCATCTGGAATGTCAACCGATCGGCTCACTCCTTGAACCGATCGTTTCAGCTGTCGTCTTGATGTCCGCCGGTCTTTGACATAACAGGAAATAAAAATCTATCCTATTTATTACATTGCTTTAAAAGGGAAACCCCGAGTTACATTCAGGGGGAGCAAAGGTAGGAAAGAATCTCGAATTATTTCGAGTTACATCGGGAATAAGAGAGGGAAGATCGGTGCGCAGACCGAGATGCAAGCAACCACAAACAACCACACACAGATAGGGATTTATAGGCCATAATCACGCTACACACATCCACCACAAAACTCATTTAAGGGCGACGCGTATCGAGTGCATTAATAATATATATCATATATGTAATTAGGGATTTGTGGATTTAGGATTGGACATGCATAAACCCGATATTATTCGCATCGTATGCAATAAATAAAGGCGACAAACTAAAATCGATCATATCGATATTCCTAAAATATAGAGCAGTTGACGTGGCTCTGATACCACTGTTGGGTTTTAGGGGAGATAGAGAAGGCAGTAGAAACAAAAAATTTTCTCCCCCAACCCATACCGAGGAAACACGTCAACGTCTACATAATAGGAAAGGATGGTTTGTGGAATCATACCTTGTCCCGAGGCTTGCTCGGCGAGAATACCTCGCGCAATGCGCGGTCTTCAACTCCGGTCTTGGACGGTGTCTGTGCAGCTCCTGGTCGCACCGGGACTGACTCCTCCTCCTCCTACCGGACTATCGGATGACAGTTGTCCTCCTGAGCGGCAATGTCCTCCCGCCTCTATAGTAGTCCACACGGACCACCTGGAACTCCACACTCCTTGTCCCATAAGGAAGTGGAAGGAGTCGCACCCTCCTGTTAACGTACTAGTCGCCAACACACTCTCCTGCTACCAGTTGCAACTGCAGTTGTCCTTCCCTTACTACACCTCCCTTTTGCGGGAAGCACTTGCTCGGGATCTCTCACGGTTACCAAAACCAGAGAGAACGACAACTTCGCAAAGCAACCGGCTTGCATTGAGTTGTACTCTGAGAAGCCCCCAATACCCCTATATATATAGGCGGGTCATGGGACAGGGTTCTCTGTGCCCGACAATATGGGACTAAAGCAGGAGTAGAAGGGTTCGGGATTTTTCCACAAAAAGAAACCAACTCGCAACCTGAACCGATTGGTTCACAAGTGAACCGGTCGGTTGGGGACCTGAACCGGTCGATTGGAGCACCAACCGATCAGTTGGGACCCATGAGCCGATCGGTTCACTTCTGAACCGGTCGGTTCGTGGTCCTGATCAGTTCCCGATTGACTTTCCAACTTTCGTTTCTAATTGGTATCGAATACCAATCCTTGTTCCATTCAAATTGGGCAAGTGAAACGCAAGGAAAATTCTCACGGACCTGACTTTCCCAACTTGCTTGGTTGCACCAGTTGAACCGATCGGTTCAACACTTGAACCGCTCGTTTCACCCTGGGCTTGAGCCGATCGGCTCAACTCTTGAGCCGACCGGTTCAGCAACCTCAGCCGACCGGTTCAACACTTGAACCGATCGGTTGGGAGTACAGGTTGTGCAGAATCAGTCAAATGTGATTTCAATCAATCCGATACTCCAATCAATGCGTCCAACACCTTGAACCATATGATACTGAGCTATCTACTGATTGAGTGTTTAATTGAACTACTAAACTCCTTTAGTAATCAATCTAAACGTTGCTTGTGGACAAAACTCCTCTTCTAGGTTAAATCCTATGTGTGTGACCCTGCAGGTCCATTTCACGTTGGCAGTGAAAGTCCATAACACTTATGACTTCACAAGCAAAGAGCGGTGCCTAGTCACACATCAGTGCTACCCAAGTGAAAGTAGAAAGTTGGAGAACAACTTTCATCCTACAATCCGTGAATGGTGTTACAGTGAATGTATAATTCCTTTGTCACTGATATCTCGAATGAACTCAAGGCATGGAACAGTCATCCTGTCAACGTTCATTCACTTTCTTAATCTCAGAGCAGATTGAACGAGATATGTATGACATCAATATCACATACTGATTCACACATGCGTGCGCACGCCTATCTCAATCCTACTCATCAAGTGGCCTTGGATATCAAACTCCCTCAGGAGGGACAAATCCCATATCTATCACTCACCCCTCAAAAGCCCCATGTGTCAAAGCCACCCAATCATCACCTTTATAACAACCCATGTTTCAGGACTGCGTTTGATGATGTCAAAGTGTGCCCAACGACATGTGTTGAGTGTAGTGATTTCAGGTCAAAGAATCACACTGACCACCATCATTGTGAGTACTGACTGTGACTACCATCTCATGGTTCCATGTGTCAAACTCATGGTGGGTCTGTCCGGTACACTTGTTCTCTAACAAGTACCTATGTGTTTGGTTTGATATCTCTATATCATGACTAATGAGATTCTGTCATCAACCAACACCACAATCTAGTCTTGTGTGTCATTGTTGTCTATCTACCTTCCACAATGACATACGACTAGGGACATAACAAGAATGTACAAACTCTTAGCATCTGTATGATCTCATCGTTCAGGTCATGAACCTGAAGGCATACGTCATTGAGTACTGTCATTCTCTAGACATTCAATCTGTTCTATCACTATCTCATATGACTGAACCAGAAAGAATTGGAAGCTTGCCTTTGATGTTAATCAAATCAATCTTAATGTATCCCACCAATCATCCCATGATTGGCTCTCAGGGCATACATACCAATAGATAAGGCTATGGATTATGCAGTATCGTCAATTTTGGTAAATTTGAATTATATAAATGAATTGATTTTTATTTTTTCCCAAATTGTATTTGATAGAATAACAATAATGAACACTTTGTGGCAAGGGAGACCAAGACAAAGAAATAAGTTTTTGTGCATAAATAAATAATAATGGCTTTATGAACTGTTGAAAAAAGAAATATGAAATAATATGCAAGTTTCTAAAGGAAAATAAGATACATGGTGTTTCAGTATATTAAAAGATTAATTACATAGCCAAGATGGAAACACAATGTTTAAGGTATCAAATAAGAACATTTCAGTATGACTTTTGTTATACTTGGAAATAAAATGGAAAGAAGAGAATTCTAGAAATTGAAGAAAAGGATATTCAGTGAGATATTGGTATTGTTCTAAATAATGTATACAAAGAGTAAGTTTTGTGTGTGAAAGACATCTGAATAAATCCTAACTTATTAGATATAAGTCAAGGAAATATACTAATGTGTTCCTATAGTCAATGTAAGGGGTATATGAGAGAGAGAGAGGAAGAATAATCTAGATCACAAGTCATTAAGTAGTTCTTTGTGGATTAATAATCAATTAGATTATCCAAAATACACAATATAAGTTTATGCTTTCCTTTATGACTTTTGGGTTTGCAAAGTCCAAGAAATGATAATGGAAAGGAGTGATTATGTCATTTGTGGCTTGAATTAGGGATATGATTGTGATTCATGGATAGAAGGATGTTGGATTCGGTGGTTAAAGTATGATAATTAACCTTCCTTTTATGGTAGATCGTGGTGTACGAGTATATCTCTCCTTCCCTTTCACCTTTTCATGGAAGCCATTAGGGTTTCCCTAGAGAACTATATAAAGATTGTAGGAACCATCACAATCATGATCAGACATGACACTCAACCTATGGAGTCCATAGTAAATCATGTATATGGTTTCTATAACCCGCTCATGTGCTTGTTTAGAGGAGACAATATATCATAGGTTGTGGACGATGTTCTAGTTCTATAGGGCTAGGTCAATGGAGGTAGTCATTACTGGTGAAATATGGAGCACTGGCGTCCTGGTTGGGCATCACCAACAGATACAACATGGTCAAGTACCCAAGGGTCAGCAAAAGGATGATGGCAGAAGGTGCATATTGTCTAAGGTTCCAATGTTCAACCTATGACCAAAAAAACTCGACAAGGTGGTGTCTGTTCTGTTAGAAGAGGAGTGAGATGGAGAGAGAAAGAAGGGAGGAGATTTCTTTTGCACTAAAAGGAGCAGAAGTTGGGCTCTGGTTCATGTTTCCCATGAGGTTTGGAGGAGGAAGATGTAGCTTTCATCAGTAGGTGAGAAAGCAAGGCCATAGGGAGAAGGCTGCACAACAGAGAAAGAGGGAGAGTAAGACTACAAGGTTTTTCCATGGAGGAAGATCATAAATATAAATTGCAAACTACTATGACGAGGAGGAAACTTCATTGTTGGCAGACAACACACAGTGATGTGTGCGGCTGACCTACGAGTTGCACACATGCGATCATGAGAGAAAACAAAGGCGGTCGAGTGGTTCAGCCATGAACCATGCCAATTCCTATAACATCCCAGGATTTGAGGCTTTAGATAACATGATCTTAAAAGAAATAATTTGATTACCCATATCACCAAGGTGCACCTCCTCTTTAGGAGCTCATAACTAAAGAACTCCATAGTTAAGCATGCTCAGCTTGGAGTAGTACTAGGATGGGTGACCAGTCAAAAAATTGACCCAGCTTGCATGTGAGTGAAGAAAAAGCATGCAGTTAAGGCTAGTGGCGGTCTATGGGGCCAGTCGTCATTCCTAAAACTCTGATGGAGCATAGGGCAGTGGGCCCAAACATTAAAAATGGTGTTAGAGACATGAACCCTCCAGTAGGTGGGGCTCACATGGCATGTGGCACGTCAGTCTTGAGCCGTGTAGTCCAGGCATGTAGGAAAGGGTTGTCCATGGTGATATAGCCACCCTTGTGCTGGTTGTCAGTGACCAGGAGCTGGGTGTCCATGGGCCATTATGGGTCTGCATTGAAATGTGGAAATATTATGAGGCCATATAGTTGAGCCTTGATGAGGACGCAAAGATTCTAAGTGGGGGAGATTGTAACATCCCAAGATTTGAGGCCTTGGATAACATGATCTTCAAAAGAATGATTAGACTACCCATATCACCAAGGTGACCTCCTTTTCTGGGAGCCCATCACTAAAGAACTCCATAGTTAAGCATGCTCAGCTTGGAGTAGTACTAGGATGGGTGACTAGTCGGGAAGTCGACTCCGGCTTACGCGTGAGTGAAGAAAAAGCATGCAGTTAAGGCTAGTGGTGGTCTGTGGGGCCATTCGTCATTCCTAAAACTCTACTAGAGCCTAGGATAGTGGGCCTAGGCGTTACACTTCCTTTCCTTCTCAATCTGGTGATTCATTCAATATATAAACTGATAGTTGCATTCAATTATCCCAAGAATGGAAAAACCTCTGCACAAATAATATCAAGTAAGTTGCTGACACATCAGCGTATGATTGGTCCATTAATGATAATCTTACAAAAATTAAAGTAAATTAATTGGTAACTCAAATTTAGACAAGTTATATATAAAACTTGATCAAAAAAACAAGAGGAATGTGAATAAAATACCAGTGATGCATAAATAAGATCTCAATTTTGAAAGCAGTGCAAACATATGGTATAGTGGTGATTAATGCACCTCAAACCTAGTTCTTGATGAAAAGGTTTTTTATCATGTAGAATATACTTTTTTGAGATGTAACCTGACATTGATGAATATAATGGTAAATTAACACGAATATGGCCATAATATTGATAATTAGAGTATTTAATGTGGATAATCATGCATATGAAGAATTAGGGTTAAAGATCCTAGCTTGACATGTCGTTAATGAACCCAATTGAATCTAAGTGATCATAATGAGGTGACATGTTGAATATAGTAATTAGGGTTTTGAAACATGATTCTAATGATAACTCGATACCTAAAAACCCAAAAACCTAGAATAGAACTGAGTAAGGTTTAGTGTGAATGATGTAATGGTGACACTTTAGGATTTACATACATGCAAATTAAATGATTGTATTTCTATTTTCTTGCTTGGTTGGATGATATGTTGAAAGTATGATTCAATAATCTACATGGCTCACTATCAAGGTACATGGTTATGCTTATGTCTGTCTGCATTAGTTTGTCGATGTTTGCTGAGTGTTTTCTTGAGGTTTGAACAACTAAACTATTGGAAGTTTATTCATGTTTTATTCAATTATGATGCCACTATGAGTATTACATATAGATGAGAATATGTAAATAAAATTCTAGTACATATTTGCAATTTTTTATGGAATATATGTTGTGAGTTTACTTGCACACTTTTACATGCACCCCTCGTACAAAGTATAGCAATATATTGATCCATATTTTGTTTGTCGGTGTTTTAGGTACATGATAGAAATGAAAATATCAAGATGTGATGGACATATGAAATTTCCTAAAGGCAATAAAAGTTAACTTTTATGGAGGAATAGACAATTACTTCTTTTCATATGTAAAATTCTTGTGAAGAAATTCATGTAAGTCATTCAAGTAACATCTCGTAAATAATGTTTGAATTAATAGAAATTATTTTCTATTATTTATTATTTGGTTAAATATGAATCTTGGAATATTTTAGGTAATGGCTCTCAACTTTTTGTGTCTTTTCTTAATTGGAGGATGTTGAAAAGTGAGATCATTGCATTTGGTATTAGAGCCCCAGATTTTCCAAATAATATATAATAGGTTACAATTTCAAGTAATCTATAGAATTATGAGGGTATTATTAGGGCATTTTCTAAAGATGATAGTGTCTAGAAGGGAGCACGACCCCACAGCTAGCAGAAGTTTTCTCTGCACCACTAGTATGCTTACAAAGACTATGAGGACCGTCTGGACAAGGTTAGAAAATTTTGCCTGGAGTAGATACCTTTAGGTTTTATTCTCATCTTGATTCATCCACTTCTCATCCTCTTGCTTAATAATCCCCTAGAAGGAACTTCCATCTTGATCTTAAGTTAGGATTTTGAGAAGTAGGATTAAGGCATCCTCCGTCAATTAATGTATATGTAATGCGGATATGATAATGTACATGTAATGTGGTAATACTGATAAAAAAAGAAAAATGTTTTATGAGTTTTTCCTTGTAAGGGTGACCTTAGATGGAACTAGGGTTGGCTTGGGAAAACACTAGTGGATCAAGGGACATAGAAACCTTAAGGTGTAGGGTGTATTGTTTAACATGTATACTAAAACCTAGTCCTGGGATATGGGAATAGTGTGGGTGAAATAGAAACCCTACCCACATGAACCCAATTAGGGTAAGAGGAAAGATAAATTTTAAATGATATTAGGTTACCCAATCTCCCATGCATGCGTGTATGGGCATAGATCCATGTGATGGTTGTTAAGAAGCATAATAAACTTATGAGTAACACATGATATAAACATAACATGCTTGAATCCCACATGGTATCTATAGAAGTTTGAATTTGGAAAGAAAGTCATTTAGATGAATATGATCAAGCCCCTTAAGGGGAAGGTCACAAAAGATCATGCCCCTGGAGGGGAAGACCAACATAGTACCAAGCCCCTTAAGGGGAAGGTAAGAAAAAATCAAGCGCCTTGAGGGGAAGGTTATAAAAGATCAAGCACCTTGAGGGGAAGGTTAGAAAAGATCAAGACCCTTAAGGGGAAGGTAAAAAATATCAAACCCCTTGAGGGGAAGGTTATAAGAGATCAATCCCCTTGAGGGGAAGGTTATAAGAGATCAATCCCCTTGAGGGGAAGGTCTAGAAATGTCAAGCCCGTGATTGGGAAGGCTGGTATGACACCAAGCCCCTACAGGGGAAGGTTTCTCAAGTCAAATGCATGGACAAACCCCATGAAAGGGTATCCCAGAGATTGAGCAAGCAAGGTTTGAGAAGTTATAATAAAAATAACACATAAAGATGAAAATATGAAACCTTTAGGGATAGTGTCCCGGTCGGGGGGGGGGGGGTCAACGCAAGAGTGTGAAAAAGGACCCATGGGGGAGACAAAACCTTAAACCTATGGGGTTGGGTTGTAGCTAGAGAACCTAACCTCCTCCTGTGAGCCATGAATGCACCATTGGTTAGGAACTTCCCTAGAAGGGTGTGTTGACTTATCAGTTTGAGAATTAAGGTAATGATGAACGTCACCTAAAGTATTAATGATATAAAGTGCCACATTTATTGAGTACGATTCTTTGGACCAAAGTATGCCATTTTTAAGGAAAGTCACTATGGAAGTGGCTGACAGTATGAGAACAAGCCAGAAGGCAAGGTTTCCATGAGCCCAATTAGGGACATAAAGTGAAAAATGAGCACCATAAGAGGAGGAAATTTGAGTCAAAGAATTACATATGAAAATAATGTGCCCTCAATAAACCCTTGGGAAGTGTAGATCCCTAAGTCAATCTTAAGGTCAAGTGAAAGTTTTAAAGGTACATCACTCTGATGAGATTAGGAGATGATTGTGCCCTGAATGCATAAGACCATTTGGTCAAGAGATAACAACTATGTTTTCCTGAGGCTCGTGACTCAAGAGATTGGACATCTTCATGAGTTCATGAGGCGCAAGGGGTGAATGTGAGAGGCACTATGTAGATTCATAAGGATGGAATCACTCCAAAAGTACTTGTACCCCTAGAGACCTCGAGGAAGTGGCTAAGGCTCATTATACATTAGATGTAAATATAAAGATATAAGAAGTCATGCAATAATGAAAGGAGTTACATACAAACTTAAGAGTGAGAAAATCACACAATTTCTTCAAATATAGGAAATTTGTGGAATTATGAGTAGCAATGGCTTAGAGTCATGTTGAGAATGATTCAACCTAAACTATGAAATTTTGAGGTAACGTATGGATATACTGTCTCTACTCAAACTTTGTATTTGGGCTACATTCAAGTGCTTATTTCATCTCATTATGAGGGATATCGATTGGGTATACATATGTTATGCCTAATATTGATATTAGAATGAATTCCATGATCTAGGGTTGGAGGTGTTATCCCACACTTATGTGAAAGTAAATGAACAATAAGTTGGAAATATGGGTGAAAAGGTAATCACCAAGTGGAATTGTAATCACCAAGGATGTATCATTTTTAATACTAAGATTGTAGATATACCTTGAATTGAATTTAAGCACCAACCTCATAATGAGATGAATGGTGGTTAAAGTATTATAATCACCTTCCTTTTCTGGTGGATCATGGTGTACGAGTTTATCTCTCCCTCCCTTTCACCTTTTCATGGAAGCCATTAGGGTTTTCCTAGGAGGCCTATATAAAGATTATAGGAACCATCACAATCATGGGTAGACATGACACTCAACCTCTGGTATCCATAGGAAACCATGTATGTGGTCTCTATAACCCACCTTTGTGCTTGCTTAGAGGAGACAATGGATGAGCGGATACAGATGGTGCTCTAGTTCCAGAGGTCCTATTCAATGGAGGCACTCGCTACTGGTGAAGGTCAGAGTAGTGGCGGCCTAGCTGGGTATCACCATCAGATGTAGTGCGGTCAGGTACCCAAGGGTTAGCAAGAAAGGACGATGGAAGACAGTGCCAGCTATGTGAGGTTCAAAAGTTTGACCTATCAGCAATGAAACCTAACGGTGTGATGTCTATTCCATTGGATAAGGAGTGAGAAAGAGAGAGAAATGATTGAGGAGAGAACTTCTACATTGAGAAGGATCAGAAGTTGGGCTCCGGTTCAAGCTGTCGATGAGGTTTAGAGGAGGAGGAAGACCGAGCTTCTGTCAGTAGGTGAGAAAGCAAGGACAAAGGGAGAAGGACACATAGAGAAAGAGGGAGAGTAAGACCACAAGGTCTTTCTATGGAGGAAGATCATAGGAAGAAGATGTGGACTGTGGTGACGAGGTGGAAGCTTTGCTATCGACAGACAACACACAGTGACGTGCATGCGGCTGACCCACAAGTCACACACTGGTGATTGCAAGAGAAAACAAAGACAGATGAGTGGTTCAACCCTAAATAGGCCTCTCCCTTTCCTTCTCAATTTGGTGATTGGTTCAAGAAATAAACCAGCCGTTCAATTCAATTAAACTAAGATTGGACCACTTGCCAATGCAAATAGTATCTAGTAGGTTGCTGACGTGTCAGCGTATAATTGGCCCATTAATAACAATCTTGTGAAAATTATAGTAATTAATTGGTAATTCAATTTCAGACAAGTTATGCATGAAACATGAACAACAAAATGAGAGGAATACAAATAAAATATCAGTGATGCCTAAATAATATCTCAATTCTAAAAGTAGTGCAATCATATGGTGAAGTGGTGATTAATGCCTCTAGACCCTAGTTCTTGATGAATAAGTAGTTAATCATGTAAAATATACTTTGTTGAGATGTGATATGACATCATTGAACATAATGGTAATTTAACATGATTATGACCATAATAATGATAACTAGAGTTGCTAATGTGGATACCATGTATATGAAGAATTAGGGTTAAAGATCCTAGCTTGCTATATTGTTAATGAACCCAATTTAATCTAAGTGACAATAATGAAGGGATATGTTGAATATAGCAATTAGGGTTTTTAAACATGATTCTAATGATAACTAAATACCAGGGAAATCCTAAAACTTAGAATAGGACCAAGTAGGGTTTAATGTGAATGATGTGATGGTGACACTTTAGGATTTACATACATGCAGATTAAATGATTGCATTCCGCTTTTCCTGTTTGATTGGATGATATACTTAAAGTATGATTTGATATCATCATGGCTCACCATTAAGGTATGTGGTTACTCTTATGACTATCCTCATTAGTTTTCTGGTGTTCTATGAGTGTTTTCTCGATGATTGAACAACTAAACTTTTGGATATCTATTTATGTTTTGTTTAATTATAATACCACTATGAGTATCACATAAAGATGAGAATATGTGAATAAAATGTCAGTTCTTATATGGAATTTTTTAATGGAATATATGTTGTCAGTTTACTTGCACACTTTGTATGCGCCCCATGTTCACATCATAGCAATATATTGAGCAACATTTTTTGTCATCATTTTAGATACATGATAAATATGAAGATATCAAGATGTGATAGACAAATGAAATTGCCTAAAGACATTAAAAGCTAACATAAAAGGAGGATTAGATGGTTACTTCTTGTCATATGTATAGTTTTTGTGTAAGAAATCCATATTGATCTTTTGAGTAGAATCTTGTAAATAATATATGAATTACAAGAAATTATTCTATTATTTCTTATTTGGTTAGATCTAGATCTTGAGAAATTTTAGATAATGACTCTCAACTTTTTGGGGTCTTTCCTTAATTGGAGGATGCTAAAAAGTGAGGTCGTTATAAATTAGGTCCAAATATGCCCTCATTCAAATAACAAGATTTATTAGTAATTCAAATATGGTCTCCCCCTTTGTATATGTCAGGATTCTATTTTGGGGCACAATTTCTTGTGGCATATTAAAAATCATTTCCTGATACACTATAATAGGGTCAGAAATGGTGACAGTGCTAAGAATTTTCGTCAAGGGCGACTTACACACAAATCAAACACCAAGCTTGACTAAAGTTGGAATTTTAATTTGTCAAATTTGTAAACCACTCTATCTATGTAATTGATGTATGTTGGTATCATTTAATCAGTTATGATTCATTATTTTATTTTTTCACAAGTCTTTTTACCACGATAAAATAATTGTGTGCAACATTACAAATAAAGACATCCATTACTTGATATTCTAGATATTTAGTGCAATACGAATAGAACCAACCATACTTATGATGAAATTCTAATAATTAACATGATAGAATAAATGATGTATGTTTACCTCCGGGATTTTAAATATGTCATATGTGTAAGGAATAAGCTCATGTAGAAATAAGTAGGTTTGACACAAGGTCAAGAACTCTTCTCACTGTTGTAAGCAATTGTTGGATGGACATACATGAACCAACTCGTTCGTTCCTCGTATCTAAATTCATACACCTTTTTCTACTATAGTAGTGTTGTTGCAGTTCTCGATTGCCCACAAAATATCTCATAGCATATTCCAACGATTTCTTTATAGATTCGAATTGGTATGTAATTTTTTTATTATTGATCTTTCATTCTTTTCATGTTCCCTTTCTCAAAACTCTCTGGTTCATCAACTAAAGGTTTTCCTTTACCTTCTTCCATCATCTCCTATCCCTAGAAGGAGTTGTTTAGGTCTGTTGGCTCGACATTAATCTGTATGCAGCTAGTTTTTGATAATTGGAACTCAAACGATGCCCAGTGGACTAAAATCCAAGTCTATTTAGCTTCAACTCAAGATAAGTAAGCTAGATATAGTATACTTGAAAATTCATCTTTTAGCCATGATTTTCATAGAACTAAAGCCAAAACATGGAGAATGTGAATTGGCTTGTTTATTATTTATATTTTTTAGTTCATAAATCCTACTATGATTTTCTCAAATATGAATGATTAAACTAGCTCAAAATTTAAGAGAGTTAAATGATTTAAGTTCTAGAATATGTGCATATGATTTGTACAAGTTACAAATATGAAGAAATTTTGTTGCATTAGTGTGTCGGGGTTTTCCCTAAATCCTCATTAACGAAAAAATGCTAAGAAATGTAATTACATGATTTGATTTCCTTTCTGTTATGAACATGAGATGATAAGTTCATAACTATTTCTAGTGATATTTACGCTATACTTGGTTGAGTCAGTTCAAGCTACATATTAGTAGTTTAGTAAAAATTAGTTAAAAAGTAGCATTTGATATGAAAGATAAATGGTATTGCTATATTTATAGACCATATAACTATAGTTAAGATATAACATATTTAGGAGATATTTCTCTAGTTTCATCCTCAGATAATTCATCTTGGTTTAAGATATTTATAATTTTTTTATTCATGTTTAATTATTGTAGTCCATTTGTAATTTCATTAGTAATATCTTCTAGGTTTTTATCGAATCTTATCAGAGCTTTTTTACCCAATTTAACATTCATAGAGAGAGTAGTCGGCATAATTATAGGATTATTTCAAAGGTAATTTTTATTAGAGGGAATGGTGGATTTCACATCTTTGAAGATGGATACTATCCTATCAGTCTATTTTGCGATAGTTTGAAGGAAAGAGTTGGAATAATTGTTTTGTTGCATGATTATAGCAATTTGTTCTTGTGTATTGGGTTCATGCCTAATTTCTGTCATGAGGATCGGTGTGGCTAGTATCTCTTCCTTTAAGACTTTTATGAGTTCACATGGATGATGTATTGATTCCACTTCTTCATATGTAAGACATAATTTTCATGTAATAGAGGATTTTGTGATAGCCATACTTTTTGATGTTTTTAAAAATGGTGTGATGTGGTTTTATTGAAACCATACAAAGTATATAACATTTCTATTGACATCCTTCATGTGGTCCTACCATTGTTTTCTAATTAGTGTTATCGCTTGATCACTATAATGATCAAATAACCAATCAAATTTTTCCTTATTCTCTTCGGATAGAAAGTCTCTTCTCAATATGTCTTTCTCTATTTCAAATTCCTACTCTACAAGAGCATTTATACTAAATTTTGCTTCTGATGGATCATAGTTGGAGCATGTTGTTTTTTAGATTGGATATGTTAAGTTGGTAGGCCTAAGTGTGGGATCTATCTTATCTTTTCCTACTTCATCCCCCTCTTTATTTCTAGGGAGTATAACACAATAATACTCAGTGGGAGTTTCCCTAATAGTCTTAGGAACTTTAGAGGCAGATATCCTTGATGATAGTGAGTTTTTGGGAATTTCATAGGTCCAAAACCTTGAGGATAGTGAAGACATAGGACTATCAAAACCCTAGAATAACTAGTGGAAGGTTTAGAATCAAGAGTAATTATTCGATTTGAATAAAAAATTTATTTCTACATCACCATTTGGATGTTCTATTACTTCATCGACACTTTCATTTTCTAATGGTATAGGATGAATGGCTTGGGAAAGACTCCAACATTTTGGTAGTTCAACATCAACCCATTTTTAAGGTTTTGGGGAGAAAAAGTGTTTTTGTGCCTTTTTCATGATAGATGGCTAACTGTGGTGTCACTATGTTCATGATTTTAAAGTATACTCTGTAGCATATGACAACATTCTCTGAAGATGTTGCCCTGTGAAATCGTGAGGTTTGCATATTCACAATTAAATCTTGTAATCATCTTGGATTAATAAAGGATACTGAGAAATTTGGAATAGCATTAAAGTAGACCGACCCATATGACATGCTAGATTTGACCAAACCCAACAAAGACTCAGTAAACTTTAGATGCCTACAATCTCTCAAGTATTGTAATATGAAGGAAATTATTCCTTTCCTAGTAAGTGATATGGATGATACTTGAACCAACCCTAAGTGTAGGTAGTGATACTTTGTAATATTTTTAAGATTTTATATATCCTTTCAGAGAGGAATTCTTAGCTTTCTAATGATGACTTTACTGAGATTCTGTTTAGTTTTTATACAGTTGTAAGAGATGAGTTCAAAAGTTCCCTTAGTGTATATGTCTTTCACAAACACTTTAGGCATTTCCTAATTTTGGACTGATTGTTCAATATTTTCAAAGTTTATTTGTTCAATATTCTTTACAAAAATTGGTCTAATGATAGAATTAGCGGGAAGTGCAGAAGCTTCACAAGATAGAAGGCTAAACAACTTTGCAATCCTTAATAAGAACTAACTAGTGGCATCTCAATAGTGAATACAACACTACCTCATTAAACCATTGGGATCCCACTACGACAAGGAGGCCTCAAACCTAGTCATTTCTTATGAAAGAGATCTAACATGATTAAACACTTGTCTTGTTATACTTCAAAGGTAGTCTAATGAGTTCTTCATGAGCTTTCTAACTTTGGATTCAGAGTTCTTAGTGGTCTGTCAATTGTATCGACACGGCTCAAGACCCTCAAATGCCTATCCATGACAAACACATGCACATACAGTAGCACTACAACAAGGAGGCCTCAGACCTAAGAAACCCTTCCACTCAAGAAAGAAGGATGCAAGTTGAACTCAACTAAGCACACATAATGGGGACTTCTCAAAGACCCTACCCCTTCACTAGCTCTGATACCAGATTGGGACCAGGAAATTAAGATGGAAGCTAGTATGTTGAATAATACTAGAACTAAAAGTCTAAGAAGGAATCTAAGAGTTCCCGGTATCCTATCAATAGTTTACCTGGGTGAGTACTAAAACCAAACTCATATATGTATATATATACATACATACATATATATATATATATATATATATATATATATATATATATATATATATATATATATATATATATATATATATATATATATATATATATATATATATATATATATATATATATAGGGTAGCGATCTTGTGAGAAACATTCTACGGTGAGAGTATGAGAGGCATTTGAATAACTATAACATTGTATCTTATTTTCAATATCCAACCTTATGGATGGGAAGACCATCATTACATTTACCTTCACACAAAAAACCATCACAATCGGATATCATTTACATCTCCATATATATAATATACACATTTACATCCAACAGTCAGCCTACAACTCGATATTGAGCGTTGAAAAGTATTCTCTCATTATGCGTGCAATACAAGTCCTATGATGATTAAATTTTGTGGGAACGTGACTAATAGGGTATATTTCCAATCCATATAGTTAGATTATGAAAATTTTATCATTGTAAAAAGTTATTCAAATGCCTCTCATGCTCTCACCAAGATATGTTTCTCACTGGATCATTTTCCTATATATATACATATATATATACATACATATAGATATATGTATATATATCATATGTATCATATATATACATATATTATATATATGTATATATACATATATATATACATACATATATATACATATATATGTATATATATACATACATATGTATATGTATATATATGTATGTGTGTATAAATAAATAAATAAATATATTTATATATATGGGTATATATTCACTACCCATGCAAGTAACTAACTTTGGTTACCTGTGGTTATATTTTGTAATAGAAATGTACTTGTTTGTGATGAGACAGACAACATTTGTAATGAGATGACCAAATTTGTAATACAAACACTTTTTTTATTACAGTGTAAACTACTGTTATAAATTTATTTTTACTATAATCATACGTGTAATACAAAATGAGTGTCTGTATTACAAATCTGGTCATCTCACTACAACCAATGTCTATTTCATTACAAATATGTATCTTCCTATTACAAAACAGATGCATGGGTAACTAAGGTTAGTTACCCATGCGGGTAGCCTTATATATGCATACATATATATGTGTGTGTGTATGTGTGTGTGTGAGAGAGAGAAAGTTTGTTTTTAATACCCGTACAAGTACTATAGAAATGATACCCCTCTCTAAAAAATGTGGTGGCACATACTGGAAATATGAGAAAAGCGGGAGATTTGAGTTGAATTGGTTTTAATAAATGTGGTGGCACAAATGTAAATATGATGCCATTCTCAAATTGTAGAGAAAAGAAACTCACATGGTTTTCTCTTCCCTAAAAATCCCAAATTGAGCGACAGTTGCATTCTCAAGCGACAATAGTTTCCCACCAAGGATTCCACTCCACTTCTCCATTTCCATTTGCATCGCTACTGGTGTCAATTTCTCTGATGTCTATTGTTGTGTTTGTGTAGAAACACATAAGGAAGGGGAAAACCAAATGCCTGGTGTCTACTAATGCATTCAAATGAGGAGAAAAAAAGTAGGTAAAGCAACTACAAATAAGGCCACGAGGAAGGGATGTAGGAAACTAAGAGAAGAGGACGATTGCATAACAACACACTATAATGCTATCGATAGAATTTGAGATGAAGAAATTGTGAATACTGTGTAAGGAAATATTGTAATGGAAGAATGCCTTGAAGAGGAGAATGTATAAGGTCTGACAAAAAGTACAATGAAAAGTAAGAAGAAGAGGCGTAGCTATAAGGGGACTAGTACTATTGCTGGTGATGAGACTACTTGAGCTAAGATTACTTCAGATGAGACTGTTGGAGTTGAAAGTACTGAAGAAGTGGTTGCTAAAGTTGCATGTGAGAATGAAGAACCTAAAGCTGCTGAAGAATGATCTAGTTCAAGATCACAAGAAGAAAACCATGAGGGAAAGTAGTAGTTGAAATTGAAAGAGAAGACAAAACTAAAAGGCAAGAGAAAGAGTGTAGAAGGTAATTTTTCTTATCTATAAAGTAGACAGTTAGACCTATTAGTATTATTTTGTTGATAGAAGTTACACTTTGTTTACAAATTTTTGAACCAAAAAGTAACCATTCTAGTAAAAAATAACTCTATAAATGGAAAAGTAACCATGTTAAGAAAAAAAGTATATGTTAACAAAAAAATAACTCTGTGAATCAAAAAGTAACTATGTCAGTTGAAAAGTAACCATGTCAACACAAAAGTAACTACATAAAATGAAAATTAATTTGTGAATCGAGAAGTAACAATGTTAATGTAAAAAGCATCTATGTGAAATTAAAAGTGTTTATATGAAATGAAAAGTAATTATGTGAACTGAAAAGTAACATTGTGAATTGAAAATATAATATTTTAGCTCTTCTGCTTAAATTTGTATATGTTTCAATTGACATGGTTACATTAGCGTGTTCCACACATGCCTTCCCTTATTATGTATAACTTATCTCTATTATTAATTTAGAGACCTAATTATTCAATCATAGTGACTATGCTATTTTTCATACAAGTGATTTAAAGCTACTACATTAATTACTCATGTACAGGTTGAGAGGGAAGACCAGCCGTTACATTTGTTGCCTTGTCAATAGAAAACTAACTATGTCAATTGAAAAGCAATCGGGTCAAGAAAAGTAACTATGTAAACCAAAAAGTAACTAAATGAGAAGTAACTTTGTCAAATTAAAAGTAACTTTGTACACAAAAAGTAACTATATCAAATGGAAACGAACATTGTCAACTTAAATGTAACATTATGAACTAGAAAGTAAGTTAGAAAATCAACAACAACTTTTGATATTGTCATAGGTAGACATATCATTTACCATAAATGTTATATAAATAGTTATAATAGCATCTAAAAGATATTTTTTCTTTGCAAACACCAATTGGAAATGATGAGGCCAACCACTTTTGTAAACTTGATAACCATGCCTCATCTAACTTTAGATGTGGCTTTTTAGAAGATTTAATCAAAAGATTATTGAGAAAGATAGATTCAATATCACTGGTTGAAGTTAGGATGAGAGCATATGATTTTGTAGTGATAATAGGTTTATCAAGTGGTGGTATAGATATTTTGTCAAGAATAAATTGTAAAAGAAGTTGAGAGGATTTGATTCTTGCAAGAAAAGGAGATGATGAAAGTTGGGAAGGTGTTAAGATACAAAGGGACAAGGATATATTGCATAAGCATATCTTAGGGAAGATGTGGAAAGAATTTGCAATGAATGATGTGGAAGAAAACTACCCAAACATGTTCAGATCATGGATGTTGTACTTGTTGGCAACATTCCTATTACCAAATATAAGCTATTGTGCCCCACTTTTCCTTCTCCACTACTTAGATGGTGTATATACAATGGGGAAGTTAAATTGAGCTAAGTTTTTCCATAGTCACATCTTCAAGAGGATAAAATAATTAAGTGAAATCTCAAAAGGAAAAAGAGGGGAAATCAGTAGAAGCATGTTCCACATGACAAGATGTGTTATGTGCCTATGTGTAAGTAACTTGTTTCATCTTTTTTTTTTTCACGAAACTGTTCTATATGATGATTTGAATTTAAAATTCTGCTTTACATTTCCACGAAAGCCTGGTATTATGAGATTACAGGAATAGCAAAGCCAACATTCAAAGAAGCAAAGTCGAGGATAAAAAAATGGAAAGCTTATGTTAAGAAGATCAAGGATCTTAAAAGGTAGGAGAGTAAAATGGTAAAATTGAATGTCATTGAAGAGAATGACTCTATAAATTCATATAAGACATATATGATACATTATTGGATTTGTGATGACTAATGTGCATAGGTTTTGACAAAGTTGAAGAAGGATGACATGGATGACTAGGAAGCTACAAATAGAGTCAAAAAATTACCATTTTATCTTACAACAAATTGTACTAAGAGTAAGGCAGTGACTACTAGGATAGTTATATCAGTTGGCATAAGAAGGACAGTCTTAGATAGGTTAGAGAAGAAAGTACACATTCATAAGGACGATCTAACACTACAAAAGGAGGTTTGCAATCAAATAGCAATAGAAGCTTTTTCTTCTTTAAGAGAAAAAAATGAGAGGTTGAGGAAAAAAATGTTAGAAGTTGAAGAGGAAAACATAAGGTTGATGAAAGAAAATGATGATGAGAGGCATATAGTAGATGTAAATACATCAACTCCCAATTTTAATGAGAATGTTAGGTGGAATTCAGTAGATGTGAGTGTAGTTAGAAAATGGATAGAGGAGTTGATAAAGATGTTGTAGATATAGACCAACATGGGACACATGGAGATTATATTTAAAATAGGGTAGAGATGAAATCTAGTGGTTCAATAAATAAATTTACAAGCAAGAATGAAGACAAGGAAGAAACACCAAGGAACAACAAACTTCATTTAAAGAGGAAGTGGTTGAGGAAGACCATAAGCAAGATTCTGCTACAATGGAAGAAGATGACAAATTTGAAGAAAGAGATGCCCAACCTTCATAAATTGTCCCTGAAGATACTCATCCAGGAGAAGAAGTTACATCAGAAGGAGTGGAAGGTGAAAAACAATACATAAAGGTGGATGAAGGCATTTAAGATATATTGAATGAATTTGAGACAATTGATATAGAAAAAGAAGTTAAAAACCTTCAGATGAAGTTAAGAAGAAAATGCCTAAAGTGTCAAGAAAGAGAAAGGGGAACATGAAGAAGGATATTGGAAGCATAGAAGAAAATATCAAAAAAAGAAGGCATGGACATGTAAGTGTAAAGAATAGAAACAAAAATAAAAATGTTTAAGTATCTTTAGATCAGTATCTAACATAAGTTACACTTCAAATAGCAAAAGTTCTCTACATTCATAGGATTGGAGAATTTCAAGACAAAAGAAATGCAAGAGGATGTACATGAATTCATTCAGAATATAGACTAAGTGTTAGGAGTTACTTTTTTGTCCTCATAGACTAAAAATTAGTTACACAATAGACATTATAATTACTTTTTTAAATGTGCACCAATAACTTAGACATCAAGTACAATGGTTACTTGTTAGAGACAATAGAAACATTGTGTATAGATTTGTTTCTCAATTTGTAAATTCTATGTAATCTTTAGTATGAAACTTTTAGAGACAATAAACAATGTGTAGGTCTAGGAGGGAATGGAGTTTTAAAAAATACTTGATGCATGGGCAAGGACCTATCAACACTATTGTTTATTGAGAAAATGATGCAATCACTTGTAATAACTGAAGTAGTAAGTATCTATCACTATATTATATATTGCTAACTGATGAGTCTAGATTTTCAGGTTATGGATTACTTTGTGCAAATGTTAAAAAAAACAACAAGCAAAAAGAGGAAGAAGACATTGTCATGACATTGGTTGAGCACTTATGTGTAGGTAAGATAAACCACTATCACACTAGAACACAACAACTTACCACAATACAATAAAGGTTACATCTACAAATATTGGATATTGTTTTTACATCAAAAGCCAAACATGATGGTGGATGACATAACACTAAAGGAGATCGATATTCAATCACCTCTCTTCAATGTACCTGAAAGAAATATGACAACAAATTTAGTGTTTACGATACTTAACAACGATAATCACTGGCACTTTATTGAAGCAAAATTTAGAGATGGGGCTGCACAAGTCTTACAATTCAATGTCGGGAAATTCCAATTCTAAGAAAGAAGTCATTAGATGGGTAAGAAAAACAAACAGTGTTAATGCACTATTGAATGAAATAATGTTGGTTGAATTTTACCTAATAACGTTTGGTTTTGCATGTAGGTGGGATTCATTCATGAGTTCTTCAGGGGAGTACCATAGTTTGAAAGTCAAATGTCTTAATGGATGATTGAGTACCCTGAATGCCCTTGGTAAGAAGATGATGGTGTTGATTGTGGAGTATATGTTATGAAGTATCTTGAATATTTGGTGAATGGGAAAGAATGAACTTCACAAGTAACGACATCCCTACAATTAGGATAGATATCTTCTGAGGAGTGGTGAAGAAGGGAAAACTACAACAAGTTAGAGAACATGCTCGTGATCAAGATGAGACAAAAGAAGGAGTAAGTGACAAGCAAGATGAAGGCAAGTTTTAGGATAACATGCCAACCTTGAATACATGGCTTGTGTCAGATTAATTCTCGATTTTCCAAAACAATGTTATAAAACAATATGATTTTGAAATGATGCTTGAGAAGATGTGTATCTAAACTTAGAAAATACAACTGAAGTCTAATTAAATTTTGTATTGAACAAAAAGTCACAATTGGAGTCTGGTGAGAATAGAAGTTCTTTCAGCTTACCTTTATGCATATATTATGGTTCTCGTTATAATAAATTCTCTGGGTTTGATGCTTTTTGTTGATGTTTGAACCTGTTACTTTGATGTTCTTTACATAGTTTTGTAACTTTAGATAGTTGGTGTTCATATGCATGAAAATTAATGTGTAATACATGTTCTATAACAAGTCATATAAAATCTAAAAGATAATTATTGTGGTAAGTTGTGAGGTTCTCGTTCCATATATGATGTAACTCTCTAAACTGAAGAGTAACTATGTGAAATGTAAAGTAACTATGTGAACTAAAAAGTAACTATGTGAACTTTGAAGTAACTCTATGAACTGAAAAGTAGCTATGTGAACTAAAAAGTAATTATTGAACATATAAAGTAAATTTGGGTCAAAAAATTAAAAAAAGGTTTTGAAATGTAACTACAAAAGTACTCTTAATAATAATGCAACTATCTGAACATAAGGTTAAACATTTGTTGTGTTACTACAGCTAAAATAACAAAGTATGATCGTTGTAGATATAAATTAACTATATGAATAAAAAAGTAATTATTTCAATCGAAAAGTAACAACATGAGGTTACATGTAAGTATATGAACCTGAAAGTGACAATGTGGATGGAAAAGTAATTGTAGGATGTATAAAGTAACACTGGGTTCATAAGAGTGACATACAGTTCCACAATGTAACAATAAAAGATACTTATATGAGGAAACTATTTGAACATAAAGTTACATAATTGTAGTGTTTTTGCTGCTAAATAATAGAAAGGTAACGTTTTGAACATAAACATAACAATAAGTAACACACCAGCTCGCACGAGTAGAATGTAAAGAAATTACACATCATGTTAATCAACATAGTGCAATTGTTCTAACTATAAGTAACTATCTGAATGTAAATGTAACTATATGTATTACAAAGTAACCTTATAGACAAAAAAGTAATTATTAGACATATAAAGTAACTATGTAGCTTCACACGACCATTCCACCATCACCCAACCACGGTTGTGGGAAATAATATGGTCACATAGAAAAAAATGGATTATTGAATCACACACATAACCAAAGAGTAACATAAAAGAAACAATTTGAACCATAACATAACCATTTGACCCTAAAACGTTACTATATGCTAAAAAAGGTATATTTTTGACATAAAATGTAACATAAGATTCAATTATATGAGAATGAGTTTGATCTTAATAAGGACTAGATTGCAACAAGAAGTATTGCTTGATATTGATATTTGATAAGTTGTATAGGGAAGAAGAGAAATGTAATCGTGGATCCATTTATGTAACAAAAATTAAAAGAACATATAACATGCCAAATGAACTGTCTTTGGCATAAATTTGAATTCAATACAAACAAAACTCAAATAAAAAGAGTTTCTACATAATTGAAGTGTAATCAATTGTGAACTACAAATATCACAAAGTTTATCTGATCAATTACATTTAGATTACTATTTAAGATTACTCACACACTAAACAATTAGATAACAATAAACCAAAAATGCAACTACAGTAGCAGTCCAACTGAAGCATCAATATCGTAGACGAGTGAAAAGGCAACATCAAGAGAAACAATAGCATAAACAACATGGTGGATTAGGCAACATCATTACTGATCAAACAAGACTGATACATATCCATTGGTAAAACCACAAATCCAAACAAATCACTATAAAATTATTACCCACATCAAAATAGAACCCTAATCACTTTTTGCACACATACAAACTATAAAGAAAGATAAGATGACAATGTTGTAGATTTACAGTATATATTTACACAATTGGTAACATATAGACCTATTTTTTTGAAGGTCAGTTTCTGCTATCAGGATTAATATCATACTATGACAACTCTTACATTGTCTCACTTTCGATTGAGAAGTTTCAACTCCAGATCTATAGCTCACATCAGTCACCCTAGGTCTACCTTTAGTTTTGAAAATACTAGGAATATGGACCTTGACAGTAGAAATAGAATCTCTACTAGAATCAGTTACACCAAAATCAACAATATCTAATTACAAAAGTTCTTTTTGAAAAGCAATAAGCTTTTCATGACAAATATATATAACATTGTTCCTACAAGCTATGTTACCAACTGAGTTACATACAAAACTAGCTGAAGTTTCCTCCTAGTGGATGAATGCATAAAGGATTCTTGCCGAAAACCAAAGGGTATCTCTATATGATTTCCACCACCTCACTAATATATATGGCTCGGTAAGAGCACAAAAATTACGACTCTTGAGATAAGCAAGAATGTGCCTATAGGGAATTCCATTGATAGCATATCAATAATGACTTTTTCTTCATCACACAAGGACAACTAGAATAACCAACTCGATAAACTTCAAACACACCTTCATCAAAAGTTTTGTCTACTTATACACCTTACTTTGATGAACTTTAGATTGAAAGATATTAAAAATAGACTTGGCACTTATACCTCTTATTTGCTACTACAAAGGAAACAATGAAGCAAAAGGAAGCTTGTTGTAGTCATCATCAAAATCCTTGAAATTGTCTACCTCCCACACATGAGAATAAGCAGTCTCCAAACTACAAATAAGTTCAAAGAGAGTTTTTTTGTTATTGACATGACTTCTAATGAATGCATTACGGCTCTCACTTCTTTGCATTTTCCCTCATGCTAGAAAAGAAGGAATCATGCATAAAACATGTCACCCACTTCCACCACATAGCATACACATCACAAAACCAACTAATGGATAATAAGACACTCTCTTCAACTACAGAACTCCATCTTTCTTCAAAATTATATGTATCATCTATGTTCCAAACACAGTTATTCAAATCACTAATGGTTTGATCCTTGTTAGGAATTCCAACGAGTTTTGAGGGTAGGTTCTATAGAATATGCCAACTGCAGAAATAATGTTTGCATGATGGAAAATAGTAATAATCGCAACATTCATTGATGGGTCTTGATCAATTATGACGCAAAGTGGTTTATTAAAACACAACAAATATTGATTAAAAACATGTACAAATGAATCATACTTCTCATCCGACAATAAGGCTAAAGTAATTAGAACTATTTTACAACGGTAATCAACACCACCTAACATTCCAAAAATGTGTAATACTTACTTTATGATAAGTGGTATCAAATATAATGACATCGCCAAACAATGCACACTCATCAAAAGAGATCATATTAGACCAAAACAAATGTGTCAAACAACCATCAGAATCTTTTTGATACACAGAAAAATTTAGAATCCAAAACCTTAAAACTTACAAAACTCAATATCATGTCCACATCATATTTAGATTACTCATTTATATTTCAACTAAGGTGTCGATGAGCTTGTCTACTTGTATATGTCAACTTGTCATAATCACCAGAACCGGATGCTATTAATGCAAGTTGTTTGGATACATGCATGTTTTCTTGACTCATAGAAGAAAGCATTTCTTTTTTAGCTTGGCCAAGAGATGAATTACACTTCAAGTAGCACAAGTGAGTGGTATCAACAAGATCATGATTGTTGTTTTATCAATAATTGCAATAATAACCCATTTAGATAGGACTTTTCAAGTGTAAATCGGATCATGGCTTCGCACCCACACCTCTTCATAGAACGCCTATAATTCTTGGACAAATTGTAATGTAGATCACTAACATATGCACAAATAGGGTTTGAAAAACCTTTAGACCTCTTAGAACGACTAAGATTACCTTGTTTATCACAAACCAAATCTTTTGAAAGCAAAACCTTGGTACCTCATTCCTAACGATTGTCATCTTTCCTAACATTAAACTAAATCATACTAGCATATCTACAATAAAAGGATATATCATCGCCTAAACTTCCAAATTCAAGCCCAAATCTAGGGAAATCATATGAGGACATACATTTAGCGTCAACAGATGAAGAATGTAAATTATCATACTCACAATCAATCATAGAATTGTTAGCATTAGTATCAAGATTAGGATCTATAATTAAAACAACATCACTAGCAAAACATGCATAAAAATAATACGTAAACATTTGATAAACAACTACACAAAATCCATTTAAGATAACATAAAAGCTGTGAATTCTATTGGAATAAAATAGTTAGAAAATACACAATTTAAAGTACATACTCGTCCAACTACAGCAATAAGTAAATAAGTATAACACATCTAATTTAAAAACAAAAGTTGATAATAGAAAAAGTAATAAGACCGAGAGCTACTAGGGGGAGGGGTGTTGGCAGAGAGAAAAATAGGGAGAAAGGGGAAGATCTTCATAGTCAGGATTGTGAATATGAAATACAAGAGTCTGGTCGCTTAATTTTGTGTTATTTACAAACCTTAGGGAGATCATTTGAAGTCATAACATCACAATCTACAGAAGGAGAAGAATGTTCATAACCATCAGAATCAAACATAGCGTTGCTAGAATTAGAATCAAGACTATGATCCATAGAGTTAGAACAACATCAATAAGAAAACCTACATAAAAACAAAAAATAATGATTTTATAAATAGTTGTAATAAACACTCATTTCATACAATAGAAAAACAACAAATTCAATTACTACGTATAGGTATTAAAATAGTTAATTCTAACAACTTAATTACAGTTACTAGTCATATTCAGTCGTGTTTTAGTTAAGTGTACTAAATCATTTTAAATTTTTCTTATTTTAGAAAACATAAAAGAAAGGTACAAAGTTATTTGTTATATGATTTGATACTAAGAATTGAGAAGCAGACATCACTACAGATCTACAAATGGTTACAACAAGTAGAAGTAACTATACCAACTAGAAAGTAACTATCTAAAGTTCAAATTTACACAGTGAACAACAAAGTAGCAATTCAACAAAAAAAGTAATTGTGGGTCAACAAAGGTAACACTGTAATACACAAAGTAATTGTAGTAAGAAAATGTAACTATGAAACTAATTAGTTGATTTAGAGGCCTCACTATGCATCACATTTTATCAAAGCTTTACAATCAAATTATCGTAGAGAAAGGAAGAGTAGAAACTCAAAATACGATAGTTCATATATACGACATTTAGGAAATTATACCCAGAACAAGTAACCAGTTCATATTGAATAAGTGATATTAGGGAAAAAGGTCAATTGCAGTATGAATATAAAGATTACTTGTAGATTTTGATTGCAGAAGATGCATTCTAAGAGTAACTATGGATTGAAGCTACAAGGAAGAGAGGGTACTGGAAGGTGAGAACCACATGTACCTAGGATGATGAGAAAGAGGAGGAGGTTGTCCTGAGCTGCTGGATCATGGTTGTGACTGGAGAGAATGTTGATCTCGTAATCTCAGAGATATTTGGACTAGAGAGGTTCAACAACCGTGACATCCATGCATGCTTGTACAATGTCGACACAGAGTTCGGAGGGGAGAAGGTCCTCATCGTCAACTGTGGGGATTCGTGGATTGAGATCAGTATCGACCTATGGAGTATGACAATGGCATGGAACAATCATTTTTGAAAGTAGAAGGATGCGGGTTCTGGGCCACACATACCATGTGTATGTATAGTATGTATGTATATAGACATATCTATCTAGTGTTGTCACTAATAAGTGAAATACATCAATATATTAGTTCTTCAAGGGATATCAAATCAGAAACACTTATAATATATATATGTATGCATATATGTATATATATAATATATTTATACACACGCACGGACACACACACACACACACACACACACAAACACACACACACACACACACACACACATATATATATATATATATATATATATATATATATATATATATATAAGGATAAACAATTAATAGTTGTATTTTGAGCTAATATTTCATTAATAATTGTGTTTGCAGAAGGTATGGCCTCCTGCTTTTGTAACAGTCAAGTGTTCAGATAGTTGTTTGGGTTGTTTGATCATTTACATCACATTCATTCATGTATGATGAGCCAAAGATAGCCATGCTAACTAAGAAACATCATGAGACTTCCTCAAAGAATCATGTTTAGATCATCTCCTTTGTTAGGAAACTAGATGAAGTTGTATGGTTCTTCTAGACTTGTTGAATATAGGGATTCTTCTTTCAAAGGAGGGTGTAACATGCAATAGTCTCAACTTATTTTTTTGTTTCAATATGTGGAGAATGTGATGTTCTTTCCCTTAACTTAAAATAGCGCATGGACCATGTCTGTGAAGTGGTGGTGAAGATGTTGAAACTTTTGTCATAGACCCATTGGGCCATCGTAGTGGACTATGGGTGTGGAAATTATGAATAATATAAATGTTTGTTAATGTATTGACATTGATAATGTGTAAAGGAGTTATTTTAGGTGGTTGTATCACATTTGGGGGGGGGGTGCTTGGTAGCTATTTGTAGAATACTAATTTACAAATTCATTAGAGGTAGTTGATTCATATCTACATGTTATGAGAAAAAAAGATAAGTCCTACATCAGTTAAATGGGATATTGTAGGGCAGTAGATAATGTCTAAGAGACTATCCTATATAAGTCAAACTTTAGGGTTTGTTTTCTTCTTGGGACTTACAAATGGTATAAGAGCCAGTCCTTTTATGGTTTGACTGGGTACAATTTGGTGGTATGGAGCACTATGTTGTTTTTTTCATGGGGATGGGATTCCATGGGAAGTCTAGATTTTGCCTTTGGACCTGATAGCCCACAATGTGATGGATCCTATAACTAGGCTTAGAGGGTCTAGTACATTTGGTGTGGTTATTGGCACAGAGACGTCAAACCTTGTGAGAAAACAAATATTAGTATGTGACACCAAAGAGAAATAGATGAAGTCCAAGGGGCTCTCCCCATGATAGGTGACCTTTTAGGGTGGTTCTCCTCTTAGACTTTACACTACAGGTGTTATTATCTATTTGTAGTCCAAAAAAGTTACAAAGGATGAGGATGAGAGTCTAGGGATCTTAGGATGTGATAGGTACTAGGCACTATGAGGTGAAGGGATGAAGGTGACACTAGTCAAAGACTTAATGCATGGAGACTTGCACAAAAATTAGAGGTTTCAACCCCTTATTAATTTGATGAAGATGAAAATTGGAATTGATCTTATATTAGGATCGGGGATTTGTTTGTCATGTGAAGTTGGGGGTTGTGGTGACTATTTGGTAACCATAGTCATCTAAATAAGAGATGAGTCATCGTTAGCTATATTATCTTTTACAAATACTAGTTAGCATGGTTTAAGTCCAATCAAGGTACAACTAGTACATATGGGAAGTGGAGAAAAAATGATGTTTATCTTTTGAGAAAATAGGAAGGTGGTTAAGTACCAAATATTCCACTTCAAAAACTTTTGCACCCTTTATATGTAGGAGTGCATTTGACATTATTTCTAAGAGCTCTATGGGAGGGTATGCTCACCCTATAGGTAGGTATGGAGACCACAAACACGTGTGCATGCCACATCATGCCTGACTCTCCATGCCTCATCTTTCTTTACTACACCACACCGGATCGAGCTAGGCTTGGCCATGGTAATGTGGATCGTGTGTGGTGCATATTGAATATTTTCTTCCTTCTTCCATCTTATTTTTACACAAATGGATAAATACTTTGAAAATTATCTAATAAATGTTTTTCAAATTGGAAAGGCACACCTCATATTCTTTTATGTGTACAAGAGTGGTCATCTAATTATGTTAAATTGAGCATAGTATGGAAGTTCTATTGATGAATTCATATTCATATAACTTTTTGCATAAATTCATAATCTTTTTTTAGAACTTATCTCTTTTTAGTAATTTTATGACATTTTGTAACTTATCCGCTTTTTGAATTATTTGTGGAAATATTGATCTTATCTGTCACACGTTTGTAGGTTTTTCCTTCAAAGCAACATTTTGACCTTCTTAACAGTTGAGATGACCGTCTCACATAACCATATGATTGGTTCATCTCTAATCAGTCCAACCCCAGAGCCAGACGACCATGATGGGTCCTCGGCTCAACCTTCACTCTAATAAATCAAATGAAGCACTCCACTTACCAGGAACCCATCTCATTCACACCAAACACTCATCTCATGCACACAAGATGCTTAGCTCATGGAGTCCAGATGGTTGTGTCAATCCGACCTAAAGACCGAGTTAGATCTAAGAGGCTCCCCCACTCATGTTAGGGTTTCCAACCCTTGGTTATGCGCAAAGCAGAGAGAACCAAGCGTATGACCTTTAGATGATCAGTTCAGACAATTCTTTGAGACCAAGAAATTGAATCAAAGGGCATTACCACCCCATTTATTTGGGTTTTGACCGCTCTGTGTTGGCCTTGCCATTTCACACACGAAACAACTGTCTTCGCTAACCCAGATGGCCATTTTGTGGCTCACAAATAGAAAAAGGTAGCATCCACATCTCCCATTTGTTTCTACTCCCTTTTCAGGGTTTCCACCCCTGCTTCCCATATAAAAGGAGACATGATCCTTGATTTTGTACTTGCATCTTTTAGTTAAGCTCTGTCATTTCAATTCATAGTTGTGTAGTCTTCATTCTGCAATAAAATTTTGTTCTTCATCTTTGGATCTGGATCTCACTATATTTTCTCGTTGTTACTTTTAGTTCTTTCTCTGGGAGTGAGGAATTAAGAGAGAAAGCCATTTCATAGTCACCAACATTGGCCTCCTTGGAGATTCTGTTCTTTTGGTCTATGGCTTCCTACCTTATTTCCCTTATTTCTCCATCCCTTACCATGTCTAGTGAGTAATTTCTCTATCGAGGCGAGGGGAGTATCCCCTTAGTCATGTGTTGATCAGATCAATGTTTAAATATGATTATTTAGTAAGATGGTTTTTGTTTTAGAAACCATTGATTTTATTAAAGTAATTAATCATTGTTATTGTGGGTTAATCTCGGCAGATGCGGTCATAGAAACTAAGATTCAGAACAACTAAGCCATTTACATGGAAATTTGCATGTTACTACAGAAAAATCCATTTAAGGATGATGGACTAGGATGCATGAACACCAGGACCAATAGATTCTTGTGGAGTTCATCTCTTGTATTTCATTTATGAATGATTCACATACCTTCTTCCATATTGCTTGTCATGTATTTCTTTGATCTTGTTTTCACTTGGGCTAAGGTGGTGAAACCCGTAAGTCTCGATTCTTTTCCCATCTGATTCAAACGGATTTCTTCAAACACTTGTTTCCAACCGCTTTCTTTTATTCTTTCACTATAAGTTCTTGTCTCTATCTTTTTATTGTGCTAATAGTCTCTTTCATTTTCTTGCCGTAGTATAATCCTTTCATTTCATTACTATTAGTATAATCTTTTAGTCATTTTCCATTTACATTATTGTTCAAGTGTAATCACCCTCCCAATCACAGTTTTACTTTATTTTTCAAATATTCAAAAACTCCAAAAGGAAATAAAGTTTGAAAACTAGTTGTCTTTAGAGAAACAATCTTAAAAATGTTGCCATGTGGGATTGACCCTTCTATACTAGCCTTGATTAGAAAGTAAAAAACTTTAAACTCTAGGATAATTATGATAGTGATTTGGTGTGCTAAATGACATGTATCAATTTTGGCATCATGGTGGGGACAATGGATCATTTTCTCAAACTCCAAAATTTTTGAACAATATTTTTTCCTTGTTTTTGTGTGTTCTGAGTACCATTATGAAAGTGTAATCTCCTCCTTCTACTGAGTTTCGATTCCAATAATATGTTTTTTTGCATTTGATACATCTATCAATTATAACTATGCATCGACACCCACCGAGTGTTGATTATTCCATTGTTTGAACTAACAAAAAGGTACTAGGATGGATGATGAGGAAGTTCACCGTAGGATTGAGTAGGCACTCGTTGCTCAAAGAGAGCGCATGATGGCCAAACAGACGACCCAAGAATCCACTTTGTGAGCTACCTATATGGCTGAACAGGAGGCCTTAGAAGCTCTTAAGAGGGAGGCAGATAGGCAAAAACAATTGAAAGATTTTTTTACACTCAAAATTGGATATGCACAACACCCCATTGTGCCACCCAAAATTAAAGCCCCCAGTATGAGATCTACACCCAATGGCTCACCATGCTTCAAACAAATCTATTTTCTAGGAATAAAGGTGAGAGTTTCCATGACCACCTACATTTTTTACTGACATATGTTCCCTACACAAAATCCTAGGCATTTCTAAAGACATCATTAGACTTAGGTTATTCAAATACTCTCTCTCAGGGGAAGACAATAGTTGATATAATGTCATGAAAAGTGAAGAACATGTCACCACTTCAAACCAATTGCTGGATAAATACTTCCCCCCTTACCTCACATAAAAACTCAAGGAATATATCCTTCTCTTTTAATGGTCCCATGAGAAACTCTATGAGAATATTGAAAAAGATTTAGGGAACTTCTTCAACATTTCCCTCATCATGACATATCCCAATCTCAACTCAATGAGGTATTCTATCGTGGTGTTGATGATGAAACCTAAGAAGTTCCTTGATTCCTCATATGGAGGAAACTTCATGTTTCAAAACTTAAGATGTGCATGGGAAGTAGTAAAATGTGCCTCTGAAACCCAAGAAAGATGAGGAACTAATGGGGTCCTCAAGGTAGCCAAGGTAGAGGTAAACCCTGATACCCAAAACATTGCCAAATCCCTTAAACTGATTTCTCTAAAACATGATTGCCTAGAGTCCTCCTTCAATGCCTATGAGAGGCAACCTCAACAAGTTAGAGCTGAAGAATCTCTCTACTAGATTTTCCAAGGTTATGATCATGCTACCCTTAAATGCCAACATTTCTACAACACTCATGTGCAACCTGAAGTTGGTCAGAAAGTAGAGGACCTAAACTTAATCCATAGTATACTGGGCTAGGCTTACTACAATCCTAATCAAGCCCGAAACCATCCTAGATTTCAATATGGATATCCTTTAGGAGTAGAAAACTCTTCTCAACTCCCTCCCCTGCAGAGACCATCATTCCCTCAAAACAACAATTGTCCACCACCAGTCTTCCTATACAACAATAAGAGGAACTTTGGGAACCAAGTGAATTATAGGTGTAATTTCCAGAACCGTGGGCCCTACCAAGGGAAACAATTCCAAAACTTTAATAAGCCACCACCTTAACCTCAAGAACAACAAAATGTTACCATAGTATCAGCTAATGATAGGGTGTCTTCCTTAGAACAAATCATCCTTGCACAACAAGCTCACCATAAGGCAACTGACACTCAGTCAGCCCACCTCATTATCCAGCAAAACCCCATGTTGGCACCTTTGCCGGACAGCCTAAGAACAACCTAAAACACCTTGAGCAACTTAAGGTTGTCTCCAATAGTTTGGGAAAGACTCCCTCCCTCCCCCTCCTCCCGATAAACCCTCAATTGTACCATTGGACTTTGAGGATGATGATGTCATGATCATTGAAACTCCTCCTACACCTAAACTTATCGTTCCCGCTCCTATCATTCCACTAATAGAGATTTATGAGCTAGATATACCTGTCTGCAAACCATGCCCTCCATTCTAAGCCCTCCTAAAGCAAACTAGGCTTGATACTCATTTCATGAAATTTAGGGATGCCATGAAAAAGTTGCATGTGGATATTCCTTTCCTTGATCCTTTAGCTGATATGCATGTCTAGTCCAAGTATATGAAAACTTTATTTACTAGGAAGTATTCAACCAAAGAGCATTAGACAATAATGCTTTCTAGAACCAATTCATATATCATTCAAAGCAAGATGCCTAAAAAGAAGAAAGATCCTAGTTCTTTCAGAATTGGATGTTACCTAGGTGATAATGCTTGTAGAAAGGCCTTTCATATTTAGGTTCTAGAATTTTTGCCATGCCCTATAGTATTTGGAGGAGGTTAGGATTTGTTTACATGCTTGACAATGCCGTGACAACCTAATTTTCCAACTCATCCATGACAAAAATTATGGGTATCATTGAAGACATACCTATAAGGGTTGGAAAATATGCTTATGTCCCATGTGACTTTGTCATCATGGACATAAAGGAAGATTTACGGTATCCCATCATTTTTTACTATCCCTTTTTGGCCACTGCCCGAGCCTTGATTGATGTAGAGGCCACGACCATCTTCTTATGCTTAGGAAAACAAACCCTCCAGTTTAGGGTGTTTGAAAGTATGCGCGGACCAAGCCTCTAGGCAGAGGTTTATCTCATTGGATGTGTTGAGAAGCTCCATCAATTACAACAAGCATGGGAGCTCGTCGAGGATCCCCTTCAAAACGTCCTAATGTCCCCTATTGAATGTGATTTTGATGATGAGAAATTGAAGCAATATGGAGTGCATCTGGATACCTTTGAGGAGATCCATGATGTTGAGTTTGAGGACCTAAAAATGATCTCTCTCGTGGATTGGAAACCTGAACCCTCTAAGGCACCCAAGATGAAACCCCTCCCCAAAGGCCTTAAATATGTCTTCCTTGATGAGAAACAAATTTATCCTAATATCATTAACTCAGATCTTACCTATAAATAGGAATCCAAGCTCATGACTGTTCTTAGGAAGAGGAAGGATTCTCTAGGATATAAAATGGCTGATTTGACAAGAATCGATCAAACTACTTGCATGCATAAGATTGCTATGGTAGAGGATTACAAGCCATCTGGATACCCTCAAAGGAAATTAAATCCAAATATGAAAGAGGCTGTGCGCCTAGAGGCTATCAAACTTTTGACTTCTAGAATCATCTATCACATCTCCGACTCACAGTGGGTTAGCCCTCTCCAGGTTGTTCCCAATATAGGGGAAGAACTATTGTAAGAAATGATAAGGATGAGATCATCCCCACCCATACTTTTATAGGATGGAGGATGTGTATTGATTTTAGAAAATTGAATAAGGCCACTAGGAAAGATCACTTACCTCTTCTCTTTATAGATCAAGTACTAGGGCACCTTGCCCATCAACAATATTTCTGTTAGCTTGATGGCTATTCAGGTTTCTATCAGATTCCCATCCATCCTGACAACTAGGAGAAAACAACCTTCATTTTCCCATTTGGCACTTATGCATTCAGGAGAATGCCTTTTGGGTTGTGCAATGCCCCAACCACCTTTTAGTGGTGCATGTCTCCTATCTTTGCTGGGTTAACGGAAACGTGATGGAGGTGTAGGTGGAAGATTTCTCTATTTATGGAGAAAGCTTTGACTCTTGTCTTAGGCAGTTATCTCTTGTTTTAGAAAAGCATGAGGAAGTGCACCTCATTTTAAACTGGGGAAAATGTCACTTTATGGTGACAGAAGGATTTTTTTTATGACATAGAATTTGCAACCATGGCATATAATTCGATTGAGCCAAGATTGAGGTCATCTCCCAATTTCCACCCCGATCTTTTTTCAAAGATATTCGGTCCTTCCTTCAGAATGTGGGTTTATACCAATGATTCATTCATGATTTTTCATAGATCACCAAACTCCTAACCAACCTTCTCCAAAAAGACACCCTTTTGTCTATGACAAAGCATGCATGGCTAGGTTTTTATGTTTAAAAGATGCTCCCACTTTCACTCCCATCGTTCGTGCCCCTAATTGGTCTTTGTCAGTTGAATTGATGTGTGATGCTAGTGATTTTGATGTTGGTGCTATTCTTTTACAAAGTGTTGATAAAAAGAACCATGTGATTTTTTATGCATCCAAAATTCTAGATGATGCCCAGTGGAATTACACCACCACTGAAAAGGAAATGCTAGACATAGTCTATGCCTTCGACAAGTTCGACTCTTAATTGGTAGGGTCCAAAGTAATTGTCTATACGAACTATGCAGCCATTAGATATTTGATGACCAAAAAGGATGCCAAACCTCATTTTATTCATTGGGTCCTTTTACTTCAAGAGTTAGACATAGAAATCATTCACAAAAGGGTTGCAAGAATGTAGTTGTCGACCAACTTAGCTTCCTTGACTTCTTTGATGATGATGGTATCCCCATCAATGACTCTTCCTGGTGACAGATTGTTGAAAATGGAATCCCAATATCTCTGGTTCACAAATTATGTCAATTTTCTAACTGTAGGTGTATTGCACCCTAAATGTAAGGGACATTTTAAGGCTAAATTTTTGCATGATGTAAAGAGATATTATTGGGATGAAACCTACCTTTTTAGACCGTGCCATGATGAACTTTATCATAGTATCACAGGTGTATCACTAAGGAAGAAGCTCATGAAATTCTTGAGCAGTGTCATTCTGGTCCCACTAGAGGGCACATGAGCTCTTAGAAAACTGCTAGGAAAGTACTGCAATTCGGTTTTTTCTGGACCACTCTATTCAAGGATTCCTGCCAATTTGTTGTCACTTATGATGAATGTCAAAGGACCAAACACATATCCAAGAGAGACCAAATGCCCATGAATTCTTAGAAAGAGAATGACATTTTTGATGTTTGGGGAGTAGACTATATAGGTATGTTCCCTTCTTCTCATGGGTACAAATATATAGTGGTGGCTGCAGACTACGTTTCAAAATGGGTTGAAGCCATCCACACCAAAACCTATGATTCAAAACCCAAAAATAAACTTTGCAAATACATCATTTTCCCTAGATTTGGAGTTCAACCCATCCAAACCAAAACCTATGATTCAAAACCCAAAAATAAACTTTGCAAATACATCATTTTCCCTAGATTTGGAGTTCCTTGTATCATAGTTTCTGATGAAGGTTCTCATTTATTAGAAAAAAGTTTTGAATCCTTGCTAAAATGGTATGGATCCCATCATAAAATTTCCTCTCCTTACCGATCTTAGACTAGTGGTCAAGCTGAGGTATCAAATAGGCAGATCAAGTCCATCCTAGAGAAAACAGTCAATCACACTAGGATAGATTGGGATTTGAAACTTAATGATGCCTTGTGGGCATACAAAACTTCTTACAAAACTCCAATAGACACTACTCCTTTCAAGCTAATTTTTGGCAAAGCTTACCATCTACCCATAGAACTGGAACATAAGGCTATTGTCCATCAAAACTCTAAAGTTTAACTTATCTACAACAGGTAAAAACTGTTTTCTTCAGATATAGGAGTTGGATGAGCTCAGGATTACAACCTATGATAATGGTAGAATTTACAACGACAAAACTAAATTATGGCACGATGGTCACATTATGAGGAAGGATATTCAAGAGGGAAACCAAGTTCTTTTCTATACCTCTAGGTTAAAGCTTTTTCCTAGAAAACTCAAATCTAAATAGTAAGGACCTTATATTGTCAAACGTTCTTACCCACATGGTACTTTTCTACTTTGGGACAAAGTGTTAGGGGAGTTTAAGGTTAATAGGCATAAGCTAAAATGTTACATTATCATTGAGGACTTTTTGACTTCTGAGACACATCAACTTTCTTTACTTAGAGATGTGGACTTAAAAGAACCCCCACTGCCGCCTGCACTTGAGCCCGAACTTACTCTCTGATTCAACTTTGTCAAGCCTTTGACATAAAACTAGGTACTTATTGGGAGGAAGCCCAATCTTTTATTTTTGCATTCCCCTTATAATTTTTAAGCTAACATTGGTTGTTTTAATTTTAAACTAGTTTTTAATTTTGGTCTTCGTCTAAAAAAAATACAGTTGGCCACCCAACTAGACATCTCACAAGTCTCTCGTTGATCGAGACACCCATCTAGATAATTAGAAATGATTGTTTGACCCTTCATGGTGACCATTCCAATTTCGGCGGTTGTTTGAATTTTAAAATTTGAAACATCACCTCCATCATTGACAAAAGGTTGTTTGGATCCAATGAAATGGTCGTATCAAAGACCAAGAGGCGCATTCAATGGAAGTTTCAAACTCAAGACCATTTGGAAACTTAAAATGCCAACTTTCCCCCCTGAAATGCCAACCAATCAGTTAGGTTATGCCATACGGTCATCTGACATAACCAATTTGGCTATAAAATAAGTTGAACCAAAAGGATTACTTGTACATCTTCACATGAAACCCTTATTCAATCTCTAGTTTGCATAGTTGCAACCACCTCACCCCAGATGGGCATCTCGATGCCCCCATCTAAGCACAGACCAAAAGTAGCTCCTCGTCCCCACTAGACAATTGACAAAGCTGCCGCAGCCCCGCTGGACGACCCTCTCAAATGGAAGAGTGGTCATATTGCCCTGTCCCGACCCATTTCTTCCTCATCACACTCACTGAACTGAGAAGCCGATGAAGTTATTCCATACACCCATCTCGCCTTCTGACATCCACCTCATGTGACCAAAATGGTTGTCCTTCCTCTGGCTAGACGATTCCTTCCTTATTCCCAACTACCAACGCCATCTAGCCGGCCATTTTTGTTCCCTCCTTCAGCTAGGACGATGACACCCTCTCTAGACAAGGTGAACGGTTGGACCGTCAACCGACCATTTGGATCGTCTCACTCATCAAAAGTTTTCCAGCCAGAAGCCCACTTGGACACCTCTAAACGGTCATTTCGTCTGTCAAAAATGATCCTCTCTCTCCAACTAGTCACCCACTTTGCACATCTTGTGGCCTACCACAATGTATGAGGGAGGGTCGCACTATGGTTTCCTTGAACGCCTCCATAAGGGCAACAAGACTGCTAAAAAGATAGTTTCTTACAAGCCGCCTCACCGCTCTACCTCGGGTGCCAACATCCAGTCTCATGAGCCTATTGGTGAGTCTTCTCCTGAAATGGCCGAGGAGATGCTCCATGACATCGATGAGGTCAAAAGGTTCATCTAGGAGATTGAGGTAGACCGATCTTCATCAAGATAGGATTCAGAGTCTACTCTGCCTCATCCGTCCCACATAGACCCTATTCTAGGGAGCTGTGCTCAGTTCGTCAGTGCCAATCATTTCAACATATTCAAGGAAAAAATCACACTTGGCATTTCACTCCCTTGTTGGGCCTGCAAAGTTACCCTTAATGCACTCAACATCAGGGAGGCTATCGACAACATCTTGCATTAGAATCATATCCTCCTCTTTCCCTATTGTGTCCTCCAGTATATAGTGACCTCACCCAAGAGTTTATCACCACTTACCACTGGTACCATAATTCATGGGGCAATTCTAGATACAGATCCTGAGTTTTTGGTGAAGATGTTGAGATCTCTTCTAGGTAGCTTACCTCCATGCTACTCGATGGAGGGGGTGACTATTTCTTTTTCGTTGCATGGAGCATCGCCACAACATATACCCCGACAATTGCAACATGCATAAGTTCTGGGCAGATATTATCGGCCTTCCACCAAAGTTATCCCCTGGCCTTAAGGCATCCAACATCTAGCATCCATAACCCAGTGGTTCGCTAACTTCACTACATCTTGGCCCGCTCCTTCTTGGATAGGGAAGGCACTTAGGGAACCATTACTCTTTCCAATCTCTAGACCATGTGGTGTCTTATGAACAATGAGCCCTACAACTAGGTAAGTGCTATGATCGATCATCTCAACTATCAGGCCACCCACTATACTTATTCCTCTTTTTGCATTGGCCATATAGTCACATACATAGTGTATTATCTGGGCTACACACACATCTCTTTCCTAGCATCATCCTTAAGATCACCCGACATGCTAGGTTTGCAGCCGCCGACCTGGTCTTTGAGTTGAATGATCTGTCAGTGCATATATGTGGTTCTTTCTAGAGTTTCCCTAGATAGAAGACATCCTCGAGCCAATGACCCACTAGAAGAGTTTCTCTTTGGAGGCACATGATGATGTGACTAAATATCCTCCTTATCCCTATCATTCTTGCACCAGAAGGCATACTAATACTAAAGAGGGCCTCGAAGAACCCTATGGGTTTTACGAGATCCAGGATCAGTTGGATGAGATCCAATATGAGTAACAGCACCAGGGTCACCAACTCAACCCTATGTACCCGATGCAATGCTCCTAGGAGTCTTGGCATGTGGCATGGGACCGCTACCCCACCCGTAGACCTTAGTTTGAGGAGTATGGGGCTCATCAGGTCTACCTGGACCCCAACTCTCCATACCGGGGGACTTACTACTACAATCCTCCATCCTCTCAGTACTGGCCACTAGAATGATCTTCTTCCCTCCATCTCTGATTTACATTTTTCTTGGGATGAGAAAAAAGTCTAAGTTTGGGATGGGGGTGGGGTAGGTGGTATGTTTCTATTGCACCCCCTTAAATTTTCCCTTCTTGCATATTTTTTGCTTTATATTTATTCCGCATGTCATTGCTTTTCTTTTACGACCTTTATCTAGTCGAACATGTTTTATTTCCTTAGTTGCAAAACGTCCATTATGTGGTCAGACATTATGAATAGATGTTTATCATTGTACAACATTTGAGTTTCGTAAATCTTTTGCAAAATCTTTTACAAATTTCCATGTCTAAAACCACCATGTCACCTGGGACCCCAAAATAGCATCACTCCTTGTAAAAGTTGGCAAGTCATATGGAATCAATGAAAACCAAACATAATTTTTCTCTATCTTTAAAATATGGATTAACTTAACCAAACATAATTTTTCTCTATCTTTAAACTATGGATTAACTTGGTATAAATTTTGTATAATGTGATTGACAGGAATATTCTGTCTGATGTAATGACACCTTTGAAAAACAATGTTGGAAGTTATAAGACAAGTATACATTTTATTTCCCCTTTTATTTTCTTTCTCAAAAAAAAGAGAAGCAAAGAATCATCTCCAGACAAAAATCATGTCTGGTATGGCATGCTTCACAAATTAGAATTCTATACCCCTCAAAGGGGCAAACCATCAAAAGATGCCAAAGAGCACAAGCAAAAAATTGTGACCAATGTAGCCACAACTCCATAAATTACATATATATCCTGAGTTGAATAGAGGAGGGATCTCCATCTTCTGCACTCCCTCCACCTTCATCCTGTTCTTGAGCAACAACTCACAAAAAGGAAAAAATGAGAGTGTCAAAGCAAAAGTAAGATTATGCCTATTTTTCTACAAAATCTTGATTTAGAAACAAGCTATTAAATTTGTTTTGGTAGAGAATATTAGAAGTTTGTGTTTTGTAGTTTTAGGATATTAGGTTTCTTGGCCTAATTTGGAGGTAAGGAATAAAGTAATGTTACAATGGTGAGGATTGACATGTTATGGGTATAATTTGAATGTATTTGTAATTTTATTTGCTCGGGACAAGAAAAGACTCAAGTTCAGGATATTTTGATGAATGCATATTCATCTTTTTTTGCATGAATTTGATAATCTTTTTTATTAGAACTTATCTCTTTTTTACTAATTTCTAGTACATTTTGTAACTTACCCACTTTTTAATTTTTTATGCAAATATGGATCTTATCCATCACATTTATGTAGGTTTCTCCTTTAAAGAAAAATTTTGACCTTCTAGGCACACGAGATGACTATCTCACAACACCATAAGGTTGGTTCGTCTCCAATAAGTTCTAACCCCCAAGCCAGACGGCCATGTTGGGTCCTCAGCTCGAACTTCACGCTTATAAATCAATTGAAGTACTCCACTTTCTAGGCACACGTCTAATTTGTGCCAAATTCTTATCTCATGTGTTCAAGATGCTCAGCTCATGGAGTCTATATGATTGTGTTAAGGCAACTTAAAGACCAAGTCAAAGAGGAGCCACCACTCATGTTAGGGTTTCCAACCCTTGCTTATGCACAAAGCATAGTGAACTCATTAACGGTTCATACATTTCTTCAAGACCAAGAAATTTAATCAAAGGGTCCCCCCCCTGTGATTAGAGTTTTGACCACCCCACATCAACCATGCCATACCACACATGAAACGATAATCTCATCTAACCCAGATGGTCATTCTGGGGCTCGTAAATAGCAAAACACAGAAGTTGCCTCTCCCATTTATTTCTCCCCCCTTTTAGGGTTTCCACCCCTCCTTCCCCTATAAATGGAGGGGGGATCCTCTAAGAAAGGGATCCTCAATTTTGTACTTGCATATTTTAACTAAGATCTATTATTTCAATTTTACTTGCATATTTTAACTAAGATTTGTTATTTCAATTCACAGTTGTGTAATATTCATTCGGCAATAAAATTTTGTGCTTCATCTCTAGATCTGACTTTCGCTTTATTTTGTCATTCTTACTTTTTGTTCTTTCTCTAGGAGCAAGGAATCAAGTGAGCAAGCCATTTCATAGTCACCAACATTGTTCTCCTTGGAGATTTTGTCCTTCTGGTCTATGACTTCCTACACTATTTCCCTTATTTCTCCACCCCTTACCATGGCTAGTGAGTAGTTTCTCTATCGAGGTGAGGGGACTAGCCCCTTAGACACATGTTGAACAGATCTAGGGTTTATACAACTTTTTAGGTAGATGATTTTATTTTAGAAATCATCAATTTTAATGAAGTAATAAACCATTTTTATTATGGGTTAATCTCGAAAGATGCGACTATGGAAATTGAGGTTCATAACAACTAAACCATTTACATGGGGATTTGGATGTGACCATAGAAAAATCCCTTTTAGGATGATGGACTAGGATGCGTGAACTCTAGGACCAATGGGTTCACGTGGAGTTTGTCTCCTATGTTTCATTTATGAATGATTTGCATGCCTTCTTCCAACTTGCTTGTCATGTTTTTCTTTGATCTCTCTTGGGATAAGGTGGTGAAACCCCTAAGACTCGATGCTTTTTCCATCTGATTCAAACTATTTCCTCAAACTCTCATTTCCAACCACTTTCTTTTATTCTTACACTTTAATTTCTTGTCCTTAGATAATCTTTTTATTGTGCTGACAATCTCTTTCCTTTTCTTGCCTTAGTATAATCCTTTCAATCTTTTATTCATTTTCAATTTACATTCTTGTTCTAGTATAATCATCCTCATAATCACATAATTTACTTTCTTTTTCAAATATTCAAAAGCTAAAAAAGGAAATAAAGTTTGAAAATCAAATGGCTTTAGAAAAACAATTTTCAAAATGTTGTCATGTGGGATCAACCCTTCTATACTGGCCTTAATTAGAAAGTAAAAAGGTGAAACTCTAGGATAATTATATTTGTGAATTGGTGTTCTAAGAAACATTTATCATTTATAAAAAATGCCCCCTGACTTTGGGGTTAAACACTGTACTCTCATAGTAAGATTTTGTATCATTTCTGTTCTAACCCCTTAACATGTTGCCTTATGTAGACGACACATGTGTGTATTTCTTTCATGTAGTTTGTCTACTATGCTAAAAAATTGTATTCTCCATCTTTCTCTTCCATTATCACAATCTATTAGGGTGGACTTACCAAATGATCAATGAGTTGCATAAGTGTTGTTGTTGTTTATCTTCAATGCTTGAGTGAGATGGCTCCCTTCTATATGTTTGTGATTGGAACACCACTTGAAGGACAACTCACATCTGGTAGAGACTGGAGCATTGCTTATTGTAAGTAAAGTATCTCCTCAACAAGAAACTAAGTTTGTTTGTTTCTCCTACACTATTTTCTCTTACATTTCTTATATGATTCTTAAACCAAGCATGTAAACCTCCTAATTAAATTGTAGTTCCCTACTATTTCTTGTAAAGGAAATCCCAAATCCAAAAATGTTAAAGAAATCATTTTCTATCATTAGTTAACATGGCTTGTCATGCTATTTACCATCCAATGATATAAGATTCTAGTATGTCTAAAAAAATTATGGCACCAACTTTGCATGTCAATAGAGTCGTAAGGTGGCTAAATATGATAGGGATTCTTGACTACTTTGCAAAAGATAAGCCTTACCTGATAAAAATGATCATGGGGATGCTAATAAAATAATAGACTAGTGGATGTCGTTCAATTGTCTAGATGATGTACTCAGTTATCATTGATCAATAATTCCTATAATCTATGCTGTAAACCACCAATAACAACTAGCAAGGTTCTATGGGATATATTATACGAGAAATAAAATAGACAATCATGGTTTTAAAATAAAAATGTGTCCCTAAATTTCTTAAGTTTTAGATGATAGATGGTAAATTTGTTTCTATTCAAGTACACAATTTCAAAGTATTATGTCATAACCTCTAAGAAGGTGGTATGGAATTACTTGGAAAATATTAGTGTTATGTGCATGTTGAGAAGTTCCCTATGTCTTGGGAGGCCTTTGTCCTAGATCCAAGCACAAGAAGGATGACATAACCCTAAGTGAACTTATACTATATATTTCAATAAGAGAGGAACATTAGAAAGTGGATGTGGTCAAGATACTAGTTGGCTTTCAACTGTACTATCAATCTTACGATTACTAAGAACAAAGATAAAATAAAAGTAAGAAGATACATAAACCTAAGGCTAAGCTTTAGGAGAATCCAGAGAACAAATTGATGGACTTGTGGACATCCTGTCCGCTGGAACAAGGATTTTCCTATAAAGAAGGAAAGGAAATCTAGTACGTTTGCACTTGAGGAGGTGATGGTTAACATGATGACTACTTACTTGATCCCTAATGGTGGTAAGATTCAACTAAACCTAAAATCATTGCCATTTTTGAACCACTCTACTGGATTATAGACATTGGGGCTAATGTGCCTTCTAATCATTGACTTTGGGCCATGCATAATCTGAAGACGTCATAGGAGAAGGATGGGTGGATATGTAGTTTCTATTAAGATATATTCTAATAGTTAATAGAGCCATACATGTTCCATTTACTTGTTACAATATAGTGAATGGTGCAATTTTGGTTTGAGATGGTTTGAGAATAAATTTCAAATGTAATAAAGATCTATTACCAATGTTCAAGAAGGTTTTTTCTTTTGTAAGGGGTACTTATGTGATCTAGAAAATGTGTTTAAGATTATTTTAATACCTATTATTTCAAATTATTCTCTTAATTTGAATGAGAAATCAGTTTACTTGAATCTTGTATCATCTGATATATGGTATTGTTGTTTGGGTCATGTTAATTTTGGGTCGATAAAATGTATGATGAATACATGTTTGATCCCTAGATGTGAAATCATAAAAAGTATTTTCATTCTTTGGATATGAATTCTAAATGTTTAGATTTAGTGCATACTGATATCTACAAATATAATGGGATTGCAACTAGGGATATACACTTTAGTTTATAAATTGAATTGATGATTCTAGTAAATATTTCTATATATATTTATTTAAAAGTAAAGATAAGGAGTCAAAGTCAAAATATTTTTGAAAAAAGTAGAATCACAATATGGTAAGATATTAAAAAGGTTATGATCTGATAAGAGTTGAATTATACCTCAAACTTATTCTTGAGATTTTATCAAGTCCATGTACAATAAATGATATTACTACTTATTATACACCCCAATCAAAAGGGATTATTGGACATAAGAACCAAACCATAACTGATATGGTAAATACTTTGCTCCAAAATTTAGGTATGCCCAACTTTAATGTGGGGGAGTAATTGAAAATGGCTTGCCATATTCAAAATAGAGTTCCCCATAAACATAAAGAGAGTAGTGCTTTTGAGTTATGTAGAGGTTGAAGGGAAAGTTTCAAATATCTTCAAGTGTTGGGGTGCCTCACAATGGCACTTTTCCATGAAACAAAAGGAATAATTTGGGACCAAAAATAGTGGATGTCATTTTTTTGGATTTTTAGAGTTGAGTTACTTATAAAATCAATTTTGATGCACTTTTCATAGACTTTTCTCATAGTTTAAATCATTAAGAATCAATATCTAGATTTTTAGTTTTGTTCACTTTACTCCTAACTTATCCAATACCAAATTTTAATTATTTTTTTTATATTTGAAGGAATTTAGTGCAAAATTATCAAAAGCGATGGGTAACCATCATGCTCAACATTGAACACTCAGAAGTCAGTAGATTCCCACCAACCATCGACTAGTTGGGTCAACAACTCAACTTTTCCTCAAGAGAGTCAACAAAGTCATGTTGAGTTATCATCGATGGATCCATTGAGCTTCAACTTGTTGAGTAGGAGGGTCGACAAACTTATCGAGGAAGCGTGGATAATTTAGTTCATTGATGTTTACACCAATAGAATCCTAGTGTTTCCAAGCTATCGAACATATCCATCAACGACCATGTTGATGAGGAAGCCCTCGACATGTCAACTAATTTTGTGTCAACACCCTCAAAGACTGATGGACCCCTATCGAGGAATCACTTTGTTTCCACCCACAAAGATTGACAAGGCATAAGCCAAATCCTATAAATAGGCCCTCAAATCTTCATTTCAAACAATATTAGATCCTCGAAATCAACAAGTTGAACAGCTTCCACCAAGTTCAGATACTAAGGACGAGAGCCATAGACCATCCTAGATCTATCAACCTAGTTGGTTGTGGACCTCTTCCATGGTGGCTCAATCCAGTTGCATCGACGAATCAACAGACTAGATAGTATGAAGTGAGGAATGGAAGAAGTATAAGGTCCATCATCCACTGGCAATCGACAACTAGCCATCAACGTCTTGCTTGATCAAGCTGAAAGGTTGGTAGGTTGGTCACTTGATCTACCTTTATAACGAACTCTCTCTCTTCTTTTCTGTATCATGATCTTATTCCAGTTGTAATTTCTTTCTTTCTTGTGTCATGCATGGCTAAACTCCATAACTTGGGTTGGGAGTAGTTGTCTGGCACTCCCAACCTAGTAATGATTCATTCTTCTATTTTATGGCATAGGTTCTTATAAGTTTTGTTTCTATACTCTTATTTTACTACGTCATTTGATGACTAGCTACCCTCTACTGATGTTTGATATGAATATTGTTCTAAAGAATGAATTCAATAAGATCTAGAGTATAGGTTAGTAACAAGAAACGAGAGTGAGGAGTTGCTATAACAAAAGTCATAAAGTTTTTCTTGGTCTTTTGGTTATTATCTCTCTCTTGAGAGAGAACCTCTTAGATAAAAATCTTTACATATCTTGAGAGAAGGAAGGAACATATATCTCTCATTACTTTTTGTGAAATGATTAAGAATATATAATCTAGCAGTGATGGTTTCACATGGTTGTGGTTGGTCTGATTGGTGAAACCCAATCCAAGTCCATTTTATCATTGTTTCACAATTTATCCTTATTTCTTTCCTTTAGTTTTCTATGAACTCAGATTTACTATTTGACTAGATTAATTCATTCCTTGAATGTGAAACCATCAAATTCACTTATTTGATTCAACTAGACTAAGCAAAGACTGCTTCATTTTTATATGTTTATTCTCCTTATCCCTATGTTTGACCCTGCACTACTACAATAGAATCCATATTGACTTGTCGTGTCTCTTATAGTCTGGCATAAATTTAAAATATAGTATCTTTTACTTAGAAATTGTGTTCACACTTTTGACCCATGAAAAAGAGAGATCAACTTTTGTGGGTGTTGTTGAGGATAAGGCAACGAATAATCTCTGAGAACTTCTAGTCTACTTAGCACTAGTCATTGCTTTTAAATTAAAAAAAAATCCGCATCCCTTTATAAATTGAATTATCTATTTGCCAAAGTATCATTTATGTTTCTAGTCAAAGACTCTGATCCATTGGATATCTTGTTTATAGGTAGTTAAATATCATTTCATTTAAACATTGGAGTTCCTTGCTAAAATTCCAAAGGTAGATATTCTCCTCGACGAGAAAACGATCGCACAACTACCACCTATTGGCAATGCTCTTGAAAATAGGACATCACTCAATTCATTGGTCAATTCTAGTCTCAATGACAATAGGGAACCTATCGTCCTTCCTCACATCCCAGTAGCAAATTTTGAGCTAAATCCCGCTATTGTCATTATGATTCAACACCAGACTTTCAGAGGATATTTTGTCGAAGAAAACCCATATTATCACATTGATGCTTTCAAAAATCTTAGTGACAACCCTGAAGGTGAATAATGTCCCTCAAGAAGTCATCTATATGAAGGGGTTTCGTTTCTCTCTAAAAGACAAAGCTCTATAGTGGTACCTTTACCAAAAGGGATTACATCTTGGCAATAATTATTTGAAGCATTTGCAAACAAAATTTTCCCTATTGAGAAGACTGTTAGGTGAAAGCACAAGATTATTGGTTTTAAGAAAAGATCCTTGAAAGTTTGTATGACAAATGGGAGAGATATCAGGAATATTTAAGAGATTTCCCACATCACGACTACAATAAAGGTTTTATTGTTACTACTTTCTATGAAGGTCTTACCTCCACAGAAAGGAAATCACTAAGTGCAATTGTTGGGAGCGACTTTATGAAGCATGATGCTGAAACCACCAAGGAATCATCAACAATATGGTTTCAATTCAAATAGGATGAGATTATGATAGAATTTATACAACAACTGCAGTAGCCATTAGTAGTTCCTCATATTTAAAGTTACTCAAAAGCGTAAATAACAAACCCAATAGAGTGGCGATCGATGCCCAAAACATGAAAAAAGATAATTCCAGATATTTTACTAAGGCAACTGTAAAATTTGTCACTTGTGGAGAAGTGGGCATGTCATATATCATTGTATTTACACTCATGAAGTAGAAGATAATCAGACTATTCTAGTATAAAATGTGTCTTATGTAAATTATAAGCGACCAAACCACCCTGGATTTTCCTATGGGAATTCCTCTACTACATAAAATTCCTTCCAATTAAATCAAACATCTCAAGACTTGGGCACGAAACAAATTGTTGGAAGAGGAACTCCCCTAATATTTCAATAGAATAGACCTCAACCACAACAACAACAAGGAAACTTCACCAGACAACAAATGGGGAGCTTATTTCAACAACTTCAGAAATCTATAACTAAGTTGCATTCCCTGACTGAAAAACTAAGATAATGCATGTTGAGCAATAGTAATGTGATGACAAACATGCATACACAATTAGGAAATGTGAATACTTAGATAACTGATATGCAACTCAAACAACTGAATAATTGAGCAATCGGCCCTCATTGCTTCTTCTATAGGGCAATCAACCAAAAAATTTTCTTTCAAGTACCAAACAAAATCCAAAGAATGAAACTACCAGGATGGCTACACTACACTCTGGGAACACCTCTTCTATGCCATATCTAAAAGTGACACCCATCGAAGAAGGAAACACCAATAAAGGAGAACATCTGGTGACCAAGAAATCATGAGGGTCATCTAATCCTATTCCATCCCTTAGAATGCATGAAATTCCCTCTAAAGTACCTTTTCCTCATCACTTCATCAAGGCACAACTCGAGAAAAGATACATAAAATTCTTGGACACAATCAAGAAAAATCCACTTAGACATTCCTCTTCTAGACGTCATAGACAAGATTCCTACATATGCCAATCTCCAGAAACATCTCATTATAAAGAAGAGAATCAGAGGTGAGATATAGATAGTCACTACTATATATAGGACATACTATGTCAGTTCTACTTTCAAGGAAAACCGACTATAATATCTATAGCATTGGTTCTAAGCAGCCAACACTGTGTATCACCCACAAAAATAAAATGTTGCACAAAGTGTTTGCGATAATTCATTTTCCTTCAAGAACCCTACATCATTGGTTCCTTAATATATAGCAAATGGGGAAAATAGGTGCACATGCCATGTCTCCTACATGAAACAATTGGAGGTTCTCGTCAGTTCTATCCATAACATCTGACGTGTAAGATATTGGCGCCAGGTGTCCCTAAAAACTTTTTTCACCTCCACTTGATGTTTCACATCGCTTTTTCTAACCATACCAAAGAGTAGGTATTTCTCAGTAGGGAGATTAGGCATCAGTATGTTTTCAACAACCATTGAGAAAATTTGTGATTTTGTTAGTGGCTGTTCATCTATAACCAATGACCTAAATCCTAGATTGTCAATTTTGTTAATAACCAATGGGATAGGTATTACTTAACCCCATGAGAAACCCCTTCCCCCTCTTTCTCCCTACCCATGTTTCTCAAGATATCTACCTCGCATGATTTTATGGTGATTTCCATCATCTTCTGCCTCCACATCTACTGCTTCCTGGTGCTTCCACATGCAATTGTTACTCCACCGGCGATTGTGCATCCTCCAACCACTGCTCCAGCCGATGGAATCACTACTCTAGATGACAACACCACTGCTTCTCTAGTCGTGTTACTCATCAAAAACACCACTTCTTCCTCCTCTAGTCATTCTCCTTCGTCAACAATGCCACTACCTCCTCCTCTAATGCTAGCCACAAGTAGACTCCTTCTTGTATTCTTCTCTCCTACCTCTATTCTCCATCTCCCTTCCCCTTCTCCTCCTTCCTCCTCTCTCCTCTTTCCCCTTCCCTATGATTTCTTCTCAATATTGAAAAAAAATGTGAAGGGTAGGGGGAGGAGGAGAGAGGGGCAAGGAGGAGAGGGGGAAGGGAGATGTAGATATAAAGCAATGTTCATTGTTAGAAATTATGATAGTATGGTGGTTAATGGTAATGTTAGGTTAAGTTAGTATGGATAAATCACCTTCAAGTGGATCTCATCTATGCTCTAGTGATTACACTTGCATCAACATGATTCAAAATTAGCTTGAATTGACAATGTCGATATTTTGGTTGACTATCTTATTCAAATCATATCATTTTTTATTTTTTATGTAGATATACTAATAATTAGATCCTTGATTCAAGCTATGTAGAGTGGTTACTTCATGGGCTTGTAGATTTCCAATGAGCTCTTCAAGAGGGATATCATCAAGAGACCTTACTTATTCAATGGAAGTCACCTTGGGTTCCCATCTCTTGGGGAGAGTTTCTATGGATCTTAAAGTTGATCTCTTCTCTACTCATAGGATGACCTAGGACGGCAAGGCCATTTACAATTGTATTGAGTCTTGAGTACATGTTGGCTATCTTATCCTCCTTTCCCATCTTGAATTTCTTAAGCAACCCTTTGAGAATGTAGACTTTTCTTTCCTTCACTTTAGTTTTCCTTGTTCCCTCATAGGTGATGAATAGCTTTCTCCATACCTCATAGGTCATCTCACAAGAGGAAATCCAATTGAACTCGTTGGGGTTCATGGTGGCATAGAGGATGTTGATTCCTCTTGCATTAAAGGTGGTTTTCTTCATGGTAGCTTCATCCCATTCTTCTATCTTGGTCTCCGCTATCATGGAACTCATACTTAACACCTCATGTTTAATGAGGTCCCTATTGATTAAACCTATGTTCCTCTATTGTTATTTAAATCTCAATCATAGTTAAGAAAAATGATTCCCTATATGATATGTAGCATGATCATGCCATAAAATGAACATGCCTTTGGACCCCTAGATTATGATGTGAATATTAGTTAGAAGAGGATAATATCCTATTGACTAATATTCCTCTTTGCAGACTCAATGTGAATAATATGATGGACCTAGATCTCAATATCACCCTATATGCTCAAACTCTTGGGTTCTCAATTTGACTTCTTGATTTCTAAAATATACCCTTACGTTGATGTAAAAAGGAAGGGGATGCAATTACGACTTTGATCTTGCAAAATCTTGAAACACGGTTGCCCTATTATGATGTAGATCTTTCATTTTATAACCTTTTAAAATATTGTTTGATAATTGATACTCTTCCTATTTGGATATGTTTAGTGGCTCATGACTAATGTGGACTAATGTGTTCGATTAGGGTGGAAGTATCCTTATGACTTCCCTAACCTAGGTCACATCTCTATTATGACTAAATCTATTTTTTCACCTTGTTGATTATCTAGAGTTTTGAAAGTTAACCCCTTCCACCCAATTTTGATTTCTTGACCTAAACGTCGAATAGGTCAATTCTAAGATGATATTGATGTTGGTATATGTATGCCCGTAGAGCCATCCCAAGCGATTGCATGGAGTCGGATACTAATTAATCAATTAATGTGATTATTTGGTTAATTAATGAATTCCGGAATATTCTAATTAATTCACGGGCATTTTAATTAACGCAACGTTTCTGTTTACCGATGGGTTTAGGAAATCCTACTTTCCTTCATATCCTATTTAAAGGAGGATTGACGGCCCATATCTATATAAGATAGAGAGAGGTTTTTCCGTTTACGCTCACGTATGTAAACCTAGCCGTCGGCGTCCTTAGGAGAGAAAGGAGAGCAACGCGTCGCTAGCACGCCGCCGCAGAGACACGCTCCTTCCCACCGGCTTGAGAAGCGCGACGTGGAGTTCCGTCCATCTGCGTGGACGAAGTAGAGACGTAGACGCCTTGACGCCTGCGTTCGGAGGACGTCAACGACCACTTGTACGTGCTGCGAGCAACGTACGTCACCGCCGCAAAGGAGCATCGCCGGATCAACCTGCGACAACGAACGGGAGAGAAGATCCGTCCGTGTTTGATAAGCAGCGTTGCACCGTCGTGCAGCGGGACATCACCGGACTTGCTCTGCGATAAGGTATATACCGCAAACCTGTTTCCAAATACACTGTTATCGACGAGATCCTGTTTCGGGTTACGTGGATTTTGTTGCTTCCGCCGCACATGTTTTCTCCACAAAACCCAACAGTGGTATCAGAGCAGCGTCGATCTACGACGTATTTGGATTAGTTTCGATATGATCGAATCACTGTATACTATTTTTAAGTTGCATACGATGCGAATTAAACCTGTTAATGTGCAAATATAAACCTAATTCCACATATGCCGCAGGCTACTGTTTTTGACGTTTTGGACGGGGTCGACTATGGAAAATATAGATTTTCCTAAGTGCACGGAAGTGAAATTCCGTAGACCTTTCCCGCACAGGGGCGCTGCCCCTGTGTACCCCGCATTGTCTGTGTGGGAGTCAAAAAATTATTTAATGGGGAATGTCCTGCATTAAATGTACTGCAATTTTAAATATGTATATACGTATATGTAGATATACCTATGATAGCATACACGTCGCCTTTAAAATCTGTTTTATGTGGTGAATGCATACACGGTTATGGCCAAGTATCCCCTTATGTGAATGTTGTGAATGAATGTGGATGTCAATCTTGTGGATATGTTTGTTTGTGAATTCTATGGATGTATAATGGTTACATATGGATCCTTTGTATAAAGTATTCGGCTTGCATGCCGAGCCTCATCTCTTACTTCAAAGTGTAATTAATTCTTTCCTTTTATGTTTGTACTCATGTGATGTAATAGAGATAGGATTAGTTTTAGTCTTTGTAAACTTGATGTAAGGAGGCCACTTGAAGATCCAACTCCAAGGAGTGTCCATGGAGAAGCACCATGAAGATCTAATTCCAAGAAGCAACCTGAAGATCCAACTCCAAGGAGCGTCCATGGAGAAGCAACAAGAACATCCCATTCCAAGAAGCAACTTGAAGTTCCAACCTCACGAAGCATCCATGAAGTTGTTCATTGTAATGTTGATCATTACATGCTTACATGTTGATTCACAGGTGTTGCATGAGATGCATAAGACCATAGGTGGACCGTAATCCTTTGTTGCTCCAAAGGATTACAATAGTATGGCCATAACCGATGTATTTGTGTTTGTGATTGCATGTCTATCGTTTGTGGTTGTGGATATAGTAGTATATGATGCGTACTATAAGTATGTGGTGTTTGGATATGTATATGTATTAATTAAACCCCTCAATTAATAATATTAAGTTTTAGTTGCCTTCCATAAAGCAACACACATGAAAAGCTTGATCGACTATGTGTGGGCACGCCTCCGCGTGGTACACTATCTATCTCATGGAAGTGTGATGGTGGGTGTGTGGGTCTTCCTCCGCAGGGTGCACACTCATCGTGTTGGCTTATGGGTTGGACTTAACTAGGGAACCTTGATAGGATCAAGTACCTAGAGGCACACAGATGCATCATGGCAAGGAGTTGTACATGATCATCTATCCAAGAGTTGCATATGATGCAATTGGCAAAAGTTGCCTACCTTAGTATTTGGTCTTTGATGCCGGCGTTGGCTGGGCATTGATCCATTTATTTTGGGTCTTGGTTCACTAGAAGGTTGTGCGTTGCAATCTTCCGAGTTGATAGTGAGGGCTATCAATTTGAATAAAATAGTGGGAGCATAATTAATTAAAGGCCTAATTAATCTCGTTTATCAAATCTTTACAAGTCAAAATGTTTTGGACTAAATGCAAAAATTTCTTTTGTAGCAATCAAATGGCAAAAAACACTCACACGTTCTCGTTGTGATCGGTCCTTGAGAAGGACAAACTTACCGGAACCAACTTTCAAAACTAGTTTAGGACGCTGAGAATTGTTCTCACACATGAGCATAAGCTCTATGTCCTTGAAACACCAGAGCCAGAGGAGCCCGCCGTAAATGCGCCCAAGGCTGAAAAGGATGCTTACAAGAAGCACCTTGATGATGCCGTGGATGTCAAGTGCCTAATGTTGTGCTCAATGAACTATGAATTGCAAGAGCAACATGAGAACATGAATGTCATGGAGATGGTAACACATCTCAAGAACATGTATCAACATCAAGCAAGACAGGAGAGATATGATGTCTCAAAGGCGTTGTTCAAAAGCAAGATGAAAGAGGGAGACTCAGTTGGCACCCATATACTCACCTTGATTGGGTACGTGGAAAGCCTATCCAAGCTGGGATTTCCTCTAGGTCAAGATTTGGCCACTGATGTGATTCTACAATCGTTGCTTGAATCATATAATCATTTTGTCATGAACTACAACATGAACAATTTTGACAAGTCATTGCCAGAACTGTTGGGCATGTTGAGGACAGCTGAAGCACATATGAAGAAAGACAAGCCCAAGTCTGTGATGATGATCAGCAAGACAAAGGGAAAGTCAAAAGGCAAAGGCAAGGCTAAGAAAAGTTCTAAAGCCAGGCAGAAGCCAAAGTCATCCGCGCTCAAAGCTAAAGGTGGGATCTCCAAAGAAGGCAGTTGTCACCATTGTCACCAGCCTAGACATTGGAAAAGAAACTGTCCTCTCTACCTGGAGGAACTGAGGAAGAAGAAGCAGGGGATAGAGATCTCCACTTCAGGTATATACATTATTGAGATAAACTTAAATACTTCTTCATCATGGGTACTGGATACCGGATGTGGATCTCACATATGTTCTAATATGTAGGATCTGATAAGAAGTAAGCCTTTACGAAAGGGCCAAGTCGAGCTGCGGGTTGCTAATGGAGCAAGAGTTGCTCCCACCGCAGTTGGAGTTATTAGTTTATCTTTGCCTACGGGCCTTGTAATAGAATTAAAGAATTGCTATTACGTACCTGCCATTAATAGAAATATTATTTCTGTATCTTGTATGGACAAGAGTGGATTTGAATTTCACATTAAGAATGGAATTATTTCTATATCTAAAGATGAGATCTTTTATGGCAATGCCCCTATGTCTTATGGTATCTACTTTTTAGAACTTGAGACTAGCATATATAACGTAAATACTAAAAGGTTAAAACTTGACAACTCAAACAAAACATTCTTATGGCATTGTCGTCTTGGGCACATAAACGAGAAGCGCATATCTAGACTCCATAAGGATGGTTATCTAGACTCTTTTGACTTTGCATCATTAGAGACATGTGAGGCATGTTTATTAGGGAAGATGACCAAAACTCCTTTCACTGGACACAGTGAGAGAGCCAGTGACCTGCTAGGGCTCATACATACTGATGTATGTGGACCTTTTAGATCAAATGCTAGAGGAGGCTATGAATACTTCATTACCTTCAATGATGACCTCAGTAGGTATGGCTATGTATATCTTATGAAACACAAGTCAAAAACTCTTGAAATGTTCAAGACTTTCATGAATGAAGTAGAGAAGCAACTTGGTAAGAGTATTAAAGCACTCCATTCAGATCGAGGTGGCGAATACTTAAGCCAAGAGTTTGAAGACCTTCTGAGAGACCGTGGTATTGTATCACAATGGACTCCACCTGGTACACCACAACATAATGGCGTGTCAGAAAGAAGGAATCGTACATTATTAGACATGGTACGATCAATGATGAGTTCAGCTGAACTTACAATATTGTTCTGGGGATATGCTCTAGAAACTGCAGCGTTTACACTTAACCGTGTACCTTCCAAATCGGTTCAAAAGACACCATATGAGATATGGAATGGGAATCGTCCCAATTTGTCTATGTTAAAGATTTGGGGATGTGAAGCTTATGTTAGGAAACAATTTCTTTAAATGCTTGGACCCAAATCGGAAAAATGCTATTTTGTTGGATACCCCAAGGAAACTCGGGGATACTACTTCTACACACCAACTGACAACAAAGTGTTTGTTGCTAGGACTGATGTATTTCTTGAAAAGGAATTTATTTCCAAAGGAATTAGTGGGAGGAATGTAGAGCTCGAAGAAGTTCGAGACCAACAAGAAAGCAGAGAACCTGAGGAGGTACATAAGGAACATGAAGACTCACAAGTTGTTGTGGAATTTCAAGTTCCAAATGTAACACAGGAACCTCATAGGTCTAGTAGGACACGACTTGAGCCTGAGAGATTTGGATTTATCGTGACTCAAGATAGTGACGAATTGGGCATAGCAGATGAGCCAACTTCCTATCTAGAAGCTACTAAGGGACCAGAATCTGAGAAATGGCTCGAAGCCATGAGATCTGAGATGGAATCCATGTACACCAACAAGGTATGGACCTTGGTGGATCCACCCGAAGGGGTAAGACCCATAGGGTGCAAGTGGGTCTTCAAGAAGAAGACTGACATGGATGGAAATGTTCAAACCTATAAAGGTAGATTGGTTGCTAAAGGATTCCGTCAAATTCAAGGTGTTGATTATGACGAGACCTTCTCACCAGTTGCCATGGTTAAATCCATCAGAATCATGCTTGCCATTTTAGCTTATCATGACTATGAGATTTGGCAGATGGATGTTAAAACAACATTCCTTAATGGGAATTTACTCGAGGATGTGTACATGACACAACCTGAGGGTTTTATCGATCCAAAGGAAGCCAATAAAGTCTGTAAGCTACAAAGGTCAATCTATGGATTGAAGCAAGCATCTCGGAGCTGGAATCTACGTTTTGATGAAGTAGTCAAAAAGTTTGGCTTTAGTCAAAATGAAGATGAACCTTGTGTTTACAAAAGGGTTAGTGGGAGCACAGTCGTATTTCTCATATTGTATGTGGATGACATACTATTGATGGGAAATGACATCCCTACTCTTCAGATAGTAAAAGGTTGGATAGGGAAGACTTTCTCTATGAAGGATTTATGTGAAGCATCCTATATACTTGGGATCAAGATCTATAGAGATAGATCTAGAAGGCTTCTAGGCCTAAGCCAGAGCACATACATTGACAAGGTGCTAAAGAGGTTTAGCATGGAGGGTTCTAAGAGAGGTAACTTGCCCATGTCCCATGGGGTTACAATCTCTAAAGCCCAGTGTCCTAGTTCATGTGATGAATGGGCACGCATGAGTAAGATTCCATATGCATCAGCAATTGGATCTATCATGTACACAATGTTATGTACTCATCCTGATGTGTCGTATGCTTTGAGCATGATGAGCCGGTATCAGTCAGATCCAGGTGAATGTCACTGGACAGCCGTAAAGAACATCCTAAAGTACTTGAGAAGAACTAAGGATCAATTCTTGGTATACGGTGGTGAGGAAGAGCTCGTGGTAAAGGGTTACACCGATGCTAGCTTCCAAACTGACAAAGATGACTACAGATCGCAATCTGGATTTGTGTTTTGCCTGAACAACGGAGCTGTAAGCTGGAAGAGTTCCAAGCAAGAGATGGTTGCGGATTCTACAACAGAGGCCGAATATATTGCCGCATCTAATGCTGCAAAGGAAGCTGTGTGGATCAAGAAGTTCATTTCTGAACTTGGAGTGGTTCCAAGCGCTGGTGATGCAATTGAGTTGTTTTGCGACAACAATGGAGCAATTGCACAGGCTAAAGAACCAAGATCACACCAACGTTCCAAACATATTCTACGGCGGTTCCATCTCATACGAGAGATCGTACAACGAGGAGATGTGAAGATTTACAGAGTACCTACAGAAAGCAATGTGGCTGACCCGCTCACAAAAGCACTTTCACAGCAGAAACATGACGGTCATGTTCGGTCACTTGGATTGAGATTCATGAGTGATTGGGTATAAGTGCAAGTGGGAATCTATTGGTATGTATGCCCATAGAGACTATCATTCGATGATTGTAATGGGATACTATGTAAATGATTTGTAATACTACATTGATCATATCAATAACGGCAACTTTCCAATCTATATGTTTGTGTTTTATATTGTGAGATGACCATAAAACTTATAGATGTCTATAGAATAATATACTCAATGACATATGTCTTTGGGTTGATGACCTGAACAGTGAGATCATATGTATGCTAAGAGTATGTATTCTTGTTTTATCCCTAATCTGTTGTTATTGTGGAAATATCCATAGACATCAATAACACATAAGATTAGAATGTATGTTGGTTGATGGAGGAGTCTCATTATCCATGATATGGAGATATCAAACCAAATACATAGATACTTGTTAGAGAGCAGTGTATCAGATAGACCCACCTTGAGAGTGACACATGGATACCATGATTGGTAGTTAGAGTCACATCTCATAATGATGGTGGTGATTGTGGTTCTTAGACCTGAAGTCACTACACTTATCACATGTCGTTTGGTGTACTTTGACATCATCCACCGTGGTCCTGAATAAGGATTGCTATAAAGATGGTGCTTGGGTGCACTGTGACACATGGGGATGATTGTGAGTGATATAGATGGAATTTGTCCTTCCTACGGGAGTTTGATATTCCGGCCACTTGATAAGCGAGACTGAGAAATGCATGGCCATGCTGATGTGAGTCAATATGTGATATTGAGCTTACATATATCTCAGACAGTCTGCTCTAGTTCAAGGAACATGGATTGAACGTTGAAAAGGATAACAATTCCATGACTCGAGTTCAATCCGAATATCAGTGACAAAAGAACTATACAATCACTGTAACACCAGTCATGAATGATAGGTCAAGTTGTTCTCCAACTTCTCCAATTACTTGGGTAGCAATGAAGTCTTGCTAGATACCAATCATTGTTTGTGAAATCATAATATGATTATGGATATCACTGCCAATGTAATTTGGAGCCTACCGGGTCACACACATAGGATGTATTGGAATAGGAGTATAATTGTGGATTTGATTGGAATTGCTCCGAATCACATTGATTACTAAAATGTTTATGTAATGGATTAGAATAATATTGGAGTGACTGGCTCTGAGTGCAAGTGGGAGTCTGTTGGTATATGTATGCCCGTAGAGCCATCCCAAGCGATTGCATGGAGTCGGATACTAATTAATCAATTAATGTGATTATTTGGTTAATTAATGAATTCCAGAATATTCTAATTAATCCACGAGCGTTTTAATTAACGCAACGTTTCTGTTTACCGATGGGTTTAGGAAACCCTACTTCCCTTCATATCCTATTTAAAGGAGGATCGACGGCCCATATCTATATAAGATAGAGAGAGGCTTTTCCGTTTACGCTCACGTATGTAAACCTAGCCGTCGGCGTCCTTAGGAGAGAAAGGAGAGCAACGCGCCGCTAGCACGCCGCCGCAGAGACACGCTCCTTCCCGCCGGCTTGAGAAGCGCGACGTGGATTTCCGTCCATCTACGTGGACGAAGTAGAGACGCATACGCCTTGACGCCTGCGTTCGGAGGATGTCGATGACCACTTGTACATGCTGCGAGCAACGTGCGTCACCGCCGCAAAGGAGCATCGCCGGATCAACCTGCGACAGCGAACGGGAGAGAAGATTCGTCTGTGTTTGACAAGCAGCGTTGCACCGTCGTGTAGCGGGACATCGCCGAACTTGCTCCGCGATAAGGTATATCCCGCAAACCTGTTTCCAAATATACTGTTATCGACGAGATCCTGTTTCAGGTTACGTGGATTTTGTTGCTTCCGCCGCGCATGTTTTCTCCACAAAACCCAACAATTGATACTTGATCTTGAACCTTGTTTTAATGACGACTTGTAATGTTATGATGTTTACTATATCTTTTGGTTAAGTTCCTTGATATACCTAGGTCTAGATCATTCATCAACCTTGAATACCATGGCAATGAAATTGACATTTTACATCATACAATCTTGCTCGATTGTTGCTTGATTAATGTACACGGATGAATAATCACCCTTAAGGTATAAGGTAGGAACCTAAACCCTGTCTTCAAAATGTTTGGAACTTTAACTTATATGTCCAAACTTTACTCTCGACATCGACTTATGAAATCTTAACTCATGATTATTGATCTTGATATATATTTAGCTCCTATAATCACTCTATTTTGATCTTGAGACCACCCTCAATATATGACTGATGACTTTCATGTTCCCAAATATCAATATTTTGAAATGATTATTATGATGTTTCACTCAATTTATGACTTAAGGGTGAGATCCATGTGGACTTGGGTGGGACCTTCCATTTTTTAGCACAAAATCATGATGTTGAAATATGATGTTTGTCTCAAATTGTTGAAATATGAATCTCAATCATGGATTCATAACCCCAACTAGGATAATGTAGAATCTAGAATCCTAAATGTTGGGAATGAAAGTGATGATTTACTCTCAATTAAAACATCTCTATTCATCTAACCTAAAATGTGATATGTCCAAGTTTGTGATCTATAGGATAATTTTCTACAATTGTGACTCAGGTAATGATCTTCCAAATTTGATGATTAATGTGACTTTCCATTAACCATGATGCTCAATTAATTGATTCTAAATCATCTTGAGGTTGAAGTAATGTCAAGTTGATTATGATATGGAGTATGAGATCCCAATAGTGATCGGTGGTTTGATTTAATTTTGGGGACAAAATTTCTTTTAAGGTGGAGAGGATGTGATATCCTATAATTTTCTCTCTCCTCATATATGTGCTTCATACTCTCTCTCTTTCCTTAAATCCTATTCTTGAGGTTTTTTTATGCATTTGAAGTTCATCTTGTGTTTACATGATGAGTGGTGACCTCAACTTGATGTACAATCAATGTTGCACATTTTTTTCTACATCTTTCCTCACTCTTCCCTTTTTGATACAACTCATGGTACCTTATTATTCTCAACATGTTATCATGTTGTAGAAATTGATCTTAAGTTTCAAATGAATCCAATTTTGTTCAATTCCCATTTAAAATGAGAGAGATATGCTTGTTTGAAGTTCCTTACTTTAACTTGATTTCTGGCCTTTTTAAATACGATGTCAGCCTTGTTGGCCTAGTTTGGGCTCGTGGCCAATTTAGGGGAGCTTCCCTTTTTCCAAAGTGGGAATCAACTTTTACATTTTTGTCTAATCCATCCCTTAGTTTTAGTTGCCACAGATTTCCACTTGTAATATGATGAATGAGAGTGCTTCTTCAACCTCCGTACAACCCATGTGCTTGGACTAGGAGGAGAATTTATATGTACACTTTTACACTTTGTTTAAACATTTTGAACCCTAAAACCTTCCTATTTATGCACCCCATTGTTTTCCCCCTCTTCTTTTGCCTTTTAGAGCCCCTAGTTCCTATTCCACTTCATATTCAACCTCTACAACCCTAAACATGCCCATGGCGCCACCACTCCTCTACCACGATCTAGCTTCTTGTTCTCCACTTCAGTTCTTCCTTTTAGCTGCATTAACATTAGATGAGTTTAGTAAGCTTGGACAGGAGCACTGAAGGTCCCATAGCATCCACTAGCACCTGCCCTTCAGAGCTTGTCGGAGCCACCAAGCAGCGTCTGTTGCCGCCACGCAGACACACAACAACTTGCACGCGTAGGAGGACAATTCCCCCTCACCGAACCAAGACCCAGAAGACCATGGCTGCATCGCGGGCCATACCAGTCAACACCAAATGGGTTAGTAGGGGCATGCACACAAGAGGCACACCCTAGAGGCTCATATCTTTGATCAACGGCTCACGTCGGTCAATATATCACATGTGATTTTCTGATTTCCATATAGTTTTCACCTAAATATTAAAAAATGGATATCTTTCACATATCTTGGACAAATGTGACATATATTTTATGATTTTTGATCCTCTAAACAAGATCAATCCAAGAAAAGTAGTTTCAAAACCTAAATCTACTTTCTTTTCTTATGAAATCCTAAAAAGCATGTCTTTTATGCACTTTTTGAAGGTTTAATGATGTATCTTGCTCTCATATAATAATGTTACTTCAAATATCACTCTTAAACTTTAAAATGGTAAATTTTATTCATATTTTCCCTTTAACAATGAAGTAGACAACTTTTGATGTGCATTTTCAGTCTTCTGACCTAAAAGTGGTCCTTTTTGCTTATGCATACTATTACTTGCTTAATATTGGCACTTTGACATATCTAATCTTCAAGTGATCATCCAACTTCTAAATCAATAAGATTTGGTTGTCTTTGACCTATTATATCTACTATGAGCATCCTTATCTTTATTAATGGCTTTATGTTGTGCGATATTCCATATGATGTTACTTGCATTAACTTTTAGTAACTACATCTTGAACCTTGTAAAAGTTTTGACCAATAATTATTAGAACAATATTTGTGACCTCAAATTAGTAATATTGTGTCTCTATGTGATTTAGTTTATCATGATCTTATATTACTTTCCATGTTTACCTCTTAAAGTCTCAAAAGACCTACTTTTGGACAATGTTGACCTAGTATGACTAGTTAAGATCTTGCATGAGTAAACCATGATGATAATCTAACTCTCATGTTGCCCCTATTATCAAATACGAGATTTATCTATATTTGATAACTCTCATAGTGTGTATCGTTCGCCTAGATCTAGATCATAATATTGGCCCTGTTACTATGTTGGATAATTACATACATGTTTAGAACCTTAGAACTAAGTTAATCTAATTGAAGCCTACTCCTAGGGGAAACATCTACGACTCAATGGATGTTTTGATTATAAAGCCCTATTGATCTAAGACTCACAATTATTTTTTTACATCTTAGGTCCCCTATGCATTGGACCTTGTTTAGAATCTACTCATGGATCATAACTTGTACTCTACTTGTAAGGTACGCTTAATCTCTTGACCATACTATGATATTGGCTTGTTTGTATGTATGCTCGTATGAGCACTTGGCAAGATAATTACTTATTTGAGCTATTATTCCTATGATTACTACTTTCATTCTTGATTATACTATGTTGATAAACCTTGGACTTAATTTAGAGAAATCTATTATGTATCTTAGTGCAGCTGTCGAAAGTTTTGGGGTAAGAACACCAGGTTGGGCATCTTACTTGAGATGTCAAGATAAGAGGGACCATTACAATACAAGGGTTAGATCTTGGTGATGGACTTGAGTCCCTTAATGATAGGGTTAGCTAATCTTTAGCACCCTTATCGACTCTTTCGATAGGAAGTTAGTTAGACTCCTCTAATGGGAAGTTAGTGAAAAGGCCTACGGTTGAATAATGGATAAAGAGAAATAAAACATGATCTGTGTAAGACAATGTCATTAAGTGTTCTCGCTTTGTTTCAACTTCTTTCTTATTATGTTGTTCCTAACCAAGAAACTTTTATATACGCTTAAACTATGCTTACATGTTGTCATAGCTTACTCAATGCACTCACATTGATATATTTTTCTCATCGAATTTGTAGTTTCCAAATGAAGATCTATTTCACTCAAGAATCTAAGCTATGATATGAAACACCTATAGGTATTCTTGATATAGGAAAGGGTGCATATATGTTATCTCCATGTTTTTATATCTTGTTATATGTAGTTTTGCTACTAAATTCAAATATATTTCTTGTGTGAAAATATGTGCCATTCTAGGGATGGGTTCCAAAATCCACTCACCTTTGTCTATATAGCCATTAGGAGTGTGGACTTAGGGTCATAAATGGTTCCGTGACAACTACATAAGTTCAATAGATAATACTTCCTATCCTTTGACTAAAGTTGTTTGTTCACCTTAATTGAGAAATGCATGTTCAGGATGGGACTAAAACCACTTATTGTTCACATGCATTATCAACATAACCTAAAATAGTGGATATTCCCCAAACAAGTTCAATGTGTTAATAACAAGATTTTGGGTGAGTTGTTTGAGAAAATGAAATTTCCTAGATGTTTTTAGCATCTCAATAGTTGCCTCTTGAAAATATGTCAATTTTATGATTGCAAATTAGAAAGGGATTAGTCTATAAATGGTTTCATGTCCTAGGACAAGATGCTAGCAGTGTGTTCTTGGAATATCTGGCTAAACAATTGAGGTTGTGTAGGCTATAACATATGAGTTGGGTTGTTCCCTGATATTAATAATCATTCATGATTTGCATGCATGGCCTATTATGCATCATGTTTCTTAATTTGTCTTTATTATGTTGCTACTAACCAATATTATTGCACCCAAGATTCAGATTCAAGATGTTAGTTTGCATAGTTCATGTTGGAGTCTACATTGGATAACTCAGGCATGGTTCAAGTATAGAGGACTGAGTGGAATAACACACTACATATTAGAATTTTTAGTGAATTTTTATCTATACTAGATTTTTCTAATGGTAGTTATCATTGGTTAAGCCCATGTAGGTGAAGCTAGTACATATGAGGTGTGGAGGAAGAAGTGGTTTTTGTCTGTTGTGCAAATGGGAAGGTGGTTTAATTCTGCATTTCCATTTCTCGAGTGTTTTTGCTCCTTATATGTAGGAGTTCATTTGAAACTAGTTTCCAAGAGATCTAGGGGGTATGCTCATCCTTTTGGTGGTTACTATGACCACACACATGCATGCATAATCAACCGCAACTTGTCTCACCTTGCCACACCATGCCTCACCATGTTGGTCTGGGTTGAGCTCAGACATGGGCACAAGAACATGGCTCTTGGATCACGAGTCATGGGTCTTGGATTTTTTCTTCCATCTACCAACTTCTTTTTACACAACTGGGTACCTAATTAATTCAATATTTATTTTTGTCTTGCTAAAATAGAATAAAGACTATTAATATCCATTTTATATGACAATAGTGGTTGTGTGTAAAGGCTGGGAATAGAATTGAGTGTGGAATTTCTATAAACAAGGCCCTTGGGATTAGGGTTAAACACCCATCTCTCAAACTCAGAGTGTCTGTCCTTTGTATTCTATACCCTACCTCCTATTTCCTTATGTAGTCACTACCTGTGTTGATTTCTCCAATCGTCTTTGTCTCCTGAGCACGGTAAATCTTCTTCTCCATTCCCTCTTTTCCCTTGGCAATATATGTTGGGTGGTAGTAACTAATAACCACTGAGCTGCACCAGTGATATTGTTTATTGTCATGAAATGAGGAAGAGATGCCCTTCTACATGTTTGTGACCAGATCAATAGACACATATAGTGGATACTGAAGCATTGCTTTCTTTAAGTAATGTCTCCCTTCTTCAAGAGAGAGATATGACTTGGGTTTTCTAACTCAATTTATTTATTTATCCCACTCTACTTGTTCTTATGTTAAATATTTTAATGAAATTTCAATTGCCTACAATTTCATGTACTGACAATCTAAAATCCAACAACCATGTAGGGAATGTGTGCACATTACAACCTCATTGTCTCATCTTCTAATTACCACTAACTAATTTTATGAAGTATTGTTACCATTAAAACCCATTGTATTTTTCTTCGATACATGGGACCAATAATTATCTTATATTTATTTAACCTAGAAAATTTATACTTCCCACATTGTTAGCCCAAATGTCTTGATACTTCCACCATTTGTTTAATTCATACCAATAGATTTTTTGAAAAGAAAATACTAACACTGTAAGTTAACACTATGATTTGAACAAAATATTTTTTATTATATATTCCTAGATAAATACATTATATTCTTTTTGACATTTTATATTGCTAAATCCATGTATTGCACAAGTGTGAAATATATAAGTGTAATTAAAGTATTCAAGCACAATATTTTGAAATTGTAGTAAATGACCACAATTTTTTTATACAAATAAATTGAGGGTCTAGCTTGTAACAAAAATTAAAATATTGAGAGTTAAGTAAGTTATACACAATTAATCTGAAGAGACCAACTAGTGTCAACTAAATGATTGTTGAACAAATAGTATTGAATGAGGCTTTCATTAACAGACGAATTTGTAACTGGACTCATGTTTGAAAAAATTGAGAATTATATATCAACTCATATCAAGTATTAAAGATTTATTAGTGTATAAAATTCCAAAACCTTTAAGTGGATTTTGTCTTTCAAATTAGCATATCCATGGTCTAAGATATCCAATTTTATGCTCCATAAAATGATTGTCCTCAATTGACTTTTAAAAGGATGCAAAATAGTATGTCAACTAAAATCTAGTATTCTCACTTTCTCATAACTTTTACCCTATTTGAAGACTAGGCTTTCAAGTCTATGATATTCATTCATGTATATCACATGTCAATTTTTCTATAACATATCTTACTTCCTTGAATGAGTCTTAGCTCAAAAAATCAATGATAAATTTCAAGTACGCTTTTTCTTTGTATATATAGTTAAAAAGAAAATAATATCTCAATGGGAAATCTTTTTGACATAATAGCAAAAATGGTCAAAATCAATGCTATAACCAATTCACAATCACATGAAACTAACACTCTACTTAAGACCTCTCTGTCATTCTAACTATTTGACTCAGGTAGGTACTAGATCTCTATGGATATTAAAGAGACAACAAAGTACCTAAACTACATCACATGAGATAATGGTAGTGGTTTTTCCAAATGGGATTAAAAAATATGACCTTTAGCACCCCATGTCACTTTTCACCTTACCTTAGACCCAATTTATCCAACTAGTAAGTTTTTCTTAAGTTGTAACTACATACTTCATAATTCATTTTTACAAGTATTCTCGATAAATGGAGCTAGTGGGTATCTATGTTAAAGTTATGGTGAGGAAATTTTCTCTAAGTGGATGCATAAAAGCATTGACCTAAATTTTGAATTGTAGCATCATGTTGTTTCTCTCATTATAATAGAAAGTGAATGGAGTAAGTTTTTAGTCAAGTATGCATTTTATTTTTTCATTCCTCTTTAAATGAAGGGAGTACTCCAAATTTCAAGGTGAATTAATTAGTTTCCTTATGTATCTCCATATTATGGGTCAATACACTAGAAGCTTTATATATTCATATTATAAATTTAATTCATTCAAGGTCTAGGTTTAGTACCATTTATCTATTTAAGGAAAATAATGCAAGCAAAATGTTTTGGTTCATTAAAACCTACAACATGTGTTGATAAGGAATTCCCATATGTATTGTTATATGGTTATTTTTCTTCTCCCAATGTTTGGTAGTTATACTTGCAAATAATGAATCAAATTACTATGATGTTAGTTTATGGAAGATCATTAAATGAACAAGGATTCAACTCATATTTTCTAGATATTGTACTCTAGGTTGGTGACTTTCCTAGAGGTTTCAGTTTTTTTCATTCCTTTTTCAAACTAGTGGAAACGGCTTTATCTAGGCCAATTTGTAAAGTGAGGAACCGCACAACCACTTAAGTGGATTGAGAATGATTATGCCGGAACTTCAACTGAAATTTCCTTCCTTAGACATGCTAGCTCATCTCTACTTAGATGGTTATGGTTCATCTTCATCTAATTCACGTATTTAGGATATATCATTGATTTTTATGTAAGGATATATCCACCTAATCTCATTGTGTTTCTTAACTTGTTTTTAAAGTTTATTTTAAAAGTAATCAATTGTAATGTAAGGCAATAATCTAAAAATAAGTCAAGAAATGTACACTTTATGAAATTGTTTCATTTTATCTTTCAATATAGGTTATTTCCATCACTCATATTATATTATAAATGTTCCAATACCTAGTAGAGGAACCATAAAATTTCTCTACATTTCTTTAATGAGGTATATACAAAAGTAACTAGTCTCTAGCATTTTTGATTTGCAAAATATAAACTATAATAGGGTTTTGTTGTCATATACTTGCAACTTCTCCATTTTTATCATATAACTAGTCCTACGTTTCCACTCGAAATACTTGGGTGTTGACTATTTATAGATATGATACCATTTGTCATGCTTGGGTGCACTTCCCAGGTCTCTAATAGACTTTTGAGAATGGTGGCTAGCCCCACAAAACCCCACCAACCTAATATACACACTTTGTCCACACTCACACATAGGACAAGATCAACTTTGTGATCACCCATCCTAGTACTACTCTCAGTCTAGCATGCTTAACTATATAGTTCTTACTCTTTACATACCTAAAAAAGAGGCTCAATTTTGTAATATGGTTAGTGAAATCAATCATTTTGAGAATTTATTTGAAGCCTCAAATCATGGGTTGTTACAATCTCATCTATGTAGACTCATGACATTCTCATCAAGATTCAATTATATGGCCTCATAATATTTCACTATTCATTTCAAACCTAGAATGGCCCATGTACACCTATATCTTCATCATATATACCTACATAAGGGAAAATCTATCTTGCCTAGGTGTATCATCCTTTTCATACATGCCTAGATTGCACAACTCAAGACTAAAGTGCCACATGCCCTTCTAGAACCAACTTCTCAGAGGGGGGAAGCTCTGTTACCATAATGAAAAAACCTAGTCATATGACTATTTTTCATGAGTAATTTAAAATACTTAAATAATCCTTTATGCATTCATGTCATACGTAAGAGTATATGGATGCTCAATTACTTATACATATAGAATGTGATTAAAACCTATTTAGGCTCACATAAATAGAGGACATCTTATGCATGTCTCTTCTATGGCTTCTTGGATCACCTATCTAGGAACATCCAGAAGGAGGAAATCACACATGGATTAAAATAATATATGCTAATGCTGGTGTGAAACACTAAGGTTGTGCTATTATAGTATGGAAAGAAGATTAGAAATGTTCATGAAACAATGTGTAGGTAATCATTATATACTAGAATATGTATATAGAAAGAGGATTTCTAACAACTATAGATGAATCGATGATTTTTAGTATGGAAAGTATATCAAATGTTTAAGGTGGAACATCATTTTCCAAAAACAAATATTCAGTGTGTCAAGTATCTAAAGATCAATTTATCCATTGGAACTTCCATCTAGTATCGGGGTTGCCTAAATTCTATGTATTTGGTCATATATGAAAGAAAGAGATTATTGCCTACCTTGTAATTAGTAACTATGGGACCTGTTGTCCATTTCCCACTCTATAGGTTTATGATATGGCCCACCAAAATAAGAATCTAAACCTCAATATGATAATGAAATTAGTTGGAATGCTAATATTCAAATTATTCAATCAACACTATCTAAGATTTTCAACTATTAGTGGTGATCTTCAAGAGGATAGATAAGGATTATAAACAAGTTCAGATTCACCACATCCAAACATTCCATGCATATAATTTATGATAGAAGTAAAGATCACAATAATGAATCAAGAATTTCATGCCTCAAGACTCCCAAGTTTTTCAAACCATAACTCAATGGATGCCAAGATTAATGAAAATATCAACACAAATTAGAGAAATCTTGTACAAGTCATATGCTTATGAACATGATCTACTTAAAATTTCTTATCCATTTGGTTTTGTATTAAATACTTTCATGCATATATACCTCTGTAGTAAAGTAATGAATCATATTTGGTTGCAAAATATTCAAAGTGATTGTGAGCATTGCTATTATTTAAGGACTAGTATATTAGTCAACTTGAATGTTTCATTTACATTATTTTTCTACAAATATTATTCCATTTCACATTATCTATAAATATTCTAGTTCTTTTAACTTATCCAATTTATATTTTCAGTAGATGTTCTTTTTCTTAGATCCATAAATATCCATAGAAATATATATATATATATATGTCTATGTTTTATATCTAATAATGTATACACTTTCCAACTTTGCTCTATCAGCTAATATTTTGAATATCATACTATTCAATTGATCATATAAATCAAGTGCAACAAGTATTACTTACTAAACTACCTTTATTAAAGGCGTCTAGTGTTTAAAGGCTACATACATTCATATATGAAAATGTCAAACGTTCTTCTAATCATAAATACAGTTATGGGCCTAGTGCAGTGAGATCTACGTAGTTGTAACCATCTTGTAGAATAAGTTAATTCTAAATTACGCGTCCAGTCACACTTATATATATTGAATTTATTTGTTACTTATAATATTTATCTTACATATTATTTTATTCAAAAAAGTAAAATCTAGATATACATCCTTCTTATATCCAAATTGCGTTGTTAATATGTAATATGTGTTTAGGGTTGTGATTAATATCTCACATGCATCAACATAGTACATCAACAAAGGTAGGTATATATGATTTTTTTACCATATATACATATTTGTGTGTGTGTGTATATATATATATATATATATATTTATATATATGTTTATATGAAAACACACATGGGGTTTGAGTTTAAAATAGTGATAATATATTTGATACTAGTAATTCAAAGTACATATCTATTAATAAACTAACATATATATCCATGTGTGTAGTAGTTAAAAAATTTCCTAAAGAAATAAACGAGTACATATGATATTGGTTGACATTAGGGTAAATAAAAATTTTTATCGTATGAGTTAGTATTTCATTATCAACCATGTTTGCAAAATTGACAGTTACACTGAACCAAGATATGGATCTAAAGGATTGAGTCTTTATTTGAATACTAGCATTTATATGATAGAGGTAATCAATGAATAGTCTATATGGTTTTGTATATATAGGTTTGAAACTTGGATTCCCACTAATCATTATCCAATCTCTAAGTATTTATCCCATGTTGAAATTGAATTCTTTAGTATCTCATTCTTAGAATCAATATTCCAAGAAGAAGTAACTTACCCATGGTGGACATAGGAAAATTGATCCATGGTGATTAGTTTAACTATTAATGATCTTAATGGTACAGGTTGATGTTTAGTTGTGTCTCGAGACAACTCATATCTAATCCTATCGTTGAGGACTTTAGTTGAAGGTCAGTACAACTTCAGGTTGGCTCAAGACATGGTCACATTTCTTGTAAAAGGGATGACCTCCTATTTTTGTTTTGTTCATGCAATTAGGTAGTTGGTAGGGTTGTTTGATCATGTACCTCACATTTGGTCATGTTTGAAATGTCAATGATAGCCATGATGAGTAGAAATCATCTTGAGGTACCCTAGGAGGATCAATATGAGATTATCTTCTTTGTAAGGTAGGTTGCGCAACTAGTTCTTCTAGATTTGCCAGAGTATATGAATTCTTCTTTTTAGAGAAATGTGTCAACATGCTATGGTCTCATATTCTTTTGTGGTTTTTATATGGGGATAAAATTGGGTGTGATTACGCTTTATTGAAAATAGCTCTTGATAGTTGGGTATCAATGAAGTGTTGGTAATAATGTCAAAACTTTTGTCTGCAAACCCATTGGTGATGTCACAAGTGACGGGAGTGGGAGGAGTTGTTTCAGGTTTTTGTATCACGTTGCGGAGGCCTTGGTAACAATGTATAGGTTGTTAAGTTGCATATTATGGTAGAGTAAGTTGATTCCTATCTTAATGTGTCATTATCTGTAGTTTATATTTGAGTAAAGGTTTATAGGGTGGGGAAATGATTCTCCGTCTTTTAGGGTATTAAATGTACTAGACACGATGAGGGGAACGAACAAAGGTAACAAAACTAAAACAATTATTATAGAGATTTTTGCATTGTAATGGAAAGATTCTGATGTAAATAAATTTAACAAAGAGCAAGACCGTGAATGCTCTTCTACTATGGCCATGGATCCCTTCTACAAGTTTCATTGGGGATTGAGGGGTGTGGTAACTATAGTCTTCCAAATAAGAGAAGCAATTAGGTAGGGAGTGTGTATGCACTACAAATTCATTGTCCCTTCTCCTTAATCATCAAAAGCTAGTCTCTAGAGGATCTTTTGCCACTAAAAAACTTCAATCGTTTTCATTTAAATACAAGGTTCCAATTATTCTCTTACATTTGTAGAATGTGTACATCCTACACCATAAATAGAAATGTTTTGCAATGTTAACCATGTGTTTGCATCACAATAGAATTACTAACATTGTTTGTAAATACTCTGATTTGACCAGAATAATTGTCTTCATGATATTTTCAGTAATAAATACATTGTCTTCTAATTTATGTTTTATATAAATTACTAAGCAATTAATAGTAAAACTCTTGCATCATATAAATATAGAAGTATGACTAAAGTATTTGAGCAAAAAAGTGAAAATGTAGTAAATTATTTCAAAGTGATTTATAATGATATATTGAAGAAATAGAAAGCAAAAAATTGTCAAATCAGGAGAATGACCTAAGTTGAACACAGTAAATGCAAAACACACTAACTAGTGTCAAACATATGATAATTGAACAAACAATTTTGGTTGAGACTTTTAATAAAGGATTGATTTGTATCTAGACTCGAGTTATGAGAAAGTTCAGAATTATTGCTGAAATTAGATTTTGTACCCAAAATTCAGTGTGTTACAACACTCAACCTCTTAAATAGGATTTCGTCCTCAAATTCAATATACTCATGGTATGATGTTTAATTGTCCATTCGTTAAAATAATTTTCCTCAACTAACCATATAAAATAGATGCAAAAGGACATGTCAAATAATAACGATTATAATCCACCTTCTCTTAAGCATCACTTTATCTTAAAGTCTAGTTTTTAAGGTTTCTATATGCATTCATGTTGATCTCCTCTAGGTTTATTTATAATAATTCTTACCTCATTGATTGTGACTTAACTCAAGAAATCAACGATAACATTTGATTGAACCCTTATTCTTTGTTCATATAGTATTATAGAGAAACTAATTTCTCAATGGAAAAACTTCTTGATGCAAAATTAAAAATGGCCAAAACCAATGTGAGAACCAACTCATTAGCATGTCATACAATCATTATACTTACAACCTCTATGTTATACTAACTACATGACTCAATTTAGAAGCTACATCTCCATCGTACTTAAAAATCTCCCAAAGTTCATTATCTTAAATCATACTGGAGAATTGTAGCGCTGCCCACCAAAAGGATTCAAAATTTGACCTTGGGCACTCCGTTCCACTTTTCACCTCATCTCAGTACCAATCTATCCAAATACTATGTTTTCAAAAGGTTGGAACTACATACTCTATCATTTGATTTTTAAGTTTTCCAAGGAAATGGTACTAGAAGGAACCAATGTCAAAGTGATGGGAGACAATTTTCTCTAATCAAGTACATATCATCATATGAGTAATATTTTAGCAAGTAGTTTAAAGGTATCTAAAGTCTAGTTTACTCTTTACTTCACTATTCAATGGACTATTGCACATTTCTTAACTAATCTTTATAGATAAAGCATTGATTCTCTTTCTTTTATCCTCTAAATAATAGACGAGATAATATATTTATGTACCTTACCATTTCTTGAACCAAAAATAGGAGTGAATCTAGGGTCAACCTATTCATAATCCCACAAATCTAGAAGGAAGAACTATAAATAACAAAACACTCATAATGCAATAATTATTCATCTCATATTATTTAATTGTGCATTAGAAATCTGAATTTCAATTACTAAACAAAACACAATAAAATAGTAAAAACATGGGAAACATTCTTCACAATTTATCCTTTAATTATACAAAATTGGGGATAAAAGATGATTCTAAACTAATGTTCCATTGCATTATGGATATATTTGTGGTATCCTATCTTCCTAACCCCCGTTTCAGTGGTAATCCCAACATTTTCTATTTGTTGGCAATGTGTGTTAGCCTTACTATTTTTAGCATCTCCTACTACATCTATGTAAATTGGAACAAGTAAGAAAATAATCTTGAATCAACCCTTGAAAATTATTTTCCTAAGGAAAAAGGTAGACAAGAAAGAGGAACTCATCAAATGTTATTTCAAATGAATTGTGACTATAATTTTTTTTTTCTGTGGTTGTTCTTTGCATTCACCTTTTTGCCCCAATAATTTTCCTCTAATAGCCATTTCTTGGATTTTTATGTTTGTATACTTTCTATATATATTATGAACTTGTGTTTCAAATTTTATGAAGTCCAATGTTGGTGACATTGCATTATAGAAACATTGATCACTAATGAGAGTGCTACACCAAGTTTTTCGTGGTGTGAACAAAAACATAACGTTTAGTCTTGCATGGGTCATTGGAGGAAAATTGAAGCATGTCGGGTGCACATTATGGAATCCAATTGACCACCATGCATCAAGGGAAGGCACTCATCATTCACATTGATGGACCCAAGCATTATTTTTAAGTTTGCAAAATTTTTTAAACATGCATATGAAGATGTACCTATATTACTTGTACCTATTTCTAAATTTTAATTAAATATATATCAAAAACACATTTCCAACTTAGCCCAATTATTATTTAAAAATTAACTAAAAATTATGGCAATCAATTAAAACATTATTGTCTAAGAGTATGATTATCATATCTTCAAGATAACCAAATGAACATGTTTGTAGCAATCTCCCCCTTTTAAACCATTTGCCTCAAAATTTATAGAAGAGGAAATGATACTTACTGCTCATCTTAGACGTTGACTCCCATGTAACTTTGTCAACAAAATCACTCTTACATAGGAATTTACCTTAAGGTATCTCCATTTTTAGGAATTTTAGAAAACATGTACTCTAATATAGAAAATGGACTTTCAACATATAAAATACCTTCTATTAGTTGCACAACATCTAGTTCTATGATCTTCTTAATACCTGAATGACATTTCTTCAACAAAAACACATTAAACAATTATTAATATTAGCTAACTCATGAGCTATCATAAGCTAGTATGCTACTGGCCCATTCTTCTGAATGATTGGATAATGATCCATATATCTAGGAGTTAGAATTCCTTACTTTCAAAACCTTGAAATAGATTCTTATGGTGTGAATTTCTGATTAACCCCATATCCAACACTAAACTCAAGTTGAATGTGTATTTTTTATGAATTTATATATTTCCTACACTACTATTGACTATTTCATGATCATTGATTTCTTTGACGTTGTCTTTTCAACAAAAATTGGATCAATACCTATCTCTCAACAACTTTATACTAGAAAATGGGATATATACACTTTCTCCTACAAATTTATTAATATATAGACATACCCATATTGTACACATGACTATTATTGTATGAAAAGTCCTTGAGAAATTTTGGAATACACATACTCTCAACATATATTCCTTTTTCAGAATCGTCATGTGTGATTACCCATGTGTCTAAGGATGAAAGGCTATGTTGAATTTTAAACATGTCCCAAAGCCATTATATAACAAATTCTTGAATATGAATGTGAAATTAGGGTCTTTGTGTGATACAAATAGGATCCCATTCAATATGATCACTTCATATGGATCAAATTTAAATAGATTGTATGCATCCCATGATGGACTACTGGAAGAAAATAGAACAATTTTTTGAGTGTGTCTAGAATCACCTATACCAAGTCATAAACTTATGATTTTCTAGGTAACCCTAACACAAAGTCCACTTCGATATATTCCAACTTATACATAGGAATAGGGAGTGGTTACCAAAAGCATGCTGGCTTCTTATACTCTACTTTAATTTGAACACTTGGCCACATGTTTAACAATATATTTGTGCATTTCTATCCGCCAATACAATTACCTATGTGATCTATTACATCTTAACATCATGGATGCATAGAATACACATATGTTTGTGTTACTTCTATGATATGTTACTTCAAATCTACATCATGTGGCACACATAATTTGTCTTACTAGTATCAAATTTCATCCTTTGAATATCTGAACTCTTATCTCTTTTATCACTAATATCATACATGTTTTGTATAAAAAGGGTTCTCTTTGATGAATCTCTTTGATCTAGTTATATAATGTTAGTCTAACATGAATATGTGCTATGAACCCACACTATTCATATTTCATAAACTCTAGGATGATTTCCTTCATCTTGACTAGTTGATCTCTTCATACACATGTAATAGAAACTTTTTGCAAGTTGTGAAGACTTCCTTCTTAAATCACCTTATAGTACCATATGCGTACAATAAATGGTGACATCATAATCTTTGGTCCTCTCTATTCATTTGTGTTGTTTCAATATATGTTACACTTCAATGATCTATAAATCTTGAGATGGAACATGATAAAGGCCATGACACCATGTCTTCGTGGAAGGCATCATTGATTCTAGCTCTACTTCATGTTTGAGATAATTTTCTTCCTTCCTCTTGAGTTATCTAAATGCTTAACATACTAATTTTCCATAAAAAAAAATTTACACCCTAAACCAATTCTAGAAGCATCTATCTTCTATAATTTTTTGGTGGAATAAAGATTGGTGATGTTGTCAACCACTACCCAAATATCCAAAAGATCCTCTAATAAGATTCTATACTGAAAAGGGGTGCATATTTCCACATCAAACATTTCAAAGGTTCTTCAAAAACACGAGACCTCCTTAGGGCCCTCTTTTAGAAAAATGCTAATCAAAAAAATATTTTGATCTGAGTATAAGTTTTAGGGAGATTTACTGAAGAGAAAATTTTGAATTTCTTTGGGTCCACATACTCGTTTTCTTGGTATAGGTTTCCAAGGAAGGTAACTTTGGCCCACAAAAACTCATATTGGCTAGAATTTACATAAAGTTGAAGCTATCATAACAACTACAAGGGTGTTTTCAAGTGTTTCCCAAGCTTCTCATATTTGTTGACTAGCTCAAAATATTATAAGTCAACACCACTATGAACTGATAAAGATATGGCTTGACGAATCTATTCATAATATCCATAAAAAATGTATGGACACTTTTTAGTTGAAATGACATGATTACACATTCCTACTTTCCATATCTTTCTCAAAAGGCATACTTGGGTACATATGACACCTTTATCCTCAATTGATGATAACTTGACCTACCATTTATTATTAAGAAGACAAAAATCTACATAAATAATAAAATCAATTATGAATACTAGTCAAAGTATAACTATTTTTAATGAAGGTGTAATTCAATTTCTTGTCCTATAAAACTTTTATTAACAAGGGGCACTGTAGATCCATAGGGTGATGACTAGGGTTCATTAAACCTTCAACAAGTAATTTTTTTCAAGAAATGAACATCACCCTTCCACATAGTAATCGCTCATGACACAATAACTAAAACACACTTGAAACCTAAACATACAGAAACCTTAAGTACCTTTTCTATGCCAGACTTATACTTTAAGATTAGAAACAAACATGTTCTAGAACTAGGAGTTGTCTTGTGTAATTTTTGAATTTTTTCTTTTCTTCTCCTCTTATCATGTGGTGTGGGACACATGGTCAATAAAGTTAGCTGGGAAGGTACTATAGACATATCATCTATAATATGTGCTTAGTTTATCTACACAAGTACACATCATATTCTTACTATTTTTCTAGTTGTCACAGTACGAGGATGCCTGATGTGTGTTGGTGACTCAGACATTTTTTTGTGTTTAACTATATAGGAGTATTGTGGCTTAACTATCTCTTATTTTGATGAAGGAAACAAGTTGTTTCAAATATATATACATATTTAAGTAGTTTATAAAGTGTTACTACACAATGAAAGGGAGTGTGATTTGTGCAACAGAGAAAAGAAGTAATATCAGTTGATATGAGATTTCCTAGGTGATAAATGTAAAATCTAGATCTTCTACAGCCATGTTAAAGGTTATATAGTTTCCATCCTAGAAGAATTATGTTTGATTTATGTTCCAAGATTTTGAATTTGAGGAATCGAGATATGCTTTTATGATTCTAGTTGAATTTGATCATGTAACCCCAGTGGATCTAGAACTATTTAATTCACATATGTCTCATATGCTAATATGTTCATGCTACATGTACATAGTGGGATCACATGCATTCATGCAAGAAGGTTCATATAAAGTGAGATAGATTTGGGACAAACATAGTCATCAAGTTGTTCAGACCTCTAGTATGAGACATGTAGTGGGGTGATATCCTGAAGGGCGAACCCAAACAAAAGAAGGGTAGAGGACCTAACCTCCAAGATATGAGAAATATAAAATATGTGGTAATGAATCGCGAGATAGAGAACTTAAGGGTATGTAATTTTAGTCCTCTAGTGTCTTGTCCTATGATAAATATTAGCCCTAGAATTAATAAGAAAGATCTAACCCTAAACTTAAAGTGTAGTTGTATATATATTAAACTCCTTCCAAGTGAGGGAGAGTCCAAAAATTCTAGAGTAAGTATATAGGGCATGCTATCCATTTTTAGCCTCATATTTGGGTTGATGATTCCGTTTGAATGAATATAGTGGTTGCACCACTATAGAGACTTGGATAAAACTGTATCATATGAGTAGAATTTCGTTATTATGTTGTCATTTTTTTTCTTCGATAAGTCTTATTTTGAGTTGCTAATGCTAGTCAACCTCATCTTAAGGAGAAAGTGAGATAATTAGTAGATGTTTTTTTTAAAGGAATGTATTTCCTTAGACAACATATGATACAATAACTAATCTCACTTGAGTAAAAATATGATATGTGTGTGATATGTCACTTGGATAAGATATCCAATACATAAGTAACAAGTCATTCGTATAATATTTAACTTATATGTGTGGCCCATACCATATAAGTAAGTTTTAAGTTCATTTAAGAACACTGACTTCATGAAGTCCTTCGATCATATTTCACATCATCAAAATTTATAATGATGAATACCTATTCTAACGAAAGATAATACATCTTATATATTAGTTTGTGATAACTCCCATGGTCTTTAGTGACATCCTTACCTGTTCTTTGAACCCTTGTATGGTTTCATATTATTTTTTTTGGCCCTATTATCGAATGGTGGAACAATTTATAGTTGGACTAAGTAGAGTGGATGTGATGACCTTATACTCACCACAACTTTGAGTTTTCTCAAATTTTGAGTACAAAATTGTTTTTAAGGTCAAACGAATTCAAAATACTATTTTTAGGGATTCTAAACAAAAATCACATTGAATTGTAAATGGTGAGTTATGTAAATAAGTATAAAACAAATGTTTTTAGATCTTTTTTTTGTAGAGGGGATCTAAGATATTGAATATAAATTGTAATTGAAATATTTGAAAATGAGTTCACGTTGATATGAGATATATAGTATGATGATTTGTAGATAATATGATATCTAGAGTATACTTAAATGAAATTGGTAAGTAAATTTGATTTATAATATCCCTTTGTTTAACATGTAGTTATTTATTTATGTATGAGTGAAACATTGGTATTTGTCATTCATACTTCGTCAAAATATAGTCTTATGGTCAAAGGGCAATAGAAAAACCTTTGGAAGATATGTATTTGTTTTGATATGGAAATAAATTAGTAAAATACGTGGTTTTATGATTATTTTAGTGACTAGACAATCTTCTCTAAATTTGGACTGAAGATATAATCCTAAGTAATCACATTTGAATTTGAAATAGTATTGGGATGAATAGTGACTCAAAATCTAGATAAGATGGAAGGACTTGGTAACCATGTTTGGATAATTTTGAATATTGGTTATAATAGGTTATTCCCATTTATTTTGGCAACATCAACCATTTTTGGATGAATTTAGTTATGGAGATATTAGAGATTGTGTTCTGAACATGGTACATAAAGTGTGACATTTTCCTTTTCTTGTAGAAACTATTTGATCATTCATAGAGATAATAACAAAAAGGCCAACCATGTGGATAAGAGCTTATTAGATATAATGATGTTTCCTTTTCAATTGATAGTAAGTAGTGAACCTTTCCTTTACCTCTCATCTTGAAAAAAAGGAAAACATACATAAAGTGAACTAGGAAAAAAGGGTAACAACATACATTGCATTCAACCTATTTGAGATGACCATACCTGATATGTTGCAAGGACTCAAAAACCAGTATGAAAGAATTAAGGTTCCTATAGAAAGGCCAAGACCCACATCACAACATATCTCAACCAAATTCCTTACACATCCATCATTTTTTCTTTACAATTGATTAAAAGAAGGGTTGCTTGTCCATTAGGACATGCCTCTAGTGTACTACTCCATCCTTTGTGATACATATAGGACACTTTAAATTTACCAATGACAATAATGTTGGATATGACCTCTACTACGAAAGACGTGGATGATATGACATTTCCTACCTTCATGTACTTGTATGGTGACTAGTGGTTCTATGAGGCAGTGATCTTGTCAAACAACGTAGCTAAGTAGTAACAGTGAGGCATCGTAGAATATTGTCACACAATTTCTAACTCAAAAGTTCCTTTTCATGCCTCAGTCTGAGATAATTTACCACAACAACCACTGGAAAAGGGTGGATTTATAGTTCTTTTATCATCCATGAGAACATGGGAAAAGGAGTCCTAGCATAGGTGAGTTGTGAGAATAAATGGGAAGGCTGCATGAAAAAGCAAGACAAACTTTTACCTCATCCCAATGAGCATTCATGACAAATAGGAGCCCAATCCAACATGAATGGTGAACCATAATGCAGTAAGCATCCATGCTCAATGTTGGAGGGGAAAAGGGGCATTCACGGAACTATTTATCACCCTAAATCCACATTCCTAATGGCTACACAGAAAAAGGTGAGTGGACATGGGTGTCCGCCCTTGGAATAGATCACATAACATATGCATGAATAAAACCAAAAATAAGAATAGGATAAGGGACAACATGGGATAAAAGGAAACTAATTTATTACCTCAAGCAGGATGTTAATCCCATATGTCAGCCTATAAGAATTCCATTTCATGTCATTAGATAGCATAAAAGTAAGAGAAACGTGTTATGATAGAGTATAAGCATTGATAATAGTGAGAGTCATAATCTATTTGTTACCTAAAAATCATAAAAAGGGTACACATCAGCACAACCGTGTTGAATACACTATGAAACAAATAAACTTGCATGTTTTAGAGATATATTCTTGGAAAATTTCAATATAATAGCAAGAAAGAAATCAACTACATTAAGGACTTTCTTATTAACATGCAAGCAAATTTTAGATGTATCCCCATTACACTTAAACAACAATATATGTCCATTGACCAACTCCCTCAAAGGATGGGTCCATAAGGGTGCTCAAGATTGAATAACCCTTTTTTATATGTTAGGGACCTCAAGACCAAAGTCAATGATCTAACCCTATTTTGTCATGCCTTGTTCTCTTATCCCGAGAATATAGGTAGGTAGACAAGGTTTGTATAATGGACAAGTTCAATTATGTTCAAGGTTTTTTCAACATATTTCAAGCAAAAAGAACATACTAACCATAACAAACAAGTATCTCAAACAAGCATACAAAGTCAAGCAGTTTAAGAAGACATGTATATAAGAAAATTCATTACCGCTAGTTTGGCCAATAGGAGGCTAAAGTGTACATTGAGTAGAGGACAAGATTAACCATTTATTAGAAAACCATAAGTAGCAACTTGGACTAGATCTTGGCAATTAGGTCATCATCGAGATCCTGATATTACAAATAAGTATAATCGTATTAACATTAGCAAGATATGGTACACTAATAATTATCATGGGGGTTGGATGTTTCACCTAGATCTAGGTTAGAACATGGATTTCAATATCTCCAACTAGGTCATGCATTACCATTATCTTGTTATATCATGTATCATAGATTCATGTAGAACCTATTGTGACACATCAGAATTATCAGTAGGAGTCACACTATTAGGGTTGCACGGTCTAAAAATAAGAAAACATGGATCTCGAGAAAGATTAAGCAACATAAGTATCAACATTGTCATGATAGTCATTTTGAGTCAATTTCATGCAAGTTAGTCATCAGTAGAGTATAGATGAGATCTACTTAGATTGTGTGTTATAATGATGAAAATATCACTGAATTAGATACATCAACAAGCATGATGATCATTAGGATGATCTTTACGTAAGTGCTAAGTTCCAAATATCACTATACAATATATATCATGGTATATGTCAATATTAGGTCAATCAGACATCATAGTACACAAGATCTATTCACATACAAATTAGGGATACAAGGTATGTAATTTTAATTATTTGGAGGTCACATAATAGTTTCAAGTAGTATTAGGGTAACATTAGATCAATGTTCAAGATATAGTATTGTATGTCAATATAAAGCACATTTCTTGGTTCAAAGTACATCATCAAGTATAAGTAGGACTCAAGCATGATTAAGTTAGGATATTGGTATTACATGCATCACCCAGTACTGATTTGGGCCAATAATGAGTATGTGAGACGCATTCAATCAAGGTTAAGCATTAAAGAAGTGCTTAAGCATCTAGAACCATTTAAGGTCATTAAAGCCACATTAAACCATTATAGGATACAAGTATGGATCAAGTTCGAATCGTTATGCATAAATGTGTAGAAAGCACTTACATTAGTCCAAGATCATATTTTGGGACAGAAAAGAGTAGGATCATACATTCAAATAGGACAAAAATCTCAAAAAGATATCAAAAGATGCTTTAGGGGATATTAGTAGAAATAAGAGAATAAATAGGCCATGCAAGAATTTAAGGAGTAGATCTCATTTTCTATTCAAAATGGCATATTGGATTACTATATTTGGAGCTAGCATGACAAAGATATCATTTTTCAAAGAAATACCTTGATTATGAGCTCTTGCATCTTGATATGAGGGTAGCAGGAGGGGGAACCTTAATTAGTTGGGTCATTGCCATTGTCATTGGGTCTGTGGAGGAGAGATTTAAGGATCGATTTGGTTGGCTTTCCATCAAGATGCATCACAATTCACTATCTACAGGTGGTCATGTCACATCGCTAGTAGTCATTCCACTAGCGGCTACCAACAACTGGAAAGCACAATCCACTGCTCCCGAAGTCTCACTCTTAGCTTTCACAGTAGCCTAGTTGTGCGCCGATTGTAGGTCGCCAGAGCAAGTGAGAAGCTAGAGAAAGAGGGCACAACACCCCTTCAAAGCACCCATCAAGAAGAAACTAGGCCTCGCAGACCCGCCAAAGGTATCACTCTCATTAGAGGATAACTCGAGGATGGAACCTAGAGACGAACATTGCGGTGGTACCAGGAAAAAGGGGAAAGAATATGTAGTGTTCGAGCATCCTCCAGTGCACGAGAGAGACTGAAATGTAGGTAAATGAACTAAGGAATATAGATAAAGAGAAAGGAGTTTTTGTTTGGGCGTGAGGAGGTAAAAGGGGTGGTCAGGTGGGCTTCAATGCCATGGATGTCGGCCATGGTGTATAGAGGTGGAGGATGGTGTTTCAACTGTTCGATAGGGGCAATATTTGTGGCAACTAGATCAAAAGGTTGGGATCCGCAACCCCAAAAGATAGCATGTCATTAGTCAAGAATACAAGGACCAGATGTTAGGGTGGAGGTGGGAATTAACGGGCTGCGTACGTTAATCTGGGCCCATTATAGGATAGAATGATTAAAAAAAGGGTTAAATGCCAAGTTATTCAAGGTGTTTTCAAAAGGGCATATCTCTCTCACCCTAGCTCATAATTGAGTAAAATTATGGAAAAAGTAGACCCATAGATGATATCAAAAGGGTATGAGAGAGGATGATGTATAGTTCAGATTAATGTTGTACTTACATAAAATTGAATATCACTACTTGTCATGTGAACATGGAATAAACTCAAAAGATGACAAAACAACTAAGATCATGACATTGATGGCATGAGTGAGGAAATAGTGCAAAACAAAGTAGATGGAACATACTTGAGGAGAGAGAAAAATCTAGGTTACCACAGGGCCACTCATCCCATTGAATGATTGACACAACCTTAGCCCTGGATCAAGGATCAAACGCTTATAATTCTTAATTTGAGGTACCTTGGAAAAATACCTATAAAACATGTGTGTGTCTGAATAATATACAATATATGCATTTTGGTCATGAAGATGTAAATTAAACTTTATTTCATTAGCTTTTAGTTTAAAATTTATTTTTAGTTTGATATTGTAACAATAATAAGATCCATGCTTTTTGAAGTTTTAACGATGCTATATTGCGTACCCTAGAAAAAACTTTAACCATTTTTATGTGTTTTTATGCATCGAAAGTTTTCAATCTTAATTGTACTTCATTTAAGATCTATATACCATTATCTTGATGTAGAACTTGGGTTGAATTTATGCTACATAAGTTATACATTTGAACAATGAGCATGGTATGTAATAACAACTTGGTTAGGTTGGCCTCAAACATATACAACATACTTGTAAAGGAATACTAACCTTATATATGTGAATCTAATATATTTTTTGGGTGTATGCATTTTAATATGTTTGACTGAGTGAATTTTCTCCACTATTGGAAAATGTGCATGGAAATATTCTCTTTATGACTACCTAAACCATTTGGATTAGAGGCATAATACAGATCATCTCCACTATCTTTTATATTATATAATACTTCTTGGCATATCTATTGTATCATATACTTGTTCCCAATTTTTTTTAATGTATCTCTTTATTCTTGCAATAGTTGAATATTAATGGTATCATTCTAAACTATTGATATACCTTCCCAACAAAGTAATCACATAGGTTGGGAGGGTTCCTTGGCATTTGCATTATTGCATGAATATAGTTGTGAGTGTTCATCCAATGAAGTGACACCCCAGTGGTAAAAGTGATGATGTAAGACTGAGAGGTCATGAGTTTGAACCCAGGTGAAGGGATGAATGAATCACCATTTTTTTTGAAAAAAAGAGTTGTGAGTGTTCACATAAAGGGTTAGATGGAAAGCCAATGTTGATCCTATTAATTCCTATACATATGCAATTGAAAATTTATTTCAATAATCTTGTCATGTTATCTAATACATGATGTAATTCTTCTTATATATGTGCATTAATATTTTTTGGTGTTTCTTTTTTGTTATTTGCACTCTTAGTTTTCTTCAAACTGTGAAATGATTGATATGAATGGATATGATAAATTTGGATTGTTGTCATCTAGGTCCATCAGTATTGGGAGGAAAAGTTTGGAATGATATATTCTTGAACTTCGTCAACTATGATGGTCAAACTCAGTAGACTAGTAATGATATGGGATGACTATCGAGTAATAGTTTTAGATCAAATTCAACCTCTATCTATGTGGTATACTTGGAAACTCATCTTGGAAGACATCTAGGAACTTACATAGTATTGGGATCCTCCAAAAAGATTGTTCCTTTCTATTCCATTACATATACTAAATTTTCTAGAAAGTATTCACACCCTTTCCTCAACATCTCATCATATAGAATCATTAAAACAAGACATGTGGACAACACTTTCCTACTCTAATGAAGACACATACAAAACACCACACTAGAAGATATACTCTTTCTTCAAACAATCCAACTAGACATGGTATATATCAACAGAATGTATAGGCAAGTAACACAATAGGTATTAATATATGAGGATATGATATCAACCACTATAGTGGAATGGTACCCTTTACTGCATTGAAATTCATCAGCTGACATGTTTAAAGTATTTCTAGAAACTAATAACCATGTATTCAGTGGTTTGTAAATATATTCTAGGTCACCTAGATATAGGGTCCAAGGATACATGGGTATACTTAAGAGGGTAGATGTATGCTCACTTACGTGAACCTACATGCCAGTAAGCATTATAGATACAATGGTCCTCAGACAAATTAACAAGAAATTAAAAACAAACCAATTATTATACACACTCTCAAACTAGAGATTAGACATTGCATATTCCTAGCTTGGAATCCAATATTGAAAAGGTGATGGAGGAATTGGTTTAGTAAAAATATCAGCAATTTGATCATTGGTTTGTAAGTGTGGAGTCACAATCTACATGTTGTTATCCAAATCTTGTACAAAATGACAATGAACTTTGATATGTTTTGTACACTCAAGGAAAACTAGATCATTAGAAATATGGATAGCAACTTGATTGTCAAAATAAAGATGAATTGGATTTTGACAAGGAATTCCAAATTCAGTCAAAATAGAGGGAACCCACTAAAGATCACAACATGTGTGAGGATATCACATGATATTCAGCTTTAGTGCTAGAGAAAGTGACTATTGATTGATACATTCTTCTCTATGTCACTAGATGATCCCCAACCATGACATAAAAGCTAGAGGTGGATTGATGCTCTTTAACATCCTCTACACAATCTACATCAACATAGCTAGAAATAGTGATGGTTTTCTCTCGAGGCCTTATGTAGAATAATCCTATTCTTAAGGCACTCTTAGAATAGTGACAAATATGTTAAATGATGCACCAATGTTCTTGAGGGGGTGCACTCATGTGTTGACTGAGAAATCCTAGGATATAGGTTATGTCGGGTCGAGTACTTGTTAGTAATCAATTATCCAACTACTTGATGATATTTTATAGGTTAGGAAAAATCTTCCCCTAAAGATGGATCCTTTGTATGGTAAACCATAGGGGTGGAAATGGGCTTAACAACTCTTGTCCCAATTTCTTGGAGTAGGTCTGTACACTCCGTGTCTTAATTTCATAATTAGAATTCATTAATAAAATCAACCACATTTGCTAGCATTTATTGTAATATGTAGAATTTGTGCAAACCTAGAAATTCTAATGGTTATGAACTATACTCTTGTAGAATTTCACAAATAAAATCATTCACTCATTGTAAATCAAAATACATTCACAATATAACAACTTTTCAATAATTTCATTCATTCATGCATTAGAAATACGAGTTTGCACTTACAGAACCAAAAATAATAAACATGGCCAACTATGTTCATATCTTCAATTTTGGTAAAATTGAATGATATATAAAAGCAAAATAAGAATAGAAGGGAAACTCGATCCCCTACACTGGGAAAGACTCCACCTTGTAGTGGCTCCCCAACCTATTTGAGGTTCTTCCCACCCTTGCCCTTATCGCAGAAGATCTGGCCCAGCAATGCTCCTCACTAAGGCTAGAGGATACTGAAAAAGAGATCGTGGACTTCACTGACGGGCATGGAGCGCTACCAAAAAAAATGAGCATGAGATGACACTGGCAGTTAAGCTCATCATGAAGAGAAACTTCAACTTCTCTGCACTCTAAAGAATAGTGCTTCATACTTGGGGGCTTGGATCGAGAGATAAGCTCAAGAAGATGGAACACAAGATAATAATGATCTAGTTTGACAAAAAAAATGGACAGAGAAAGAGTGGTGAAGGAGGAGCCATGGAATTTCGATGGGAACTTGTTACTTCTCAAAGAAGTGAAGGAGGATGAAAAACCATCTGAGATGGAGTTTAATGAGTGCACTTTTTGGGCCAGGTTTTACAATATACCCAGGGGGTATAGATCTGAAGAGGCGCTAGAGAGATTGGTGTTAAAATTGGGGAAATTGGTTGAGATGGAGAGAGTAAACATGGTGTGGACAAAAGAAAGTAGAGAAAAAATCCTTCTCTAGCTAAACAAACTTCTCAAAGCCACCCAAAAGATGTGAAGTATGAATGGAGAAATAGTTGAGATAGATCTGTGATACGAACAGATGTCAAACTTCTGTCATACTTGTGGCAAGATTGGACATCAATCCAGGGAATGCCCTATCGAAGAAGAAGGGGATGAAAAATGGGGAAACTGGATAAGAGTGTCACCCAGGAGAATGAGTAGAGATGAACATATTGATCTCTCATATGAAGGTATGAAAAGAAGACTTTTACAGGAAGGTGGACAGTGACAAAGGGAACACAACCAAACCAACTCTGAAGTACAAGGAGAAAACTCAGGGGACAAAATGTCAGGGGCTCATGAGGTGGAAGATACTCATATCCTAGTTGATGAAATGCCAAGCCTAGAATCTGTGACCCCAACACACACAAGCGGATTTACTCGGCAGTCCAATGAGCAAACTTTGAATAAAGAAGGGCAGATGAGCAATGGAAAACACCATGGAAAAGAGATAGTCACGTGATCTTGGGACCACAGGAGGACAACACAAATACAAACAAGACACCCATAGAAGCCAATGTTGAGAGGAGCCCCAAAGTAAGGAAGGAAGCAGAGAGTAAAGGCACACCCACCTTACATCAAATCGAATTTAATGGAGGCAACAATAGTAATTTCAGAGAATATTATAGGACCACAAAGGACTCAGGAAAAGAGAAGGAACATAGCATAGGAAAAGCACATGCCAAGGCAAAAACAACAAACACAACAAAGAAGAAAATCAGTTTCAGCCCACAGAAAATGAAGCTGAGACCAGTAATTTTTTAAGAAGAGATTCGGCGAGCAAAGAGCGGGAGTAGACTGAAGCAAAAATAAAAAACAAGAGGAGGGTGGTGGGAGAATCTCTAGGTGGGGTGTAGGGTGAGAGGACTGACATAGTTGCCAAGGTGGGAATAAGCGAAGGTGTGACCATGGCGTTGGAAGCATGTTCCCAAGTAACTGTGACTGGTGAGAACCAACCTGTGAACAACAATGAGGATTCTAAGTTAGAATTTCCAAGGGATGCCCGACATGGTTTTCCTTATGGAATCCATGATTAAGAGGGGGGACTTAGAGAATACAAAGAGGAAGTGTATCTATAACAACATAATATGTGTTTGTAGTAATGGGTGATCTGGAGGCATTGGGTTCTAGTGGGAGGGTAAGAATGTGGCTACCATTTCCTACTCTCAACACATTTCTTGGTAGAGGTCCAAGATAGTAGCACAAACATGAGGTGGAAGTGCTCTGGGGTTTATGGCTGGGCTACTAACCATCTCAAGTACAAGATGTGGAGCCTTATGAGATAGATTCTTGAGGAGAATGAGGAACCTATCTTGCTTATAGGGGATTGTAATGAGATCCTTAGTAGTTCGGAGAAGGAAGGGGGAGATGTGGATGGGGTCTGACACACTGATGAGTTCCTAGGGGTTCTTGACTCGTATGGGTCAATGGACCTAGGTTACATAGGTGATCCTTTCACCTAGCTTAAAGGAAGAAATGAGAGAACGACCATCAGGGAGAGGCTTGATAAAGCAGTGGTATCGATCTACTGGAGTGACCTATACCCAGATGCTTAGGTCAAGCATCTTCCCCACATCTTCTTAGACCACTCCCCACTTCTGTTGGATACAGTGATGGAACATAGCATGAGAAAAAAGACCAAACAATTCAGGATTGAGGGTTTCTGTATGGAGGACAAAAGTTGTAAGGAGACAGTTAAAGAGGTTTGGAAGACAAACAATGACAATGGACTATTGGGGAAGATTGAGGGATGTGCAAAGAACCTTAGTGATAGGTCTTCACAAAAATACAAATGTATTTGCAAAAAGCATAGGAAAAATAAAAAGGAGCTTGAGAGGGTGCAAAAAAAATGACAAATGCAAATATGGGAAAGTGATAGGGAACTAGCAAAGGAGGTGATTAGTCTGTAGCAAGCTAATGAGATGTATTGGTACACCAGATCCAAGATGAATGAGATGCATGATGGGGACAGAAATACTTTGTACTTCCATAAAAAGGCCTCTTAAAGAAAAAATGCAATCATATTGACAAGCTGAAGGATGACAATAATGAATGGCAGGAAGGGGATGAAGGGGTGAGCAAAGTGATTATTGAATCAATGGATTCAGTGAGGCACTGGCGGATACAAAATGCAACATCACTGAGGAAATGAATCAATGGATTCAATGTGAATCAGACACATAGGAAGTGTGGAGGGCCCTGAACAACATGCACCCAATCAAAGCCCCTGGTCCTGACGGCTTCCATGTGGGGTTTTTCCAGGATTTTTGAGAAGTTGTTGGTGAAGATGTAGTAAAGTTTGTGAAGGAATGGTGGCATGGAAAGAGGAGCATTTGTCTGGCCTAAATTGCGCGTCCAAAATGGAGCAAATCCAAAGTAGTCAGACTCTTAAGATTATAACCTGACACTCAAGCCCCATCAACTATTATACGGGGTCTGACGTAGTAATTGGGGTCAAATCATAGGGAGAAAGGTGGAAGGTGTTAAGTATGTAGGGTCTCATACTCATACACTCTAGACAAACATATGTTTTAAAAGGTTGTTCTCTAAGGAACGATGGTGCTCAAACCAAAACAAAGAAAGCTAAAGGAAAGAAAATACCAACAAGAGAAAAATGAGTATGAACGGTAAGAAACAAAGGTATGGAAGGAAACTCGGATTGGGTTTCACCTACAAAGGTCTCTCACCAACATGAAAAACTCACTCCCCTTTGTATACTCCTATCAAGATTACAAGCAGTCATAAAAGATGTCTATTCCCTTCTCTCTCAAGATAAGGATAGATCTAGGATTGAAGGTGGCCTCCCTCTTGAGATAAACACCTTACAACCACATAATAAACCATATGGCCATAATCTTAGCATTCCAACATTCTCATGCATTCATACTACTCCACAACACTAGATAAAGAAGATACTACCCTTTTGGGGTACCAACGATAAAACATCACAAGATGGTAGCTAAGCATACAAGTGAAGCATTAAGAATAAGTGTATAGAGATAATCTAGATAAGAGCATATATATTCAAAGTGAAGTAAGAATGTACATGTTGCGAGAGCCTTAGTGGCAACTCCCAACCCGAGTTAAGTGTTTAGCCACACGTGTTAACGGGTAGCATAATGCCATTACAAAATGATAGATACATCACAACCATGAAGAGGGAAGGGGTACAACGTAACAAAGATGATACTAGATGAGAGAGAGAAGATGGAGATACACCAATATACTCTTGTGAATCTAGACTTGGAATGGATGATGTGGAGGCTTCTCCTTCTTTCAAGGAAGAGGGTCGTCAGTCTTCTCTCTCTTCTAGCTTCTTCCTTCAAAGATCTAAGACTGATCGTATGGGTGTGAATGGCTATGGAATTTGGCAGCACTTCGAGTCCTTGATGATCTGATGATGTGACAAATCAAGGTGGTGATGAATGCATATTCATCATAATATTCAGTCGCCATCTTGGGCTCATTTTAACTCAATACATCTGATTTCATCTCATAAATCTCACAATATACAAAATTGCTTAATTGATTCAATTATCAAGATTATTAACTGAGTTTATGTTGATTTTATGCAGGTCATGATAAGGTTCAACCATCAGATGGCACCCACCTCCATTTAACCCTAATCCACAATCAACATAATCATCATCACCCCTTTCTTCATTCCACCTTTATCTCCATCAACCATCATCCGAATCAAACCTTAATAAGTGGGGCCCACCTTTCTCATCAACTGGAACTGCCTTCACCCAAGATACTCTCATCCTTGGTCTTGACTAAACGGTCTTGATCAAATGGTTTCATCCATTCGGTTTGGACATCTCTTGGTCTTAGCCATTCATCCGCACGGTCTTCAAACCACGAGCCTTTCCACACCATCAGATCGTGGACTGACACTTCTCATTAACCTGCCTAAACGGTCTTGTGTTCCTTTTCTTTACACGATTTTCTCCAAATAGTTTCCCTTCCATACGGTCTCAAGACCGTGTGAGGCCACACGGTCTCAAGATCGTGTGAAGCCTCACGGCCTCAAGACCGTATGGGCAACCGCGACCGCCACCATCACATACCGCATGGATCTCCCGCCAAGACCCACAACAAGACCGTGAGGTTTGCTTTCGGTCCTCCAAGACCATTTGCATATCCAAACTACGAGACCACTTGGACGATCAAAACGTCGAGACCGATCAGATGTAAGACCATTTGCCAAAGACCGTATGGATGAGAGACCCTAGACTGTTCGGAAGCCAAGATCGTTAGGCGTAAGACCATTTGCTAAAGACAGTAGGACCGGTTGGAGTAGAAACTATGAAGGCTGGGTTTGTGAAGACCGATAGAGGTGAAGAGCCCTAGACTAATAGGGAAGCAAGAGAACGGACTTGCAAGACCCTTTGGATAGAGACCCAAATCGATAGGCTAAAGATCGTTTGGATGGAGACCGTGTGGTCACTGACTCAAGACCATTTGGCCATTAAACGGTCTCCAAGACCATTTGGACAAGAGTCCTAGGTCGTTAAGAAGACTAAATGGTCTCCAAAACTATTAAAGCAAAATTGTAAAAATTGTAGCTGGGCCCAAATCATGAAGACCCCAACCAGTGCCTATAAATAGGACCAGTAGGGTCCTCATTTGGGGCATCAGATCCAGGATGTCGTCAGGCTGCCCAAATTCAAGATTCGATCCAGATCCATCATCCACACTATTGTCACTTCACCTGCTCCTCTTGCTGTGAGCAAGGAGGTCAAGATGAGAAAGAAGGTGGAGAAGAAGATCTGCCCAGTCTGCCTTGGTGGTTCTTCCTCCTCGTCCAGATCTACCCTGACATGATGTAGAGGACCACATCATCTTTAGAGAGCTGCGACTACCTTCTACATCATGCTCATGGCATAATCTTCCCTCTCTCTTGTTCATCTTATTTATCGCATCATGAGTGAGTACTTCCTTTTTGTTGGGGTGCGGTGACTTGCCCCGCTACCCATGCTTTCATGTCTTTTCATTTTAACATTCCAAGGCAATGTATGTAACTTTTCATTTCGTTGTTAATCATCGATGTTTGCTTGTAGACTGATCACCTGCTTGCTTTTATCTTGTTCTTTCCTATGTCGTGAGAACTTCAATATGTAGGGTAGAATGTCGATTAACATGGTTGACTCCTAAACTAGAAATAGAATGGGATTCCTTGAGGTCATAAGTGTATGATTCGTGAGGGGACGAGCCATCTAGCCCATGGTGACGCTTCTGTGTGCCTAACGCCTATATAGGGGGCCCACAACTTCAGTTGGATATCTGTATCTTCAGAACCGTAAGTGTATGATCTGGATGGTGACGAAACATCTGATGCCTGAGGTGATGGTTATGCGGACCTAAACATCCCTCCGGGAGGGTTCACAATAGTTCTATTTGGATAGTTAGATCTTGTATGGATGTTTGGTGAAGGGATGTGTTTACATGAGTAGTGGTGGTGAAACTCGATACCATCCCAGTGATTCCATATCATTCATCTGGATCCAACTTTTAATCCTGCTCTTTACTTTCTTGCAATTAGTTTAATTAACCTCAAATCAACCAATTGTTCTAAATATTAGTCATAATTAAACTAGACTCGACTAACAACGATTCTTAAAAACATTGTCCTTTGGGATTTGATCCTTAACTATACTGTGATAAATCCCCTCCTCTTGTGAGTGGTATTATTGCACTAGGTTTTAGTAAAAGCTCAGGGATTTCAACCCTGAGTGAGTTTGTTAGTGCGATAATATTACACGTCAAATTCTGGCGCCGTTGCCGGGGACAACGAAATCAGTTAGGCAAATCTAGTTCTTTTAAGGATAATCTAGGTTTTTATTTTCCTTTTGATACAATCAAATTTCTACTTGAATTCAACTCTACTCCATCACCCTTAGTTCAGAAAGATTTTTCCATCTCATGTACTCCCAAAAGACTAGTGCATGCACCGCTTGAACAGTCCCGGACTCTCTGCTAGTTTTGACCCAGAGATAGATAGGACCTTTCATCATTAAAACAGAGAGAACCAAGCAAGAATGGCTCAAGAGGAGGAAATATCCCGAAGGGTAGCTCAAGCCCTTAATACATAGAGAGAAAGGCTCATGCAAGAAGCCAAAGCCGCAGTTCAAGAAGAAATCCTAGCAGCACAAGCAACAACGCAAGCAGCAGAACTAAAAATGGATCTTAGGGAGTTCTCAATCCCTAAAGATACTAACGTTCATCACCCATTACAACCTCCTCCCATCAATTCTCCAAATTTTGAGATACGAGCACATTGGATTACCTTGCTTCAAAACAGCCCATTCTATGGTAAACAAGGAGAAGATAGACATGAACATCTTCTAAGGTTTATCGATCTATGTGATATGACAAAGTAAAATGGAGCCTCGAATGATGCCATTCGACTTTGAATTTTCAAATATTCTCTTGCTGATAGAGCTATAAGCTGGTACAACTCCTTGCAATGTGAACCCATCACTACTTGGGAATAACTTCAAAATGTTTTTATGGAAATGTTATATCCTCCCTCTCTCACCTATGAAATTAGGGGTCGAATAACAATGTTCACTCAAGCCCCTAGAGAAACCCTCGCTAAAGTATGGGAAAGATACAAAGAGATTCTACACAAGTGTCCACACCACGACATTCCTAAAAATCATCTTATCGAGATCTTCTATAGAGGTGTGGATGACAATATCATGATATTCTTAGACTCCTCATCCAGAGGAAACTTCATGCGTCAAAGTTATGACAGCGCATGGAAGGTTGTCACCCTTGGAGATGAAAATCAAGCTAATTGGGGTAGGTATGTAGGTAAAGGCGTGTAGAAGGTAGCTATGGCTGAAGTTATTCTATCATACAAGTCTATTGCTGAAACCCTCAAACTCTTAGTTTCCAAGTAAGACCATATCGAATCATCCCTTGCTGCATTTGGAAGAGGACGTTCACCCCCTCAACAACAACAACAACCGATCAAGTCAGCTTCATTGTTCTATGAAGCATGTAAAGGTACTGATCATTCCACTTTAGCATGTAATGATCTCTATGATGTTGTTCTTAGAAATGCATGTGGCCAAGGAGATAATAGTCAAATGGAAAATCTGAATGATGTCAACACCATTCCCGATCAAGGATACTACAATCCGAATCAAAATAGAAACCATCCTAGTTTTCAATATGGAAATCCTTCTGGAGCAGAAAACTCACGGCAACTTGGTCCAAATAATCAACAACAAGGCCCAGTAGGATTCCAGTATAACCAACAACAAAGTTTCGGGAATCAAGGAAACTTTTGGGGTAACTTTTAGAATAGGAACTACAACAATTATCAGAACAACTATCAATTTCAGAATCCCAACCAAACCCCTTATCAACAATAAGGGCATCAAGCCAATCCTATCTCTCTAGATGACCAAATAACGACAATTGATAAAATTTTGCAGTCACAGGAGACTATGATAGCTAACCAGCAAGCCCATCAAAAAGCTATTGAATCTCAACTAGCTCAACTTGCAGCTAGCATGAAGCCACCTATCAGAGCCTTTGTTGGCCAGCCAAAAAATAACGCTAAACACCCTGAGCAACTAAAGGCTGTCACCACCAGGTCTGGAAAAGACTATTTTGATACTCCTATCAAGACACCTATGGTTATTGTAGATGAGGATGAACCTGTGATTGTCCAAGAATCTAAAACACCTGAGTCTCAACCAAAGGGACCAACAACAACTGATAAGACAGATGAGGAAAGTCTTGAAAAACCTATTGATACTGAAAAAGAAATTCCATAGCCATACGTGTCGGTATACAAAACTCATCCCCCCTTCCCAGCTCATTTAAAGAAAACTAAGCTTGATACTTGTTTCAATAAGTTTAAAGAATCTATGAAGAAGCTTCATGTTGATATACCCTTCCTGGATGCGCTAGGTAAGATACCTGTCTGGATGAAGTACTTGAAGTCACTTCTCACAAGGAAATATATAACTGAAGAGTACGAGACAGTCAAGTTAGCAACAACTACTTCAGACGTCATCCAAAGTAAGATGCCAAAGAAGCATGAAGATCCATGATCTTTTTGGGTTTCTTACCATATCGATGATTCATCTTGTAAGAAAGGATTGGCCAATCTTGATGATAGTATTTCCATCATGCCACTTAGCCTTTCCAAGAGGCTAGGGTTTGCTGAACTTCTCCCAAATGGCATGACCATACAACTCACAGATAATACTGTAACCCTCCCTTTGGGTATCATTGAAGATGTCCCTGTCAAGGTAGGAAAAGATTCCTATGTTCTGTGTGATTTTGTCATCATGGACATAAAGGAAGACACTAGATACCCTCTCATCTTTGGACATCCGTTCCTTGCCATTGCAAGAGCTCTGATTGATGTTGAAGTAGGAACCTTGTTGCTTAGACTAGGTAAAGAAACCCTCGAGTTCAAAGTTTTTGAAAGTATGCGAAAACCAAGCATGCAAGAAGAACTCTACTTGATTGAGTGCATAGAGTAGATGTCACTCCTCGTGCAAGAGGATTATGAACAAGAAGATCCGCTAGAAGTGGCTCTAACAAACCCATCTGCTGATGACTCCTTTGATAAACAAATAAAGGATTGTGTTCTCCAACTCAATACTGCCGAGGAAGATCCTGGAGCCAAAATTGAGGAACTCAAAGCTACAGATGTTACTGAAGAAACATGTGAGAAACCACAAGCTCCTAAAATGAAGCCCCTACCCAAAGGATTGAAATACGTGTTTCTAGATGAACTCAAGGTCTGCCCAGTCATCATAAATTCAGATCTAACAGTGGAACAACAAGATAAACTTTTTAAGGAATTAAAGGTAAGAAGAAAAGAAATCGGCTACGAGATGAATGACCTCACCCAGGTCAGTCAAGCACTATGCATGCATCAAATCCCCATGGTGGAAGATCAAAAGCCAACCATTGAACACCAAAGGAAACTTAATCCAAATATGAAAGAAGTTGTCTACCTTGAAGTTATAAAGTTGCTCAAGACAGGTATTATCTATCCGATCTCCGATTCACCATGGGTAAGCCCCGTGCATGTTGTGCCGAAGAAAGGTGGAACTACTGTGATTCAAAATGAAAATAATGAACTCATCCTCACTCAAATAGTCATAGGGTGGAGGATGCGTATTGATTATAGGAAGTTAAACAAGGCGACTTGAAAGGATCATTTCCCAATGCCTTTTCTTGATCAAGTCTTAGAACGGTTGGCTCATCAAGAATATTTCTATTATCTCAATGGTTACTCTAGTTTCTATCAAATTCCTATACATCCAGATGACCAAGAGAAAATGACTTTTACTTGCCCATTTGGAACATATGCCTTTAGAAGGATGTCGTTTAGTGTCTGTAATTCACCTGCAACTTTCCAATGTTGCATGGAAGCTATATTCGCTGGTCTCACTAAAACTATCATGGAAGTCTTTATGGATGATTTTTCCGTATATGGAGATTCATACGACTCGTTCCTGAAGAACCTCTCCCTTGTCCTCAAATAGTGTGAAGAAGCACATCTTGTGTTGAATTGGGAGAAGTGTCACTTTATGGTAAAAGAAGGCATTGTCCTTGGTCATAGAGTCAGCAGCCGAGGTATCGAGGTAGACAGAGTGAAAATTGAAGTGATTTCCAAACTCACCATCCCAGCAAGTGTAAGAGAAGTTCGTGCATTCCTAGGTAATGCAGGCTTTTATAGACGGTTTATAAAGGATTTCTCCAAGATAACCAATCCGATGACAAATTTGTTGCTAAAGGACACTGATTTCCATTTTGACAAAGAATGTGTGAGGAGTTTTGATAGCCTGAAATGTGCCCTTACAACAACATCCATCATCAGAGCTCCCAATTGGGATCACCCATTTGAAATTATGTGTGATTCCAATGATTACATTGTGGGGGTTGTCTTAGTCCAATGTATAGAAAGAAACATCATGTGATCTACTATGTATCGAAGACCCTCGATGAAGCTCAGAGGAACTATGCAACTACTGAGAAGGAACTCCTTGTAGTAGTGTATGCCTTTGACAAGTTCAGATCCTACCTCATAGGTTCAAAAGTCATTGTCTACACAGATCATGCAGCTATTAATTACCTCCTAGCAAAGAAAGATGCTAAACCTAGGTTAATTAGATGGATACTCCTATTGCAAGAATTTTATCTTGAGATAAGAGATAAGAAAGGTATAGAGAATGTTGTGGCAGACCACCTCAGTCGCATCCACACTCTAGATACCGAGAAGATCCTGATTAATGATTCTCTTCCGGATGACTAACTTATGAAAGTTTCAGAAGCTACCCCTTCATACTTGGATTATGTGAACTACCTTGATGCTGGTGTCATCCACCTTAAATGCACTGGGAATGCACTGAAGAAATTCATGCATGATGAGAAGTAGTACTACTGGGATGAGCCGTACCTTTTCAAGCTCTGTGTTGATGGTCTTTACAAATGTTGTATTGATGAGGAAGAAGCCCAACTTATTTTAGAGAAATGTCACTTAGGCCCAGTTGGAGGCCATATGCGTTCTAAGAAAATTGCCTTGAAGGTTTTGCAATGTGGTTTATTTTGGCCAAACATATCCAAATACTCCTATAACTTTGTTCTATCATGTGACAAATGTCAAAGAATAGGTAACATAACAAGGAGAGATGAGATGCCGCTAAAACTATGGCAAGAAGTAGAGATTTTTGATGTTTGGGGTGTGGACTACATGGGTTCATTCCCATCCTCACATGGATTTTCCTACATCCTAGTCGCGGTTGATTACGTTTCAAAATGGGTCAAAGCCATACCAACCATTACTAGCAATTCCAAACCTATCATCAAAATTTTCTAAGATATCATTTTCCCCAGATTCGGAGTCCCACACACTGTGATATCCGACGGAGGTTCTCATTTCTTAAAAAGAAGCTTTGAATCATTACTGAAGAAATATGGTGTAACAGATAAGGTAGCCTAACCCTACCACCCACAAACAAGTGGACACATAGAGGTTTCTAATCATCAACTCAAGGCTATTTTGGAAAAGACAGGTCGCAACCGAAAAGATTGGTCAGTGAAAATCAATGACGCATTATGGGCCTACCAAACCGCACTTTTAAAACTCCACTTAGAACTACACCATTTCAATTGATCTATGGGAAGTCATGCCACCTTCCTGTAGAACTCAAACACAAAGCATGGTGGGCAATAAAATAGCTGAATTTTGACATGAAGAAGGCTGGCCAAGCCAAGATTCTGCAACTCCAGGAGCTGGAAGAACTCCAGATTACAGCTTATGAGAATGCACGAATCTATAAAGAACACATGAAATTGTGGCACGATGGTCATCTGAAAAGAAAGGACATACAAGTGGGAGACCAAGTTCTATTGTTCAACTCAAGACTGAAGTTATTTCTAGGGAAACTCCATTCTCACTGGTCTAAACCTTAAATTGTCAAGAGCATGTACACACATGGTGCATTCTCTTTATAAAGTGAAAAGTCAGGCGAATTTGTGGCAAATGGTCAACGCTTGAAGAGATATTTCACCTCAGTCGACACAGGCACTAAAGCAATGTTGGAACTCACGAATCCAACATATCCATCATAAAGTTGAATGAATCAAGTCCAGCCATCGACGTAAAAAAAAGAGAAAGCTTTTCGTAAATCAAGTCATTATTTGGGAAGAGTACGATAAAGAGAATGACCTGGTGCACTGAATCGTAAATCAAGTTGCATTCTAATCTGAACTCTCTTCTACACTTCTTCTATCATCTTCATACCCCTCCATCCATAAAAAATAAAAAAATAGCCAAAATAGTGCTAAACCCTAAGTTTGGGGTGGCACATCACTTCCCTCTATATTCGCTTCTTCCATACCCCTCACAAATTAATAGGGGCATACCACCAAGAAAAGATGCCAAAGCGCACATAAAAAAATGCAATCTCGAGTCGAATAGAGGAGATATTTGCACAAAAAATGCAATAAATGAAATTGCAAATCCTATAATAAAAATCTTTATTCGAATAGAGGAGAGATTTATTTCTTCCTTCCATACCACCCTTCACTCCCTTTTCTACCTAAAGGCACAATAAATACCTCCACTACCCTGAAATACACCAGTGTCAGATCAGATGCACATTTGTTGTTCTGCGAGTATCTCTGAACTCTTACAAAACTCTTTGTCATGCTTGTTGTTGGAAAAAGTGAGGAGGAAGTGATGTTGGAAAGCAAACTCAAGAACGAAGAATTGGTAAGATGTGTTCAGTGGTCTCAGGAAGTTGAGATGCTTAATCATACTGAGCAGAAAAGAAACAATCGTGATGTGAAGAGGAGACAATCACAGGATCAGAAAGTATTCATTTGGCGACTGTTTCAGATTTTGTTTTACTCGAGGATGAGCAACATTTAAGTTTAGGGTGTTTTATGAATGCATATTCATCATAATATTCAGTCACCATCTTGGGCTCATTTTGACTCAATACTTCCGATTTCATCTCCTAAATCTTATAATATGCAAAATTGCTTAATTGATTCAATTATCAAGATTATTAACTGAGTTTATGTTGATTTTATGCAGGTCACGATAAGGTTCAACCATCAGATGGAACCCACCTCTATTTAACCTTAATACACCTTCAACATAATCATCATCACCCCTTACTTCATTCAACCTTTATCTCCATCATCCATCATCCAAATCAAACCCTAATAAGTGGGGCCCATCTTTCTCATCAACTGGAACTACCTTCACCAAAGATACTCTCATCCTTGGTCTTTACCAAATGGTCTTGACCAAATAGTCTTGACCAAATGGTCTTGACCAAATAGTCTTGATCAAACAGTTACATCCATTTAGTTTGGACATCTCTCGGTCTTAGCTATTCATCCGCACGGTCTTCAAACTGTGAGCCTTTCCACACCATTAGATCGTGGATCGATGCTTCTCGTTCACCTGCCTAAACAGTCTTGTGTTCCTTTTCTTTACATGGTTTTCTCCAACCGGTTTCCCTTCCATACGGTCTCAAGATTGTGTGAGGCCACACGGTCTCAAGACCGTGTGAAGCCTCACGGTCTCAAGACCATATGGGCAACTGTGACCGCCACCATCACCTACTGCATGGATCTCCTGCCAAGACCCGCAGTAAGACCACGAGGTTTGCTTTCAGTCCTCCGAGACAATTTGCATCTCCAAACTGCAAGATTGTTTAAACGATCAAAATGCGGAGACTGATCGGACGCAAGACCATTTGCCAAATACCGTATGGATGAGAGACCCTAGACCATTCGGAAGCCAAGATCATTAGGTGAAAAACCATTTGTTGAAGACAGCAGGACCGGTTGGAGTAGAAACCATGAAGGCTGGGTCTGTGAAGACTGATAGAAGTGAAGAGCCCTAGACCGATAGGGCAGCAAGAGAACGGTCTTGCAAGACCATTTGGATAGAGACCCAAACCGATAGGCTGAAGATCGTTTGGATGGAGACCGGGTGGTCACTGACTCAAGACCGTTTGGCCACTAAACGGTCTCCAAGACCGTTTGGACAAGAGTCCTAGACCGTTAAGAAGACTAAATGGTCTCCAAAACCATTAAAGCAAAACTATAAAAATTGTAGCTGGGTCTAAATCGTGAAGACCCCAACCAATGCCTATAAATAGGACCAGTAGGGTCCTCATTTGGGGCATCAGATTCGGGACGTCGCCAGGCTGCCCAAACGCAAGATTCGATCCAAATCCATCATCCACACTACTGTCACTTCACCTGCTCCTCTTGCTGTGAGCAAGGAGGTCAAGACAAGAAAGAAGGTAGAAAAGAAGATCTGCCTTAGTGGTTCTTCCTCCTCGTCCAGATCTGCCCCGACACGACGTAGAGGACCGCATCATCTTCACCGAGCTGCGACTACCTTCTGCATCATGCTCATGGCAGAATCTTCCCTCTCTCTTGTTCTTCTTGTTTCTCACATCATGAGCGAGTAGTTCCTTTTTGCTGGGGTGCGAGGACTAGCCCCGCTGCCCATACTTTCATGTTTTTTCATTTTAACATTCCAAAGCAATGTATGTAACTTTTCATTTCATTGTTAATTGTCGATGTTTTCTTGTAGACTGATCACCTACTTGCTTTTATCTTGTTCTTTCCTATGTTGCGAGAACTTCAATATGTAGGATAGAATGTTGATTAATGAGATTGACTCCCAAACTAGAAATAGAATGGGATTCCTTGAGGTCGTAAGTGTATGATCCATGAGGGATGAGCCATCTAGCCCACGTTGACGCTTCTGTGTGACTAACACCCGTATATGGAGCCTAAAACATCAGTTGGATATTTGTATCTTTGGAACCGTAAGTGTATGATCCAGATGGAGATGATAAATTTTATACCTAAGGTGATGCTTATGCGGACCTAAACATCCCTCCGGGAGGGTTCACAACAGTTCTATTTGGATATTTAGATCTTGCCTGGATGTTTGGTGAAGGGATGTGTTTGCATGGGTAGTGGTGGTGAAGCCCGATACCATCCCATCGATTCCATATCATTAATCTAGATCCAACTTTTAATCGTGCTCTTAACTTTCTTGCAATTAGTTTAATTAACCTCAAATCAACCAATCGTTCTAAATATTAGTCATAATTGAACTAGACTCGACTAACAATGATTCTTAAAAATGTTGTCCTTTAGGATTTGATCCTTAACTATACTGCGATAAGACCCGTATGCTTGCTGGTGGTATTATTGCATGAGGTTTTGGTAAAAGCTCAAGGATTTCAACCCTGAGTGAGTTTGTTAGTGCAATAATATTACATGTCAAGTGGGTGGCCTATTTATAGGTTTTGCCCATCGACCTAACCATATGAGCCATGTTCGTGGTAGGATCTTGGTTGAGGCTCCTTCTATAGTTGATCGAGGCTTGATCACGATTGAAGCTCGCTCCACAGTCGATCAAGGCTAGGCCTTAGTTGAGGCTTGAATGTGGTCAAAGCTCCCACAGTGGTCGGTCGAGGCATGACTTCAATCGAGGCTCTGATCGCGGTCGTGGTGTGTGAGTCTTAGTCTCATTCTATGGTCGATCGAGTCTTGATCTTGGTCGAGACTTGATCACGGTCGAAGCTTGCTCTGCAGTCGATAAAGGCTTGGCCTTGGTCGAGGCTTGATCGCGGCCGAAGCTTGCTCTGTGGTCAATCAAGGCTTGGCCTTGGTCGAGGCTTGATCGCGATCGACACTCCCACCACATTTAGTCGAGGCTTGATCTCTGTCAAGGCTCCAATTGTGGTCGTAAGCGAGTCTTAGGCCGTGACTAAAGGGAAGTGAGGCACCACAATCATGGGGTGTGGGGATGATTATGAGGGCTTTGACCGTAGTGGGGGGGTTCCTTAGTGGCTGATGAGCCGTAGTTGAGGTGCTAACCATGACCATTTCTTGGTATGACCCTGCAAAGGTGGAAGAGGTGTGCGATTGAGATTTTTTGTATAAAGTACTAAAACAAGCAGGAAAAGTCTATAAAAGGTATGTTAGGAGAGGCATAAAATACATGCAAAAAATACATAAAAGCGGAAGTTATCAACTCCAATAAACTTAGAATTGAGCATGTCCTCAGGCTAAGGGTAGGCCCAAAATCATAGAGAGAAGAGAAAAGTGCCGAGTTATCTCATTCTTACAACAAAAATCTTGTAGTATGTTCGTTCAATCCTAAAATCTCATTTCTCCCCCTTCATAACTAGAGTTGCACGAGTTTGAATTCTTGTCACTGCCTTTTGGTAGTAAAGGTCACTCCATCTCAATGACTTACCCCTTCCTGCGTTAGGTTGCTAGCCATACTGGTACAACATCTCCTTAAGGGGTATCTTTCACACTCTTCCTTTATTTTCAGTTGGCCCTATGCTGATGTGCTCGGGCAGGATTCAGGCTTTAAGTGTTTTCCTCTTCTCCTAAACTTCCCTGACCCACAAACTATCGTAAGGACAGTGTTTCCCCCATGGGCTCCTGATGTTAAGTCTGGTGGTTGCGTGAGGGTTGTTTAGGATTGTAGGTGGAAGAATTTGGCTTCAATATTCTGCTTACAGGCACGATATATCTGCATTTGTGAGTGCAGCAATACACTGACCGTGTGGGACCCTTTAGCATCTTTTGGTTACAATTCTCATTATATATTATATTTTTTCTTTTGTTTTGGCTTTTCATATCTCCTCTTAGGTTTGGGTGAGGGGGTTTCTATACGGTCTTTTGGGAAATCAAGCCTCTTTTTATCCCAAAGTGGAGATAATCAAACTCGAAAGGGGTAGTTGTTTCCTTCTCGAGAGAAGTGAGGATTTTTTTGTTTGAACCGTCAGGTTAGGGTGGTTGGTCGAGAGTATGGCTCGGTGAAGTCCTCCAGTTTCCAGGGGTTTCATAAGCTTAGGATTGTTATCCACACAATGTTTTACTGTAAGAATGAGATAAAACTGTATTTTTATGCTTCTTATTTTATTGTTATATGCATTTTTTGCTTGTTTATTACTCTCTAGAAATAGTATCATTAAAACAATTAGTAGGGCAATAGACAAATTCAAGGGCATCTAAGCAAAACTTTGACTCATAACAAAAATCCCTTAAAATATAAATTTCTCAGGTTGGCGAGAATGAGAAAATGAACAAGTAGAATATGTACAAGTAAATTTAATTTTTTTAATTTTTGAAAATTTGGGATGGAATTGTACCTATTACGCCTGTTTATGACTCCTCCCCAAACTGATCACTCACCCTGACTCGAGGAGTCAAAATTGGAGTTAGATGTATAAATGAGCTTTATTTATATCTCCTAATTGGTTTTGATGGCCTACTTTAACTTGAGGAGCATGTTGGCGTACACTCCATGTAGTGGGTGGTATTGCTCATATTGCATGCCCTCCACCTTTGTGTTCATCGTAGCTGACCATCCTAAATCGTGTGTCCAAAAGGAGCGGATTTGAAGTAGTCAGACTTTTAAATTACCCGACTCTTAGGCCCCCGCAACGATGACGGGGTCTGAAGTAGCGATCGGGGTCGAACCACAGGGACAAAGGTGGTAGTGTTAAGAACATGGAATCAACACATTACACTCCGGCAAGGGTAAGATGAGGATAAAGTTCCTGAAGCGTACAGCATGCCAAGATCGATAAAATAAAAGAGAACTATCTCCAACTGGAGTTACAAGGAGAAATTAAGGTTTTAAGCGTTTAACAATTTTTAGGATTTTAGTGCAACAGAAACAGAGGAGATAACACTATTTCTTTAGTAAGGGACGAAGGAGGAAAACTTCGGTATAACAAGAAGCAACAAGAACATCCATCACCTCTTCTCTCAAAGAGGGTACCTCTAACTAAGCACCAACACCTCTCTCGAGGTTGCTGGACTTGGTCAAAGTGGAATATAACTGGAGCAACTCCGATCCTGGGTACTCTCATACTCCCTGATCGGTCCAAACACTAGAGCTGCAACACCTCTCTCGAGGTTGTTACAACGGGAAACACGAATCGATAGCTAGTCAAAACATGATCCAAGCGTACAAGCTAGAGTTCAGATGCTAAGCAAGGTAATCATCCAATAAAAAGGAACCAAACATGAAGAAATGGACATGTCAACTCATCTAATTCCATTAGCATAATCATAATCAAAAAGGGTTTGGTTACATTACGTAAGTAAAGAAAGTAAATGACTGAAAAAGAAAAGATAAGTATCGCCTCCTTGATTTAGAAGAGCGACATGCAACAGTAGATCCCTAAGATTCCTCTAGCCTGATACCGGGAGGGAGCCTTGCCCGATACGCCTGTGTCGGGCGGCGTCCCCTGTCAGGCGACACGCCATGACGGGGAGACGTATCGTTTGAGGCGCTCATGCCTGATACGGTCGTATCGGGATGCTACCCTCTCGGGCGACACATCGTAACGGTGGATTCGTATCGGGCTCGGTATCGTGTCGGGTTAGAGACCACTTAGAGTATCAGATTACTCATATCGGGTGTCCTCGTTGGTCGATATCGAGTTGCTGCAGTGACTGGGACGGATTCTAAGTGAACCATTCCCGCCCTCTCGGGTCGGGGAAGTGCTCACCTAGTTTCGCCCGGTACACCTGTCGGACGCGACACGCTAGCTCCAGGTGCTTTCCCAAGTTAGCTTTTGCGAGATTCTGACCCGTACCATCGGAGTCGTGTAGCTGCTATTTATAGGCAGTGATTGGGAGAAGTTGTGGTTCTCCGAGCGTCATGTGTCCTCCATCAGCTCTATTATTGTGGCTTCAGGAATGCCCGATATGCATGTCGCCTGTCACAGAGGGTGTTGGGCTGTAAGCGTGTCGGGTGTCGTGATGAGTGGGCGCCTTCTGGTGGGTGACTTGTATCACGCGACACACTTCAGTAGTCGTGGCGAGTACAGCTCCCTGTCGGGTAGGTGGCGTATCGCCCGTCAGATCCTCCTTGTACAGCACACCCGTGTCACGCGTTAGTTGTATCGGGCTGCTGTATGTCGGGCAGTGAGTGTGTCAGCTGATTGGTAAGAGGGTCGATGCAGGTAGAACATGTTCATGGGTCGGGAAGGGCCTTTTTGCTGATAAATGAGTCGAAAAATGAGGAAAACTGTGTAAAAGATGATAAAATTGAGTTAAGAGCGTAGCGCGGCCTGTTTATTCAAAAACATGACAAAAAGGAGAGGAAAATAGTTTAAAAGGGCAGATTTGACAGCGAAATAAGGGCCAAAAAATCACAAAATTTGGTGTTATCAACTCCCCCAAACTTAGCATTTTTATTGTCCTCAATCAATCTTTAAACTTTGTTTTGTGATGCTTCTTCTTAACCGGTATGGTTTTCAGACCATGAGTTTGAGCAAACATTGAGATGTCTTGCAGAGAACACTGCCCGACCATGAACAACAAACTTTATTTTTCCCGCCTTATTTAAGCAAAATATTTCTCCACAGCTTTGGCGAGACTTGGGTGCATGATTTCAAAGTTAGCTTTCACACCAAACAACTTTTGGGAACAAAAAGTTGTGTGTTTGGGTAGGTTTAAGGATTTTTAGGTTTTTCTTGTTTCCCATCAGTCCATCCAGGTACGGGTCCGTTAGCGGGCGAGTGATCCTACAGTCCAAGTCAGTTGGATTTAGAGCAGTGATTTCACATCCTACGTACCACTGCCCCGGATCTACCATGCCTAAAGATGGGTAATTTTGGAACACAAGTGTGTATACATTTTTTTTTCATTGACACAACTCTCATGCTTCACTCTCATATGGATATTCTCTCTTTTGGGGATTTTGTTGGGTAAAGGAAAACAAGAGAAATTTTCTACTGTTTGGGCAACTTTTTCCTTCTGCATACACGTCTCTTAGCTGTTGCGAGATTATTTTTCGAAATTTTTGGCGTGGAAAGTCATAGTATTTTGTTGTTTGAGGCTTCATTATCAGAAAGACAAAACAAAACCTGCATCTCCTTGGACACATAGAAAACAAACTATCAAGAAGTCGTATCAGGTTTTTACTATACAATGTCTTTGTACATATATGTGGAGACAAAATAAGCAAAATTTTTGTAATTTTGTATGAGGCATGTATATTTATATGTACACATGTTATAGAAAAAGAATAGAAAGAACAAAAGGGATGAAGTTTGAAGTGCTTTTAGTACCTCCCTCACTGGTACATAGAACCCCCCCAAACTTACTCCACACTCTATCCCAGAGTTGTGAAGTAGATAAGGTAGGGTAATGCTAACTCAGTGAGGGTTAGCTAGTGAGCACGCCTTTTCCGGATAGAAGCTACTACACATATTCTCCTCATTTGCTGTGGTAGTCGATGTGGTGGAGCTGGTCAGGCGTCTCTTTATTTGATATCCATTCCAGCACGAAGATGCCGCAGTCGTTGGATAAAGGAATTTGTTGTGGACTGCGGTGGCAGAACTGAAGCTCGTGTCATTTGCTAGCTGTTGTCTCCAGGAAAGGTTGTATCAATGCCGCCACCTCCTTGTAGTATTTTCGTACTAGGCGCTCGAGGGGTGTCAACGCTATCGATGTACACTGCATGGGATGATCTTTGTTGTTGTCCGAGCTATTATAGAAGATTCCTTCTCGCTGGTAGTGTACATCGTCAGGAGTGTCCAGTAGTTGTAGTGCAGGATAGGTAGGAAGATTATGCATGGAACACTGCACTGCAACTCTTCCAAAAAGGTTTGCTTCGCTCCTGATTCATCGGCAAGGTAGATGTCATTGAACAACATTGGATGAGCTATGTATGCATGTTCAAACTTCTTCTGTAGTGTATGGATGTAGGCGGCTGCCACAGATATCGCCAAACATCCTCCTTCTTTTACCATGTCCCTCTAGTCCTCAACCGGGACTATGACACTGCCTATCTCGTAGATGACATCTACCGGGGTAGAGTCAGCTAACTTCATAAGAACTTCATTGACCTACTCCTGTGTGAGTGTAGAGCATAAGAAACAGTCAAAGTTGTTGATCATTTCTTCTGATGTTTCAGGCGAAGCGGGGTCTTCAATTCTGTGTACTTCCTGCAAAATTTCTAACCGCTTGCCTGCCGCGTAGATGTCTGCTTCTATCTCAGCTTCTTTCTCTAGAGTGTTGTTGGGTTGTGAAGATTCATCTGCATGATCACTGTCCAGTAGCCTCTCTGGTACCCCTGCATCTTGGAAGTAGCGCTTATCTTTTATCAGCAGCAAAGAGTAGGTGCTCCTGATATGGAAGAAGTTTTGGCCCTAGAGATGCCTTATGTATCCGAATATGTTGAGAAGCTCCATGGCACGCAAGACGATAAAGGTGTTGTTTCCACTTCCCTCTTCTACTTGGACGGGGAAGTCACTGATAGAGAAGAAGTTCCAAACACTGCTATGATGTAGGACTCCTTGCTTGATGGCTCGAAGAAGACACAGCGGTAGAAGCCTGAGATGTTTGTCCTCCGAGCGACTAAAAATAAGTCCTGAGTGTGGCACCTCCTTGTTGCAGCAGCTGAGGAGCTGGACGTCATGGTTCCGGAGGTCTACCACACACAGGAACCACATGTTGCGGTGCTTCTATGGGACCAACACGATGTCCGTGTTGTGCTCTTCGATGTGTCGCAGCATGTTGGCCACCGCGATGGAGTCTGACACTCCCATCATTAATCTTCTTGCCAAGGTCAGGGTGGCATTATATATTGTTTGCCGACCTATCCTGGTGCTGATATTCTCTATTATTGCACCCTCTAGGACCCTGAACAACCTCTTTGCGACGATGGTTGGTGAGCAGAACATACTTCTAAGTGCTCCCCGTCGTACGGAGAAGTAGTCGTCATTCCAGACAATGTCTTCTTCATCTGCCTGCAACCTCAGGACCTTGTTCAGTAGTTTCTGGTCCTTGATCGACAGGTATCTGATGACCCTTCTGTCGAAGTCGACCATCTCGAAGGAAGGTATCTCCGACGGCGCAAGGAATTCACCTGTCGTTGAGCTTCTTCCTATGGGGGGTGTCTTTCATTGGCGGCACAGATGTCCCCCCCTCTCCCTCAGATTCGTTAGAGGAGTCCTCCCTGACGCTGATTGCTTCATTGTTATCCTCAGCTTCATCTTGGGGGACTGAGGGAGCTGCTTCTTCCAAACCGCGGGAGCTCGCCTATCCTGCTGGAGCTCTGTTGGCTGACCTTTGTGGCGTCCCTTCCTCGGGCATTGGGGATGGCCCGCTGGATGAGGAAGTGGGCGACGATCTTGGCAAGGATGCTGACGAGAAGGGTTGAGAGCCTGAGCCAGGAGGTGACAGAGATCTCCTCGGCTGCCTTGGACGTAGGTGATCGTCCCTCCTGTTCATCCTCTCCCCGATCACGTTGAGGCGTTGGAGGGCCTGCTGCAGTGTGGCGTTGAGTGCCTCTAGTTGGCCGGGGAGGCCAACTAGAGTCAACAGTTGCCGCTCTTGGCTATTCAGCCTCTGCTGGAAAATAGAAAACTTGCGGGTTAGTGAAGTAAATATAGCCGAATGGCTTTCTGTTACCTCCAGCAAGTGATCGAGTTCGTGCCCCATCATCTTCCCGAGCGACGGAGGGGCTCCTGCAGATCTCCCTCTCATCCTCGTGACACTTATCTTGCGTGAGGGTCTACTCGACGAGGTAGAATCTATCTCGATTGTTCATGAGGTAGTTGCTACTGGGCGAGGCGTAAGTGCTTTTCGGTTGTCCCTGCCTCACCCCTTGTTGTGATGGAGAAGGTCGCGGTGTTGGTGGCTGTTGCTCCACCTCTGCATTGTTGGAGACCTCCTCTGCAGCTGCCATAGGAGACACTGGCAGTGGTGTCGGCGTAAGGTGTGTAGCTCCGAGCTCCATCTCGAGGATCTCGACGAGCACCCCATTACTGGCATCCGACTGTGCTTCTTCTTCTGCCACTAAGGGCACCACAGAAGTTTCGAGAGCTGCAGCTGTCTCTTCCGTGGCAGCTTCCGTGGGGGCTAGGGCGGTTGTCTCAGTCCCGGTTGCCACGACGACCTCAACGATCATCGATACTTCTTCATCCATGGTAGATATTGTCGTGATCGTGGCTGGGATAGTAGGAGCGGTGACAGCTCTATCAATAACTATCGTCGGTGGCTCTGGAGCAGTGGACGGCTAGGAAGGAATTGTGGAAGATTTGTCCTGCCGAGTGTCAAGAGGAATTGGTTCTCTTCTTGCAGCCGCCCTCTCTTGTATACTGGTGGTGGCGGCATAAGCACTTTCGACTGCCACTGCTTTGATCTATGCGTTGGTGAAGACTAGCTTTTCTACGTCGTAGTTGGCACAGCTAGGAAGCGGAAGGAGGGTGCTTGTTCTCGCGAATTTGTAGAAGTAGCTTCGCCCCTCCTTCTTGATGATGCTGGCTCTCATGAGGAACTTAAGTTCGATCTTCTCGTCGCCCCTTGTCCTTGAGAGACTGCACAGATCCCGTGGGTACCCTAACCCGACCACAATCAAATTGATGATGCCACCCATGCAATACTCCTTGGTGGCATCCTTTATTGGATGTAGCCTATTCAGCAAGAAACATCCCAGGTTGATCATATTGCCCTCAATCATGTGCCACATGATATGGAGTTCTTCAGTGTAGATGTTTCTTGATTCATTCTTGCTGAAGAGCAGGCACGCCACAAGCTTGTGCACTATTCTCCAAAAGCAGGAGTGCACCGCCGCCACCTTGCTTCCCAGCTTGAATGATGACTCACCGGTCAGCTTCCTCCAGAGCTCCACGGGGTTGAACCCGTCTCCTTCGGTGATCCTTGCACCGTTGTTAAGCAGTTCCTTCTCCTCCTCACTGGAAGAGAAGATCTCGTTGAGCAGCTTCTTGGGGATGGTGTGCTCGGCATTGTATATCCGCCCCTATAGTCTGTCTGCTCCACCATATTCTTCTATTTCCTTAGGTTTATTCTGCACCCAGCGGAGAGACGACATGAACTCCCTGGTGAGTTCAGTGTAGGAGGTGAAGTGGCTGAGGCAGATCTTCCGCAGCCCTACTGCTTTTCTAGTCTGTCAAAAATGCCTAGCTGAAGGAAGGACGACTGGTGGCAGAATCTACTCGGCCTGTAGAGTTTTGTTGCCAATTCTGAGTACTGGCGCCCATGCTCGTTTTCTCTGGGCATGAACCTGCCTGGCGTATAATTCAAAGACTTTGTTGCTGTTGTTGGAGCCGGTACTTCTTCCGTCGTTGGTCTCTTTTTAGCCGTGGATGGCCCAGCTGCCTTGGGGTTTGGGCGTTTCTGTCCGACGGTTGTAGTTTCAGCTGTGGCCTCGGTGTCAATCCTTCGACCGTGTTTGTCAACTTGAATGACAGTTTGCTTTGTACGGGCCATATCTGTTATCATAGGACAAGTTTATTAAGCATTTAAATGTTCAACCTTACCCGATATCCGGTAGGTAAAAACTTAAAGTCGATATCGGTGTCTAGAAGGAAAACTGATTGCACGATAAGCTAAGTTTGGCCCAATACAAAAATGACCCGACACCACCGTATCGGGCTTCAAAACTGAGCCATATGATGCTTGCCCGATATGGTCGTGTCGGGTAATACGAAGTTTGGCTAAAAAAATCACATAGGTTCATCTTGAGACACCGAGCGTTATTTCGAATGGATATCATGCGCGATACAAGACACGATTATCGCCCGTTAGGAGAAATACGTGAGGCGATACAAGATTGGGCGACAAGGATGTTATGTCCATTGCCCGATACGACTAAAGATCAAGGTGGGCGACACGGCCACGCGATGCGAAGCAAAACCAAACTGAGCGACACAGGTCTAGCCCGATATAAGGTATCGGGCAAGCGCACGTTAAAGATGTGTCGCGCGACACGGTCAAAAGTAACGCAGCCGACACAAATGTATGTCGGGCGATATAAGGAAATTAGCTAAAGTCGTGAGTCTGATACAAAAGTGCGCGACATGATGTTCGTGTCGGGCAAGCCAAACGATACGGTTGTCAGGTTATACCTTTGCTATATGACATTATTTTGCATGACATGAGAGCAGAAGCTAGGTTGCACGACACGATAGCAATGAAAGAAGTTACAACACGATACAGGAGTAGGTGAAAAGTAAATATAGTAGCCCGACACATTTAAACCTCTATACTATATATAGAAACCTAGATCGGGGGTAAAACGGGTAAAATAGGGGTACGTGTCAGGCGATGAGACAAATCATTCCCGAGATGAGCAGTCCCATCCGTCAAATCAAGGGCTATTACTCCTGCCACCCGATACGGTTGCTTGATGCTCGGCGGTATCGTCCGACACAGCTTATTACTAAGGTGTGTTGCCCGATACGCCAGCCGATAAGGGCATGTCTTGCGTGCTGCCTGAGTCTTTTGCACGATACGGGTAGGGAACAAGGTATCCTTGCCCGATACAAGGCTTTTTGAACAATATTCTTGATGAAAAACCAAAAATAAAGCGAAGGAAAAAAAAGCAATTGATGGGTAAAACGTCATGGGCCTAAGGTGAAGTTCCCGACCTTAGATAGAATTACTCATCAATGCTCATAAAACAGAGTGGTGGCCCATAAAACAGAAGAGTCAGGGCATGTGACGCATGCACTGACTCGGGCCTTATTACAATCATAATGTTCATAATGTTTTTCTTGTAGGAAAGGAAATAACGTCCTATTCTAAGAAAAGTAAAACTCAGGCTGCCTCTCGAGGAACGTTGTAGTTAGCGTCGTCGGCTCGACAACTTCAGATACTTTACTTCACGTCTTCAGCTACTTCCACATCTTGCAAACTTATCTCTGTTCTTCTCACAAACGCTTCATCTTCATCGAATCTTTTTACTTTGTGCCCGTTTACTGGAAAAACTTTGGATGGATCTTCTTTATCATATAGCTCCATCACCCCTGATGGATATATCTTTGCTACGGTGAAGGGTCTGGACCACCTTGTTTGCAGCTTACCTGGAAAAAGACGAATGGAGGATTTAAATAATAAAACTTTGACACCTTCACTTGCATCCTTCTTCCTCAGGTGGGCATCATGCCACACCTTGGTCCTCTACTTATAGATCCGTGCATTCTTGTAGGCATGCATTCTCAATCCTTCGAGTTCCTATAGCTGCAGATATCTCTTCTCTCCTGCCTTCTCCAGATCCATATTCAAGAACTTAATAGCCCAAAGAGCTTTGTGTTCAAGCTCTAAGGGTAGATGACAGGATTTCCCATAAATCAATTTGTAAGGGGTAGTTCCAATGGGTGCTTTATATGCAGTTCTGTAGGCCCAAAGGGCGTCATCAGGCTTCATTGACCAATCTTTCCTCGTACGGCTGACAGTCTTCTCTAAAATCTTCTTGATGTGTCTATTTGAAACCTCCACCTGCCTAGAAGTTTGTGGGTGGTAGGGCGTAGCGACCTTGTGTTTAAACCCCATACTTTTGCAGGAGCGCTTCAAACTATTTTTCCCTGAAATGCGATCCACCGTCACTTATCATAGTATGAGGTACTCCGAAGCGAGGGAAGATAGTCTTCTCAAACAACTTGATCAGTGATTTTGAGTCGCAAGTCTGGGTGGCAATAGCTTCCACCCATTTAGACACATAATCCACCACGATTAAAATGTATTGATATCCTTTTAATGGGGGAAATGGACCCATATAGTCAATACCTCATACATCAAAGATCTCGACTTTGACCCAATTGGCCATAGGCATCTCATTTCTTCTTCCAATGTTTCTCGTCGATTGACATTCTTTACAAACTTTTACATAATTTGCAGTGTCCTTGAACAAGGAGGGCCAGTAAAAACCCGATTGAAGCACCTTGGTGGAGGTCCTCTCACTCCCCAGGTGTCCTCCATATGGAGAGGCATGGCATTCTTTCAGGATGTTTGGGACTTCTTCTTCGAGAATACATCTTCTGTACAGGTTATCTGCGCATCTTCTAAAGAGGAGAGGGTTGTCCCAGTAGTAGTTCCTTACATCCAAAAAGAGCTTTTTCTTTTGATTATAGGTTATATCAGGAGGCAACTCTCCACAGGCAAGATAATTACAGATATCTGCAAACCAAGGCAAATTCTCATCTTTGGTTTCAACCATCAGCAAGGCTTCATCAACATAGTTGTCGTTAATAGGTGGTTCCTTCTGCCCTTCCACCATGATCCTTGATAAGTGGTCAGCGACCACATTCTCCACACCCTTCTTATCAACGATCTCATGGTCGAACTCCTGAAGTAACAAAGCCCACCTTAACAGCCTGGGCTTGGTATCCTTCTTATGCATGAGATATCTTATTGCCCCATGGTCTGTGTAGACCTTCACCTTTGTACCGATAAGATAGGATCTGAACTTGTCAAAAGCAAAGACTATCGTGAGCATCTCCATTTATGTATTCGTATAATTCACCTGAGCTTCATCCAGAGTACGACTGGCATAGCAAATGACGTGGTGCCTTTTGTCCTTTTTCTGTCCCAGGACTGCTCCTACAGCATAGTCACTGGCGTCACACATAAGCTCGAAAGGTAGCTCCCAGTCTGGAGCTCGAAGGATAGGCGGTGATACAATGGCATCTTTTAAGGCCTGAAAAGCAATTAGACAATCGTCAGAGAAATTGAATTCAACATCCTTTACCAGAAGGTTGGACAACGGTTTTAAGATCTTTGAGAATTCTTTTATAAATCTTCGGTAGTAGCCGGCGTGCCCGAGGAAACTCCTCACTCCTGTTACAGACTTCGGTGGAGGAAGTTTAGATATGGCTTCAACCTTGCTAACGTCTACCTCGATGCCACGCCTCGAGACTTTATGCCCTAGCACAATACCTTCTCGTTCCATAAAGTGGCACTTCTCCTAGTTCAAGACCAAACTCTTTTCCTCATAGCGTTGCAAGACCAGAGACATGTTTTTCAGGCAGGCATCAAAGTCCTTTCCATAGACAGAAAAGTCATCCATGAAAATTTCCAAGATGCCTTCCAGAAAATCTGAAAACATCGATATCATGCAATGCTGAAACGTTGTGGGAGCATTGCACAAGCCAAAAGGAATTCTTCTAAAGGCATAGGTGCCATAGAGACAGGTAAAAGTAGTTTTCTCCTGGTCGTCTGGCAAGATGGGAACTTGATAAAACCCTGAAAAACCATCCAAGAAATAGAAAAAGTCATGATGTGCTAATCTTTCCAGAACTTGATCAATGAAAGGAAGCAGATAATGATCTTTTTTCGTGGCTTGGTTCAATTTTCGGTAGTCAATACACATCCTCCATCCCGTGACGGTCTGAACCACCGCTTCATCACCTTTATCTCCTTTAACCACTGTTATACCTCCTTTCTTTGGTACCACGTGGATCGGGCTCACCCAGTTACTGTCACTGATCGGGTAAATGATCCCTGCATCCCTCAGTTTGATTACTTCTTTCTTCACAACTTCTTTTAGCATCTGGTTCAATTTTCTCTGGGGTTGAGCCAGAGGCTTAGCATATTCTTCCAAATTAATGTGATGCATACATAATGCAGGGCTAAGGCCTTTGATATCCTCTACCGAGTATCCTATAGCCTTTCTGTGGAGTCTCAACTCCCCAACAAGTTTTTCCAATTGATCTTTCATAAGATGGGCATAAACGATGACAGGATTTCTCTTTTCTTGATCTAGAAATTCATACCTTAACCCTTCATGTAGCTGTTTCAACTCAGGTTTAACCTTGGGTGCCTCCTCTAGAGAGGCAAACTTAACTGTTTCTATTACCTCTTCCTTGTCGCTCAGATCTTCATCAGACTGATTAAGATAGTTGAGAAACTCGAAAACTTCTGGATTTTCAGAATCCTCAGCATCAGAATCTTGATTGCTTAATGCTCTCACTAGCGGGTCTACCATTACGATATCCTCTTCCATCTCTTCACAAAAATGGTTGTAGCTTTCAACAAAGTAATCAGATTCTAGTAGGGAGGGTCCCTTCATAGCATCCTTTACTTTGAAATCTAAGTGGTCGTCTCCGACCCTTAAGAGTAATTATCCCCTTGGCAACATCAATCAAAGCTCTTCCTGTAGCCAAGAAGGGGCGTCCAAAGATGATAGGACATCTAGGGTCCTCCACAGTATCAATGACCACAATGTCGCAAGGAATGAAGAAACTTCCAACACGGATTGGCACATCCTCCACAACTCCTACAAGTCTCTTGAAAGAATGGTCTGCCAATTCAATCCTCATGTTGGTCTTGACCATATCCATCAAACCTAAACACTGCGTGAGGCTTAGGGGCATAAGGCTAATGCTAGCCCCTAAATCAACAAGACCTTTTCGCTCAACATTATCTCCAACAACAAAAGGAATGGTGAAAGCCCCTGGATCCTTCTTCTTGTTGGGTAAATCTGCTTTGACAAAAGTAGAACACATACTAGCTAGATGCACGTTCTTGATTCTTCCTCCTCTTTTGTTTTTGGTGATCAAATCTTTGAAAAACTTAGCGTAGGTCGGCATTTCATCTAAAGCATCCAGAAAAGGTACTTCGAGGTGAAGTTTCTTTACTGACTCCATAAACTTCTCGTAACGCTTTTTAATATGTGCCTTTATCAGTTTGTAAGGGAAAGGCAACTTAGGAGATTAAGGACTTCTCTTACCAAATAGTTCCTCAATGGATCTTGGTTCTGGTTCCCTAACATGAGCTTGTTGATTGTCTTCTTCTACGAGATTATCTGTCATAGTCCTCGATTCAGATTCCTCGGGTCTGGCTTCTTCAGGGCGTTCTACTATCTTTCCTGATCTTAGCACCGCCATTTTAGAAGATTTAGTGTTGGAGGGTATCTTACCCGAGGGGTTCTTTATCAACTCGGCCATCTGGGCCAACTGCTGTTCGATTTGGCGTTGGTGAGTCTGCATGTCCGCCATCTGAACCTGCATCGTGTTCAGAACTCTTGAATTTGACAGTGCGCTTTGCGCCAGTTGGTTGTTGATAGTATCTTGTCTTTTGACAAAATCAAACAATTGACCCACCAAATCTGGTTGGTTCGAATTCTAGTCCTGGCTTTGCTCCTTAGCTTGACCCTGGCTGTGACTAGGGTTAGCCGCTTGGTGACTTTGGTACTTTCCTTGTCCTTGGAAGTTTGCCTTGTTCGATTGGAAAGAGGTAGTTCTGGTGAAGTGACCTTGTCCCCCTCTTTTCTCAAAACCTTGGGGTTGCTTGGTGGGGTTATTTAGCTGATGCGAGTTTTCGGCCGCATCCTTGTTGCCATAGTTAAAACCAGGGTGATCCGGTCTCTTGAAGTTGATAAAAGAGACGTTCTCGGCTTCCTCTGGCTCAGATTCACTTTTAGTTGACTCGTCAGGTCGGGTGTAAACACATTTATCAACCCCGTGCCCACCTTCTCCGTAGGTGACACATTTCATAACTTTCTCAACCTGTTTCATCCCTTTTCCACCTGATTCTTTCAATTTTCTGACATCAGTGGCTATTTTCTAAAACTGAGTGGTGATAGCTTCCAGAGCTTTGGATTCGATGGAGGGCCCTTCTCTATCGGCCTTCTTAGCATGTCCTCTATCAGATTTGTCATAGTCAGTGTCAGCTTGTAGTTCGGCCATGTTCTCGATGATCTTTTTGGATCTGCTGGGCTTCTTCCCCAGAAAGTCGCTGCCTGCAGTTGCATTCAGTGAAACCCTCTCTTCAGGGGTCAGACCATTGTAAAAGGTGGTTATCAGAAAACCCTTCTTGTAATTGTGATGAGGGCAGTCCCTCTGATACTCTTGATACCGTTCCCAGGCTTCGTGTAGATTCTCATTTGGCTTTTGCATAAATGACGTGATTCTCTCTCTAATCCTAACAGTTTTCTCTGTAGGGTAAAACTTGTTTACAAAAGCATCCTCCAGCACATTCCATCCATTTAGCGCCAGGTGCGGTAGCCCGAGGTACCAGGATAAAGCCTTGTCCTCTAGAGAAAAGATGAAGCCCTTGCAATATATGACTTCTTGGGGAACTCCCCGCATCTTAACGGTATCACAGATGTTCTTGAAGGCATCTAGATTATGGTAAAGGTATCATTCTTCAAACTCCCTCTGAAGCTCTTGTTCTGGATCATAGAAATGACAGATGGTTTTAGCTCAAAGTTGGTTTCATTGAACCTTGGGATGACAACGGGGCATCTTGAATTATTGGCCTTTGTGGCAGCTAACTCCGTGAGGGTCTTTTCTTCTTTGTTAGAATCTTCCCTGTCACTGTCTCCCTGGTTCTGCCCCTGGTTATGTTGGTTTCTTCTGTGTCTTCAGTGATGACGACGTCTCTCATGGCGATGGTCATCCTCAAATTATTCTGTTTCAGGATCTTCATGTTGATGGTTGCCGTCATAATGGTCATTGTCTTCATGCGGAGGCGAGTGAGGTCTAACTCTCACGTGTTGCTCACCCTCTAAAAGAGGTGGTTTGACGCGAGGTGGCATGTCTAGTGGTGTCAGTGCTCAAATGAGAAGAATGCTTCTTTCCTGAGTACGTGAATAGAACGTATAATCAAGTTAGAAAACTTGTATTAATAAAACAAACTACTCTATACTCATTTCAGGTTATAAGATCTAAAAGGAAAAACTGTTGTCAAGCTCATTTCTAAGCTTGAGGCACAGGAGTGTAGTTAGTGGATTCGAGTTCGTTAACAGTACCATTTTGCCTTTGTCCCCGACAACGGCGCCAAAAAGTTGACTGGCCTAAATCGTGCGTCCAAAAGGAGCAGATTTGAAGTAGTCGGACTTTTAAATTACCCGACTCTTAGGCCTCCGCAACGATGATGGGGTCCGATGTAGCAATCAGGGTCAAACCACAGGGATAAGGGTGGTAGTGTTAAGAACCCGGAATCAACCCATTACACTTCGACAAGGGTAAGATGAGGATAAAGTTCCTGAAGGGAACAACAGGCCAAGATCGATAAAATAAAAGAGAACTATCTCCAACTGGAGTTATAAAGAGAAATTAAGGTTTTAAGCGTTTATCAATTTTTAGGGTTTTAGTGCAATAGAAACATAGGAAATAACACTATTGCTTTAGTAAGGGACGAAGGAGGAAAACTTCGATATAACAAGAGGCAGCAGGAACATCCAGTACCCCTTCTCTCAAAGAGGGTACCTCTAACTAAGCACCAACACCTCTCTCGAGGTTGCTGGACTTGGTTAGAGTGGAAGATACCTGGAGCAACTCCGATCCTGGGTACTCTCGTACTCCCTGATCGGTCCAAACACTAGAGCTCCAACACCTCTCTCGAGGTTGCTGCAGCGGGAAACACGAATCGATAGCTAGTCAAAACATGATCCAAGCATACAAGCTAGAGTTCAGATGCTAAGCAAGGTAATAATCCAACAAAAAGGAACCAAACATGAAGCAACGGACATGTCAACTCATCTAATTCCATTAGCATAATCATAATAAAAAAAGGGTTTGGTTACATTGCATAAGTAAAGAAAGTAAATGACTGAAAAAGAAAAGATAGGTATCGCCTCCTTGATTTAGAAGAGCGACATGCAGCAGCAGATCCCTAAAATTCCTCTAGTCCGATACCGAGCGGGAGCCTTGCCCGATACGCCTGTGTCGGGTGGCATCCCCTGTCGGGCGACACGCCATGTCGGGCGCTCATGTCCAATACGGTCGTGTCGGGATGCTACCCTCTCAGGTGACACATCGTAACGGTGGATTCGTATCGGGCTCGGTATCGTGTCAGGCTAGAGACCACTTAGAGTATCAGATTACTCATATCAGGTGTCCTCGTTGGTCGATATCGGACTGCTACGGTGACCGAGACGGATTCTAAGTGAACCATTCCCGCCCTCTCGGGTCAGGGAAGTGCTCACCTAGTATCACCTGGTACACCTCTGGGACGTGACACGCTAGCTCCAGGTGCTTTCCCATCAGAGTCATGTAGATGCTATTTATAGGCAGCAGTTGGGAGAAGTTGTGGTTCTCCGGGCACCACGTGTCCTCCATCATCTCTATTATTGTGGCTTCAGGGATGCCCGATATGCGTGTCGCCCGACACAGAGGGTGTCGGGTTGTAAGCGTGTCAGGTGTCGTGACGTGTGGGCGCTTGTCGGTGGGTGGCTTGTATCACGCGACACACTTCAGTAGTCATGGCGAGTACAGCTCCCTGTCGGGTAGGTGGTGTATCGCCTGTCAGATCCTCCTTGTGCGGCACACCCGTGTCGCACGGTAGCTATATCGGGTTGCTGTATGTCGGGCAGTGAGTGTGTCGGCCGACTGGTAAGAGGGCCGATGCAGGTAGAACACGTTTATGGGCCGGGACGGGCCTTTTTGTTGATAAATGAGTCAAAAAATGAGGAAAATTGTGCAAAAGATGATAAAATTGAGTTAAGAGCGTAGAGCGGCCTGTTTATTCAAAAACATGACAAAAAGGAGAGGAAAACAATTTAAAAGGGTAGATTTGACAGCAAAATAAGGGCCAAAACATCACAAAATTTGGTGTTATCAGTAGCTAGGGCCATAATCTAGGCCATACAATAGAAGTCGCAGTCGTTTGATAGAGGCACCTACTGAGGGCTTTTGTGGAAGAACTGCGTCTTCTTGAAGTCTTTTCCTGCTTTATGCTTTTACCCTTTTCCGTGAATCTTGAGCATCCCTATAATTTCCTCAGCGCATGTGACTGCATTTTCTTCTATAGGTGTCTTTGCAGTAGTCATGTTTGTTCTTTTGTTCAGTATGAAGGCTACATCTGAGAAGTTGTAAAGTATAGCAGTCCTTGAAATGACATTGACTACTAACAAAGTACAATGGCTATCATGTAGAATAGGCAAGAATATGTAGTCTAAAAGAGATGTCCCCAGACATTGTTATAGGCATTCCTTTTCCCCTGACCTTTTATCTTTTAGGATGTCATCCACCAGAAGAAATTAGTCCATGTATATATTTATCATGTTGTCGTTTAGCAGAGCTTGGTAAGCTGACATGGTGTTGACTGAGAGGTACCCTCTTATTTTCAATGTATCTCGAAGGTCATCCTTCACCATGCAGATGCCATCCCTTTCAAAGATCGCCTCTGCTGGAGTGTTATCTTCCTTCAAAGATTTCATTATTAAATGCATGGATTCTAGTGGTAGGCTCTGCAAGCTCCACCTGTCAAAATCTTTGAAGGTTGGCACTATTTTCCCAGTCGACCTATCGAGTTTAATCTCAGGCAGATCATCTTCCTTTATTTCTCCTTCTTCTGGATAGCTCGCTAGAGGTTGTTTGTCCTTCTCTTCTGCCACTGGAGGCTTCTTGGGCTCATCACCAAGTTTTCTTTTTGCTCTATCTGGAGTGTCGACTGTCCAGCCCTCCTTCCATGCTTCCTCTCTAGTGGTATCTGCAGGATCGATCCACAGGGTCTTAAGTTTGTCTCTCCATGTTTTCTTTTTAGGGAGAGGGATTTCTTGTTGAAGCCACTGTGGCACTACATCTAAAGGCATCACCAGGTCATTGAAGAAGTGGTGATCGTATATAACCTCCATTGCATAGATTCCATGCAACCCATGCAAATCTTCCATGCAGAGGTCTTCCAACGGGACTCCCTTATTGACGGCTTCCATCATTCAGAGCACTATAAAGGTTCAGTCCCCTAATCCAACCTTTTCTTGGGGAACCTTTTTGCAGATGGAGCATTGCTTCCACATCCCCTTATGTTTTTTGTCTGCCATTTGTATATCACTTTGCAGACGCAGTGGCACCTTCAAGATATCCCTTGCTTCCTTATTTTTGTAGACCGGGGAGGTTCTGTCCATCTTAGTTGTGCAGTAGTTGAACACTGTTGCTTGTCTCTCGTAGAAGTTGATGACAATCAATGTCCAATTCTTTACAGTCCTTATGGGCAAGACCACAAATTTTGTTTTTTCCCTTCTTAGTGCATGTTGTAGCTCTATCACATCAACAACTTTGTCATTGTTATCGAATAGGAGCCCTGCTAGATGTGTGGTGTCGTTGAATTTGGTTGCACTTTATCAGGATGTAAGAACTCTTCAAGAAGAATGGCACATAGTACTTTGAATAGCTTCTTATGTACGCATGCTTATTTTAGGAAAATCCCTCTAAAGTGATCTCTGTTAAGCGACTTGCCCTTATTGTAATAGACAATATCAGTTTCGGACATGTTTCCATCTAGTATGTCTACCAGGATATAGACTGTATGTTATCCTTGATAATGTGGTCATATCCATACCCACCATCTTGCCATCTTGTAGGGTAGAGGAGAAGCCACACCTAATTTTACTTCATTGACTGGGATTCTCTGCTTTCTGACTGACTCATTTGTGAAGAAAGAGGCAAGCCCACCTTCCTCATCTTCTGAGATTCCGTCTTCTGCTGCCTGTGTTTCTATGGGTGGTGCTTCTATGGTAGGAGGTTGAACCCTTGTTTCTTTCAGTGTTTGGGTTGTTGCCTTTCCTTCATCATCATGGATACCTCTGTAGTTATGTCTTTTACTGGATGATTCATTTCTGACGGTTGCTCTAGTTCTGCATCATTTACTGTAGCTAACATCAAGGCCATTTTTCCGTCATAAAAGGAATCATCCTATTCATACTACTCTGGATATTTAAGGAAGTCATTGTAGATATCCATCTTGAACGTGAGGTCATCTAAGAATTTGTTGAGATCTCTTATTTCTTATGATGTGAGACCTTCAGTCGCGATGCTTTCTGCTCTGGTGATGAAAACATGTTTGGGGTCCTTTGGAACAACCTTATCTTCTTCTCGGTTGTTATTTAAGTCGAAAGCCCTTGACAACATATTTGTTTTCTTTATTTTGTTGTCCTGGAAAGTTTCTGACTGTGGCGGTGCTTGTTTTGCATGTGGTTCTACCCTTGGGGAAGTCTTCACATTGGCACTTTTGTCTTTCAATGCTGCTCCTACATCGATTCTTCCCATGTCATCATCGTCTTTGTGTGGGCTCGAGGAAGCATGTGATGTTGAAGGGCTTGTTAGATGCTTTGTCTTCTTTCTTTGTCACCAACCATTTATTTCTTGGCATTCAACATCTAGCTACTGACGTTCTTCATCTAGGGGCTGACACTCCTTCTTTAGGTCATCCAATGCTTCCTCATACCCCCTCCAAATTAGCTCCTTGTCTGCTCTCATGGCGTTTTTGTCCTTCTTGAGGTATGTCATCTCCTCAGTTAGTCTTGAGTGTTCATTACCCCTTGCATGAATTGGGGAAGAGCCTCAGTTGTCTCGTTTAAATTTTTTACGTGCGTAGTTAGTGAACACAGGCTAGAGGCAATACTCAAATTTAATTCAGAAGTTTGTTGCATGTGTTTCCACATAGCATCAAACTTATTTCCCTGTACATCACTAAACGTGTGCGGGCAGAGTTGTGGCTGCTCCACTGGTGTTGTGGATGCTATGGGCTCCTTCAATCGTGGAGTCGGCTTGCTTCTTGTTGGGTCATCTTGCACCACTGGGCTAGAAATACTCACCTCTAGTTGCCCCAAAACTTGTATGATCACCTTCGATATCATGGGGTCGGGTACAACCTCGGGGTCCTTGCATGCTTGGTTGGTTTCTTGTTCGATATCAACATATTGTTCCTTCATTGTAGCTTTACAACATGCATGGTCACCTTTTTCTATTATTTTGACTTCAGGATGGAACCCTTAACTCATTACCTTCTCGACTGGAATGCGTGGTGAGGGCGGGCTCAGGGTGATAGTTTTTCTTATGTCTTTTTCTTTCTTATTGCCAACTTCTTCCTTTGTCTTCCTCATCTCTATTTCTGGAGATTTAGCTCTGGCTTCTTTCTCTCTAGTTGTAAATGATTGGTCTGCGGTAGTACGGATGGCCCACGAGTACATCCTATCAACATCTTCTTGAGTGGGCTGCAACTTGTAGGCATCATAATATGCTATTTCTAGGAGCGGGAAGAGTGTCTTGGAGCAGCTTTGTTTATAGAAGAGTTTATTTCCTTTCTATGCCAGGATCCCCGTATTGATGAGGGACTTTATATTGATCTTTGTATGCCCCTTTGTTTTCTTGTACTTCATCACAAGTCTACATCCATGAAGTGATATGCTATCTTTGTAATCTGACCTCCCATACAGAACTCATTTGTTTGTTTCGCCTACCCTCCTACTGTTGTTGATAGCCTTTCGATCATGATTCTTTCTATGTTCACATGCTTCTTATTTAGATTGACCATATTATGAATAGGTCACCCTTTGTTACATCATCGATTTCTGACCTTATAAAGATAGTGTTGGCTATTATCTTCCACACCACCCTGATAAAGCATGAGGTGATGAGAGTCATCTTTGAGTTCTTTGAATTGTGTTCTTATTTTCCCGTCAAGTTCCCCCACATTCTACGGATGTTGTACCCGACAGTGTCTTTTTCTCCAGGCATTAAGAAGTTGGCATGTGCTTGTTCAGTTGTTTTGATGAATATTGTGTTAAGCATAGCATCTGTGATCATGTGATACTTTTCTCCTAGTCTCACTTCCAGTTTTAAGTCGTCGTCGCCCTTCTTGCATTCGTTGTCACTAATAGGGAACTTCTCCAATGATGACATGAATTATGCCATCAGTTGTGTTAGGGAGGGGGCTTATGAGGTTCATAGGGTGCATAGATTTAGACCTTCCAGGAAATGGATTACCCTGTCATAGACTCCTAATTTCTTGAAGTCTTCGACGTCCAGGTATCTTGTCGGCTTGAACCCATTCATCTGCAATATCCAGTCAAATTGCAACTGGTGTGTTGGATCTGTTGGCACAAATGTTGGCCTCTGCTGGTTGAGGGCCATCTGCTCCATCTCTTCAAATTCCTTAGGGGCTGCTTCTTTCTCCTACCATTTTATTTCTCTACGGCTGTCACCTTTCTCTTTTTGCCACTTTTCACTTCCCTGGCTTCAGCTTTTCTCTTTTCCAGTTTCCTTAGCTCAGTCTCAGGAGGATGGTATTTAGAAGTTTCTATCTGGGATGTGTTCGGGGACTCCTCATACTCTTCTAGTGTTTTGTGTGCTAGAATGTAGTCGCACTTCTTCTTTATCAGTTGCAACTGAAGCCTTTTCATTGGGGAGAGGTTCAGGTTATCCTTCAATGTGTTTGTTATCTTTTCTAGGATTTTCCTCTACCCCTTTCAATGAGGTAGCCTTCTTCATCAATGAATCTTCAGTTGAGGTCGACATTCTGAAAGTTTCAACATTAATTTCATTGTTAAGATAATTGTAGTAGCCTTTAATTCATCATCATCCATTCTATTTTATTATATATATGTGGATATATTTTTTATATATTCATTCATGGCTCAAAGTGCTGCAACTGCGGCCTTGAATAGGAAGTTATGTTGAAGTCAAGGAAGGTGCCTCGGTCGAAGAAGGTGTTGCGACTGCGACATCACAGGACCTAGATATCGAGCAAGTAAAGGGGTACATCAAGACCATGGGATAGAGGCACCATGACCGTAGTGGGTGATAAGCAAACAAAACGTGTCATGACCGCGACAAAGAAACACCGTAACTGCGGCAAGTGCCACAAACACGGTCATCATTCAACTGATCTTCACGCTTAAGGAGCACCATGACCGCGTCCAAGGATACGGTGCCGCGACCATGGTATAGGAGTACCTATTCGATTGGAAATATGGCGATTGTGGTCTAGGTCCTCATTTAAGGGTCGATCGGCCAAAGGCCAAAGCGGCCGGATGACGCGAGTAGATTTGCAGTGCTAAGCCTAATTCTTGGTTTAATGATGTTGGATAAATTGTGTCTGAGGGAAAACATCTGTGAGCACAGTCATGGCAGTCCTCGTGGCGTTACACAAATTGGTAGGTTGTAGAATGCACAAAAAAGATGATGAAACCTAAGAAATATGAGGAGCCACAATGGCAGGGGTCGAGAGAAAGCGTCTAATGAGTACCTTAGTTAGGTTAACCGACTCAAATCGAAGGTAAAAGAGGTGGTCATTGTAGATTGTTGTTGTGGCAAAGATGCAAGTCTGTCAGTGAGGCTCTAAATCGTGCTCATTCATCATCTTGTGCACTTGCATCTTGGAGTGACGTTTGATTGTTCGGGAATCTCAGAGAGTTAGGAGAGAAAGAAAAACCCTGATGTCAGAGGGTTTTAGCTATATATACCTTTGGGTCACCGCGGCCGCAGAAGAAGGATCACCACGACTGCGGCCTAGTTCTTTCTTACATACACTGTGACCATGACCTAACATGCAATGAGTGGACACATCAACCACAACAGAACCCTCAACCGCGGCTCATACTGTGACCGTGGTTCAGGATGCGACTGCTATCCTTCCAACCAAATTAACAAAAATCAACTAAAGTAAGAACTTGTACTTCCCCAAAAAGCCTTTTTGGTAGAGAGAGAGATTAAAATCCATGATATTTTTACATTCCTACTAGAAGTGGAAACCTAAAATATTGAAGGATAAGAGGTACATAGCCCATAATATATAATACAAGATAAGGAAAAGATCAATTAAGGGAAGCAACAAAAACTTGAGTTGCCTCCCAAGAAGTACTTGTTTAAAGTCTTTAGCTTGACTTTCTCCATCATCTATCTTCATTTTCCTTCAGCAGGTGCAGTTACTTCCTCATTCATTTCACTTGATACTGGGCAAGTTTCCCACAAACTGAGTTCTATCCTTCTTACAAAAGCTTCATCTTCATAATATCTTTTCACCCTCTGCCCATTTACTTTGAAGTTTCATGTCTTGTCTCCTACTATCTCAATCACCCCTGGTGGGTTTATTTTCACGATAGAAAAAGGGTCTGACCACCTTGTTCCCAACTTTCTAGGAAATAATCTAATACTTGAATTGAATAAAAGGACTTTGTCTCCTTCATGAACATATTTGTTCTTTAGATGGGTGTCATGTTAGATCTTTGTTCTCTGTTTATAAATCCTTGCATTCTCATAAGCATGCAGTCTCAAATCTTCAAGCTCCTAGAGTTGAAGGAATCTTTTCTGACCAGCCTTATCTAGGTCCATGTTCAGAAACTTGATAGCCCATAGGGCTTTGTGCTCGAGTTCGACCGGTAGATGACATGACTTCTCATAAATTAACATGTAGAGTGTCGTACATATAGGTGTCTTATATGTTTTACGGTAAGCCCAAAGTGCATCGTCAAGTTTTATGGACCAATCCTTCCTTGTACGATTGACAATTTTCTCTAGTATCTATTTAATCTGCCTATTTGATACTTTCACCTGCCTCGTCATTTGGGGGTGATATGGAATTACAACCTATGCTTCACCCCATACTTTCTTAACAGAGCTTCAAACTGCCTTTCACTGAAGTTTGACCCTCCATCACTTATAATAGTGTGTGGTACTCCAAAGCGTGGGAAGATAGTTTTCTTGAAAAGCTTAATGGCTGCCTTGGAGTCGTATGTTTGAGTGACAATAGCCTCAACCCATTTGGAGACATAATTGACAACAACAAGTATGTATTGGTTCCCTTTTAGTGATGGAAAATGTATCATGTAATCAATCCCCCATACATTGAAGATTTTGACTTCCACCCAATCTGTCATTGGCATTTCATTTCTTCTAGTTATGTTTCCTAGAAGTTGACATTCCTTGCTTGTTTTGACAAATGACACATCATCCTTGAAGAGAGTTGTCCAGTAAAATATTGATTGCAAAACCTGTGTAGCTGTCCTTTCTCCTCTGTGGTGTCCCCTGTAAGGTGAGGAGTGGTATTCCTTGAGAATTAAAGGTACTTCTTAATCTGGTATGCATCAAAGGTATAAGTTGTCAGAGCACCTCTTGAACAACAGTGGGTCATCCCAATACTAATTTTTTAAACTCATAGAATAACTTCTTCTTATGATTATACGTTATCACCAGTGGAAGTTGTCCACATTCTAGATAGTTATAGATGTCTACGAACCAAGGCAGGGTCTGTTCCTCTGATTGAGCCATCAAAAGAGCTTCATCGGCATAGTTGTAATTCACTGGAAATTGGTTTTCTTCATAAAAAATTATCCTTGATAGGTGGTCTGCAACCACATTTTTTCCCTTTTATCAATGATCTCGTGGTTGAACTCTTGCAGTAGCAAATCCCATCACAAAAGTCTCGGCTTTGTGTCCTTTTTCTACATAAGGTATTTTATCGCCCTGTGATTGGTGTACACTTTTACCTTTGATCCTACTAGGTATGATCTGAATTTATCAAAAGCAAACACGATATCTAGCATTTCTTTTTCAGTTGTAGTGTAGTTCACTTGGGCTTCATCTAAGGTTCTGCTTGCATAGCAAATCACATGATGTCTCTTATCTTTCTTTTGTCCAAGGACCACCTCAATGGTGTAATCGCTGACATCACACATGATTTTGAAAGGTAGATCCCAGTCTGGTACTTGTAGGATTTGTGTTGTCCTTAATGCTCTTTTAAGGGTATAGAAGGCATTTAGACATTCATTGGTGAACTCAAACTCAACATCTTTAATCAGTAGATTCGCTAGTGGTTTGGCGATCTTAGAGAAATCTTTTATAAATATTCTATAATATCCTACATGTCCCAAGAAACTTCATACTCTTGTGACCGAATTTAGAAGTGGGAGCTTGGATATGGCTTAAATCTTACTTAAATACACTTCAATTCCTTTCTTGGAAACCTTATGGCCTAGCACGATGCCATCTTGAACCATGAAGTGGCATTTCTCCCAATTTAGGACAAGGTGCTTTTCTTCACAATACTGCAACACTAAAGATAGGTTTCCTAGGCATGCTTCAAAATATGTTCCATATATAGAGAAGTAGTCCATGAGGACTTCGACTATGTATTTCAAAAAGTCTAAAAATATAGACATCATACATCACTAGAAAGTTGTTGGTGCATTACACAAACTGAATGGAATCCTTCTGAAGGCATAAGTACCATAAATGCAGGTAAAAGTTGTCTTTTCTTGATCGTCTAGGTGAATTGGTACTTGATAAAATCCCAAATATCTATCTAGAAAACAAAAGTAGTCATGGCGAGCCAGTCTCTCTAGGGCTTGGTCTACGAATGGCAGAGGGAACTGATCATTCTTGGTAGCAGTATTTAGCTTGTGATAGTTGATGCAAATACACCAGCCTGTCACTGTCCTTGTTGCTACTTCATCTCTGTCTTCTCCTCATATCACTTCCATTCCACCTTTCTTGGGTACCACATGGATGGGGATAACCCAGTTGCTGCCACTTATCGGGTAGATGATCCCAACATTTTGCAGCTTTATAACTTCCTTCTTTACGACTTCCTTTAGCATTTGGTTTAGCTTTCTCTATAGTTGATCTAAAGGCTTAGCTGTTTCTTCGAGACAAATTTTGTTCATGCATAGGGCCAGGTTAAGGCCTCTAATGTCTCCTACAAAATACCCTATAGACTTTCTATGCATCCTGAGCTCTACTCCAGCTGGTCATCTATTAAGTTGGCGTTAACGATCATTGGATTCCTCTCTTCTTTGTCCAGGAATTCATATTTAAGCCCCTCTATAAGTGGTTTCAATTCTAGATTTGGCTTTGGTGCTTCCTTCTCCTTAGGTGTTTGCTCTAGCGAAGCGTACTTCACTATCTCGAATATCTCTTCATCATCACTAAATTCCTCTTAGGGTTGATTTAGGTAGTCCAAGATCTCTACAACCTCTTGGCCTTCCATTATAGGGTCCTGACTATTTAAGGCTCACATGAGGGGATCGACAATTGCCTTTTCCTCTTGTACCTCTTCACAATATTGATTGTATCTATCCATGAAGTAGACTGACTCTATGAGAGAAGGTCCCCTCATGGCGTCTTGTACCCAAAAATCAAGGTGATCATCCCCCACACGTAAGGTGATGACTCCTTCTACAAAATCTATTAAGGCTCAACCCTGTTGTGAGGAAAGGCCTCCCAAATATCATTGGGCATTTAGAATCCTCAAACGTGTCTATCACTACTATATCACATGGTCTGAAGAACTGCCTGAACCATATCAGAAGATCTTCAAATATTGCTACTGGTCTTGTAAAGGTGTGATCGGATGTGACAGAGTGAGTTTTTCTGTATATATTATTTACTTTCTCTCTCCTACAAATTTAATTATTCCAAATATGCCCTCAAACTTTTCCCTCACTAAAGTGATTATCAATTTAATTTAAGACCATTCATAATATCACATAAAGTCAATAATACAAGCTTTATGACTTTAATCAATTGACATGATCTACAATCGAATTTTGACTTCAAATTTGTAGCTTAGCTACGTAATGATATTATTAATCTATCCCTAAAGTTTTATTGCAATTGGGTCAACCAATTGGGAGATATGACCAATTTAATTCGGTGCATATTCCACTTATTTTGGACCATATGACCTAAGTCTCGAATTTCCTTTTTATTTAAATGTTTCACGCACCCTTTAAAGGCTTGGACATGGGCCTTGATATAGGCCGAGCTTTTCTGGCCGTTGATCAACAATCCAACTGGGGGGAGACTTCGTCTCCTACCTCTCGCAGGACTCGGGATTCGGCCCCAACAGAGCAGCGACCATCCAACGCCCCTCGCCCCCAGTTCTCACCTCTTCACCGTGAGATTTTTGGAGGATAACTCCCTCTCACCCGAGCGATCCCAACAGTGGTGACCACGTCACCTATCTCCCCCGGATTAGGGAGAACAACCTTCTAAGACCTCATGCCTCTCCCTGGCGGCAGCGAGTAAAATAGGGTTTCTCACCATGAGCATCACCACACCTATTTAAAGAGCCCAGTAGCTCTGCTACCTTCCTTTTAGTCAAGAAGACCCCTCAATCGCAATGAAGGTCACCTCTACCTCCCTGATCTCGAGCATCTCACACCGCCTGACCCCCATCTCCTCCTTCACTCCAGTAGCCTCCTACTTCCAATTCATCACGGCTACACCATCCTGGGGTCTCAGTGAGTCGAGGAGCACCCTCAGTTGGTGTCACAGAGGCCCAGAGCCAAAGGTCGACAAGCTGCCGCAACCCAGCTCGAGAGCTTCATCGCGGGCAAGGCCGGGAGCACATCAAGTTGTAGGGAGCTATCATCTAGCCTCACGAACCTCACACCAAGCTTCTTAACCCCTCAATCCAGCCCGAGGGAAGGTAAGGCTCCAAATCCATTTTTCTGTTCTTTGCACCTGCGTGAAATCATTCTCGACCTGTAGTCCACCTCCTATCAAGCTGTTGAGCTCATCAAACTCGGGGGAACCTCACGAAGAGGATCCACCCATCCTCACACTTCCAGGAACCCCCTATCTAGCCCGAAATACCCCCCACTCTTCCTACAGCACTCGTCCACCGCTACCATGGCACGAGTGAGCAATCAAGGGGTGAAAATCCCCTCTCTCACCTTGTGCTGTCACACAGCACTTGTACCCACAAGGGGTATTTTCGTCCTACACATTCTACCTCTGACCGTTTTGATGAGGTTGGCTCGCGGGTTAAGGAGAGGATCCGCGGAGCTGGATCCCTCCCCTGATCCGCGAATCCGACCACCCCTTTTTTTCATTTATTGCTTAGGAAATTACCTGATTGGTCAGAACTTATGAAACCCCTAGAAAATGATAGGATTATCAGAAAATATCGAATAAATATACCATTTTGATTAGAAAAATATTCTCTATCCAAATAAAATGTTATCAGGACCTAGATCCGTTTCCTATTTCAAAATTAGTTTCCTAAAGCCTAAATGACCTCTTTAATTATAATTAATAATTGATAATGACTTTTCTTGATGATGTACGACTACATAAAATGTATTTATCCCTAGATGAGACCTTGATTTCTAAATAAATCGAAATACTTTTCTAAGTTGATAAATGACCAAAGGATTAGAAGAAACCCTAGATCTAGTTTTCTCTTTCTACATGAAATTAAAGGTATATCTTTATAACAAAATTTAATATCACTAGATGATGATTAGTGATCATGATTGGTCATGAATCCTTAAACGAACCCTGATGTTATGAATCATTAATATATTTAGGGTTGCTTTTCCTTTTTATCCAACCATCTTAGAAACCCTAGTTTATGGAAATCTTATAATTGATTAATTAAATATTGTCTTTTAATCAAACTATTTTATGATGGATCAGACCTGATATAGTCTCAAGACCCAAATAAAAGATGAATAATCCCTAATCCGAATTAGATAGCATAAAAGTAATGATAGCTAAGAACATATCTTAGCCTTGGTCACATGGACCAATTGTAATATTGTACCCTTGCTTTCTGTGTAGGGTGACTTATTTCCTATTGAATATACATTCTTGGATATCTGATTTGAACAAGCAGGTACGTGGTCTTATAAGTATAAGACTAGATTTCTGGTTGCCTATGATATGTAATACCTTGAATGCTCATATTTGAATATGATTGCTTGGTTGACTAGTATGAGTTATACTTTGCCAAACCTAATAGAACATAAATGGTTATGATGGGTTTTAGCTACTAGAGCACATAGCCTGGTGTGGATGTATGTTGCCTAACATGGATGTATGATTCCTTGGCCCATGTTAGATGTATGATGATATTATATTGCCCACACTAGATGTAATATGTGTAGTACAACCGCATCAAAATGATTGTAATTAAAATGATGTTTACCTGATTTTCATCTTAAGAAATGGTTTTATCTCTCTTTTCTTCTTATTCGAATATTTTTCCTTTATGCAACCATATTAGTGTAACTTTTACCACGTACCAACTTTGTTGATGTTTTGTTTCTCGTATTTTCTAGGTACAAGGAACAATTGACAACAAAGTGAAATGCATGCTCAAAGTACCTGAAGCCATAAATTAATAAGAATGGAGGATATATTAGATAGATCTATTCCTCTTATCTCATTTCTTGCTATATGTTAGTTTATTTCTTTTCCTAGTTGATGTTGAGGATGATTGAGATCCTATGTAATAAAGTTATCTTTCTCTAGAACAATACTTCCTCTCCATATGTAATGACTTTATTTAACTATATGAATGAATGTTCATGTGGCATTATATGATGATGTGGACTTGATCTTGGCTAAATCTCTATTTTTAGTTGACTACCTTAATCTCTTATATTTTCCCTTTTGACATCTATAGATATGAGTGCACGCATATCTGTAAATGTCACTAAGGAAAGTATATAGAAATTGGGGTTGTCACAGTTGGTATCAGAGCCAATGTTCACACATCAAGTCACATGAACTTCATTCACCCTATTTTGAGTCTAGGGTAGTCCTTGAGTTAGGGATGTGAAGGGTGGAGGTGTCTAGGATAGCATCTTCCATGGGTCTGACTAAAGTCTCTGAGCCACTTAGCTGGGCAATCACGAGGCTACCTTTATGGCAGTATAAGTCTACCTGGCCAATACCCTAAGTGTCCCCTATTCTTGGGCTTACCTTAATTTGGGAACTTTCTCATCTATAGATTTTCCCTCTCATCCCTTCTATAGGAAAAATTTCCCTCTCATCTACGTTTTAAAATAAATGTTCCCTCTTACCTCTGTTATAAGGGTAGGAAGGAGTCTCTCTATTTAGAATGTCCTAAGGATCAACTGATAAGGATTTTAGGATATCCTCCCTAAATCATAACATTAATAACATTAATTATTGATAAAGGAGAATAATGAAATATCATGTGATAGTAATAATGATAATGATGAGAATATATGTTGAAGTAATAAATCTAATATGTCCAAATTAATTTCAGGATGCCTCCTAAAACCCGCAACTCAAAGGCCTCAGAGGAATCGTCCTCTAAAAAGAGAAAAGAGCCTGAAACCTCTGAAGTACCTGATCCTGATGACGCGGCCAAGGAAAGATGGGAGGAACAGAAGAAAATCCTTCTAGACTTTATGGAAACCCTCGCCACAAAAGGAACCACTAAACCTAGCTCCTATAGGAAAAAGGAGGTGATAATGATAGACTTCATTAAGCTCAACCCTTACTCCTTTTGGGGGGAAGATCAGCCTGAGGTCATGGACAAGGCTGAGGCATGTATCCTTTCCATAGAGAATGTCTTTCGTACCCTAGAAGTACCCGAGGAAAAGAAGGTCAAATTCGCCACCCATTTTCTTAAGGGAGGGGTGGAGATCTGGTGGGAGAACTATGGTGGGAACCGGGGAGAGGAAGTAGACAACTTGGGGTGGGAGGCCTTCAAGACCCTCTTCACCGACCGTTTCATGCCCATAGATGAGAGGAAGAGGAAAGAGAAGATGTACATGGAGCTTAGGCATGGCAGTCTCTCAGTGGCCGATTATACTCGGAATTTTAGGCTTCTAGAACGCTATGCCCCTATCCGGACTGAGGACCGCCTCACTGAGCATTATGTAGACTGTCTCTCCGCACACCTGAAAACCCTAGTTATAGCCTCCCGTCCCTGAAGCATTGATGAAGCCATAGACATGGCCCTTAAGCAGGAAAGGGAGCAGGGATTGCAGAAGCCTTCTAGCATGGGATATCTAGGGTTGACCACCACTGAGGAAGAGAAGTTCAAGAAGTTCCACCCCGGCCATAATAAAGGATCAGGAAAAGGAGGAGGTTCAGGGAAGAAAGGACTAAAGAATAGAAAATTGATGGATTACCGCAACAAATGTGAGACTTGTGGATGAGGACATGATGGACCTTGTCACTACACCAAGCCGGTCTGCTACAACTGCAAGAAGGAGGGACATTTCCTTTCCAAGTGTCCTAATGTGTCTATCCTTGGCAAACCTCCAGCAGGTGCTCCACCCCCTCAGGGACACCACAATGCTAGGGTGTTTGCAGTAACAACAGAGGAGGCTAGGGCAAATCCAAACCAACTTTTCAACGGTAACCTTAAATCTTTTTCATATATCTAATGTCTTGTTCAAATGCCTTCAAATATTTAAAGTATAATTATATTGTGTAGGCATTGTTTTCTTGAATGGACATCCTGTTAAAGCATTATTTGACTCTGGATCCACAAATACTTTTATCTCTCAGAATCTGGCCTCAATGTTGCACTTACATATAAGGGACTTGGGATACATTCTGGATGTGTCAACTCCTAGTGGAAAAATATTCACTACATTACAGAAAATTGATGTCCTCCCTCTAAAATTTGAAAATCATGACATGCCTTTTGAATTCATTCTCTTAACCATGGAAGACATTGATATTATTCTGGGCATGGATTGACTATACACATATCATGCTCACATTGACTGTAGAAACCAGATGGTAGTTCTCTCTCAACCTCATTCCTCTCCTGTAGTGATCCCTCGGGGAAGCGGATTCTATAATAATGTAATAATTTCCTCTCTTAAAGCTAAAAAGCTCATATCTAAGGGATGTAAAGTCTTCCTCACATTTGTCTCAGAGACCAATCCTAATAGCATGCCTGTAGAAAGACTGGAGGTGGTACATGATTTCCTTGACGTATTTCTGGAGGAGCTTCCTGGGCTGCCTCCAAACAGAGACATTGAGTTCTCCATAGATCTTCTTCTTGGAACCACTCCGATTTCTAGGGCACCATATAGGATGGCACCTGCTGAGCTTATGGAGCTAAAGAAACAATTACAAGAACTTCTTGATAAGGGTTTTATCCACCCTAGCGTTTCCCCTTGGGGTGCACCTGTCCTTTTTGTTAAAAAAAAGATGGTTCAATGCAGATGTGTATTGACTATCGCATGTTGAATCAAGCTACCATTAAAAACAAGTATCCTCTCCCTCGTATTAATGACCTTTTTGATCAACTTTGTACTGCTAAAGTCTTCTCCAAAATCGATCTTCGTTCTAGCTTCCATCAACTTAAGGTCAAGGATTCAGATATATCTAAGACTGCTTTTCGAACTCGTTACGGGCACTACGAATTTCTGGTGATGCCGTTTGGGTTGACTAACGCACCTGGCGTATTCATGAACTTGATGAACAAAGTCTTCCAATTTTATCTTGATGAGTTTGTGGTCGTCTTCATTGATGATATTATGATCTATTATGACTCTGTGGAAAAACATCAGGAGCATTTGAAGTCTGACCTTGAGATTCTTTGAGCCCAGAAATTCTATGGCAAGCTTTCTAAATGTGAATTCTGGATTGACAAAGTTATGTTTCTTGGACATGTCATTTCTGGGGGTAACATATTTGTTGATCCCGCTAAAGTATCTGATGTACTTAATTGGAAACCTCCTCGTAATCCTTCTAAAATCCAGAGTTTCTTAGGTCTGGCCAGATATTATCGTTGTTTTATTCCAAATTTCTCCAAAGTGGCACTTCCTCTCACTAAGCTTAATCGGAAGGACGAGCATTTCATCTGGTCAGCAGCTTGTGAGTCTAGCTTCCAAGATCTCAAACAGAAGTTGACGTCAACACTTGTCCTTGTTCTACCCTATGGCAATGAAGGATTTGTGATATTCACCGATGCTTCCCGACATGGTCTAGAATGTGTCCTACAGTAGAACGGAAAAGTAGTGGCCTTCGCTTCCAGACAGCTGAAACCCAATGAGTTCAATTACCCTACGCATGATTTGGAGTTAGTTGCTATCATCCATGCTCTCAAAATCTGGAGGCACTACTTATATGGGGCAATGTTTGATATCTTCACCGACCATAAAAGCTTCAAGTACATTCTGACGCAAAAGGATTTGAATCTGCGACAATGACGGTGGATTGAGTACCTGAAGGACTACGACTTCACCATTGGCTACCATCCAGGTAAGTCCAATGTGGTTGCATATGCTCTTAGTAGGAAAAGAGCTATTTGTGCATCCCTGTCCGTACCCGAATGGAGGAACATGGAGGACCTAGCAAGTTGGAGACCACAATTCTTGGATGATCGTATGCATGCCAATAACATCTCTATCACATCCAACCTGCATTCTGAACTTCTAGAGGCACATAAAGCTAGTCTCGAGCTTGCAGAGCTCTCCTATCTCCTGGCTAAACCTCATACACATCCATCTGTGGGTCTTGATGGTGGTCTTTGATATAAGAACCGTATATGGGTTCCTGAACAATCAACTGAAAAGAAAAAGATTCTCAGTGAGGCACATGGGTCAAAGTACACAATCCATGCTGGCATAAAGAAGATGTAAAAAGACCTGCAACGTCAGTTTTGGTGGAGAGGCATGAAGCGTGATATTGCTGAATTCGTGTCCAGATGCCTAACATGCCAGATGATCAAGGCTGAGCACCATAGACCAGGCAATCTACTACAACCCCTTGAAATTCTGGAATGGAAATGGGAGCACATCACCATGGATTTTGTGGTAGGGATACCCAGAACCAGGAAGGGATATGATGCTGCATGGGTTGTCGTGGATCATCTCACCAAGTCAGCTCATTTCCTCCTTGTGAAGACCACTGTGAAGGTTTCTGAGTTGGCCGACCTTTATATACGGGAGATTGTATGTTTGCATGGAGTTCCAGCATCCATTGTCTCGGATCGGGACCCAAAGTTCACTTCAAAGCTATGGAAATAGGTTCGAGATGAATTGGACACCAAGTTGAACTTCAGTACAACTTATCATCCGCAAACAGATGGACATTCAGAACGAAAATGTAGATTTTGGAGGATCTTCTACGAGCTTGCGTGCTTGACTGGGAAGGCTCGTGGGATCATTACCTGCCTTTAGCTGAGTTCGCCTATAATAATAGCTATCAGGCAAGTATTGGGATGCCATCATATGTAGCTCTCTATGGCTGACTGTGCAGATCTCTATTACATTGGGACGATGTCGGAGAACACACCTTGATGAAATTCGAGGAGATGCAGCTATATGCAGATAAAGTTGCACTGATTAGGCAGAGAATGAAGAGAGCACAGGATAGGTAGAAATCATATGCAGATGCTCACTGACAGGAACTTCAGTTCAAGGAAGGTGATCATGTCTTTCTGAAGATCCGACCTATTCGAGCTTTAGCCAAGAATAAAGGGAAGATCAGTCCTCATTATGTTGGACCCTTTGAGATTCTGGAAAGGGTTGGTGAATGTGCCTATCGTCTTTCTTTGCCACCTCAGTATAGCGCCATGCATAATGTCTTTCATGTATCTAATCTGAAGCCTTATGTCAAGGACCCCAGTCACATTCTGAATCATGAGCCTCTCGAATTGAAAGATGGTATTTCATATGCTGAGTCCCCAGTCAGAATTCTCGACTTCAAGTCAAAGGAGCTTCACAATAATCGTCATATTGAAATGGTGAAAGTTCTCTGGAGTCACCATGCTCAAACTGATGCTACATGGGAGCTCAAGTCAGAGGTTGAGCAGAAATATCCACATCTTTTTCAGGCTGCTTGAATTTTGGGGACAAAATTCTTAAAAGGAGGGGATAATGTGACAGAGTGAGTTTTTCTGTATATATTATTTACTTTCTCTCTCCTAAAAATTTAATTATTCCAAATATTCCCTCAACTTTTCCCTCACTAAATTGATTATCAATTTAATTTAAGACCATTCATAATATCACATAAAGTTAATAATACAAGCTTTATGACTTTAATCAATTGACATGATCTACAATCGAATTTTGACTCCAAAATTGTAGCTTAGCTACTTAATGATATTATTAATCTACCCCTAAAATTTTATTGCAATTGGGTCAACCAATTGGGAGATATGACCAATTTAATTTGGTGCATATTCCACTTATTTTGGACCATATGACCTAAGTCTCGAATTTCCTTTTTATTTAAATGTGTCACGCGGCCTTTGAAGGCTTGGACGCGGGCCTTGATATAGGCCGAGCTTTTCTGGCCGTTGATCAACAATCCAACGGGGGGAGACTTCGTCTCCTACCTCCCGCAGGACCCGGGCTTCGGCCCCAACAGAGTGACGACCATCCAACGCCCCTCGCACCCAGTTCTCACCTCTTCACCGTGAGATTTTTGGAGGACGGCTCCGTCTCACCTGAGCGATCCCAACGGTGGTGACCACGTCACCTATCTCCCCCGGATCAGGGAGAACAACCTCCTAAGCCCTCGTGCCTCTCCCTGGCAGTGGCGAGTAAAATAGGGTTTCTCACTATGAGCATCACCACACCTATTTAAAGATTACAGTAGCTCCACTACCTTCCTTTTAGTCACGAAGACCCCTCAATCACAACGAAGGTCACCTCTACCTCCCTAATTTCGAGCATCTCACACCACCTGACCTCAGTATCCTCCTTCACTCCAGTAGCCTCCTACTTCCAATTCACCAAGGCTAGAAAGAGATTAATCAGTACAAACTATTTTGGATTCAATCTATGGATAGAAATGCAAAAAACAAAAAAAGTATAAAGGATTATTAGAGAGTTTTTTTAGCTAGTCCAAATTTTCTTAAAAATACTATTACTACACTACCATTATAACATTCCATAGTATATTATAGATAATATGATCATTTTCAAAAATCAATTTTATCTATATTTATTTCTCCATCCTGGGGTCTCGGTGAGTCGAGGAGCACCCTCAGTTGGTGTCACAGAGGCCCAGAGCCAAAGGTCGACAAGCTGCCGCAACCCAGCTCGAGAGCTTCATCGCGGGCAAGGCCGGGAGCACATCAAGCTGTAGGGAGCTATCATCTAGCCTCACAAACCTCACACCAATCTTCTTAACCCCTCAATCCATCCCGAGGGAAGGTAATGCTCCAAATCCACTTTTCTATTCTTTGCACCTGCGTGAAACCATTCTCGACCTGTAGTCCACCACCGATCGAGTTGTTGAGCTCATCAAACTCAGGGGAACCTCACGAAGAGGATCCACCCATCCTCACGCTTATAGGAACCCCCTAGATAGCACGAACTACCCCCCACTCTGCCTACATCGCTCATCCTCCGCTGCCATGGCATGAGTGAGCAATCAAAGGGGTAAAATCCCCTCTCTGACCTTGTGCTGTCACGCAACACTTGTACCCACAAGGGGTATTTTCGTCCTACACATTCTACCTCTGACCATTTTAATGAGGTTGGCTCGTGGGTTAAGGAGAGGATCCACGGAGCCGGAACCCTCCCCTGATCCGCGAAGCCGACCACCCCTTTTTTTCGTTTATTGCTTAGGAAATTACCTGATTGGTCAGAACTTATGAAAACCCTAGAAAATGATAGGATTATCAGAAAATATCGAATAAATATACCATTTTGATCAGAAAAATATTCTCTATCCAAATAAAATGTTATTAGGACCTAGATCCGTTTCATATTTCAAAATTAGTTTCCTAAAGCCTAAATGACCTCTTTAATTATAATTAATAATTGATAATGACTTTTCTGGATGATGTACGACTGTCTAAAATGTATTTAACCCTAGATGAGACCCTGATTTCTAAAAAAATCAAAATACTTTTCTAAAGTTGATAAATGACCAAAGGATTAGAAAAAACCCTAGATCTAGTTTTCTCTTTCTAAATGAAATTAAAGGTATATCTTTATAACAAAATTTAATATCACTAGATGATGATTAGTGATCATGATTGGTCCTGAATCCTTAAAGGAACCCTAATGTTATGAATTATAAATATATTTAGGGTTGCTTTTCCTTTTTATCCAACCATCGTAGAAACTGTAGTTTATGGAAATCTTCTATGTGATTAATTAAATATTGTCTTTTAATCAAACTATTTTGTGATGGATCAGACCTGATATAGTCTCAAGACCCAAATAAAATATGAATAATCCCTAATCCGAATTAGATAGCATTAAAGTAATGATAGCTAAGAACATATCTTAGCCTTGGTCACATGGACCAATTGTAACATTGTACCCTTGCTTTCTGTGTAGGGTGACTTATTTCTTGTTGATTATACATTCTTGGATATCTGATTTGAACAAGCAGGTACGTGGTCATATAAGTATAAGACTAGATTTCTGGTTGCCTATGATATGTATTACCTTGAATGCTCGTATTTGAATATGATTTCTTGGTTGACTAGTATGAGTTATACTTCGCCAAACCTAATAGAACATAAATGGTTATGATGGGTTGTAGCTACTAGAGCACATAGCCTGGTGTGGATGTATGATGCCTAACATGGATGTATGGTTCCTTGGCCCATGTTAGATGTATGATGATATTATATTGCCCACACTAGATGTAAGTCAAGTGCAATATGTGTAGTACAACCGCATCAAAATGATTGTAATTAAAAGGATGTTTACCTGATTTTCATCTTAAGAAATGGTTTTATCTCTCTTTTCTTCTTGTTCGAATATTTTTCCTTTATGCAACCATATTAGTGTAACTTTTACCACGTACCAACATTGCTGATGTTTTGTTTCTCTTATTTTCTAGGTACAAGGAACAATTGACAACAAAGTGAAATGCATGCTCAAAGTACCTGAAGGCATAAATTAATAAGCATGGAGGATATGTTAGATAGATCTATTCCTCTTATCTCATTTCTTGCTATATGTTAGTTTATTTCTTTTCCTAGTTGATGTTGAGGATGATTGAGATCCTATGTAATAAAGTTATCTTTCTCTAGAACAATACTTCCTCTCCATATGTAATGACTTTATTTAACTATATGAATGAATGTTCATGTGGCATTATATGATGATGTGGACTTGATCTTGGCTAAATCTCTATTTTTAGTTGACTACCTTAATCTCTTATATTTTCCCTTTTGACATCTATAGATATGAGTGCACGCATATCTGTGAATGTCACTAAGGAAAGTATATAGAAATTGGGGTCGTCACATCGGCCAACTCAATTCTCATCCCTATATTCACCATGTCTGTCAGTCTAAGCATATATGCTAGAGTCAAGGGTATTAGGCTAATGCTCACTCCCAAGTCAGCTAGCCCCTTTCTCTCCACGTTGTCTCTAACAAAAAAGGGTATATTGAATGTCTGGGGTCCCTTTTCTTGGCTGGTAACTCATCTTGAACAAAGGCACTTGACATGTTCACCAATTGAATAGTCTCAATGTGGTCTCCTCTCCTTCTCTTTGTGATCAGGTATTTAAATAATTTTGCATATGTTGGTATTTCTTCGATTGCATCGAGAAAGGGTACATCCAAGTGTAGCTTCTGTACGACTTCCATAAACATTTTGTACCTCTTCTTCAAGTGTGCCTTGATCAGTTTGTAGGGTAAAGGAACTTTTGGGTTGTAGGGATTTTTCTTCAAAAGGACATCCTCTATAGGATCCAAGTTCTTTTCCTCCTCTTCCTTATTATTTTTGTTGTTCCCTTCTTCTTTGCCACATACAACTTGTTCTTTCCCTTTTAATTCTTCTGTTGCTTTCTCATTCTCAGATTGCTGATTAATATAGTGTCCTCCTTCCTTGGTGTTGTTAGTATTAGGGTTTTCCAACATTCTCCCATATCAAAGAGTGGTCATTTTTGCAGTCTCAACATTTGATTGGATCTTCCCTGAAGGGTTTTTCATGTGTTCAGCTAGTTGTGCAAGTTGTTGATCAATCTGCCTTTGGTGAGTTTGCATGTCTGCCATTTGAATTTGCATTGAAGTTAGCACTCCTGAATTGGTGATAGCACTTTGATCAAGTTGTTCGTTCACTGAAGCTTGCCTTTTCATGAATTCAAATATATAGTTGAGCAATCATGTTAGTTTGGTTGTTGTCCTTCGCTTGTCTCAGCCTTGGGCCTTGTCCTTGGCCTTGTTGACTCACATTTTTATTCTAACTTTGGTAGTTGTTCTTGTTCATCTGATACTTAATAGTCTTGGTGTATTGAGTCGACCCTCCTTTCTTCTCAAATCCTATAGGAGGTTTAGATTAATTACTCAGTTGATGCATGTTTTCTGTAGCTTCTTTGTTTCCATAGTTAAACCTAGGATGATCTTGTCGTTTGAAATTAACATATGAGGCATTCTCAGTTTCTTCTTCACTTTCACTTTCTTTGATCTCCTCTGGTTGGGTATAAATACAGCTGTCAATTCCATGTCCTCCTTCTCTATAGGTAACACATTTCATGGCTTTCTCTGTGTGTTTCTTGTCTTTGGCCCTAGTGTCTTTTAACTGTTTGACATCGGTGACAATTTTCTAAATTTGGTCTGTAATAGTCTCTAAGGTTTTGGCTTCGATTGATAGTCCTTTAGATCCTTCTTTCTTCACTGATCCTCTCTCATTTCTATCGTAATCCATGCCTGCTTGCATTGCAGCCATATTGTCAATTATCTTCATAGTTCTGCTCGGCTTCTTTCCAAGAAAGTCACTTCTGGCAGTTACATTTAGTGAAGTTCTTTCAGTGGGAGTTAGCCCATTGTAAAAGGTGGTCACCAGGAACCCATTATGGTAGTCATGGTGAGGGTGATCTCTTTGGTACTCTTGAAAGCATTCCCATGCCTTGTGAATGTTCTCTCCCAATTTTTGTGGGAAAAGTGATCTTTTTCATATTACAGATAGTTCTCTCAGTAGCATAAAATTTAGTAACAAAGGCATATGCAAGGGGTCTCCATCCATCTATTGACTGGTGGGGTAGGTTTAGGTACTAGGACAGAGCCTTATCTTCAAGGGAGAAATTAAATCCTTTATGATATATCACCTCTTGAGGGACTCTCCTCATCTTAATAGTATAGCATATGTTTTTGAAGGCATCAACGTGATGGTACAGATTTTCACTCCTTGAATTTTCACAGAAAGGATTGTTCTGGATCATCGAGATTACAACTGGTTTCAATTCAAGGTTCACTGCATTGAAGTGTGGGATGACAATTAGGCATCTGGATTTGTTGGCTCTAGTTGTGGCCAACTCTCTAAGAGTTTTTCCTTCTTCATCATATTCACTCTCAATGTTCCAGTCATCGCGCTAATGTTCATCCCTATAGTGATTGTGATGGTGCCTTCTATGGTGATGGTGGTTTCGTTCTTCCTCACGGTGTTCTTTGTCATGTCGTTCTTTCTCACGGTGATGACCATCTTAGGAATGACCATCTCTATCTTCACCCGACTCATGTGGTGGGGGGTTATGTTGAACTCTTGCATTCCGATCATCCCCAGTAAGAATGTCGTTCACACGAGGCAGCATGATGACTCAAGGTTAAGGTGAAAAATTGAACAGATCTGCTTCCCTCCGGGTTCCCTAAATAGACCACACAGTCAAGTTAAGAAATTGGACGTGTTAAAATGAACTATTCTACGTAATCGTAGGATAGAAAATTTAAGATTTCTATATAGTCAAGCTTATCACTAAGCTTGACGCACGGGAGTATAGTGAGTGGACTTAAGTTCTTAATATACTCCTTGTCCTCGACAACAACACCAAAAAGTTGACCGGCCTAAATTGTGCATCTAAAATGGAACAGATCCAGAGAAGTCAGACTCTTAAGATTATAATCGGACACTCAAGCCCCCACAACTATAGTACAAGGTCTGACATAGTAATTAGGGTCGAACCACTAGAACAAGGTCGGTAGGTGTTAAGTACGTAGGGTCTCACACTCATACACTCCGGACAAACAGATGGTCTTAAAAGGTTGTTCCCTAAGGAACGATGGTACTCAAACCAAAACAAAGAAAGTTAAAGGAAAGAAAGTAATAACAAGAGAAAAATGAGTACGAACGGTAAGAAATAAAAGTATGGAAGGAAACTCGGATTGGGTTTCACCTACTAAGATCTCTCACCAACATACAAAACACACTCCCCTTCATATACTCCTATCAAGATTATGGATACAATGTAATGGAGATGATAGATCTAGATGAGAGAGAAAAAATGGTGATACAAAAATATGCTCCTTCGAATCTACACCTAGAATGGACAATACAGAGGCTTCTCCTTTTTTTGGGGAATAGGGTCGTCAGTCTTCTCTCTCCTCTAGCTTCCACCTTCAAAGATCTGAGACTGATCATATGGGTGTGAATGGCTATGGAATTTGGCAGCACTTCGTGTCCTTGATGATATGATGATGTGACAAGTCGAGGTGGGTTGCCTATTTATAGGTGTTGCCCACCGACTTAACCATCTGAGCCACAGTCGCGGTAGAATCTTGGTCGAGGCTCCTTCCGCTGTCGACTGAGGCTTGATTGTGGTCAAAGCTCGCTCTGCATTCGATCGAGGCTTGGCCTCGGTCAAAGCTCCCATCACGTTCGATCAAGGTTTGACCTCGGTCGAGGCTCCGATCGTAATCGTGGTGTGTGAGTCATAGCATGCGACCGAAGGGGAGCGAGGCACCGCGGTCGCGGGGTGTGGGGATGATTATGAGGGCTTCGACCGCGGTGGGGGGGGTCCTTAGTGGTCGACGAGACACGTTCCAGGTGCAAACCATGATCATGTCTTAGTATGACCCTACAAAGGTGGAAGAGGTGTGCGATTGAGATTTTTGGTATAAAGCACTAAAACAAGCGGGAAAAGTCTATAAAAGGTATGTTAGGAGAGGTATAAAACACATGCAAAAAGTGCATAAAATGGGATGTTATCAGCATTAAAGAGTGGAATGCTAAAAATATTATTCTTATCCCAAAATACATGGACCCTTATTCTACGGGGGAGCTTCGTCCCATCAATCTTTGCAACACATGTTACAAAATTATTTCTAAGTTGATGGCCAACAAGCTCAAAGGTTTTTTTGGAAAAAGTTATTTCTATTAATCGGAGCACATTCATTCTGAGCAGACTGATTAATGACAATACCTTAATAGCCTTTGAGATTTTTGACGCTATGACGAGGAAGAAGAAGGGGTTGATGGAGATCAAGCTATACATGAGCAAGGTGTATGATCGTGTGGAGTGGAATTTCATTGATGTGGTGATGGAGAGAATGGGATTTGAGAGTCTATGGAGAGCTAGACTGAAAGATTTCTACACATCTGTAACGTTCTTATTCATTATAAATGCGACTAAAAGAGGGTGTCTGATACCCCAAAGGGGTCTCCGCCAAAGGGACCCCATTTCACCTTACTTGTTTATTTGTTGTGTAGATGTTTTCTGTAGTCTACTTTCGAAAGTGGTGGAGAATGGGGCGATACACGGGGCTAAGGCCAACAGAAATAGCCCACCTATAACAGACTTCTTCTTTGCAGATGATAGTGTGTTATTGGCTCGAGCAAATTCGGCAGAGGTGTCCATGATAGCAAGGGTGACAAGCTGCTACAAGAGAGTCTCGGGACAAAAAATTAACTACGAGAAGTTTGAATTCAGTAAAAATGTATAAGAAGGGGCCAGAACAAGAATGGTGGGACTCATGGGTATGAACTATGTGCAAAAGCATAACAAATACTTGGGCATACCTACAGTTGTGGGCAGGTCCAAGAAAGAAGTTTTCAAGGCTATAAACAACAAGATTTGGAACAAGCTAACGGGGTGGCATGAAAAGTTACTTAGCAAAGCAGGGAAAGAGGTTCTCATCAAGTCGGTAATCCAAGTAATACCATCTTACTTGATGGGGCTCTTTCAGTTTCCAACGAATGTTATCAGTGACATCAACCAAATGGTGGTGAGGTTCTGGTAGGGCTCTATGGAGGGGAGTAGGAAGATCCATTGGGCGTCGTGGGACAAATAATGTAAATCAAAGTGGGATGGAGGCCTTGGCTTAAGGGATATGATTTTTTTTTTAATGTTGCTCTCCTTGGTAAACAAGCTTGGAGGCTGATAAAAAACAAGAGTTCGCTTCTCCATCAGATCCTTAAAGGGAGATATTTCAAACAAGGCAAGTTTCAAGGTGATCTCAGAGGACACGAACCAAGCTTCACTTTGCGGAGTATCTAGGATACTCGGGCCCTAGTTAAAGAGAGGCTCAGGTGGAAGATCAGCTACAACAACAAAGTTAGTATCTGGGGGATGTGTGGCGCCCCTGCAGACAAAGGTTTATGTACCAAAACTACGGTTGTTGCTGATGTACACTTGATGGAGGTTAATGAACTGATTGACTAAGGGAGGGCAGATGGAGATAAGATACTTTTGAGGTGTTTTTATTAGAATGTGTGGTATTCAACCCAAAACCAATTGGCAATGTGTGAAGGGACCACACACCTTATAAGCACAGGATCTTTCCTAGAGCTCAGCGGTGTGGGACAATTCTAACACCCCCCCTCAAGTGCAGCCACTTTTGTGTGCTTGCACTTGTTATTTTTTTAGGTAGGGTGTGGTCCTCACACTTGTCTCATGGGGTCCACTCTAATACCATATTAGAATGTGTGGTATTCAACCCAAAACCAATTGGCAATGGGTGAAGGGACCACACACCTTATAAGCCCAGGATCTTTCCCTGAGCTCAGCGGTGTGGGACAATTCTAACAGTTTTTCCCAGATGAGGATATCTATGTCATCAGTATGATTCCTTTTTGTGAGAACCAGGGTGATGAGAAGTATTGGTTCCCTACCAAGAGGGGCAAATACTCAGTCAGAACAGCCTATTGGCTTGGGTGTTATGGTGCCATCAACAAAGGTACTAATGTGGACGATGACTTATGGGGCCAACTATGTCTCCTGGATCTACCCCCACAGGTACGATATTTCATTTGAATAATCAACAAGAATCATCATTCTACTGGGGCTTGCCTCCAGCAGTGCCAAATTCATGTGCCTCTGAGCTTTCAGAGTTATGGGGCTGTGTTGGAGGACTCTTATTATGTATTGTTCGACTACTAGAGCAGAGAGGAGTTGTGGCAATCGTGCAACTACATGGGTCAGCTCAGAGCAATGCCGAAGACATCTATGAGAGATATGTGGAAGTGGTTGATTAAAATACTTTCCAAAGAGGAGTTTACATACCTCTCTATCAACTGCATGGATGGGTGGACTGATAGGAACAATGGTATGTTCAACCAGACCAAAGGTAATGTCGTCTTACTGAAGGCTAGCCTGTTAGCCGGGGTCAAGAGCCATGACCAAGTCATCAGAAGGTACAAGGCCCTGAATATACAACCCCTAGGGGTGTGACGCAGCCACACATGGAAGACTCCAAGCCCTGGGAACATGAAGGTGAATACTAATAGTGCTAGAGTTAATGGCAATCTGACTTGCTGTGTTGTTGTGTTCTGAGATGATAGGGGGTGATCTTTGCTACTATTTCAAGAACCTTCCCGGGCTGCTGGCCATCCACAATGGTTGAAGGGTTTGCTATCCTCTTGGCCTGCCAGGTTGCCAAAAAGCTCAACTTTAATAGATTAGAGATTGAGACTGATGCTAGCAATGTGATCAAGCTGGTGGCTGAAAAGGATAGAGGCTATGCACCCAGGCACATATCTTCAATGAAATAGAGAAGTTTGGTCAGTCTTTTGAGTTTTTCAGTCTTGCCCATGTCCGTCGTGAATGTAATACGATGGCCCGCAATCTTGCTAAGATGGGGTTGGGTTGTAGGGATGAGCTGATTTTGCTAAACAATTTCCCTAAAGAATTGTTCCCCCCTTCTGTAACGAGACTACCATTCTAATACAATAGCATCCCGACTTTCCAAAAAAAGAATGATATAAATATAAAACTTGTTTTGATAAATAATTTTCTCCAATGGTATTATTGGTACAACAATAATGTTAATCACTTTTGTAACATTAGTGCTTGTGACACAAGTTAAATAAATAAAAGGAATTTCGTATACGTTATGGTCTGCAATAATCTATTAATGTTCTTGGACAAAAGAAAGAATGAAAAATCCAATAATAAAAGAATTTACAAAGTGATGGACAATTGATATGGAATCATGGGCAATACTCTAAAAAAGAGATATATTGTGCATAATTAAAATAAAAATGTCTTTATAAATTGAAGAATGAAAGAATTATGAAATATTGGAAAAGTTTCCAAAAGAAATAATATACATCGTGTTTTAGACAATTAAAAGAATATTTATCTTAACAAGAATGTCAACACAACGTTTAAAGCATAAAACGTGGATATTTTGACATGACTTGTAGTATACTTGGAAATAACAACAAAGGGGAGAGAATTCTAGACATTTAAAGAAAAGGACACTCCATGAGATAATGATTTTAAATAATAGTTTAAAAGAACAACTTTTGTATGGAAAAGACATACTAATAAATCCTCATATGAAAGTTGGGAAATATCTTAATGAGTTCCTACTTTTGATTTGTGGACATGTGTCTCTCTATATTGAGAATCTTTTAAATTTGTTCCTCTTGACTAATATACTTACTTTTCACAAGTCTTTTATCATAGTTATGAGAAAGAAAGAACGGGTGTTATATTAATTTGAAGGTAAACAAGATAAGATATGTAATGGTATATACGGCAATGGACAAGCAAATTGGAAAGTGTTTATGATAAGAAGGGAAAACGATAAACAAGAGTATAAGAGGCGACGTCTATTCTATAGGACCGGTCTTATAAAAATTTAATAGGATCTAATAAAATTTTGTTATAGAACATCTTTTACGTTTCTCTCCTTATTTTTTCTAGGGAGTTAGGTTTCAAAGATGAGTAAAAAAGCAACACTACTTTGTGATTGGTTGTCCTATAATTTTGTTATAAAACATCTTTTACGTTTCTCTCTCCTTATTTTTTCTAGGGAGTTAGGTTTCAAAGATGAGTAAAAAAGCAACACTACTTTGTGATTGGTTGTCCTATAAAATTTCTATAGGACGTGTCCTATACTACCGGCTTGGTATAAGAGGGGTTGTATGTGTATATAGGTGAGTATCCATGCTCAAGCGAATAGAGTCTCCTATTCCTCATCGGATCATCTGCTTCCCTTCGCCTTTCCCTGGCTTCATCTACGTGGGGGCAACCCAGATCCTTTGCTCGACCTAGGCGGCAGGAACACAGCCGTTGGCATGGTGGACGATAGGCGTCCCTAGATGAGAGACAAGACGACAGAGTTTCTCCTCTTGCCACCACCCAAGGCTGCTTCAACAGCAGGTGACCTAGGACTGATCGGGGTTCCTATGATGCTCCGTCGTGTAGGGAGCAAGGGGAAGGAAGCATCAGCCGACCTAGAGGTGCCACCCCAGGTCTGTGAGCGGGGCCAAGAGCAAGATATCCCGCGGAAGAGATCCTGCAGTCAACCTGGTTGGAGAGTATGGCAGAGAGGGATGGGAAGAGGTGCTGCCGAGGGAGGAGAATGAAGAAGAGTCGTGAGGACCCTGGGACGATAGTAGTAAAGGTACCGAACACCGGCGGCGGAGCCATCTGCTACTCCATGGGATGAGAGAGGCGCAGCGTGGACATCTAGTCGCGGCGCCTGCGGTCTAAAGGAGCGCGTCAGTGCGAGAAGGATCCAGAGAACACACTTCGACAATGGGAGCAGGATAGTGATGTCTGTAGCACTGGAGATGGTACCCTCGTGTGCCGCGACGATGAGTACCTGGTGCAAGGAAGAGCTGAGGGTTGCGGCCGAGGCAAACGGAACTGGGATGCAGCTCGTGCGTGGGGCTGATCACCCGTACCCTCGGGCGACCAGAGGGATGCAGCTCGTGCGTGGGGCTGATCACCCGTACCCTCGGGCGACCGGAGGGGCTGCGGCTCCAACAGGAGCGCGTTAGCGCAAGGAAAGGGAAGTAAAGGGGTCAAATGACCCGAATATCCCTAGAGAGCAAGCGTTACCACAAGGACGCGAACGTCTTTACACTGAAATGATTCAGCCCAATAAATAAGGAAATAGAAAGCTTATATCTGCTATCAAGGCCTGATTGGCTCAGGTAACTTTATCTTTCAAAAATTGTACAAAATTAATTGGTAACTTGAATTGGGACAAATAATGTATCAAAATTGATCCTAAGAACACTTAGAAGCCAAACAAAATATGGTTGAAACCTAAATATGAATCCAGTTCGGAAAGTGGTGCAATATGTGCTAAAATGGTAATTAATGAAGTTAAACCCTAGATTAGGGTATTAACATATTAAATACCTTAACAATCCTTCTTTTATGCTCTTATCTGTTGAACAAGATGAGAAATAAAGGTGATCATGATAATGATGATAAGTAGTTAGGGTTTCTAGAATGGATGATCTTTATCATGTGTAATTAAGGTCTTGACCATCAATGATGTAACTTGCTTTAGCCTTAATGTGACTAACCTGATCTAAGAGTACATGGTGAAATAATAAGATAGATTTGATAATCTTAACAACATTTAAGAGTTCTTAAGTCGTTAAAATGAGAACCATGAGAATTAGGGTTTCGAGGCATAACCCTAGATTAGGACTGAGTAGGGTTTTAATGTGACTAATGAGATGGGGACACTTTAAGATTTACATATATACATATTGCTTGATATGCTTGTTGATTGGATACTATTTTTGAAGTATATTCTACATGATAATCGGCAAGGCTCACCACTAAGGTATGTAGTTACGCTTATGGCTAATGACTCTAGTTTCACGGTGATTTTTTTGGTTTTACTGGTTGATTGAAATTCACTGCTTGGATGAACTTTAATTCTTGCAACTATAAAGTGACTATGACTATCAAGATAAATATATGCATGACTAGCTCATATCCTAGTCATCCTCTATAGCTTTGAGCTTATGCGAGGAATTGATGACCTAGGTATTGGTTTTCCTTTGTGGTAGGATCATCAGTTAATCATGAGTTGATGTTTGGTCTACCTTTGGGTAGGATCATACGACTATACAACTCTATGTCTTAGTCTACCTTTAGGGTAGGATCAAAAGGGGCTATTAGGGATCTATCATATGAAAAAGATAGTATCCATGTCCACCACAGGGACAACACAGAGGCTTGGATATGTGAGGATTGAGTAGTTATGTTTAAAATGTAAAATTTGATCTGTTAAACTATAATTTGGTTGCAATATATTGTTACAACTAGATGCAAACTTTTGGTTTCCCCCACATACTAGTGTAATATATTGTAGTGATTGATGTTTTGTTTGTTAGCATTTTAGGTATACATTTCACATGACAAAAGACATGAAGAATAAGATGAAAGATATCAAAGGTTTTAAAGCTATACAAAGGAGACTAGATAGAAGATACTTCTTCTCAATATATTTTTTTTTCAAGGGGAAGAGGGAAAATTATTATTTATCTAGGTCCCTCTCACCAGCTTAACAAGTATTACAACCAACTCCTGGTCTCAATAGATATTAGTTCCATGAGGTATATCATTTTACAATTTGTAAACAATATTTGAAATTTAATTGAAATTTTTTTCTATTATTTGTTATTTGACTAATCTCGATCCTTGGGAATATAGGTAATGGCTCTCAACTTTAAGGTCTTTCCTTAATTGGAGGATGCTGAAAGTGAGGTCGTTACAATGTTCCTCATATTCTAAGCATAAATTATGTAAGATAATAGATAAAAGATTGTTAGATTATATTAGATATATCAGGAATCTTAGCTTGAAATACCCACAATTGAGAAGGATCCCAAATTTCCATTTCTTATAACCTACCATCAATCCACTAGGTCTTAGTGTCTCCTACTTGATAAATGGAAAAAGGGGAAAGAATATGGAGAATTTCAAATGAAATAAGAGACATAAGTTCACACAAGGAAGAAGTCAAGCTAAAAGGTAAACCCCCATCTACAACCATATACCTCAAAGCATAACTAACCCCTAAATAAGAAATACACAGATATTTAGGTGTGAATATATTTCTAGCAATATTATTAAACTAGATTTTAAAACTTGCATCATATTATATTAAGAGTTACTTTAGATACGAAATTTTTTGTGATATGTTGGCTAGCGGCATCGGGTTGCAATCTCATCGACCACTGGCTAAAGTATTGTGTCAAGTCATTTTCATGCAAAATCACATATTCAATGGATGAACTCAAAGAGCATAAAAAATGTACAATTCAATCCAATTGTCCCCCTACATCAGTCCAAGCGGTTTTCATGATGTGGATATGCATCAATTGATGATGCAAACTCACCTTCAACCCTTCTCATGAATCATAAGACATACTTGTGTCAAATGGGACATTTTATGATCCCAATGTCATTTTAAGTCTTCAAGGTATTCCAAATTTTCATTTGACTACTTGTACTATTAATATTTAATTCCTTTTACAATTAAATTAAATATATACCAAAAAATATATTTAACTCACAATAAGTAATAGTTAAGCATAGAATAAGCATTAATATGGAAAAATTAATGGATGGAAAATAGAAATATTCTAAGATATGATGAGGGTTTTCATTACCATTAGATTAACATAAAAGCAAGAACCGTGTTAGAATAAAAAAAATATGCATGGGTTGTGATGGGATCCCTTATATAATATTTACAAACTCAATACAACACAAACTCTAATAGCAACTTTTTATAAACAATATTATAAAAGACTAGGTTGGAAGAAGGAAATGACAAAAGAATGTAGTATTTAATGCAATTTGGACTATAACAAGGTATCCTAATGCATGTATTGTTTCCATTTAAACCACCAGCTTTAACGAAATAGATCTTTATTATGATGAGAGGAACTATGACAAAACAATTATAATATCATGCTATAAAACTAAAGCCTGACTATGACTTCCCTAAGAGGTTTTGTTCACAAGAGAACATCACTTGTTTCCTTTATTTGGATGATGGGAAACAGTGTGTATCTATTAAAGACATGGCTAATGAAATATCACCACATTTGTCCTATTGCATGACCAAGGAAGACCAAGAAATTTCTTCTATATCAAATTCCACTTAATACCTTTATGTACCTAAAGAATAAGTCTTCAACAAAATAACAAGATGGAAGAATGGAGATTATAATTTTTTTAGGACTTTGTTTGAGTGATCTTCTAGAATATCAATTGATAGTCTTTTTCTTGATGCAAGGCTCTTACTTGAGTAGTAATGGAATTACTAAGGCACAAATATAAAAAAGGAATCTTATTACAATATTTTTTATGGCTCAAGTGTGTGTTAAAGTGATGAAGATGGTCCTTATATATAATTGTGTTAGGGCTGGACTTGGAAGTGTCTAGGCTCATTCATAATGGATTTTTTGGGAGTTAGTCAAAGACTGCTAGTGTTGAATTTGATGGACTTTTCTTATCAAAACTATTATTTGATCGACCATGATCCAGTTAAACTATGAGTGTGACTAAAGACCAAAAGATAATAGAATGTATGAGCACAAATACTAACAAATTAAGAAATGAATAATTTTGACTATCCTCTAGTCAAACACAAGTTCAACCAATATATTACATGTTCAAACTAACAGTTTCATTGAGAGATATCTAAGACAATGGAGTCTCTTAAGACCACCTCCCCATTGATCTACAATATGGATTGGCGTCTTCTACCAAATATACTACAAACTTAGAAGTTGCATGTTGATAATTTTCGACTCTATATAGTAACGTAACAAAAGATAACCATTTTCTTGTTTTTCTAGTATCCTAACTAAGTCCTACATGGATTTTGAACTTATCAACAACAACCTTGTCACAAGATGAAATTAATTGACAATTACAAGGTTTATTAGAAAACAAATTATAATAAACATTGATTTTAATGTGAGCTCAAGTTACCTTTCTCTAACTCACTATGTTTATGAAACACCAAATCACATTTTTAGAACAAAAAAATAAGAGATCAATTGTCATTCATCATAATACTTACATGCATTGTCCTTGTACGAGAACTATCTCCCTAGTTGAGTGATGACAATTACATCCTTTACAAAAGAAAATTACTATCGAGATTGATTTGCAGTTTCAATTGAAATTTCATGCCATGTTCTTAAGAAACGTATTGTACATAAGTAAGCCTAAGAAGACATACATTGTGTAAGATTTTACACGTAGAGTTAGGAAATGTATTTCCATATCTAGAGATAATGCACTTGTAGTTATAATCCTATACAATTTTCTCTAGAAACAAAAATTAAGGAAGTGTCATGTTATTACTTGTAATTTTGAATTTATAAAAGGTTGCTCTAATAAATCTAAGCAAGAGTTAAATTTTGAGAATTGAAATTATAAGAAAAAAAATAATTATGAACCCAAATGACGTCACTTTTCTGTTCACCTAGTTTCTTTCTCTCTTTTTATATAAATAAAAACCAAAAGCTTGGTATAATATTGAAATGTGACCATAGCTTTCCCTAGATGCTAGTTCCACCAAAAGTAAAAGAAATAAGAAAGTTGAGGAGAATATTAAGTGGAAATACTCTAATCCTAGGTGAAAAATAGGTGAAGAGATGTATGAAAAGATGGAGTGCAATTTCCTCACAAAAATATGAAGTGAAAATCAAGGAGGCAAACTATGTGATCAGCAAATGATCCAATCTTATTATAAGATAACTAAGAAATCAACAACATTCATAGAAGTATATGATCCATTAATGAATAGTCAAATTGTTTGGAATCTCAAATTAGGAAAAAGATAGTTTTCTTATCTCAATAAATTCCAAAAATACGCACATAGTTTTCTTATCTCAATAAATGCCAAAAATACGCACACTCGTGGATAGTTACAAGTTTTTCAATTATTAAAGCAAAATACATATCTACATAAAAACATCATACTACATGCATACAAGAAGTTGTAACTCCCTTGGTATGTGACAAGTCATCCACATTTGGATCCACACCCAATATTTTCCTTCTCCATGTAACATATGGTCATTTAATAACCCCTCAACATTGAGTGCATATGCTTCTATAAATTTATGCTTTGTATCACAGTGGAATTGAGGAACACAATTCCTAGTTAAGGGATGGAGGGTAGATGATGGATTCAGGTAGACTATTGTTGTAAGAAAGATTATAGGACTCAATATTACCATGATAGGCTTGCGTAGGATATTCAACCAATAGTTAGGGGTTCATTTAAAATATATAGTAGCTATGATGTTAAAAAACTTAATGGTTCCACTCAAAATGATTATGATTTGATATCCTAACTGATTCATGCATTCAAAGTCATTTAAATTGTTATACAAACTAGGAATTTTTGGTGTTTCATCATGTGGAGCTACATCCTCATCTTCTACATCAAGAAAAAGATCTCTATGTACTCCTTTATTCCCAAAGATGAGCCACATTTTTCGTAGAAGATTACCTCATATTATGTTCACTTTGATCATGCTTAAAACAAATCTCAGTAAGAAATTGGGTTGTGCGACATGAAATAATAGATAAAATTAAATCATCATTAGACATTTTACCTTCAAAATACATCATATCTATAAAAATATTGTATACAATTTTAATGGGCACTTTCCTTTTATGTCATTATTATTTGTCAAAAGATCACATACCTTAGAATTGTTTGGTCTAGAAAGATGTTGTGGGCCACTCAAATTAAAGAGATGAGAAAGGAGGATAAGAGATGTAATCATGAGGTTCATGTGGTTTCATGAAATATATTCCCTCAATTATGAAATAACTAAAACTAGTAGAACAAGAAATTAAGTATTATTTTTTTATAGAAGGTTTAAATGGGATTGACAAAGGACATATGAAGATGTTTCAAAATAAGAATCTAAATTGAAGTTAAAATCAACCCTTTGAATGGTGTGAATATCCACCTCCTACCAGCTATGATTTTACCCACTATAGTGGTGATGGAGAGAGAGTGTTCGTCTTTGCACCAAATGTTGTAGTAGAACTCCCAAATAGTTTTGGCTGACCATGTGATGTTGACCATACAAATCACATATTTCATGTGTTAAAACTTGAAATATGATGAATCAATGTCAATAATGGTCTGGGCATTTGTTGCACAACAATAAACAAGATTGTTTCTACAAAGTTCATTGTAGCCCTCTTACACATATGATTTAACAAACTCTACTCCTTGAACCGCCAAGAAGGTGAGAGCATTCTACTTCCAGTGATGTCCTTGTCTAGGTGGGTACAAGAGGAGGAAACATTTCTCTCAAGTATAAATTAATCAACAAAATATAGAGAAAGGAACTTGAATTACTTCATAAAAGTAAAGTGAATCAATAACACTGTATCAAAATGATGATGTGTTAAAATTTAGTGATATACTACCTTCCAATAAATGTGTGCTTCATTGAAATTATAAAAAAATGATAAAAATATGACCGTTGCATTGTTATTTTGTTGGATATCTAGTCCTAGAACTTCCTTAATCAAACTTGTTGTTCAATAGACACCCTTCTTAATCAAACACATTGTTCAAGGAAGAAATATAGTGACTAAATTTTTTTGAATGAATATATTAAAATTCTAAAATCAAAACTAACGATTTAGAAATCATTTTTTTGTCGGAATTGATGTTTTTAGAAAGAAAATCCTAAAAATGAATGTATATATGTATATTTTTATTTAATGAAGAAAAATGTGATTTTTCTCATGAATAAAAGTTAAGTTCATGTAAATATAAGAATAACAAAGAGTGAATTAAAAAAATATTTATAAAACTTTCCAATAAAATATAGATTTTGTGGCATAAGTAATTTTTCAATCATTGAGGAAGAATCTAGAATTCAGTAAGGACTCTAAACAGATTGATTGTATTACTTGTTAGTGCAAATATGTATTCAATGACATAATATTGACAATATAGATTAATGAAGATCAATCAGTAATTAAAATATATGTTTAAGAGAATAAAATAGTTCTATAGTTTATATTTCATTAATATATCAGTTCCACATTTACAAAGTGTAATTGTCTTAGTTATTGTTTTAAAAAAAATTGCTTCACCTCAATGCGCTTTGTGCAACTATGTAAAATTGGATTTTGTTTTATTTATTCTAGTTCTCATCATCATCATCATCAACAACAACTACAAAAACTAAGCCTCATTCCCAACAATGTTGGGGTCAGCTACATGGAACCTTCATTTCCATATAGCTCTATCATGGGTCATATTCTGGTCTAGGTGTAAAGATTCAAAATCCCTCTTTATAATCTCTTCCCATGTTAATTTTGGCCTTCCACTTTGTCGATTAGTTGTGCTTGATTTAATAGCATAGCTACATATAGAAGCATTAGTCCTTCTGTGTTGCACATGTCCATACCATCTGAGTCAACCCTAACACAACTTGCACTTAATACTCACCACCCCACTTTATTCCTGATATAAACATTTCTTAAGCAATCTTTTATTTTCTTCCCACACATCCATCTCAGCATACACACTCCAGCCACGCTCATCTTGTTGAGACCTTGTTTTTTTACTACCTGACATTCACTCCCATAGAGCATGGCCATCCGTATAGCTATGATATAAAACATGCTTTTTGTCTGAAAGGGTCTTCTGATCACATAATACTCCAATTGCACTCCATTTCAACCATAATGTAGTGATAATGTGAAAAACTAAATCATTGGCATCCCCATGTAATAACAAAACCCAAGCAAAGAAATTTATCACATTTTGGTATATCTACTCTGTCCAACTTGGCTCCACCATTCACATCGATAGATTGGTTGAAATTGCAATAGATATACTCACTTTTGCTCCACTAATCACCAATCCATTTGATTCTAGTGCCTCTCTCCAAAGTTTAACTTTATCATTTAATCCATGTTAAGTTTTGTCAATCAACACAATATCATCAGCAAATAACATACACCAAGGAATATAATCTTGAACATTCTTTTTCGACTCATTCATGACAAGAACGAATAGATATAGGCTAAGTGTGGATCCTTGATGTACCCAAATTGTGTTAGGAAAAGTTGGTGTCTCTCCTCTAGGAGTCTTTACACTTGAAGTTGATCTATCATACATGTATTTTCTCAAGTCAATGTATTGGATTGGCACCCCCTTTTTCTTCAAAACCATCCACAATACTTCCGTGGGTACTCGATCATAAGCCTTTTTAAAATCCATAAAAACCATATGAAGATCTTTTTTGCTTTCTCTATATCTATCCATAAGCCTCCTTATAAAAAATGTTGATCTTCTAGGGATGAAACCAAATATGTTGTTTGATATTTGTTTTATAGGTTTTAGCCTCATCTCAATAATTGTCTACCAAAGCTTCATAGTGTGATTCATCAACTTGAAACCTCTATAGGTTGTATACTTGTGAACATTTCCTTTGTTCTTGTGGATGGGGACTGTAATACTAATTTTTCACTTATTTGACATCTTCAAGATCTTCATAATCTTATTTAAGAAATTCATTAACCACATAGATCCTTAATCCCCCAAACTCTTCCATACATTGACAAGGATACCATCTAGTCCGCATATCTTCATCATTTTCACCTATTTTAAAGCATTCTTGACCTCAGATAGTGAAACTTGTCGTGTGAAAATGATTTCTCTTGTATTCATGTCACACGACTCTCTTAATTATTCACAATATCTCCATTTAAAAGTTTACGGAAGTAATTTCTCCATTGGTATTGATATCATCATCCTTCACAATCACTTTACAATCATCAGTCTTAATGCATTTTACTTGACTCAAGTCTCATCCATTCCCCTCTTTTATGTTGGCCACTTTATATGTATATTTTCCCCCCTTCTCTTGTGTCTAACTTCTCATAAATATCATTAAAGTGTCTAGACCTTACCTCCTAAAGAACCTTCTTAAAGTCTTTTTTTCTTTCTTGTATCTCTGAAAAAGTAGCATCATCTCAAGATTTTGGCAAGCTCCTATAAATTTCCCTTTTGAGATTAATAGACTTTTGCACTTCATCATTCCACCATTAAGTCTTTTTTTAGGAGGCTTATAACCTTTGGACTCACCAAAAACCTCTCTAGAAATTTTCATTATGCAGAAGCTCATATTATGCCACATTGTCTTGACATCAGACTCCAAGTTCCCTCCTTAAGTAGTTTATCATAAAAACTCAATTTCTTTTCTCCTTTGAGATTCCACCATGAAAAGTCAATTTATTCTAGTTCTACAATAACTAAATATTTGTAGGCATTGTTTGTTTATAAATGTCTCTCAAAATGTGTTTCTCCTGTTAGATTTTAGTACAACTTTTGGAGGCCATGTATTCTACTTTGGTTCTTGAGGGTCTATAATACTTTAATCTTTTCTAAACCAAATTAACAGTGAATTTGATAATAGAAATCATGCACCACTTTGAATTCTATATGAATTATATATCTAGCATATTATACATAAGTCTATGCTACACATTCAAAATCCCCATCTTCCAGACCTAAGGATCAAAGTTAATGGTTGCAATAAGATATTGATAAATGCTTATGTATACTAGTTTTAGTTGTAATTTTAGATAAGATTTGCATTTATATTATGTGTTCTACTATAGGAATAGATTCCACTAAGTATTCTTTGTTTTCTATTCATTTGTATTTTTAATCTAATTGATTAATTCGCATGGCAGGTTATATCTTCAACTCTTACACACCAACACATGAGAAGTTGTCCTATTAGTCAGCCAACAACTGGTACCCCCAATAGCTTCCCTCTAGTCAGTTTGCTTTTATGCAATTCATCATCAGTTCACATCATCGAACATTTTCATCAATCATCTATGAATGAGAATACATCAGTTGTTAATGGATGGAACCTCGGGCTTTGCTAGTCAACTGATGTCCATCATTCAATAGTACAACTAACATATGGCAATTATCCATTGGTATGAAAAATGTATGGTTCTCTACTAACAGAATGTCAATTTCCATCAATAGATGAAATGATACACATTCCTAAATCAATGAAAATAACTTGCAGATGAATTTTTCCCCTTTCATCTACCGATGAAAATCCCATGCATCCTCCAATGGATGAAATCTATGCATGTTCATCAACCTATTACTCATGTATCTATGGGATCTCTCACAACAAATGATTGCTATTATTCCTCATTAATCATCCTTTTTTCTATCATTGAGACGGAAGATTTGAATATAGATGGCTAGGAGAGTCCCAAACTCAAGGATCCATCTATAAATACAAGTCGTGGCCTCCAAGGAAAAGGATCACATCTTGATGTTGCTAGGATGCCAATTTACATTTCAAGCATACATTTCTAACTCCAATTCGTGGTATTATTAGTTGATCACCCTCATAAACTATGATATCAACATCTCCACTAAGTGTCCAAATGACTGACCTTGGTGAAACCCTTACTTTCATTGGTTGATGTTTTCCATCAATCATTATTGATCCTACTACTCTTCCATAACTATGACAAGTAAAGCCATAAATAAGGGGATGGAAGACTTCTATCTCACCTCTTACAAGCATCAAAGGGTGTTCTTTCTAATTTCAATCCCCTTGTCTCCAAGTTTTAAGAAATGTTTCTCTATACCATGGATGAGTCTCCACCTTCTACTATGATGATGAAATTAATTCTTGTTTTCCCTATTACTCTTGTCACTATTTATATGAGTGATTTGTCCCCTTGATTGGGTGGGGAAGTATCTCATACAACTGATTCTTGTTCTTAGTGAATCCACTCTTGTACTAATCATGCTACATTTTGAATCAAACATTTTGTTCTTGTAAAGATAGTTGGGTGGACCCTTATAAATGTTTATCAAAACTTGTATGTAGAATACTTATAACTTAAAACATGTGAAATCATTTGTTTTAAGTTAACTCCTTGATTAGAAATTTGCACAAGTGTTTTTAGGTGATAGGAAAATGATCTATAGGTAATAAGATAGTGAGCTTACACTAATATTTGTTTGTTTTAATCCTGATACCAGAAGGGGGAATTTATCTAACCAGAACATATTTTTCTTCATACTCAGTAAGATGTGTAGTGAGAGTGCAAATAATAGGTAGTGGTGGTGAAACCCCTTCACCCTATTATTTCCATCTATTCATTATGAGAACTTTAGTCCAACTCTTTTATTATTGCAATCTTAGTTTATTCAAACAATCACCCTTTTGTGCTTAATACTAGTTCTTGCTAGGTTTATGTTGTTTAGATCAATTTTAAAAAACATTTTCCTTTGGTTCGATCCTAACTATACTGCAAGAACAACTTTTTGCTTGGGTATGGGATTGTTCTACAGTTACTTTATGTAAAACCTAGGGATTTCATCCCTAGGTAATTTTCATGTGAAGTCACACATAGAGTGGCACCATTTCTAGGAACAAAGGATTGTTTTGAATGATTAAACCATTGGAATTAGATTTTGGTAATCATCTTGAATTATAATCCATTTTGTTTACCTTATGTGTGGTAGTCTACCTCTGTTAGGAATCATCCATAACACATGTGATGCTCCTTTACCACCATTCCCATAATATATCTTGATATTGAGGACAAATGAACCTATCAAAAGGTTCTTTATGAATGCCAATACAAGATGAATGAGGACGATGTCAATCACAAAGTGGAAGTAGCACTAGTGACACAAAGAGACAAAGTTTTTATGCAAGTAAGAGTTATTGTGTAGGAAGAGCTAGAGAGGGCTAAAGTATAAGAAAGAGCAAGAGAGATACACACTTTTTCTAATGCTATAGTTTTTATTCATCTCTCTATTATCCAACTAGCCATTGAGGCAAAAAATTACAAAATTAAGATGTAATAGGTGTTGATGATGCAAAATAATATTTTTCTAGGAAGAGATGGTGATGGGAGTCAAATGGAGCTACTTTATATGTAGAAATGGAGAACCTTAAGAATTAATACAAATTATGAGTTTTTTCTCTAGTACCAGATTTTGGTGCCAGACTATTGTTGTTCATGCAGAAATGGCCTTTAGGTTCCATGATTTTTTTGGGAAATTCCTTCATCTTGAGGATCAAGTTTGTGTTTTATTAGGTCTATTCATCACTTTAGGTTATGTTTTCATAATTTGAAAGACCGTTTGTTATTTTTCATTAGGGTTTTGTGACTATGGTTTACTATTTAGACACTTGTAAGATGTTTTGTCATTCAAATTTAGCTATAGAAAAAAAAATTGATGGCCATATCTATTTATATATTTGAAGTTAATGAATCTTGATCTCAAACTGTAAATATTCTTTGAAATCAATGGGATTTTAATTTATAATTCCTTTCTTGTCCACACACACTGCATCACCTGGTGTGTAATTACATGACCCTTTACATAAGTTCATAGATATTTATGTACTAATAAAGAAAGTTGGTGTGTATTACAAAGCCATATTGCTAAACCTCTTTTGCAATCCCCTTATCAACAAGTATAGGTATGTTATATTCCCATAGATGATGAAAATGTCAACACATGGGAGAAACTTTGGAACAAACATAGAATTTCTTTCCATACTCACTCTTTTAGCATATCTAAGGGTAGGTCATCTGGTTTGAAAAACTCCCAAGAGAATCCCTTTTTGAAGCCTAGGAATAATTAAAAGAGTTCTTGTAAATTCCCACGTCATGACATTTCCTTCATAGTTCATATCAAAATCTTATACATGGGAGTGGATGGTTATATGAAGTATTTTATTAATGTTATTTCCAATGGAAAGTTCATGAGGTAGAGTTTTGATGATTAATGGAAAGTTGTGCGTAAGGGGATAGAGAAACAAGTTTACTAGGGTACATCATGCAAGAGAGGAGTTCTCAAGCTTGCTATGGTATAAGATCAGTCTAATCGAAAATATATTGTTAATATGATAAGTCTCTCACTCTTAAATGATACAACCTTGAGGCATCTCTCGATAGGTATGGATAGAGAGGTTCTTGCTCTCAACAAGTCAGAGAAACCTTGAAAGTCTGATAGGTTTGTGGTGCATAGAAGACACAATTTTATGTGCATTCACCTCTACCAGGCCACACTATATAGGCACCATACACAAATCTACAACAACCCAACCATTAAAGTGGTCAATATGTTCAATTCCTTCCAAGTTTAGGTGCCCCCAATAGGGAAAGTAACCATCTAGTATTCTAATATGGAAATCCAGAAGGAGTAGAGAACGCATATCTGTTCAAGCAAGACGACAATAAAAACTAACTTTTTTGTCCTATTGGTTTCCAAGACAACCAAAATTTTGACCATAATAACTTCAATTATGGCTAGCACCTCAACAACTTCAATCAAGGGGAAAAAATATAATCAAATACAAATGTTGTTACAACCCCAATTTTTGGGTTCATTTGGTGAGAAATGTAATTTCTCATATTAAAGATATTTGAACAAATAATAATATAATTTGTTTTGAATAAATGGATTTCGTTTACAATAGCCTTGATGATTGTGTTGTGGGCTTTATTGGCTATTGGGCCCAATAAAGGAAAAGACAAAAGAAACTCCATTATTGAGTAAATAAGAAAATAAAGAAAAGAAAAATGTGGAAACCTATAGAAGGAACATCCAAAGAGGATTTCATGCCTCTTAGGTTCCTTAGGTTCCAAGGAGTCCAAAGTTGCATAGAGAATGCAATAAGAAAAGAAAAGATCAATTAAATATTTCTTTGTTAAGAAAGAAATTGAAAATAATGATAAAATGTGGAAAATAAGTGAAAAGAGGTATGTTTGAGTTATCCTTGGTGGAATTTCGTATCCCAAGGATTCCTAATGATAAAAGGAATACCAATGAGGAAAAATAAAAGAGAAATAAAGAGAAATCCTCAAAAAGAGATATTTTCATAAGAAATAAACATGATAATGAGAAATAATGCATATAGATGCATCTAGAAGGATAATAAGTATCCTTGAAAAGGGATTTCGAGATAATAGAGTTTCTTGAGATCCAAGGAGTCCCAATGAAGAAAGAAGAAAGAGAAAATACCAATAAAGTCAAATAAGAAGATAATATGATGCATAATGAATGTTTTTGGGTATTGTTAAAAAGGGAGTAATTTCTATTAAAAGAAAATAGAAATATGTGGCTAATGAATTAAAAAGGGCAAGTACAAAGAAAATGAAAGAGGAATTTCGAATTCCTAATATCCATATAATAGAGAATAACCAAGGATAAAGAAGAGAGAGAATATTACTTCTCATTGAAGGAATTGATTTCCTACTTGGAAAGGGACTCTTTGAGTCATGTATAAGCTTACTTAGGGCTTCGTTTCTCACCCCTATATAAGGGGTAGAGTCCTGGTTTAAATGGAGGGAGAACCCCACATTTCTCTACCCTCTTCTCCAACCATGCACCCATCCAAACCCTAACCAAGAGGTGGAGTTGTCCCTGGAGCCATGAGGCGGCAAGGAGGAGTTTCATTGGTAGCTTGCTGCTCCAATGATACCAGGAAGCACGGCCATCATGGCCAGACCCTAACCCAGGTGCAGCCACAGGATTGCAACACTGGTTGTAGGTCGCACACCTACCCTTCCCAAACCAACTGCCTAGGACGTGATCTGGGTGGCGCCCAGATGCGGAGGAGGGTTTCGGAGCAAGGGAGGAAGTTTGCATAGAGGTTCCTGCCATGGAGAGGTAGAAGAAGATCCCGCGATCTTTGCAGCGCATCCGTAGATTGCAGGTCCTGCGCCCCGCTCACCGACCATCCCGGCCATGATTCAACGCATGTATGGGCGTGATGGAGGATTCCAGCGGTAGGGCAACAGTCCCCAGTGATCTTTAGGGTCTAGGGATGGAGTTGGAGCTGCACCCTTGGCAGCTAGGGCGGCTGGTTCGCATCATCTGAAGGTTGAAGACAACCATAGAAGGTTGGATGGTTCTGCCCCTCCGGGGTGTGAAGGGACAACCACTTGAATGGGGAAGATGCATCATTTAATTATGTTTCTAAACAATGTTGCATGGAGAGGGGTGACGCGGCGCTCCCAGATTGGCTCAAGTAAGTCTAATTTGCAAAATTCATATCTAATAATCGGTAGCTCGGATGGATACGAATAATATATGTGTTTTGCTCAGAAAAATGAGAGGAATTAATAAAAATATGTTTAGAAGCTAATTCCTCTTACAATCCAAAAAGTAGTGTAAGTTATCAACTTTAATGAATTAAAGATTAAGAAACTCTACTTTGAGATGATTAATGTAATTAGTAGAGTTTAATGGGTGATTAAAGTTGATATTAACCTATTAATTGTAAAAAGGTACATTCAGATCGAAAATGATGAACTTTTCATGTAATTAGTCTAATTTAGAGTTTATGTGCATAAATATGCTTGAAATTTGAAAAGTACATAAAGTTATCATCTTTAATAATTTAATTAATGAAAAACCCTTAGATTTGATGATAGATGGACTTAATGATGTTCTTTGGATAATTCAAGCCAATATTAACCTGTTGTTAATAAAAGTGAAAATATGATCTAAAAAGATGATCTTTTTATATAATTGGCTTAATTTAGGGTTCCATGTGCATGAATATGCATTAATAGGCTTGAAAACCCTAATTTAGGTGAATATGTCTTTTAATTGTTTTAATGGTTCAAATCCATGAATAAGTAGAGATATGATGATCCTAAGTCAATTTGGGTATAAAAGACTATTAAAATGGATAATTTGAGGAATTAAGGTTTATATAAGTAGAAAAGAGTATTTTAGGGTTTGTTGACCTAAAAGGGGTAAAGTTTGAGAAACTGATCTAAGAAACCCTAATGAATATTAATGAAACCTTAATTTGGATTGGAAACCCTAGAAAGTGAATCCAAGTCAATAAAGTAGATTCTTGATAAAGTGTGTAGTAAATAGAGTACATATTCTTTTCAGGAATTATGTGATTGTTGAATTGCTTGCTTGGATTGCTTTCTTGGTTGGAATTGCTTAATGCTTGTGAAATCATCAAATCAGGTATGTGGTTACGCTTATGAATAATCGCTTTAGTTTCACGACGATTTCCGAATGTGTTTATCGGTTGCTTGAAAATAACTATTGGATGCCTTTTATTTCATGCAACTATAAAGTGACTATGATTATCACAATGAATATATATATATATATATATATATATATATATATTTATATATATTTATATATAACTAACTTAGATTTGAATCCACCTATGTGTCTTGTAAAGGCTAAAAAGGGGTAACCTGGAGTAAGGTCTAGGTTATCGTGGGTTAGAAATTGGGCTACCAAGTGTAGTGCCATGAGACCCTTTAGCATGCCATGAGTTAAGGAGTGGGCTACTTATGGGTAGTGACATGTGACTCAACCCTAGAAACTAGTTCCCCTATAGGTGGGACCATGAGGGGTTTAATGGGGAGCTACTATAAGGAAAGTAGTATCCAGGTCCACTGTAGGGATAGTGCAAAGGATAGGGAAGGCATGGATCGTGTAGTTATATTTAAAATGTAAAATTGTTTGTTGAATGGTAATTGGTTGCAATACATTATTATGAATAATTGCACGATTATTGTTTCCCCACATACCAGATTTATGTTGATCGACTTTTTGTTTGTCGGTGTTTTAGGTACAAAGCCAAAAGGACAAACAATAAATTGTCATATTGTGAAATACATGAATTAAAATACAAGGAGGATCAGTTAGAGTAGAATTCATATGTGGATAGAAGTTTAGAGATCCAAGTTTTCAAAAGGTATGTAGAAGTTTATTTTCTTACAGCTTTCCAGTTTAGTCTGTTAAAATTTAATAATTGTTCTTGGTTAATTGTTGAACCTTTGATCTGGAAATTATGTGTGCGGCTTCAACCTCTCGGTCTCCCTTAATTGGGGGCTATTGGAGGTGGGTTCGTAATAGCTGCTCCTTGGCCAAAGTATCCAGTGGTTTATACATTTATCTAAATATCAAGGTCACTTGGATGCTATTTATAAGATGCTTGAAAAGAAGTAGGCATACAATAAAACTATGGAGGCTAAGAGAGCACAAATTGCTTTTCCATCCATCCTTTGGAAAGTTCCTTTTCCAATCAACCCAAGAATAACCCCATGCATTTGGAGGATTTAAAAGAAATGAAAACACATTTTGGGTTTTTACCTCTAGAACCAGCAATCCCAATGGTGAACAACAACCAAATTCTTGAAGATGACAATGATGATGAAGTGATCTTTTTGGTAGTAAGTATTGATCCTATGATCAGAACTCCCAAGAAGAGTGACACATACACTATAGAGAGGTACAACACATACAACCCATTGAATCCCCCAAAAGCTACATCAAGTGTTTCTACACCCATGATTCTACTATGAATGTTGTGACCACCCCAATAAATCTCAGTAGCATAGATGTGGATGGACTCAAGATTCATTAAGATCAAGGATAAAATGGAGAAGTTGCATCTCAACATTCCCTTCTTTGAAACTCTTTCTGAAATACGCTCTTGGATAAATTGGTTTAAAGCTCTCTTCACATACATGTACACTACCGAAGAGTGTGAGATTATGAAGCTTACAAGGATGAGATCTGATGTTATTCTAAGAAAGATGACAAAATAAAAAAAAGATATCCAATATCCTTCTGCATCTCGTTCTTCATTGGGAACTCCAAATTCCAAAAGGGTCTAACTGACATTGGGGCAAGTATTATTAACATTCTCTATAGCTTATGCAAAACATTTAGCTTCACAAAATCCTTCCCATTGAAATTTTGATTCAACTCTTTGACTCTTATATGATAACACCCATGCAAATTACATAAGATATCCCTACAAATGTGGGCCCTGAATCATATGTCTTGTGTCATTTTTTCATCATGGAAAGTGAGGATGACCTTTTATATCTCCTTATCATTAGGTTCTCATTCCTTGCAACAACTAGAATTCTTATCGACGTTGAATCTAGGATCTTAATATTAAGTCTTGGGACAGACACATGTGACTTTAAAAGATTTGAGAGTTGCAAGGGCCCCTCTTTCAAAGAACATGCTTCCTCATTCACTACATTGAAAAGATGGCACAACTATAAAAGGAGGCCCTATTTTTGAAGACCCTCTTTAAACAACACTGATTGATCGTAGCACCCATGAGCTAAATAACAAACAAGTGAAGAAGTTTATTTCTCACCTATACAACATATAGGATGACCTTGATGTTAAATTTTAAGAGCTCAAATCTATCTCCATCATTAAGGAAGAAGACAAGCCTCCCAAAACACCAGAGATGAATCCTCTGGCTGAGGGGTTGTTGTACATATTCCAAGATGAATAGAAATTTTTCCAGTCATCATTGATGCCAGTCTCACTTTTAAGAAACAACAAACATTGTTGACCTAGAAAAGAAAGAGTTAGAAGGTGTTGGCTTGTAAGATGTCAAATGTTATCAAAGTCAATCAAGACTTTTGAATGCACAAATCAATATGGATGACAACCACAAGCCTTCCTTTGAGCCCCAGCACCGTCTCAATCCAAACATAATGAAGAAAATGTGAAATGAAGTAATCAAGATACTATTAGTAAGTATTATCTATCATACATTTAACTCATTATCAGTTAGACATATGCATGTATATCCATAGAAGGGAGACACTAAAGATGTCCTATATGATAAGAATGAGTTGCTACCCACCCGCATTGTGACCCATATCGTATGTGCATTTATTATTGGAAAATTTATTTTGTAACCTGATAGGATCAATTTCCACTTATGTTTCTTGATCAAGTCCTAAATGGACTAGCGCACTAGAAGTTCTTCTATTACTTAGATGGGTACCCTAGTTTCTATAATATCCCCATCCACCTACAAAAAACAAAGATAACATAACTTACATGTTCCCATTTGGCTCAATGTTTTTCATCGATTTCCCTTCAAATTATGCAACACGCCTTCTACCTTCCAACATTGTATGTCTCCCATATTATTAGCTACAATAAGACAATCATGGAGGTCTTCACATGTGACTTATGTATCTATGAAGACTCTTTTCGAGCATTCGTATGCCAACTCTCCCTAGTTCATTATTGCTTAAAAAAGATCATGTGGTATTTAATTAGGAAAAATGTCACTTGATGGTAAAGGAGGGCACCTTTCTAGGACATCAGGTGAGTTCTAGAGGAATCAATATTGAGAAATACATGTTATATGTGATTGAAAAGTTGGAACATCAATCAATCTTTAAATATTTATGGGCATTCCTAGGTCACATTATTGGTTTTATAAGAGGTTATTTTGTAAGTCTAGAAAAATTGCCAAGCCTCTCGCTAATTTTATTCAAAAATCTACTTACTTCATCTTAGACTCAGAATGTATGTAGATATTCAGCTATATGTAATAAGCTCACATATAGACCCCCATTATAAGTGATTAAGATTGGTATCTTCCATTTGAGATCATGTGTGATGCAATATACTATGGCCTAGGTGTAATTTTGTGGCATTGTGTTGACTAAAAAAATGGTTCCCTATACTATGCCAACAAGACATTGGATGACGCATAGAGTAACTATGCAAAAACTAAAAAGGATGTTGTCTTGTTCTTTGAAAAAATATGCATATATCTTGTGGGATATCAATAGGTAGTCTACACCAACCATGATTCTTTCAAGTAGATGATGTCAGATTCGCATGTAAAGGCAAGGTAGATTAGATAAATCATATTCATTCAAGAGTTTTATCTATAATCAAAGGCAAAGGGGGGTTAAAAATGTTGTTGTTGATCATCTTAGTTTGTTACACCTTCAAGAAGATGACACACTCCCTATTAACACTAATTTTGTGAACTATCATGTTGGGGGGGCCATGTTGCACTGGGAATGAAAAAAGAAGTTCATGTTATACATCTTCCATTACTTTTAGAATGAGAGCTACTTATTACAATTGGGTTGTGACATCCTCTACTGACAGTGCATTTAAGAAAAGGAATCTCCTTTCATTATAAAACAAAGTCATTCTAACCCTATTGGGGGCCACATGAAATGCAAAAAGACTACAACTAAATTCCTTCCATGTGAGTTATTTTGACTATATATCTCAAATATTCTAACAATTATTTCAAGCCATTGGTCAATGTGAAAGGACTGGAAACATATCTAAAAGTGACAAGATCCATCTCCAGTCTTGGGAAGAAGTTGAGATCTTTAATGTCTAGGGAGTTGACTATATGGAATCATTCCCCTCCTCTAACAATTAATTCTATAATTTTTTTTATTTTGATTATATTTCCAAGTGGGTTCATGCAGTTCCCACATTTTCCAGTGACTGCAAGACAGTCATCAAGCTACTTAGAAACAATATATTTCCCTACTTTGGTGCCTCACACACAGTAATTCCCAATGGAGGATCCAACTTCTTTAGAGAAAATTTTAAGCACTCATTCACTGGCATGATATTTGTTATAGTGTTTCAACTTTGTACCAACCTCATACATGTGGTGAAGTAGCGGTTTCATATTTTAAGATCAAAGCCATTCTCAAGAAGACAATTTGCTGAACTATGCAAGATTGGTCTTAAAGTAGAATGATGCATTCTAGGACTACATAATTTCTTACAAGACTCCCCTGGGCATTATTCCTTTTTCTTAATCTATGTAAAACATTTTTGGTTACAAATAGAAATTAAGCATAGGGCTTGGTGGGCCATCAAACAACTCAACTTTCATTTAAAAATAAAAAACTACAATAGACACTTGAACTACAACATATAGAATAATGAGACTAATGACATATTGGAATACAAATATTTATTATGAGTGCTTTAAGATTTCTACCTGAAGGTCGATGGCCTTCTATAGGTGTTTGATCTTTTTTGAGTTTAAGTCCTCCGACCCAATGTTTGACAACCTTGTTGATGTACAGTCTCATTGGATTGGCCTATTGATCTCCATGGTTATGGTTTTTTGTCGATTGGGAGGTTGATGGTATGTAAATCTTTGTATTGGTTGATATCCTTATTATAAATAGTGATCCACCAAGGAGGCCAATTGGTGGTATATCAATCTTCATGATTTTGAGTTCAATTCCAACATTTTTCAAGATAACTTAGGTAGAATAGAGTATATGGCCACCAAGTGTAAAGTGGGGAATTTACAATTTGTAGTTTTTTAATTAGGTGATTTTATACCATGAAAGTTTTATGAAATATACATAATCATTAATGTAGTTAACTCCCCCAAACTTAGAGTTTATCATGTCCTCAAGCTCTTAATGTAGCATCATTTATACATAATCATTAATGTAGTTAACTCCCCCAAACTTAGAGTTTATCATGTCCTCAAGCTATTAACGTAGCATCATTATGTGAGACAAAAGGAGAAGATGATGTTAATGTCTGATAGAATTTTCTCTTGCAACCTTTTATAAAAAAACCTTCATTAATTCACTAAATGATTTCTCCATATAAAAGATCAACTTTTACAAGATCCTTCATTTCTTGTTTATTGATTGTTGTCTCTCATATACTATCTACAAAATAGGTTTATATTTTCAAAGTAGCTTTCCCTCTTGTCACATTGTTTTAGGTGAGTGGTGGATTAATGGGTAGGTTGAAAGGCTTGTGGATATGCCATTCCTTCTTTTGGGTCATTCAACTATAGGTCAGTATGTGGGGATATGGTTATTGATTCCAAACCCAATTTTTTTGGAGTAGTGACTGCACATCCTAAGTACCACTACCCTCGATTGCTATATTTTAAGCAAACACCAGTGAAAATGGAGGTGTGTATAATTTGGTCTTAGATTTTGATCAAAACTGACATATTTTCATTCATGAGCACAACTATACACCATTATGGTATCTCTTTTGACTAAAAGTATGACACAACTCCCTGGTCTTTTTATTTACTCTCTTCTTTTATTCCTTACTCTTTTTGGGATTTTTATGTTGTAGAGATGGAATGGAGGAAAAAGTAGCTCTTTCTTTTTCATGAGACTATGCCTTCAACTGAATATGATTTTATTTGGTTTGATATTATGCAAGAATTTTTTGATGATGTTCTAAGCTTAGAATCAAGTTAGATGAATAGGTAATGTTTTGTTTAGAGAAAGATATAAAAACAATATCAATACCAATATGAGAAATTAAATTTTTATCATGGCTTTTTGTTTCCTCACAATTGATTAGTATAAATAGAGCTTGTAGGACAATGATTAAGTACTTAGAATATGATAGTTTGAACATCTTCCTTGTCATTGCATTTTACACATAATATTTTCAAAAAGATGTTGAAACAAAGTCATAAAATGTTAAGGGAAAAGGTGATGATTCTTTGATACTATTGAAACATATCTCACAGGATTACACCCCCCAAAAATACAACATATTCTATCCTCAAAGTGTGAATGAAAAAAAGAAAAATGTAAGATTGTGAGACTGTTGCTTAATCTTGATGGAAATGATCTTTAGTTGCACATTCAAAATTCATGAGCACCATTATGTAGCTTATGTGCAGGTAATGGTAGTTATCTTTGTGACACTCCTCTATTGTAGCTCTTGAAAACATCTAGTTAAGAATGTAAAATCCATATTCATTTGAAAGACGTCTCTATTGTGGGCATTGATAGAACAATTGGGGTAGAGTCCTTTTCTTTGTGTGTTTAGATATGTACTCGATGACATGTTGATGAATTAGAGTGATGATTGCTTTGGCACAAGTTTCGGAAATGCATTTGAATATGCTTTTTGTCAAGGAAGAGAATTGATTACCCTCAAAATTGAATGATGAGTCTGAGTTGTTATTGAAAATGACACAATGTTCTTGAGTAAAGATTGCACGAAACATGCAATGATTATCATGTAATAGGGGTAGGAGAATGTAGTGTGGGATGGACGTCTAGAGACGTTGAATTAAAATATCTTTTTCTTTAAATTGACTTGATTACAGAGATCATTTTGTATATTAGGTCTGATCATATGGACATCATCAAGGGCATGGCTCAAAAGAAATTCATATGCAACCATAAGACTATTTATCTCCCTCCTGAGTTTCATTTCAATAATTTTGCAAAAGTGGTGAACCAATTTGATTATTAGGCTATCCCTCCTATTGAAGGTAACCATGACTAAATTGAATTGAACATTGTTGAATAATTGACATAATGGGTGATTTTGATATTGGCACAAAAAACTCAAAATGTTGGACAAGAGCTTTGGCTCACTAGATTCGATGGGTCATAAACCATGCACAGTGGATAATAAGCAATGAGATGTCTCATAGTATTGGTTACCCCCATAGGAAAAAGTGATGTATTCTCACAGAGGGGAGAACACTAGGCACCTAGCCACTGGAAAATAAAAAATATTAGATTGATTGTGACAATGGATAAATCGTTACACTTTAAATAATTTGATATGTTGATATTAGTTTTGAAAAATCTCTTTATTGATTCTAGTTACCACTTTACATTTTTGTACACTTTTCAAATTAATATGGTAACTAAATTTTCCTCTTATTATTAACACAGTCCACCGAGAAAACTTACCTATATTTGATTTCATAAATCTTTATTTTGTTAAAATAGCTCAATATTTGGAGTTAGTACCAGCCAAGATAGCCTACATTTTCCCTTATTGGGTTCCATGTGTGGTTTCATTCCCTCTGTAAAGTCATGGACATGTGATACAAAGAAGAAACTAGAAGAGATGTGTAGGATATGTCCCCTATTGAAGACTAGATATGAATAAAAGTTTAGTTTTGTATCTTATGTATAGTTTACACAATTTGCATGTACAACATGATTCTAATAATGATTTTTGTATACTTTTGGTACAACTTTGTAAATATGTTATCATAAAGATCAGGTCCTTACAGCATCCCTTGCAAATAGTGTGAGTCTAAATCATGCATTTTGCAAGGAAGTTGAGGTGGAAGAGGTAAAGTTGGTACTAGGAAGATGGGATTTGGAAGTCATGGACCAACATTAGATAGATAAACTGATAAGTTGCAATATCTTCATAAAAAGAAGTGTGATCATTGTTTGTTGGACTATCAGCATCAACTTGTAGTGCTAGGTTTTCTTTTTTGAATCCCAAAGAAATGGGTTCCTTAGAAGCGTGTTAGCAATGAAGTGACCGAATCTAACTATCCTCACCAAGTAAAATCTCATGTAGTCTCTTTAGCATGTTGTTGGGAAAGTGGTTAGGAGGGATATGAGTGAGAGGGAATTTGTTGTTAGAGGTGGGCATGGATATGCTCAGATGGGCTAACATGCAGCTCCAAGTGAGAAGAAAGGATCCCAAATTTGAGATTCACTGGAGGGAATTACTGGGCTACAACATGCGATGGATTCCTAGGGGCAACATGAGTGGTAGAACAAACACCATTTAGTCCATTATTGGTCATCAGAGTGGCTAATAGAGGTGAGACCATTAGTTTGGAAGATTTTGATGAAGCATCTGGTGAAAGCTACTATACTACAACATTGTCAATACTAAAAGTATTTAGAACATATAAAGTCCCATATGATGATTTTTATGATGCGGTAGAGCCCCCTTGGTATGTTGCAGCTAATAACTCTCATTGGTATTGTCACTGTGCAACATGATGTTCCTTAATTCATCAGAGTGAATCATCTTTAGTTCTTCAGTAGTTGTTAATTTGATGTTGTAAATCCAACATTTCTATCATATATTGGAGGAGGTGAGCTAAAGCATTGACTTTATGCTCTAAAGAAGTGCCTTTTGTGGGAACTGTTGTAACATGTGGATGACCTTGTTGATGATCTCGACCTAGCTGGAAAACACACATAAATCTTGTTTTAGTTTAACAATGTCAATATGTGATTGGTAGTTACCTCATGCAAGATGTCAAAATTGCAGCCAAAAACTCTATCAAGTGTGTTGGAATGGACTATGTATGACGAATGGTGCAAATATGGTGGATAGGTGGGGTCTTCATGTGATGCAATATGAGAAGTAGAGGGATCAACTACATGTTGTTGTCAATGAGGGGAACTATATAGAATCCCATGAACTTCTTAGGGAGGAGATGGGTGTAGTACAATTGGTGTTGCAGCATTCGCAGGTGTTGTTTGGCAAGCTATGGATGTTACTACGATTGGATATTCAACAATGCCAAATATGTGGGATCGAGGTGGACCCATTTTTGTAGTTTTGCCTTGTGAAAGCACCACACTCTTCTTCTTCTTTAAAGTGTGGGCAGTAGGAGAAAAATTATACTTGGGAGAGGGAGGTGGTGGAGGTGCCTAAAAGTCAGCACCATCCGGTTCTTTGTGGTTAGTTTCCTCTCTAATGATAGGGGGTGTCCCAAAAAATAATTCGTAAAATGTTTATCGGATGGGTGCTAGAGGAGGAGACAATGTAGGTGCTTCCTGGAGTTGAAGTGTAAGCAAAAGGTTGATCTAGAAGCTATTTGAGTTCTTCTTATGTGATGAGAAACTTCTATGCATCATAATCAGTGAATTCCAGCAGGGGAATGTAGATGTCAGATCACATGAAGTGATAATAAATCTTCTCATTGTGATACAAAATATGGCCAATATAGGTTAGCCATTTAATGTTGATAGGACGCTCACCATTGGTTTCTATGAAGATTTTAAGGGAAGCTAGATGTCTATAATCTCTAAAGATTAGACTAATCAGTCTGTGCATGAAATATTCTTTTTGTGGTAGGGATGATATAGACAACCATTTGTCAATCAGAAATTTGCCAATATGACATGTTTTCCTTCCATGATACAAGATAAGATATATAGTTCTTCATGATAGATTATGCTTATTTTTTATTTAGTGAAAACAATGTTAGCAATAATCTTGTGTATTATTTTTTATAGTCAAGAATGCACATTTATAGATTTAGAAGCATCAGACTTGTAGTGGTGTTTGCCTAAATTTTTTTCCCAATATGCATCATCATTAAAGTAGGAGTCATGTTCATCTAGTAGTCCAAAGCTAGCATTTTTTGCTTCTTGAGTTGATGCACAAAAAAAAATTATTTAGTATGTTTGTAGTGAGCATCTCATCAGTGTTTAAGAGATAAACTTGAATGTTCTAGTGCTCCCTATGTGTTCAATGATCAGTATGTGCCATTGAGACCTCTTTGATGGAAGATGTAAACTCCTTTTTTAGTTCAATACAGGATGAAGGGTTTGTGAAGCACACCATTTCTAAATTTGAGTAGGCGAGCATGACATATACTCTCTTCCAAATGCCTAATCCCTTTGGGGTTGGTTTGTATGAAAAATGTGTTGATCTGAAGGGTCTTTCTGCCAATAAATTATAGGAAGTCGGGTGTTGCTTACCACAAGGTTGGAATGTGCCATGTGGTGTGCCCTTACTAATGTTCTATTAATAGACAGCTTGATCTTGTCTCTGCAACTAGATTGCTGATATTTAGTCATTTTCTAGCTTCTGCAACTTAAGACTCTAGGTGAGTGTTCTTGGCTCCCAGTGCTCAATGTTGCTTGCGGTGGTAGTTTCTTCCTCAATATGAGCCATTGTAGTTCTTTTGGCAACATTGTGATGATAGGTTGATAATTTTGTTATGGAAAAACCTAGTCATTTCACGATAATCTAGAAGTCATGGGATTTATTAGGTTGATCGATCTATAAGTTAAAAGAGTTCGATAATATTTTGAGGAAGTTTTCAAGCTCATAGGTCAAAAAATAAGGTTGATTGCGGTGAGGTTTACACATTCATGAGAGAATGATATAGACCTAGAAGGTCGATGGGTGCCCTCTATCAAACTCAGTGCAATTACCTTGGAAAAAGAGGCATATGAGACATGTTGATCTTGAAGTTAAGAATGATTGTGATCTTTTTAGCTATTGATCTATGAGGTCAATGATAATTTCAAAGGAAATGAATGATTAGTCTCACTATGTCGATATCTCAGAGAATCAAGAGTCCAATCCCCATGGTAACTAAGAGTAGGTAAAAAAAGTTATGAAGCATATTGTTGAAGAAGAAAGGTGGATGTCAACTAGGTAAATAGGTGCATGACAGTAAGAATTCTATGCAACAAGGCATATATCTTTGCATTTTATCTGAGAATCATTCCAAGGTTTAGTGCATTCTATGTATATTCTTGTGTTTTTCTATGCATGCAAGCAAAGTTCCTCTAATTCTTCCACTTGGTGGAAACATATCTCCCTAGCAAGATCTAAGTCCATATTGAGGCCCATTATGGCATACTAATCCTTATGCTCTAATTATAAAAGGGACATGGAAAGACTTGCCATAGATAAGGCAATAAGGTTTCATTTCATTTGGGATTTTATATGTGTTTTGATATGCGTAGAGGGTATCATCAAGCTTTGAAGACCAATCTTTTCTAGATTTTCCCATTGTATTACCAAGTATTTGCTTAGTTTGTCTATTCAAACATTTACTTGACTGGTGGTTTGAGGATGATATGGAGTGGAGATCATGTTTTTACCCCAATATCACTTTAATAGAGCCTCAAATTCTTTTCCTATAAAGTGTGAGTCGTTGTCACTTATTATTATTCTAGGGTCTCCAAATCTTGGTAAGATGATTTTTATAAAGAGAAATAATGACTATTTCAAGATAAGATGTGGGTGAAGCCACAACTTCTATGCACTTTGATACATAGTCAATAGTGAGTGATAAATATCAATTCTAGAAAGAAGAAGCAAAAGGCACCACGAAGTCAGTTCCCTTAATGTCAAAAACTCCAACCTCAATCCAATAAGTGAGAGGAATTTCATTTCTCTTTCTTATATTCCCAATTATTTGACATGCATCACATGTTCCTACTAGGAATCATAATCCTTAAAGATGGATGACAAATAAAATCATGAATTCAAACCTGCATAGTTGTCTTCTCTTCTCAACGCATGTAACCCCCATTTGTAGCTACATGACATTTCTGAGTTGTAGAATGAGCTTCATCGTCTGAGACATGACACCTATAGACATTGTATGCACATCTATTAAATAGAAGTGGTTCACTCCTATAATAATTTTTTAGATCAAAAAATAATTTCTTTTTCTGGTTATATGACATGCCAGGTGGAAGTTATTGACAAGAAAAGTAATTGTAAAAATCCACATACCATGGTGTGGCTGGAGCCATGGTACAAATGGCTAGGAGAGAATCATTTTGACAAGATTCATCAATGGGGATACAATCCTACTCTTCCACATGAATGCGGAAAAGTTCTTCAGCAACCACATTCTGGGATCCCTCTTTGTCAATATGCTCATGATCAAAATTTTTGTAACAAGAGTGTCCAATGTAAAAAATCAGGTTTTAGTATCCTTTTTCTACATCGAGTGCTTGATCACTCCATTGATTGTATAGAAGATTACCTTTCCTCACAATAGATATGATCAAAATTTGACAAAAGTATAATCGATCATCAGTATTTCTTTTTCAATGGTGGTGTAACTTACTTGTGCTTCATCAAGGGTTTTACTACATTAATAAATCACATGATGCTTTTTATCTTTTTTTTGCCCAAGGAATACCTCGATAGAAAAATCACTAGCATCACACATCAGAAAAAGGCAGATCCCAATCTGAATCTTGTAGGTGTAGATGTGAGTGCATTCTTTAGAGTGTAAAAAGCTTGAAGGCACTCATTGTTGAAAACAATGAATCCTTCCTTTGAAAACTACTAGAGGGGGGGTGAATAGAGTTTTATGGAGATTTTTAAAGATAATTAAACCAAACAACCAAAGTAAAGATTAAGAAGAGGAACACAGGTGTTTAGAGTGGTTCCAACCTTAGCAAATGCTAAGGAGTCAATCCACTACCCGGTTGCTTACCCAACCGGGATTTTGAAAGTACTAAATTTTATTACCTCGCAAGGATATTACATAAAATTTACAATACTTTCCAAACACCCTTTGGACAGCCTTCTCCTTGAAGTAGTCTTGCCAACCTTGAAGCAGCCTTCCTTGAAGTAACTTCAAGCTCCCCCTTGAAGTAGCCTTCCTCTTGAAGTAGCTTCCCGTCAAGACAGCCTTCTGAAGTAGTCCAAAGATCCTCCTCTTCTCCACAAAGAGCTTTACCCTCTCCAATCCGCAGCCTCCTACCTGGAGTAGCAAGGAGAGTACAAGTAACACAAGGAACAAGAAAGAAATAAGAGAAAATACAACTTATCCTTGAAGCTCAAGGCTTGATTTGCCTAGATCAAGCGTTTGGATTTTCCTAGCCCAGAGGATGGACTTGTGATTGCTAGGGTTAGGAAAATCTAGTCTATAGGACGAGCTTGAGCTAAGGGGAAAGTAGCCAATTGATCACAATGCTCAATTCACACAGATTGCAAAAGAAAGCTCAAATGTTTTCTTAAGTATAGCAAGTGTGTCAAGTGTAACAAGTGAATTCTAGTGTCCTATGGCTTGTCCTATTTATAGGAATGGCCTAAGTATGCTTAAGGACGTTCTAGACAACTTCTAGGGGTTTCTAAGTGCTTAACTAGCCGTTAGGTACAAAGTTGTTGCTTTAACAACGGCTAATTACTTTATTCTGCAGTTGCTGTCAGAGACCATCTCGGTCGACAAATGGTCGACCGAGACACCTACTCAGTCGAACTTTTGTCGACCGACAGGCTCTCTGGAACAAGTGATTTGCAACGTCTTTCTTCAACTGCCAACTAACTTGTCTGTTGTGTCTAACGGCTACTTTGGATCTTTCTCGGTCGAGAAGATTGTCGACCGAGAGTGTCTCGGTCGAGGAGTTTGTCGACCGAGAATGTTCCTGTTTCAAGGTTTCATTTTAAGCACTAATTATATGTGTGAGTGTGCAAAGGTGATTCTATTTAAATGGGATGACATGTCTAACTATGGTGCTTGGCTAGGGAAAATCTAATGCTTGATTTACATGCAATTCTAAGTACTTGTACATTATATATTTGTACAAGTTTTACAACATTGATTACATTGCATGAAAATATAACTAAGTAAGCTCTTGGATTTTCCCTTGCTACTTTGTCATCCTGCACACTCAAGTAGCTCGTTAGATTAATAAGAATGAAATGTTTGTCATAATCAAAACAAAGGGATTTTATAGATGTCCATTTAGCCAACAATCTCCCCCTTTTTGAAGATGACAAACATTTCCAAAATATAAATAAGGAAATATAAAACATATGAATTTCATACCTTTAGATTGCCGTATGTAACATTTCCTCTTGTTTATAAAATGTGTGCTTATTATTCCCAATGAATTATGGAACATGAAATCCAATTCATTTGGGAATATAGCAACTTTCAATGTAAAGCCAAGAGTATCTTTATGAAACTCATTGATTGAGTTTGTCATAAATACTAAGTTATAGTTTTATATATCTCTCCCCCTTTGTCATTTCAAAAAGATAACCGTTTTAAGAAAAACTCCCCCTTAATTGGATATCCCGTTTTGATAAAAACTCCTCCTTATTTTGATATCCCGTCAAATCTAATGAAAAAGATGTCCATTAAAAAGCCAAAAATGAACCAAGTAAACGTATTCGTTTTAAGAACTGCAGATATCAAAGAAAACATCTTCCAAAGGAGTAATAAGCAATTGCTTCCTAATATTGTTGAATTGATCGAGTGGAAGCGGTTTTGTAAAAATATCAGCCAATTGATTTTCCGTATCACTCGTGTTGTCACAAAAAATAGGTGTAGATGAAAGATTAAAACCATAATCGCTTAATACTTGTTGCATATAAAGCACTTGAGCACAACAAGACCCAGCTGCCATATATTCAGCTTCAGTTGTAGATAGGGCAATCGTATTTTGTTTCTTACTAAACCAAGATACTAAGGCTCTTCCTAATAAGAAACATCCACCACTAGTACTTTTGCGATCAAGTCGACAACCAGCATAATCCGCATCAGTATATGCTTTAAAATCCAAGGATTGTCCTTTTGGATACCATAAACCAAAACAAGTAGTGCCGGCTAGATATCGAAGAATTCGTTTAACCGCAAGAAAATGAGATTGCATAGGTTGGGATTGAAATCGAGCACAAAGACCAACGGAAAACATAATGTCCGGTCGAGAAGCGGTTAAATATAGCAAACTACCAATCATGGCTCTATATAAGGAATCATCAATAGGTTCCCCATTTTCATCCTTATCGATTTTGATAGAAGTAGCCATAGGAGTAGTAGCATGTTTGCATTGATCCATCCCAAAGCATTTTAAAAGTTCTTTAGTGTATTTTTCTTGGCTTATGAAAATTCCTGCAGGCGTTTGCTTAATTTGAAAACCAAGAAAGAATGTTAGTTCACCCATAAGGCTCATTTCAAATTCTTTTTGCATAATGTCACTGAATTGTGTGCATAATGAATCATTTGAAGCTCCAAAAATAATGTCATCAACATATATTTGCACAACTAGGAAATCGGATGCATATGTTCTGAAAAATAAAGTAGAATCTGAATTTCCAATAGAGAAACCATTATCAAAAAGATATGTCTTGAGCCGTTCATACCAATTCCTAGGTGCTTGTTTTAGACCATAGAGTGCCTTTTTAAGTTTATAAACATAGTCACCTTTGTCAGGAATTTCAAAGCCAGGTGGTTGAGCAACATAAACTTCTTCTTGTATGATGCCATTTAAAAATGCACTTTTGACATCCATTTGATATAGCTTAATGTTTTTATGGGCAGCAATAGCTAGTAACATCCTAATAGCTTCAAGTCTAGCTACGGGTGCATATGTTTCATCAAAATCTATTCCTTCTTGTTGATTATATCCTTGTGCTACTAACCGAGCTTTATTCCTTATGACTTCTCCTGCCTCATTGAGCTTATTCCTAAAAACCCATTTAGTTCCTATGATAGTTTTATCTTGTGGTTTAGGAACTAAATCCCATACATCGTTTTTAGTGAATTGATTTAACTCCTCTTGCATGGCTATTATCCAGTAATCATCCTTAAGAGCTTCGGATATCTTCTTAGGTTCAATGATAGAAACAAAAGCCATGTTTGCAACATCTTGGAAGGAAGACCGAGTTTTGACTTTATCATTTGGATCTCCAATAATTAGTTCTTGGGGATGATCCTTGATAAGCCTAGGTGTAGGTTGTGTTTCAACTTGAGGATCGGATGTGGGAATTTTCTCACTATCATTGGAAATGGTTATATTTTCAAGTTGATTAGTGAGATCAATGATATCTAGATTTGCAGATTTTGATTCTTCATGAAAAGAAACATGAATGGATTCCTCAACTTTTCTAGAGATAGTGTTATATACTCTAAAGGCTTTGCTAGAAGTGGAATATCCCAAGAAGAATGCTTTGTGTGATTTAGAATCAAACTTGTCTCTATCATCTTTGGTATTTAAAATGTAGCATGTGGAGCCAAAAGTATGAAAGTAGTCAACTCTAGGTTTCTTAGAGTGTAGTATTTCATATGGAGTTTTCTTCAAATGAGAGTGAACAGTTACTCTATTAAGCACATAACAAGCAGTGTTTACAGCTTCAGCTCAAAAGGTTTTAGGTGTGTTGTGTTCAAGCATCATGGTCCTAGCCATTTCCTGTAGGGATCGATTTTTCCGTTCAACTATACCATTTTGTTGTGGGGTACGTGGAGTAGAAAAATTATGAGTATACCCTTGAGATGTACAAAAAGTCTCAAATGTATGATTTTCAAATTCGCCACCATGATCACTTCTTATGGTACATATTTTATGTTGTAAAAGATTTTCAATCTTGGAACAAAATTGCATAAAGACATGAATAGTATCATCTTTAGTTGCAATAAAATGTACCCATGTATATCTACTATAATCATCAACAATAACAAAACAGTATCGTTTACCACCAATAGATTGTGTCCTCATTGGTCCAAATAAGTCCATATGAATTAATTCTAAGGATCTACTGGTGCTAAGTACATGTTTTGATTTAAAAGATGTTTTGGTTTGCTTTCCCATTGTGCAGGGTTCACAGTTTTCAACTTGATCAAAAGACAAGGCAGGTAATCCACGAACAAGATTATATTTCACTAACTTTTTAATAGTATGTGAACTAGCATGTCCTAGCTTTTTATGCCATAGTTGTAAGGTATTTTCATTTGCAAGCAAGCATTTACCTACTACTGATTTCATAGAGTTTGGTTTAAGGATATAAAGATTTCCAACTCTATTTCCTTCATAAACAACATTTGTAGTGTTTTCTATCAACAACTTGCAGCAGGTTTTGTTAAATAACACATCATAACCACTATCACATAGTTGACTTACACTAATTAAATTGTGATGCAATCCATCAACAAGTAGAACATTTTTGATTTCAAGATTTGTTCCAACATTACCTATTCCAACGATCTTTCCCTTACCATTGTCTCCAAAGGTGACCGTTCCACTTTTCTTTTCTTCAAAAGTTTGAAATGCGTCCTTGTTTCCGGTCATATGTTTGGAGCAGCCACTGTCAACTACCCATTCCTGCATTAGAATGTAGATTTTGGTACCCATGTGATGGTCTGATAAGGTTAGAAACTTTTTAATTGCTTATGTGTATAAAAGTTCTGATACAGAAAACCAGTCGGTCGACAATTGTTCGACCGATATCATTCTCGGTCGACAATTTGTCGATCGAGCAGGTTATTGTATTACAATCAAAAACACAGAAAATTTCTCGGTTGACCAATTTTCGACCGAAATAGGTACTGTAAAATTTTCGAGTTGTTAAAGACATCCAGTCGGTCGACAATACTTCGACCGACCCAGAGCTCGGTCGACAATACTTCGACCGACAAAGTTTCTGTTTCAGTACAGCAATGCAGAAAAATAATAACAATAAGCATGGCACTTTTTATTGAGATAAGACTATATAAATAGCAAAATTAAGCATCTGGTCATATCTCAACTATATTCCATTCTTCTAAGTTTGGGGTTTTGGGATCCAAACTAAGGCGGACTCCTTAGTCTTGTAGGGGCATGAAAAACAATAATGTCCAAGACGTAAGCAGAAATGACAAGTAATAGAGTCAACTTCATTTCTCTTTCTAGCCATTGTGTTTTTGGGTACAAACATAGTTTGGGTCTTTTTGGGTTGGTTTTTCTTTTGAACATATCCCAAACCTTTTCTTCCATTGAAGACAGTACCAACTCTCAATATGTTATCAAGAATATCTTTTCTTCTTAACTCATAAAGTTCTCTTTGCAACTTAGCAATGTCATTCATTTTCTTGTGTAGATCCTTTCTTGCTTGATCTAGATCAGAAAATAAAGAGTTCTTTTCTTTTACAATATTGTCATAGTCCGAGTGGTTGCATAAGATAGGTTGGGTTTGAAAGTCATGAAGTTTGGCTAACAATTCAGTCTTTTCTTGAGAAAGAAGATTAACATTTGTCTCAAAAGTAAGTAGCTTTCTATTACAATCATCAAGAGATGCTTTTAGTGATGAATTTTCAGAAGAAAGGTTTTCTACTTTAGCAATGATCTCATCATTTGATTTCATAGCCTTTTTCAGTTTCTTCTTTGCATCAATATACTTATCATGAATTTCTTGTAAATTTGTAACTAACTCTTCTTTGGGAAGATCATTAAGGCTTACCTCTTGAGAGTCTTCATTGTCTTCTCTTGCCATTAGACATTCCACATTATCTTCTCCACTTTCACTTTCACTCGTTTCATCCCATGCCGCTTTATAAGCTTTTTCTTTCTTCTTATGTGAGCTTTTCTTTCCCTTCTTAGCTTTGGGACATTCATTTTTAAGATGTCCTTTCTTTCCACATTCGAAGCACCTGGGAGAGGAAGAAGAACTAGAAATTTTATTAGATTTAAACCTTTTGTATTTCTTACCGTTGACTATTAATGCTTCTTCTCCTTCTTCTTCACTGGATTCCTCACTCTCTTGTGTGAGAGCTTTTGATGCTTTGAGAGCCACGTCTTTCTTTGGCCCACATTGACGCTCATGTTCTCTTCTCTCTTCCTCTTCTAGATCTGCCTCATGAGCTTCTAAGTTTCCGATGAGCTGCTCCATTTTGAGGCGTGTGAGGTCGTTTGCTTCTGCAATAGCTGTCACCTTTGGTTTGTACTTTGGAGGAAGAGATCGAAGTATTTTTGATACCTGATCTTCCTCAAGAACAGGTTTCCCTAAAGCACTCAAACCATTAACAATAGTAGAAAATTTTGAATACATTTCACTAATAGTTTTGTTTGGATCCATACGAAAATGTTCAAACTTGGTTTTAAGCAAGCTAACTTTAGAATTTTTAACTTGAACAGTACCCTCATATGTTATAGATAATCTATGCCAAATGTCATATGCGGTATCACAATTTGATACTCTATTAAATTCACCTACTGAGATGGAACAATATAAAATGCTTACTGCCTTTGCATTCATCTGGGCCATCTTTACCGTATTAGCATCCCATACTGTGAAATCGTCTTGTGGAAGTGTGTATGGTGTAGATACCATTCTCCAAAGATCCCAATTGATTCCTTGGAAGTAGAATTGCATCCTTATCTTCCAGTATTGATAGTTTGTCCCGTCGAATGCTGGAGGTCTAGCAACGAGCGTTCCTTCAATGTTGAGGTTGTTGAGCACTCCATCACCCATTTCTTCAAGACCGTGTTAAGGTTCCTTGAAGCCCTACTCTGATACCAAATGAAAACTACTAGAGGGGGGGTGAATAGAGTTTTATGGAGATTTTTAAAGATAATTAAACCAAACAACCAAAGTAAAGATTAAGAAGAGGAACACAGGTGTTTAGAGTGGTTCCAACCTTAGCAAATGCTAAGGAGTCAATCCACTACCCGGTTGCTTACCCAACCGGGATTTTGAAAGTACTAAATTTTATTACCTCGCAAGGATATTACATAAAATTTACAATACTTTCCAAACACCCTTTGGACAGCCTTCTCCTTGAAGTAGTCTTGCCAACCTTGAAGCCGCCTTCCTTGAAGTAACTTCAAGCTCCCCCTTGAAGTAGCCTTCCTCTTGAAGTAGCTTCCCGTCAAGACAGCCTTCTGAAGTAGTCCAAAGATCCTCCTCTTCTCCACGAAGAGCTTTACCCTCTCCAATCCGCAGCCTCCTACCTGGAGTAGCAAGGAGAGTACAAGTAACACAAGGAACAAGAAAGAAATAAGAGAAAATACAACTTATCCTTGAAGCTCAAGGCTTGATTTGCCTAGATCAAGCGTTTGGATTTTCCTAGCCAAGAGGATGGACTTGTGATTGCTAGGGTTAGGAAAATCTAGTCTATAGGACGAGCTTGAGCTAAGGGGAAAGTAGCCAATTGATCACAATGCTCAATTCACACAGATTGCACAAGAAAGCTCAAATGTTTTCTTAAGTATAGCAAGTGTGTCAAGTGTAACAAGTGAATTCTAGTGTCCTATGGCTTGTCCTATTTATAGGAATGGCCTAAGTATGCTTAAGGACGTTCTAGACAACTTCTAGGGGTTTCTAAGTGCTTAACTAGCCGTTAGGTACAAAGTTGTTGCTTTAACAACGGCTAATTACTTTATTCTGCAGTTGCTATCAGAGACCATCTCGGTCGACAAATGGTCGACCGAGACACCTACTCGGTCGAACTTTTGTCGACCGACAGGCTCTCTGGAACAAGTGATTTGCAACGTCTTTCTTCAACTGCCAACTAACTTGTCTGTTGTGTCTAACGGCTACTTTGGATCTTTCTCGGTCGAGAAGATTGTCGACCGAGAGTGTCTCGGTCGAGGAGTTTGTCGACCGAGAATGTTCCTGTTTCAAGGTTTCATTTTAAGCACTAATTATATGTGTGAGTGTGCAAAGGTGATTCTATTTAAATGGGATGACATGTCTAACTATGGTGCTTGGCTAGGGAAAATCTAACGCTTGATTTACATGCAATTCTAAGTACTTGTACATTATATATTTGTACAAGTTTTACAACATTGATTACATTGCATGAAAATATAACTAAGTAAGCTCTTGGATTTTCCCTTGCTACTTTGTCATCCTGCACACTCAAGTAGCTCGTTAGATTAATAAGAATGAAATGTTTGTCATAATCAAAACAAAGGGATTTTATAGATGTCCATTTAGCCAACATCCTTGTCTCATCATTTAGAAGTTTGTATCCTATGGACATGCACCAATTTATTATTGTATGCCTTGTTCATTCCTTACCATTGCTTCCTTTAATGATGGCCATCCATCCTTTATTTTATATTAAATGAAATGGGCTAACCCGATTACTGTCACTAATATCATAGATGATTCCAACATCATAAAGCTTGACAACTTCCTTATAAACAAACTTGAACTTTTTGTAATTTAGTTTTCTTTGACCTTGGACACATGTCAGGCATTGTCATCTAAATTGATTAGATGCATACAAAGTATTAGACTGAGTCCCCTAATGTCATCTATACAATTGACAAGAGCATTTTATCAAAGTTTAATTTCCATTAGGAGTTTTTCTTGTTGATAAGGTGGTAGTTGAGAGTTTATGGCTACTGGCTTTCTTTGCTCATCATCTAAAAATTTATACTTCAATCCATCTGAGAGATGTTCCTATTTAGGTAGGGGCTTTGGTGCAAAAACATCTTTTGGTTCTCTCTGAAGATAGATGTACTTCGATTTTTTGATATATCTATGTTGATTTGCTTCCTCCTCTTCTACAGATTCTAAACAAGTCATAATTTCTTCTACTTCAAGATTGATAGTCCTGGAAGTTGCACTAGTGAGTTCCCGAGGATCTACATTGGCTTATGCTTTTGGAACTTATCACACAGTTGAGTGTAAAATTTGAAAAAATAGCTTGTCTCCATGGGGTGGTTCCTTTATGTGATCTAAGACATTGAATTCAATGTGTTCGTCTATAACTGTAATGGTTGTTAACCCATATGTGACATTTATCAATGCTCATGCATTGGAGACAAAATGTCAGCCAAAAATCATTGGGAACATAGGATCATCAATGACGTTGATGATGACTATGTTGCATAGGATGAAGAAATTTCCAATATGAATAGGAACGTCTTTGTCTACACTAGTTAGTTTGGTGTATGAACTATCAGCTAGCTAGATTATGACATTCAAGGGGACTATTTCAGTTACTCCCAATCGTATTTCTAGGGAATGTGGCATGACTCCTATGCTTTCCCGTAAGTCATCCAAGACATATCTTTCTGAAGTGTCTCCCATCAAAAAAGGGATTGTGAAATGTATGAGGTCTATCTGCTTGGTTGGCATAATTGATTGAACAATGGAAGTATCCATGCTAACTATAAAGATATTTTTTATCTCTCCTCTCTTTCTTTTCTTACTAATTGTATCTTTTAGAAATTTGGCATATGTTGGCATTTCACATATGGAATCAAGAAAAGGATATTTAGGTGTATCTTCTTGATAGTATCCAAAAATTTGGTATCTTTCCTCATGTTGTGCCTTGATGAACTTGTGAGGAAAGGTCCTTCATTTGGATATTTGGAAGAACTAATAGAGAGAAATTCTTTGGTCATTCCTTATGACTTCTTCCTCATTGGAATAATTTCTTCTAGAGTTTATGTTGCGTCTCCGTCTTCATTGACTACAGGTTGGGATGTAGATTATGCATCTAAGGTTGTACCAGACTAAAGTGTCACCCTTATTGTAGTTTCACTTTTGAACTTTGTTCTGTATGAGAGGGAAATGGGCCAATTGCATATTTTATTGATGCAAGAATAGAATCAATCTATTGTTACATCACTATGTTCTGTTATTGCAAGTCACTGATATGTTTGTTCACATTCCTATTTGAGCTTACATATTGGTCATAAGGTGGCAACATTGCCCCAATATCTCAAAAAGTGTGTACAACTGGTGTATCAAGTTTTGTTTTTGTTGGAAAATAATTCCTCTTGGAATCCATTTGAAATCCTTGTTTTGTATCCTGTTGTTATGTTTTTGGAATCTTGGGGGGTTTCCTCTTCCTATGGCTTGTCCTTTTCCCATTGTTTGAGATTGTTGGTTCAATTGGTATCAATGTTTTGCTATAGAGGTATTGCCATATGAAAATCTGGGATAGTCTAGTCTTTTGTAACTCCCATAAGAAACATTCTCCATTTAGATCACCTATTGATCTTCATATTCATTAGTGTATATGCAGTGATCGACTGCATGACCACCTTCCCCACAATTAACACATTTCATGTTTCCTTCAGTGTGGTACCTAGACTTAGATTCCTTCATCTTGTGCACATTTGTAGCCATTTTGTCTATCTTGGTGTTTAGATTTTCAAGCAACTTTGACTGATAAGTGGTGTTGATGGCTGATGTAGTCCCAAATGATCCTCTATTTTTGTCCAATCTACCTTGTAGTGAAGCCATGTTATTAATAATTTCTTTAAAATGCTTTCTACCATGCTTCATGAAATTGCTTCATGTGGATGCACTGACGAATATTCTTTTGGTTGAGGTGATCCAACTATAGAATGTAGTTATCAGGAAGCTTTCTTTCAAGTTCTGGTGTGGGTAATCTTGCAGATATTCTTGGTACCTCTCCTAAGCTTCATATAAATACTCATAGGCTTTTTTGTAAAACTAATGATTTTGTGACTGCATTGATTCATTTTTTCTATGGGGAATTTTTCATTAACAAAGGCTTCAACTAGTTGTTGCCAAGTAGTAATTCCCTTTAATGATAGGTACCAGGACCGGGCTTTGTATCTTATGGAGAATCGAAACCCTTGAGGTATATGATATCTTGAGGGACCGTATTTGTTTTGAGGGTATCAAAAAAAATTTTGGAGGCAAACATCAATTAGATGGTAGGGGTTTTCTTTGACTGAATTGCCTTTAAATAATCAGTGTTGAAGAATATTAAGGAAAGTAGGTTTTAGTTGTACACATGTAAGTGAGGCATCACTAAATTTTGTGTGTTCTCATTGGTATTAGTTATCGCTAAATAATGTAGAGACAGACCATTCTCAAGGCCTTGACTTGCATCTAACTGAGCAGCCATCAGATTGTCAAAAAGGTGATCACATTGTGGTAACTTGCCAAAAGTATCTAGGGCTAAAAAAGGTTGATATTACCTACTTAAAGGAGTCGAATGAATCAAATATATTGACTAGACCCCCTATATTTCTTTATGTGCCTTGCAGGTGGATGGAGGTCAAAAGTTTGATCTTATTGGATCCCTTAAGCACCCATTTCACCTACATATCACCTCTCTACTTCTTTCCACTCCCATCTCATTACCTTACACCTCATAACCCTTCCTTTTATGGTTTTGCCTATTTTCCATTCCATTTCCATGTCATTCCACCTTGAAGGAGGGAAGTGCTCAACCTTCCAACTACTAGAGAAAAAATAATTCATCCACTACACTGAGTTCCATGGCTTATTCTATCTGTTTCTTCTCCATTTTTGTTTTTTCCATGTTCATGAGTAGCTAAGCCCCCTAGGTAGGCTGTTTTGGGTCAGAAATGTTATTTTGATAACATGTTGGGGGAAAGTGATATGTAAACTCTATATTATCCTTTGATAATGATTATGTTCTACTTTTATCTCATTTCCCATGAATTTGTTATTGGTTTACTCTTGATATCACCTAGGAATCTAATGAAATTGTTGATATGTGGTTATTTTGGGATTTTTTCCTAGGTCAAACTAGTGCATCCCTAGATAGCTACCCATCATCCTACATTTTTATCAATTCTCCTACACATAGGCGAGATATCTAAGTAGCTATTTTATAAGCATTTAGTGCAACTAGTTGGGAGCTTCCTAAAGGCTAGATGGTAGGTGATGTGAGGTGTAAAACCCTCATTTCCACTCTCTATTACTTCCCTTGCCCCCCAATTGCCCCAAGATCTTCTATCCTAGAGACCTAGATTCATTCAGATCCTAGTAGAACTCCACATAAACCCTAATCCAAGTGAGCCTCGTAAGGTTGGATAGGGGGTGCTAGGGGTTAGTTCCCCTATACACACCACCTATGGCCAATTAGTAGTTTAGGGCAATTCAGTAGTATCTAACCTTTTGTTTCGGTCGATAATATAAATGAATGAATAAGGTTTGCGTATAATAACCAGACTCAATTGAAAAGTACATTCCCACAAACAACCCACACTTCACATAATTTACTAAAACCTAATTGCCTTCTTACTTAGCTAGTGTGATTTTATTTAGCTCTTTGCTTGCTTAATTAGTCCATTTCCTTACTTTTGTTTGTATCTTTCATTGTTCGTGGTAGATAGGCCTTGCTAGTATAGTTAGTGTTGTTTTATGATTACTTTTGCTAATCTTGTGCTAGTCTAGGTCCTTAATTGCATTTTTTCCAAATTTTCTACTTTAGTGCCTTTTCTTGCCTAGTTGGCTAATTCCCATCTCTAGGTTGTTCAATATGATTGCTTGCTAGTATTAACTTTCTCTTTCTTTTCTTAGTGTAATTTTTCCTTTCATTTCTTAGATTTCCTACTTTTCTAATTAGAACTAAACTATCTAGGGTTAAAATAGGTTTCGATCATGATTTCTCTTAATTGATTATTTGACCATCCTTTGTGTAATCAACTAAATCAAAGACAAACCCTTTAACCCTAGACTCCACAAAGGAACCTATACAAGATAAATTGAGCTCTAGTGCCACCCTCTCCCTTGGTTTTGACCCCTAACTTGCCTTCTCTATACTGTGATAAGAACATGTGTGCTTGCATGGTAGTATTCTATTTGCATTTGAGTATGTTGACTAGGGTTATAAATTTGTCAATCCAAGTGTGTACGTCTTGCACATATTCCAAGCTTTCTGGCATAGTTTCCTGGGAGAGTGGTGCTTAGCCTAGCATAGTTTTTTAGTTTTGACTTTTTCTACTGCCCTCACCATTTCTATTGATTATTCTCTATTTTAATTTTTTGCACATCAATTTGCTAACCTGTCTTATTTTGTTTGGTTGTGCCTTGTGCAAGTGAGACTCAATATAGGTAAGATGGGAGACTATAATGCACAAGGTCAGCCTGTACTCACAAGCTACATGATGAATAGTTCATGTTTGGCAACTACAGTTCTCCAATTGCAAATAAAGTCGATGAAATTCTAGAAGAGAAGTTCTCCATCCCTCTCAATCTTCTTGGCTCCTGTCGACCTTCTAATGATTGAAGAACAAGAACCCCTACAAGCACATGGATTCTTTTCTTAAAATATTCTCTACCTTCATAATGCCTGCATATACTGATGACTTCATTCAACTTGCCTATTCTTATTTTCTCTCAAAGACTAGGCTAAATACTGGTACAATTTGAGAATAGACATCATGATTTGGGGTTACATGAAGAATGCTTTTCTAAAGAAATTCTCTTCCATTGAAAGGATGACATAATTACTATGTGTCATGGTGAATTTTAGCCAAATGGGTAATGAGAGGTTCCATGATTCTTGGGAAGGATTGTAGAAGATGGTGCGAGTGTGTCCTTACCATGAAATTCCTTTGTGACAGCATGTTCAATCCTTTTACTCTGTTCTTTCTCAAATGGGTCAACATACAATGGACTCTTTTTGAGAGCTTCTAATATGGTTAATGAAGGTGATCGTTCTATTGGTTTGACACCCTCAAATGAAGATTCTTTTTTAAATGATGAATAGTATGAAGTGGGGGTGCTCCTAGTCACTTGTAAATTCTTTTATGTCCTTTATTAACGAAGTTAAAGCACTTCATGCTCATAGAAACCAGGAAAGACAAGGTCTAATATACAATTCAAAAAGTTTTGAGGATGAAGTTCTTTCTAGGTTGAAAAGTTTTTTATGAAGGTCAAGAGAATGTGACAAAGATTGAGCAATGAGTGGAGAACCTCTCTTTGATACTTTCCCTCCAAGTGAAAGGGAAACTTCCTTCCCAAACCATAACTTTAATGAAGCAAGTGGACCAATGGGTGTCTCTCAAAGCTCCTATATTCCACCCTCAATGCAAGTGCACCCAATATATCAATTACAAAGACATCTTAAGCCTCCTCCACCTCCATCACCACAACTATCCTAGAAATACACTTACCACCCTTAATATTCTTCTCCACCTCGATTCCAACATTGACGGCCACCTCCGCCTCATGCATAGAAACAACAAGCTCCCACTCTTCATTATGAGCAATTCAATGTTGTGAAAATTATAAGGAGTGGAAGATTTATTGAGCAGCCAACAAGTCAATTGGGAAGTGATCATGTGAGACAAGGACATGTTGATGAAACAAGAACAAAGAAATCAAGTGGTGATACTATAATTGATACAGATGAAGATGATCTTGTGATACCCCGTGATGATTGTGATATCGTTTGCCCCACCTTATACCCCTTTTGTAGGTTCTACATTCCCTAGTGTTCCACTACTAATTCCAAGAGTTCCTCATGTCATGCCTCAAAAAAATCATGTTGATCCAATTAAAGTTAGAGCAAGTGAGCCACCATTTCCTGATGCATTGGATGATCCCCATATCATCAATAAGGAGGCAAAAACACAATGTTGATATTCTATAGATCTTTTGGCAAGTGAAAGTGAACATTCCATTGCTTGATGCAATCAAGAAAATTCCATCTTATGCCAAGCTTCTCAAGGACATGTGCACTTTCAAAAGTAAGTCAACAAGGAGGATGCCTTAGAAAAAGTGAGATCTATCCTCCAACATGCACTTCTAGTAAAGAGGAAAGACCTACGATCCTCACTCATATCTAGCTACATAGGGTGACATAACGTACACCAATCCCTACTTGATTTGGTATTTAGTGTGAATTTGATGCCATATAGTTTCTATGTTGAGCTTCGGTTAGGCAAGTTGAAAACAACTAATTTAACTCTTCAATTAGTAGACCGCTCCATCAAAGTGCCTAGAAGAAGAGTGTATGATGTCTTGATGATGAAAGACAAAGAAAGAGGAGCGATGTTCATGGAATATTTTATTGTTATTGACATGGAATTGGAGGATAGAAAGATTTCCATCATGTCTAGAAGACCATTCCTATCAAAATCCAATGTTAGAATACGCGTGCATAGTGGTGTGATGATAGTCTCTTTCGTAAACATGAAGATAAGGATTAATATGCTCAAGACCCCCACTTGGGAAGATCAAGATGAGGATTTTGAGAATTGTCGCTCGAATATACCAATATGGGGTTCCATATGGAACACCTCATGTAAACTTCTATGATCAATGGGACTGAGAACAATTTGTCGATGTAAATGAGAGAGAAATCTACTTCAAAGGCAGACACACAATATTTCCATATGGTTGTTGATTGAAAAAAATACAAAAATCTCGACTAAACACATAAAACTTAGCACTAATGGGAGGAGACCCACCTAGGTTTGAGGACTTTTTCACTCAACCTTAAATTTTTTATACCTTTTTGGTTATTTTTACACATTTCTACGAAATAACACACAAACATTTGTTTTAAATAGTTTTTTTGTTCTTTAGATGTGCAGGGAATGAAGAGTGATGAAATTAGACAAAACAATTGAAATTTGGGAGATAATTGATAAAATCATTTGGTTCAAGAATTCGATGAAATGTATAATTTTGAGTTAATTTGAGCTTCTACAGTACCCAGTGTGGATTTGGAATGACCATGGTGGGATTGTTAGATTTACAGTAAAATCAAAGAAATGCACAACCATCAACACATGTGTGTTAGTCAAAACATACGTATGGTAAGCCAGTCACCATGGTTGTGTGACTCAACAAGGTTGTGGCACCCAACATGGGTGTGGCAGTAGTGGCCCCACCCATTTAAGTGAAGAAAAGAACACGACCCCAATCATTCTCCACAACTTCAAAATGGTTGTGTGCAATGCTAGCAACTTATAGCCATACTACTAGACATCCCAACCTCCATGTAACCCTCATCCTCCCCAAAGAGAACCCCAATCCACTCTAGCTCCCCTCCTATGTCTTTCATTTCTCATCCATTTCCACTATCAAATCTCCCCCTAATTCTCCATTCTTCCCCACCTCTGTGAAACTCTAAAAACCTAGCTCCTTCTCCATTTCCCACCTAAAATCAGTTCAAAATGAAGGCATCTGGAAAGCAATTGAAGGAGTGATGCAAAGGTGCCATCTCCTGTGGCCATCATCCCAAAAGGGCTCTTTGACATCCCATCTACATCTCTTGATCATCCGCTACAAAATCTAGTTTTCATCTTTAATGGTGATACAACTCGCTTGTCGGTAGGTGACTTAGATGCATTGGTGGGGTCTTTTGTAGGGGAGGATACCACTCAACCATGACATGCAAGATATTGTAACTCCATATTATTTGCATGAAACACCACCACGCATGTTGGAGTGTCACTTCACTTCATCTATTATACCACAACTGAAACTATGGCTACAAGCCCAAAGGCGGCTATATTGGTATGTAAGCCCAGAGAGCCAATAATATGATGATTGTATGCCATATCTTGTAAAGGATTGATTAATAATAAAGGTAATCTTCATCTATATGTTTGTTAAATAATGGGATAATGATATAACATGATATATGTCTAAAGAATGATGTTTATCGATGATGTATGTCTTTAGATTGAGGACCTAAATAGTGAGATCATACAAATGATAAAAGTACACACATTCTTGTTATGTCCCTAGTTGGTTGTTATTGTTGAAGCTAATAAACAAAAATAACACATAAAACTAGAGTGTGTATTGGTTGATGATAGAATCTCATTATCCGTGATATGTGATATCAAACTAAGCACATGCGTACATGTTAGAGAACAGTATATCTAACACACCTTAAGAGTGTTGCATGGAAACCATTCAATGGTAGTCAGAATTAGCTATCATAGTGATATGTGGTGATTGTGGTTCTTAGACTCGAAATCACTACACTCATCACATGTCATTTGATCTATTTTGACATCATCCAACGTGACCTTGAATAAGGGTTTCCATAAAGGTGATGCTCGGATACATTGTGACGCATGGAGAATGATTGTGAGTCATGTACATGAGATTTGTCCATCCTACTAAAGTTGATATCCTAGCCACCTAATAAGCGAGATTGAGAAGTGTACGACCCCACTCATTTGAATCAATACATGATATGTGAGCTCACATGTATCTCAGAAGGTGTGCTCTAGTTCAAGGAAGATGGATTAAACATTGAAGAGGGTGAGGATTCCATTACTCGAGTTCAATGTAGATATCTATGAAAAAGGAACTATACGGTCACTAAAACACTAATAACAAATTGTATGTTTAAGTTGTTCTCCAACTTTCCAATTACTTGGGTAGTAATGATGTGTTGCTAGATATTGCTCATTGCTTGTGATGTCATAAATTAGTTAGGGACATTCATTACCAATGTAACTTGGGGCATATAGGGTCAAATGTATAAGATACATCTGGAAAAGGAGTTTGCTCATTAATGAGGTTTAACTTGATTACTTAAGTGTTCAGAAATCAATTTAAACAAAATTGTCTATTATAAATCTCAAATGACTGGTTCATCTACTGAACTGACAGGTTTAGAAGTATGAACTGATTGGTTGGAGATCTGTAAGACTGGATCAAGGATTGATGTTGATGTCATGTTATACATTAACTGAATATTCAAAGCCAATATGATTGCAAATAGGAAACATGGTGAGCCAATCAATTTAAGTGTTGAACTGGTCGACTCACATGTGAACTGATCGGTTCATTGTTCGCAGGTTCCGTGAAATTCATGAAGTTCCATCTCTATGACTTCCAGTTGATCTACAAATTCTGATGTTGGCCCTCCTATAAATAGAGGGGTCATGGATTTTAGAAGACACAAAAATAAGCTCTGATAAATGTTGTCTTATAACAATCATGGTAACATGAGAACTGCATAAGTCTTACCCATAAAAGGGAGAGATAGCAAGGGAGACCAATAAGGGATAGCAGTCAACACTAGCACATTGATGTTGAAGGGACAACTCCTTTCTATCAGTTCCAAAAGAATAATAGGAGTTCCCAGTGGTCTGCTTGGACTACATAGAGGTGCAAAGGCTTTTACCACCCACGAGGAGGACATCATCAACCATTGTATGTGGTGGTACACCAGGAGGCCACCATTGACAACCATCTAGGTGTTGATTGAAAAACAAGTACACTGCTGCAAGGATGGTCAATGGACCTGCTCCAGGACCATTATATGCCTTTTGACCTTCCTTTCCAATATATATTCATTGATGCAATCTGCTATTCAAGGGGAATATGGAAAAACTTTGTTTCCACATCCATTTGTGTCGCCATATTTCCATACAGTGGTATCAGAGCCACAAGAATTTACTATTTTTGGGATTTAATCAATATGGTCATATTTTTGTTTTATCATTTATTTATTACCTGAGATGAAAATGTTTAAATAATTAATGTGCATTTATGATTAATTACCACATATGATTCCATCATACATAAATATCATATGATATTTATGTAATTTATATGTGTCACCTTGAAATTCTTTTGATGGTGGATGTTAACGTGATTATGGTCAATACCCCTTGAATCTTTGTGCATGGTTGAATGTTTTGTTCCTATTTTGTAACTCATTTTGCATATTGAGCTTTTCTCTCTTTTTCCATATGGGTTGATGTTTTCCTTCCTATGCTCATCTCATATGTAACTTGAGGTTTCACTATTACAATTTAATAAGTTATATAGGAATAAGATAATTTTATTTCCTTTTTCAGCAAAAAGAGACATTTTGCACTTGATGAAACGACTGACTCAGAAGTCGAATTGATTGATTGGAGGATGAAGGAGGCCAGGCGATAGGAGGAGTCAATCAATCGACTGGTGATCCAATCGATCTACTAGGGGAGTCCATAGGTTGCTTGAATAGGAGTCTAGTCAACCAATCTGAGAGCCCAATCGACTGTCTAAGAGGCCAACCGATCGACTCAAGGGTTTAGTCGACTGAATAGATTGGTTCCAACACATATTTCTACATGCCTAGGAGGAAGTGATTCTTTGTGGCTCCAAAGAGTTGCATTACTATGGCCATAACCATCGCTCGTATTTTATAGTTACATGTTTTGTTTGTGGATATAGTATGTATATGATATGTACTATTAGTATGTGGTGATTGGATATGTATATTTAATTACATAAATATAAATCTCTCAATACAATATTAAGTCTTAGATGCTTTCCATAAAAAACACACATGAAACGCTTGATCGACTAAGTCTGGACACACCAAGTAAGGTCCACCATCTATCTTGTGGAAGTGTGATGGTAGTCATGTGGGCCTGTCCAACAAGGTGTATTACTATCGTGTCAGCATTTAGATAAGACTTAACTTGGTTACCTTAATTATATTAAGTGCCTAGAAGCATGTAGATGGATAATAGCAAGGGGTTGTGCATACCATCTACCCAAGAATTGTAAGAGATGCAATTTGCAAGCGTTGTCTACCTTAATAATTGGGTATGGATGTTGGCGTTGGTCAAGAAATAACATGTTTTTTTGGGGTCTTGGCTCATGAGAAGGTTGTTCGATGCACTCTTCCAAATTGATTTAGGAGGGGTATCAAATTGAACAATATAGTGGGAGCGATAATTAATCATAGGGCTATGAAATATTGTCAAAATTGTTTTAACCAAATCAAATCAAAAAGGGTTTTGACATATTGCAAAAAATTCTTATAGAAAAAATTGGAAACCAATAACACATTTTTCTTGTGATCGGTCCTTGAGAAGGACACGTTGAATGGGAATAGTTTCCATGACTAGTTCAGCACATTGATAATTGTTCTCACACAAGATAAAAATATGTATGTCCTGAAGACACCATAGCTAGATGAACTTGTTCCCACTACACCTAAGGCTGACATGGATGCTTATAAGAAGCACTTTGAAGATGTTGTACATGTCAAGTGCCTGATGTTGTGCTCAATGAACTATGAGTTGCAAAGCCAGCATGAGAACATGGATGTTCTTGAGATGGTAACACATCTTAAGAGCATGTACCAAGATTAGGTAAGACAAGAGAGATATGATGTCTCCATGGTGTCGTCCAAATGCAACATGGCAAAAGGAGATTCAGTAGGTCCCCATGTGCTCAAGCTAATTAGGTATGTGGAGAACCTTGCTAGACTGGGATTTCACTTGGGTCAAGAGTTGGCCACATATGTGATTCTACAGTCAGTGTTGGAATCATACAGCCAGTCTGTCATGAACTACAACATGAATGATTTTGACAAGTCATTGTCAAAATTACTTGGCATGTTGAGAATAGTTGAAGTGCAGATGAAGAAAGACAAACACAAGTTTGTGAAGATGACCAGCAGAGGCAAAGGAAAGTCAAAGTGCAAAGGCAAAGCTAAGAAGAGTTTGAAATATAGCTAGAAACCCAAGTCTTCTGCACTTATAGCAAAGGGAGGGTTGACTAAGAGAGGCAATTGTCACCATTGTCACCAACTTGGACACTATAAAAAGAATTTCCCTCTCTGCCTGGAGGAACTAAGGAATAAGAAGGAGGGGATAGAGATCTCCACTTTAGGTATATACGTTATTGAGATAAATATGTATACTTTTTCTTGGGTAGTAAGTATCGAATGTCGATCTCACATATGTTCAAATATGTAGGATCTGATAAGAAGTGAGCCTTTAAGATAGGGTGAGGTTGAATTGCACATTGTGAATGGAGTAAGAGTTGTTGCCACTATAGTTGGAACCTATCATTTATCTCTTCCCACGGGGATTGTAATAGAGTTAGAGAACCACTATCATGTACCTGCCATTAATAAAAAAAATTATATATCTTGTATGGATAAGAATGGGTTTCAATTTCATATAAACAATGGTCAATGTTCTATTTTAAAAGATGAGATATTTTATGATAGTGCCTCAAAATTCTATGGTCTTTATATGTAAGATCTAGAGAGAAATGTTTATAATGTAAATACCAAAAGATTAAAACTTGATAACAAATAAAACATACCTTTGGCATTGTCGTTTAGGGAACATCAATGAGAAACACATTTCTAGACTCCATAAAGATGGATATCTAGACTATTTTGATTTCAAATCAATAGAGATTGTGAGTCTTGTTTTTTGGGCAAGATGGCAAAGTCTCCCTTCACTAGTAACAATGATAGGGCAAGTGATCTATTAGGACTCATACATACTGATGTGTGTGACCCTTTTAGAACAAATGCTAGAGGTGGTGATCAGTACTTGATTACCTTCTTTGATGACTCCAGTAGGTATGGTTTTATTTACTTGATGAATCATAAGTTAGAAATTCTTGTAAAGGTCAAGGATTTCATAAATGAAGTACATAACCAAATTAGTAAAAGTATTAAGGCACTCCATTCTTATCAATGTGGAGAATACTTAAATTAAGAGTTTGAAGACCTTCTATAAGATTGTGGTATCGTATCATAATGTACTCCACCTAGAACGCCGCGGCATAACGGTGTGTCAGAAAGAAGGAATCATACATTCCTAGATATGGTGCGATCTATGATGAGTTTTTTTATCTTATGACTTCCTTCTTGGGTAATCTCTAGAAACTATAGTGTTTATACTAAACTACATACCATCTAAATTGGTGTAAAAGACACCATATGATATATGTTGTGAGAAATGTCCCAATGTGTCTTTTATGAAGATCTGGGGATGTGAAGATTATGTGAGAAAGTATTTTCCCAAAATCTTGGCCCAAATCAGATAAAAGTTATTTTGTTGGATATCCTAGGGAAACCCAAAGGGTACTACTATCATACTCCATCTAGAAACAAAGTATTTGTTTCCAAGGATGTTGTATTCCTAGAAAAGCAACTCATTTCAAAGGAATGAGTGGGAAGAAAGTAGAACTCAAAGAAGTTTGAGACCTACAACCTATAGAGGTACAAGAGGAACATAGAGAGTTACAAATCATAGTAGAATCTCAAATTCCTCATGTAATACAGGAACCTCATAGATCTAGTGGGACACACCTTGATCCAGAAAGATTTGGTTATCTTGTGACTCAAGAAGGAGATTAGTCAGTAATTGATGATGAGTAAATAACCAACATAGAAGTTGTTAAGGGATCAAAATTTAATAAATGGCTTGAGTCCATGAGATCTGAGATGGAATCCATGTACGCCAAAAATGTATGGACCTTAGTGGATCCACCTAAAGGGGTAAACTCATAGGGTTTAAGTGGGTCTTCAAGAATAAGACTAAAAAGTATGGTAATGTACAATGTTACATAGGTCAATTGGTTGCAAGTTGATGACAATAGTATCATGTCTTTTGCGGCAATCCTTATGACCCAAATGAGTTCATCATTGATATGGACCAAGAGATATACTCTCCATGTAGTCACACCCCTCTCCCACAATCTCTACTAGGTGACTATTGCGCCTACTATGTCCTTGGCACTAATGTTGCCAAACTTGGATGAGACTGCTAATATTGCGGCCTCAACGTCTTAGAAAATCTATTTTTCTTAGGGCTACCAGAAAATTGCCATGACAGTTATTCTGACTTCCTCTTGGCCTCCTTGTCCTAATTGTTCACAAGGTACTCTTAATCCTTCACACCAACTCCATAAAGGAGGAAACTTGTGGTGTGACTCCAAGATCAACATCAATGATGCCAACTCTAGGTTCAACTCTTTCTCAAATTGTTGAAGCTTATTGGCTTCAATCAATGCCATGTGTGGATGTAATCACAACTCCATAGAATGAGCATGGTACTCATTTAGCATTATCATCCGATGTCAAACCTACTCAAATTGTGTAAACTTCTTGTCCAAGTAGAAGGATGGGAAGTACTGATTTACAAACTCCCTTCTAAACACCACATGTGTGATTATTTCCCCTGTCACTTTTTCCTACCAGTGCCTAGCCCTATCAAACGGGTGGGTGGGTTGGGTTTGGGTTGGGTCGTTGCGGGTCGGGTCTGGCAGGTGCATGTCAAAAAGATGCACTTCTAAACAGGTGGAAGAAAAGCACACCCAAACCCGACCCAGTAGGTTGTGGGTTGCCAGCGGGTGCCCATTTAAAATGTGTCCAATCAACAATTAGTTACTAGTTGGTTACCTAATACTAAAAATAGCATTTAAAACATCTTGTAACTATTGTTTTTATGTCAAATATAGTGCAAAGGAACCAACCAACTACTATGCTTGATGTCAAACCATTCAATTAGTTGTGGATACATGTTTATCCAAACTTAAAGAAAAAATAGCAGCTAGTTGTTGTATGTCGATGTAAAGTAGGAAAACTGATGTAGTTTTTATAGATAAATTTCACCAAAATGACACATAATTTTATCATGTAACATTAGACATTTCTAATATTACAAGTACTTGTTATTTCCTATTACAAACACAAAATAAAGAGAATACACTTGTTGTTGGTAAAGGTAAAGATTTGACTTGTATGAAACACGTAACATCTTTAAAAGGTGTATGCATATATTATGCATATAAATATTTTTTCTTCAGTTAGCTGGGTCACCCGTGGGTTCCCATGGGCCACCCGTGAAATCTGCTAAATAAACGAGTGGGTATGGGTTTTGGTGATTTTTCGCGGGTGGCAAATTTTGCCACCCAAACCCAACTTAAACGGGTCGACCCATAGGCGCCCACATATTTTGACCCAGTTTGACAGGTCTACCAGTGCCCAACATTTCCATTCAAACATATATGACCCACTTCACCTTGTCCTTGTCTGGTATATAGCAACCGGGAGGCCTTCTTGAGCTCTATGAGCCATGGATCTGCATCAATCGGGTCTACAATATTCATTTTATCTATGGTCCATACATATTTTAGTCACTCAAAAGTCTTTTTGGAACTAACCGACTTGACATTTAAGGACTGTACCTGACTGCCTATATTGGGGGTGTGCTGAAAAATTGGTGAATGCAAACATCATTTGCCCGAGCAAGGACTGGAAGGATGGGTGCAGTGGCCTTGCTAGGTCAAATGGAAGTATCTCATGATGCTCAAGTTTGGGGATCCTCTATTCCTCATGATCACATCTCCATTCATCTCCATCAGGATCGATGTGGCTACTATTAGAATGTTCATGACAACTTCCAACCATACACGCACAACCAGTGTTTAGGAAATCGGCCGATTAGGCCGAATAATCGGTTTTGGGGTTCTACTGCTCCGAATATGAATAATCGGCCTATAATCGGTCCAGGACCGATTAATCGGCCGATCGAGGGAATAATCTGCTGATTAATCAGCGATTTTCAAAATCAAATGCTACTAATAATTTTTTTACATTAATTTTTTCTAATACTACTATTGGTCATTACAATTACATTCTCTTCTTCCAATTTACATATTTGGTCTTCTCCTCATGTTTTCTCAATAAGTTTATAGTTAGTGTTTATTGAACTGATCCTAACTGTTGATGTTTTCTTCTCTAATTTCATCAATGTTTTGTAATTACTTCTTAATGCAATATTAGTCTATAACTTATCAATGTTTCTAATTACTTATCACTTATCAATGTTTCTAATTAATTATTAATGCAATATTATTCTATGACTTATCAATGTTTCTAATTACTTATTAATGCAATATTAGTCTATTACTTATCAATGTTTCTAATTACTTATTAATGTGATATTAGTCTATGACTTATCAATGTTTGTAATTACTTATCAAAGTTTTCTTCTCTAATTTCATCAATGTTTCTAACTACTTATGAATGCAATATTAGTCTATTACTTATAAATGTTTCTAATTACTTATCATTGTCATTATTATATGGTCAATATATAATTTAAATATCTTTATGGTTAGTATAAAGAAAATCAAAATCGATTAAAACTGAATATTCTCCCACTTATACTCCCGCATACCGTATATAGTCTATTTGGTACCCTCTCCGCCCGTACACCGATTACTGCTTTTCAGAACAATGCGCACAACCATAATCAATGGTCATATACAGTGGAGACATAAGAATAGACATGACATCCTAAACCTATGTCCCTATAGACTCATCAAACTTAGGCTTTGATATAGAAAACTTATGATGCCTAAGATCACAAGGACGATACTACTCATAGCAAAAGTGGAAATTAAATGTCAAACACAACTTCACACACATAAGGCACATACAGAAAACTTATGATGCCTAAGGCACAGGGAGATGCCTAAGATCCCAATTTCTGCCTTGATTTACCACCCTCCTGGGTGTTCAGCCTCTGTCACAGGCATGGGAGAGGGGGATAGAATGCCTCCCTTATCCCACATAAGGCACATTGGGATCTCAAAATATATTTTTTCTAAGTATCACAATTCTATCTTCCATTCAACATTTGGTTCAACAGAGGGTACATGCATGATGCATCCTCATCATAGGTTATAGACCATTGCTAGAAAAAGGCTCAACACCATGCCAAAATAATCTCAACAAAATACAAAAATTTTAAAACCTTACAAATATGATGTTACTATACAGCATGCATGTGTCATATTACACATTAATAACTCCAAATTTAGATTATGTTCACATATATACAAGATAGAAGGTTGACAAAGGATACCAGAAAAACACAAGTTGCCAAGACTGATAGTACATGGACAACTATGACTCTATCCCTATATGGTTTATCCATGGAGGAGGCACACAAACATCAACTACCTCTGAGATTTGTTCATACAAACATTACTTACCTCTTGATCTTAAAGCTTTCTCCCTCCTTATTGATGTTCACCATCATTGCCTAGATAATTTTTATGCTCATACAAAAAGAAAACCACAAGGGTGATACCCTAAGTCCCTCTTGTATGACATAATGCCTGAAACACACATTACTTAATAGGAAAATTATTAGAAAGGAAACATGTAACATAATAAGATAAGAATTATTGGTATACTGAGGGTACATTCTTACCCATCTCATTGGCATCCCAATAACCTTCAAAACATGTTAGAAATCACATGTATAACTATAATATGAATAATTAAATAATCCAAGGTACAACACATGTTTAACATCAATTAATCCTAGACATTTATAGTACACGCTACTGTATATTTTAGTGCCCTAGCTAGTGTGGAGTGTACCACCCAAACATGTAAGTAGATGCTATCAAGTCATTTCAACAATTCACATAAGATCTAAAGGAAATTCAGGTTCCCTAGACCTCTCCTTACAAAATCAAGTTGAAGAGAGATATTAGAAAAGGTAGGGAGCACAATGATTAACCCAACATGGATATGTGTATTCAAGTTGATCCATTACAACAGGTTTGTCTTGTGCACACGGGTCACAATGCCATATATGCTAGATAACCACCCTTCATAAAACATCACAACACCTGCATACTTCCATCAAAGAAAATCCATTTGAACATGATAGGATGTCTGCTCCTAAAAATCCCCATATATACACTAGTATATGGCTTCGAGCATCTTCTCACAGTTTAGAGCTTCTATAAGATTAACTCTTTCCTCCCCCATAACAACACATGGAAATGGTTAAACAAACTTAATGATCTACTTAGATCACTCTATTTGGTTAAGTCCATTATCCTAGTGTTACATCAACCAAAGCACAAGACAACCTATTAATAGATCAATAAGAAGCAAACATTAATTAACTTATGGAAGATGTAAGACATTAAACAATCATGACCTAACTTCACACTTTTACAAAGATAGCAAGTTTCTAAAAATCATTTATGATCACACCTTGGCACTTCTAGGACAACCAAGTGAATAATACACATAAACCCTTCCTTCTCCAGAAAGGAGTCTCCTTTTCACCTTCTAGCAGCACAATATCATAATGATTTAGTGCATGCATAAGAACTGGTCAATAGTTGTAAACAAACCTTAAAATTATATATTTTAACATGCATGTTATATATCCTGGTAGGGAGGAAATCCTAGATTTTTCCTACCATCTAAGGTAATATACTTGCTCACACATGGAAGGTAAATTGTATCTAAGTCACATAAATATGATAGCTGACACATCACCAACATGTAACCACATAAACATGTAGACACATAAACTCATTGTTTAAGACATAAGATACTCAACACTTGCATTTTTAGCATAAAAATGAACCTAACTACTAAATCCATTACATGCAAGCATAAGATAAGTAATAAACAAAGCAAATCTTATATCACTTCTTTGGTAAGTCATAAATGAGTCCTTATACAAACATCTATCAAAATGGAACCATCTTGACAAAAAAATTGGTGTTGACGGTCACTTTCATAAGATTTGAGTTTGCATTCTAACACCATTAGTCCAAAGCTAGAAGCAACTAAGCAAGCAAAAGGAAAAAGGGTGATTGTGGTTGTTAGACCATTTAGCCAAAAACTTAAAAGAAAACACCTAGAAAATGCCCAAGGGCGGCAAGGAGATAGAAATCACTGGGAAAATGCATGGTTGAGGTTTGACTTACCGTGATCAAAGCTTTAAAGCCACCCATTGGTTGGCCTCAAATCAATAGAGAGGAAGGTAAATCCCACCGAAACCGCAAACTGATGGAGCCATAAATACCATTGGTTGTTGTCAAACAATGGTGATTCACTCTGATACAATACTTTGATGCTTAGATGTGTAAGTGAGCTAAGAAGGGTGACTATGGGAGTATATATAGCCCATTGGAGAGGAAATCCAGTCAAACTATCATGGTGTTGGTTTGAGCTACACCTTCATCGGCCAGTTCGCCATTAAAAGACTAACCCTGACTTTTTTTTGGTACATGTAGCTAGGTGGTCCATTAGTAGGTACACATAGAATATATGTTGGTACTCTCCATTGGTAAAAATCATAAGTTTAATCTTTCTAGGAAACTATTGTAAGACATATTGCAAGCATCGTTGACATGTGGCTCATAAAAGAATCTAGAAAAAAGGTGCATGCTTTCTGTTGGTACCCTTCAGTTGGAAGATTACTACCCAACTGATAAAAAACTCTTGAAGGTCACAGTTAGCCTCTTCCCAACGGTCACTGATAAATGTGTATTTATCTTTTTTATTTACATCTTCAAGATATCCTTTTAGGATTGTTTTATTAATTATCTTCTTAGTTTTATAATTAATTGTATTAGTTTTGATAGTAGGAGTTTTAATTATATTTGGTTGGTTTTTTGTAGGAAAATGCTTAATGACTAATTTTCTTTGGAAGATATTTTGTACAAATTCCCGCAGTGCCTGATTTAAATATATACCTTGCACCAAAATTGACATAACTCTCACATCCCAAGACAGAATTTAATAGACAAGTATGCGATGAAAAGGAAATTAAATTATCTACAGGAAAAATATATTTTCAGACCACTTTCATAGTTATGACTGGCCCAAAAATTCACTCGAAGTCACTATTACGGGAATCTGCAGCAAAAATAATACAAGCGGTCATCATAATTAAAAGCATTCAACTATTTTCTCTATTGACCAGATCCAGAAAGTTTTCAGCTGCCGGGTAGGAGTCTTTTAGATAGTCTTGTATCTAGGATTTCCACCCCTCCTTCCTCCACAAAAGGAGGGGGGACTCCACTAAGAAAACGTCCCCCAAGTTCTTTTTATACACAATCTAAAGTAGAATTCTATCATTTTCATCTTAGTGTAATCTTCCTTTCAAAAGTAATAAAGATCAGTTCTTTCATAAAGTTAATTCTTTTATTTCGATTCTGGATCTCCTCTCTCTGGGTCTTCTTTTTCTGTGTTTTTCTTAGAGTGGGAGAAAAGCAAAAGAGTCATTTAATCGTCATCGTCTTGGACTCTACAGAGATCCAGAATTATGGTCTATGACTCATTTGCTTTCTTTCCTAGTTTCTCCCATCCTCGCCATAAGTAGCGAGTAGTTTCCTTATCAAGGCGAGGGGAATAGCCCCTTAGCCATGTGTTAACCGGATCAAGTTTTTACACGACTATTGGGATGGATGGTTTTTGGTTTAGAAATCGCAGATTTAAATGACGTAATTAATCATTTTTATCGCTTGTTACTCCTGGTGGATGCAACCGTGGAACCTGAGAGTTAGAACGCCTAAACCGATTTCATGAAAATTTGGATGCGACCGTGGAAAATTTCTCTTTAGGATGAAAAATAAGGATACGTGAACACCAGGACTAATGGATTCACGTGAAGTTCCTCTTTTACGTTTTATTTACAAATAAAGTGCATACCTGTTTCTTTCTTATTGTCGTGTATCGTTTGATTTTATTTTCATAAGGGCTAAGGTGGGGAAACTCATAAGCCTCGATGCCTTCCTTCTTGATTTAAAATTGTTCTTAAACATTTGTGTTCAATTTACCTTTTAAATTTTAGCACTTTACTTTCGTTTAGATAATCTTGTGTGCTAACAATTTTCTTCATTTACTCTTTCTACTTCCAATGCTAGAGAGAATCAGTAAATGGAGTGGTGTTAATATTGCTCAATGCTTTCTTTGCCTTCAAGAAACTGATTCCATTGAACACCTGTTTGAAACTTGTAAGTATTGGAGATATGTTTGGGGGCATGCACAACTAAAACTCAATGGCAAGAGCTTCTATTCCCTACATGCTTGCCTCTCATCTATTGGTAATAGGTCTAGACACAACAATATCATTAAGTTATGGGTGATCACAAGATTAGTTCATTTAATCTAGTTGGAAAGGAATATGTTATGCCATGATGGTGGTAGGTCAGATTATGTTGGTATCTTCAATCACCTAGCTAAGGAGATGAAATACATGTATTCCACCTATAAGATGAGGTTATCAAATATTTCTCCTCTTACAGTTAGGAATTGGGAGTTTTATTAGTTTAAGCATTTCTTTTGTAAGCTATATGCTTGATTAAATTAGCTTGTCAATCTTCATATGTAAACTACATGATAGGGTGTGGTTTGTAACTTTGCCCCCGTTTAGGGGTTTTGGAATATATTTACCCAAATTTTCCAAAAAAAAGTTGTGTGATATGTGAATGAGGTGAATGAAACCTCAAGGATAGTGTATTCAGTGAGTCAAGTGTTTTCAATTTAGTGTTCTTTAGTATGATAAGTGGTGTTGCCAAGTTGCTCAGTTTATAGTACAAATGGATGACAATTTATGAAAAGGATTGTTTATAAAGTTAAAGTAAGAAATGTTGATTTGATGATTGAACTATGAATCTAAAGAGTGAATTAGACATTTAGATACCCTAAGAACTATAGAATATACCCATAGGGGTCCTTCATTGTGAGGAGGAAACATGCTTCCTGGTTGAAGGTCTCATGTAGGTTGAGGTAAGCCAAAGCGCGCTAGTAGGGTGTGGGGGTCTAGGTCAGTGAAGGTGGACTCCTTAAATGATTAGTATCCAACACCAACTTTGGATGCCAGTAGTACTTGAGTTACAATTTGTGGCAATTATTGGACATCTTTGGTAGGTCTACTTGTGCACAAAAGCATGAGGGATTTGACTCCCCATGCTAGTACCCAGGTTGAGAGGAGGAGTCGAGATATCTGGCCTCTCTCATTAGCTGGTGAGAGCTAGATGTGGTGATTCTTGTTGACGAGGTAGTATTGAGACTAAAGAATTAGGACCCTGAGCATGCTTCTAAGTCTTGACATTGATATTTTAGTTTGTTGTAATACTATCACATGTTGTGGTGCACCTCCTGTGGGTTCAGTGCATAATAAGATGAACACGAGATTAATCAAGAGTGTGCACTTATTCCTTTGTTCTTTATATATTTATGTGTTACTAGTTCCCTTTATGATTAATCAAGTATGTTCAAATATTTATTTTACTCTTTGTATATACCTAGAGTATTAGGCCATACACACACACATATATATATATGAATGATTAGTTCATGTATAGCTAATTATTGTTGTACTTTAAATTTAGTTGTGCAGTAATATATGTTTTGACTATTCAAGTGTTTTATACTATTTCTTCAAAGTACTCATTCACTGAGTGAGTAGTATCACCCAGCTACTCACAAATTTTTAGGGAAACCACATGGATTTGAAGAATGTCAATGCTAGAGTAGATCTACCAAATGAGATATGTTTCGTATTAGTTAAGTTCACTCGATCCATGTCACTCTAGGTGCTTGAGTAGAAGTGACGAAGTTGTAAATGATGATGTGAAACTTTGTTTCCTTAATAGTAGAGAATATATATGATTATCATATTGTATGTGTATGGAAGTGTGAGAAACATAATGAAATTCTAAATATGTATTTTAATTGTTGAGATCAGATTAAAGTAATCAAGTCTTAGTTTCCCGTGTAAAGTTGTCTATATGATTGAATGTGTGCAAACAAAGAGTTTGAAACCAAAGAAAAAGTTAAGGGTGATATTTGTACTATGTTTAATTCTCAACTTATGCCCTAATCTCATGATTAGTAGAAACTATGGGATTTGAGTGTAACAACTTGGCATTAAATATTAGGCTGAGTCGCCAGGGACCATCAGGTTAGAAAGTCATAATTATGTGTGATGATTAGGGGGTGATGTGTCTATAGCTCTAGGAAGTCTGAGTGTTTGTATAACCCAGACCAATATCTGGATACTTAGGTTTGACCAATATCAAGCTACTCTATCTATGCTTCTCTGGATGCCCTGACCAAGTATGCAGAGTGAGGATGGGCTAGAGAGAAATCTTAGAAATATTAGGGTTAGAAGACCATAAAGTAACAAGGATTAAGGGAACATGGATAAAATGTGATATAAATTTTTCTTTTATATGTTTCTTTAGTTGTATATCCATGGAAATGATCTTATATGTCTGAATTTAGATATTCAATTTTTAAAAATATGTATGATTCTTTAAGATTGTCGTATGCTATAAGTTATTTCATTTGTTATTTACATTTTTTGTACCAAGTAGACCATAAGTTATATTTAAATGAGTTTTCCTTAAGTGTATATTCTTTCCACATGTTTGAGATGAATAGAAGTTGGTTAATCTGGAGTACCTCTTAGCTTCAAGACTACATGTTCGGCCTGGTCCGGTTATCTAAAGACTCATATTTATTAATTTAATAAGAGTTATTAAACTATGGAGAGGTAATCTCAGAATTAATTGAGTATGTACATACACTAAGATATTGAATTATAAGGGAAAGATCGGAATAACAAAGAATTAGTTGGAACTGATATCTAAGATCTAGATTTGGGGCTCAGATAGGAAATCCTAAATTGGAAAAGAAGGAAGAGGGAATATAAATACAAGACACATACTTAACATACAAAATGAAGATGAAAGGATGGATACTGAGAATTGAATCATATAACTAATTGAGACATTTCTTTTTATTTGAAACAAATGGAAGTAAAGAAGAGATGAGTTAAGAGTATTGGAAGACACACAAAATATATAATAGAAAGAAATCAAAAGGAAAATGATATAAGGATTAGATTCAGATTAATTATCATTATTACATGAACTCTAAATATGAAATATGGAAAAGATATGAGAAAAGTATGTAAGGGACAAGGTTGAAAGAATCACTTATGAGGAATGGATTGTAGAATTGAGTAGAATGCATTTATGTACTCCAAAACAAAGGGAAAATAGGAGAAAAGAGTTAAGAATACAACAAGTACATAGAAGTGGAGAACTTTCAAAAGAATTGAAGTGATGGGAACTAGACGAACATAAAATTATAATATTAGGATAAGAAACCCAGACAAAACAAAGAAAAATCTTGGAGATGATGAGTTTGAATAAGTAAAGAGGTTACATGATATAATAGAGGGCATGTAATGTGTCATTATATAATGAACTCTAATGCATTCATCCTTACTACCTTTTTGTTCAAAGTTTATGTAGAGTAACAACCTAGTTTCCTCAAATATACTCAGTAAGTTCCTTGTAATGAAAAAGAACTAGTTTTCAAAAGAAGAACAACGGTACAACTAAATAGAAGAACAAATCATGTAAAGGTAAATTGTATTCATATAAAAAAAATCTTTATTTGAAAGAGAAATTTTGTTTGACCCTTGAATAAGTTGTTTGATTCAAAAAAAGATATGTAATGTATTAAACATAAGATGAAACTAGTAGGGAGAATATTGATTTAGAATTTCAACTTCATATTAGAAAAACAATAATACGAAATATATGCAGCACAAAGTCTAAATGATACACGTGAATGAGCAACATGATTAAAAAAGAGAAGTAAAACTTAATAATGATATAGTATCATACAAGGATACAATGATAGAAACTAGAGAAGGGGTTGAAACATGAGGGAGTAATAGAGATGATAAATAAAAGAGAGGCAGTGAGATGTGAGGAAATGCTAAATAGTCTACTCTCCTTGATGATGAGTAATTAAACCTAGTATGAGAAATGTGCTCAACGAATCCTTGAAGATAAGAATTGTAAACCTTAAAATCATCTTCTCTTTTGTAACTTCCTTAATGAGAAATGTCAGAAAATGAATTTTATTTGATACATAACCACCATGGTAGAGACATCTACTGAATGTATTAATGACACTTGATATGGTGATGAAACCCTAGTAGGATAAATAGAGGGAGTAATATATCAGAAATGTCATATGAGAGAAAAGAAATTCAAGTGAATGATAAGAAAGACTTTAGTAACAACTTCATGAAATCGAAAGTTCAAATTTCGAATTAAGGGAGTAAAATCACATCACATCAACATCATGTTTTTAATAAGGATCAAATCATAGAATGTTTAGGTTTGTAATAGTTCAAGGGATGTCACTAGTGGTTTGACCTTGAATACTAACATCATTATAAATAAAATATTGACATCAATAATATGAGAAGAAATTAGCAATGATAGTAATAGGTTGCAATTGACAAAGACAGATAAAGAATATGGAAATTCACTAAGAACGAGGGATAAGATATAAATTTGAAATATAAGAAGTGCATTTTGAACAGAAGGAGAAGTATAACACCTGGGCCCACTGCCCTAGGCTCTAGTAGAGTTTCAGGAATGACGACTGGCCCCACAGACCACCACTAGCCTTAACTCCACGCTTTTTCCTCGCTCACGCGCAAGCCGGGTATAAAAGACTTCCTCGGGAGAATAGTGTTACATCACCCCGGCATAAACATATAATGAAGGGTTGATGGATTAAGATACATCTACATCAATTCCTATACTAGGATGTAAGGATTTACACATCCATATTCCCCCACATACTCAAAAGTATGTGATCCAGGAATTTCCCTAGGAAAACCTGTTTCACCATCATATAACTTCTGACAATGATGGATCTATGATCAGGACTCTACATGGTATGATTATACTTGATTAGTTAGGTACATTTCAGTATTCTTTTAGCATCACACATGTTCTCAAACATTAATCATTAGTATAGCAGCTATGAAAATAGAATAATAAATGTAACATGTCTAACTCACATCAATTATCATTTCTTAGTCATATCATCACAAGTCATCTAGTTAGCATGACCTTGATGATACTCATGGCTCTCACAGCCTATCAATCTCATAAGATGCCACTTACTAGGCAACAGGGTATTTCACTATTCATAAAGCTAATGACATGCTTTCAATGAATATGGTATCATAATCCTTACCTAGATATGATCATCTTCATATAAGAACCTGCATGGTTAATTCAACTAATAACAGTAAACAATTCATATCAAGAGTTGTACCTTCCTACTCTTACAGGAGTTAGGTTCCCTGATTTCTCATCAATTAGGGTTTACTATTCACATTACATGTTATCACCCTAGAATTAGGGTTTACTATTCACTTCATGGTGAATTGAACTCATAACATCATTATGTATGAGGAACATCACCATTGATACCCTCAGATTAGATTAAGATTCATCAATTATCACAATTAGGGTTTCCATGATCTCACATAGGTGGATCACACCCTAATCATGCACAATCATACACATTGAAGATACTTTACTTGAGTTTCAACCATAAATGGTACTTTCTATCTCCTCTCACTAATAGATGGTGATTACACCACTCTAGATTAGGTTGGGTCAAGTCCTCATTGATTATCATAAGTCAAAACACCACTATCATATCATTAGGGTTTGATTAAAACAAGGTATCCTTCAATTGAACCCTTTAGGGGTATTTTGGTAAATTACACCATTGATCACCATCAGGGTTCAATCCATTAGTCACTTAGTCCCTTAATGTCCTAGGGTACCATTAGGGTTTAGATTAGACCATCATTGAACCAATTACACCTTCAAATGATTAAGTATAAACAGCCCTAAAAATCTCCAAACGGTTTCAACCTTCAACCTCCAAACGGTCTTGAGGGGCGTTGACCGTTTGGATGGTTTGACCTTCAAGACCGCATGGGTCACCAAGACCGCATGGGTGCGTTGACCGTTTGGGATAGTTGACCTCCAAACCGTTTGAAGCTATGCGACTTGAAACTGTTTGATCTTAAACGATCCTGAGATCGATTGGTCCAAACGACCTTGAGATCGTTTGAGCCCAAACGGTCTTGAGACCGTTTGGTCCCAAACAGTCTTGAGACCGTTTGGCCTCAAACGGTCTTGCGACCGTTTGGATCCAAACGGTCTTGAGACCGTTTGGTCCAAATGGGCTCAAACCGTTTGGACCTCAAAGGTGGATCAAAGGTTACAATTGTTTATGGTTATCTATGTTGAAGCCTTCAATTGGCCATCACCTTATTATCCACTTATAAATTGAGTCAATTAGGTTTAGCCTTAATCAATTGGACACCAAATTGACCCTCAATTGAAAGCCAATTAGGATTGAATCCAACTCAATTAGGGTTTTCAATCGGATAGTCATCAATGTTCAACAATGTGAATCAAATCGAGGTTGAACCCATCAATTGACCTCCAATTGGGCCCAAAATTGGCCCAAACGGTCTTGAGATCGTTTGGACATCCTCCAAACAGTCTTGGGACCGTTTTCCCAAAGTTACATTAAAAACCAAGTCGATTGGATAAGGGTTGAACCCTAACTAGTTTTAAAAATAGCATTTTTATCAATTCATCAACCTATTGTGATTGGACCCTCAAACCATCAAATTGCCTCAACCCTAGACCTCCAAACGGTCTTGGGTTGTCTCCAAACGGTCTTGAGACCGTTTGGATGAACCCCCAAATGGTCTTGAGACTGTTTGGGTCCTTCAACCTAAAACTCACCAAAATCTATCCTTGAAATCAGCAAATCAACCTGATTAGGGTTTAGGAGGTTGAAGTGCCTTCAACTTGTGATTCGTTTGGAATTAGGTTATGATTATTTGTAGGAATTAAATTCAAAATGTTAACAGCAGACCCTTAAATGTTCATCCCTTGGTCAACCCTATCAAATGGTCTTGAGACCGTTTGATTCCAAACGGTCTTGTAAGACCGCATGAGATCAAACGGTTTGAGACTATTTGATTTCAAACGGTTTGCAATCGTTTGGACCAAAAGGGTCCAAGGTCGTTTGATAAAGTTGCCTAGGAATTCATTCCCATCATCTTCAACCTCTGTTCAGGTCGGTTACTCCACGGTTTTACTTGCAAAAGTGCAAGGAAGAAAGGAGGTAGAAGAAGAACTAAGCTTAAATTGCAAGAACATAGATATGCATAATAAAGCAAGGAGTTTAGAGTTATAAAACCCGCCTCAAACGTTGTTCCTAGAGCTCCAAGATTCCAAGATTCAAGCCTTTAATGGCGTCTTGAGCTCCACAAATTGTCCAGAGATGATTCTCTAAGGAAAAGATGGGGATGGTCGGCTAGAACAAAGAACCTAAGTAAGTTAACCATAAAACCAACCTTTTACAAGGAATTCATCCAAGAATCCGAGATAGAAGATGGTTCTTCTCACCTTAGAACTAGTTGGTTGTCTCCTTGAGTTCCAGTGCTCTGCCTTGGTCATTTGAGAAAGATGAGAAATGAAGAGGTGAAAGGATATGTTCACTTGGTTTGCAAGGGAAAGAGCTTATATAGTTTAGGTTATTTTTCACCATAAGGACCTCTAAAACATAGATTTCTCATCCAAGTCCCTCCTTCTTTATAAGGCACGCCCAAACCAGAAAAACTTATGCAAATCTCATCAAAACTCAAGATCTAAGGGTAAAGGAAACCAGCATGCAAACTAAGGTACATATATGAAGGGTCTCCTTATTCATACTTGGTGATTTTACTACAAAGGTCATTCCTTTTATCTGATTATTTCATTGAAGTGCCCCTTTCATCATTTCTACTCTAAATGATGTCAAGAGTCATAAAATATATTCTAGAAGGTGTATTTTACAAGTTGCATCCCACAATTTGGGTAAATTGCACTTTACTCCAAAAATTAGGGTTTTTAAGCACAAGGATCATTCCACAAGCTGCATCTTGATGCTCAAGCTTGGGAAGTCCATAATATCACATCACAATCACTTATATGATGTCTCATCATCAAAGGAACATCTTAACCTGTGAAATTTGCAAATTAATCCCCTTAACTGGGTAATTTGCACATAGGTCCCTGCATTACAAAACATTGCTACAACTTTGTTTAAAAAGGAAAAAGATTGAAAGTATATGTTCCTGAGGAACTTAATTACATGCCAGGAAGTAATCACAAGTATATAATTACATATTTATGCAAAACGTCTAGGGTTAGTTTATAACCCAGGTCAGGGATGTTACAAATCATCCACCCCTTACAAGGATTTCGTCCCCGAAATCGATAAAACATTTTAGGAGAAAAGAGCAGGGTATTTCCTTCTCATCTCATCCTCTAGTTCCCATGTGGCTTCTTCGACACCATGATGATTCCAGAGGACTTTCACAAGGCTTATATCTTTCTTCTTTACCTTTTTAATTCTGTTATCAAGGATTGACACTGGTCCTTCCTCATAAGTTATATCTTCATTCAATTCTACTTCCATAGGTTGTAGAACTGACTCGGTGTCAGGGTGACATTTCCTCAGCATAGAAATGTGAAACACAGGGTGTAACTTCTGCAACTCTGGAGGTAACTCTAGTCTATAGGCTACCTTTCCAACTCGTTCAATAATTGGATAAGGCCCCATAAATCTAGGAGCTAACTTCCCTTTCCTTCCAAAATGAAGGACTCCTTTCCAAGGTGAGACCTTGAGGTATACTCTGTCTCCAACCTGGAACTTTAAAGGTCTACGACGTCTGTCGGCATAAGACTTCTACCTATCCGGTGCAGTCTTAAGTTGTTGTTGTATAACTTTGATCTTCTCTGTAGTCTGCTGCATAAGATCAGGTCCTAACAACTGATGCTCACCAATCTCATACCAACATAAGGGTGATCTACAACATCTACCATACAGGGCTTCATAAGGTGCCATATCAATATTATGTTGATAGCTATTGTTATAGGCAAACTCTATCAATCTTACATGTAGATCCCAACTTCCGGTAAACTGGAGAACACATGCTCTCAACAGATCTTCCAAGGTCTGTATAGTCCTTTCCGACTGTCCATCAGTCTGTGGATGAAAGGTTGTACTAAACCTTAACTTGGTGCCTAAAGCTCTGTGTAACTGCTCCCAAAAATAACTTGTAAACTGGGGACCTCTGTCAGAAACTATAGTGACAGGAACTCCGTACAAACACACTATCTCTTGGACATACAACTGTGATAACCTTTCAGCAGAATAGGTTGTTTTGACAGGTAAGAAATGTGTTGTCTTTGTCAACCTATCAACAATTACCCAAATGGAATCATGTCCTTTGCTTGTCCTGGGTAGGCCAACAACAAAGTCCATGGTCACATGGTCCCACTTCCACTGTGGTATGGGTAAAGGTTGCATTGTTCCTACAGGCTTTTGGTGTTCAGCCTTAACTTGCTGACACACAGGACACCTCAAAACAAACTCAGCCACATCCTTCTTCATCCCAGGCCACCAATACATATCTTTTAAGTTTAGATACATCTTGGTGCTCCCTGGATGCATAGCATACATCGAAGAATGAGCTTCTTCCAGGACTAACTTCCTCAGGTTATCCACATCTGGCACTATCATCCTCCCATGATAGCATGCCACTTGGTCATCTGAATCATGAAAACCATCACGCTTCTCATCACCATACTCAGATCTGATCTGCTAAACTGCAACATCAACTTGTTGTGCCTCCTTTATCTACTCTATTAGGGTAGGTTTAATATGCATCTCAGCTAACAAACTGGATAATAATGACACCTTCAACTGCACATTGTCTTTCCTTAAAGAGATAAGCATATCTCTTCTAGAGCATACTAAGGAACTTAGTTGTGCTCTATCCATGGTTGATGTTGCTGATTTCCTACTCAAGGCATCTGCAACCACATTGGCCTTCCCTGGATGATAATCAATTGTACAATCATAGTCTTTGATTAATTCCATCTAGCGACATTGCCTCATGTTAAGCTCATGTTGAGAGAAGATATACTTAATATTCTTGTGGTCTGTGAAAATCTGGAATGTTTCTCCATAGAGATAATGTCTCCAGATCTTCAAGTCATGAACCACAGCAGCCAACTCCAGATCGTGTGTCGGATAATTCTCCTCGTGTTTCTTAAGCTGTCGGGAAGCAAAAGAAATCACTTGCTTATCCTGCATCAACACACATCCAAGTCCATTCTTGGAGGCATCACAGAAAACTACATATCCTTTTCCTTGCTCAGGTGACAAAAGCACAGATGCACTTGTCAACCTCTCCTTCAACAGCTGAAAGGACTGTTGACACTTATCACTCCAAGCAAAAGGAATATCCTTTCGGGTTAACTTGGTTAAGGGTAAGGCTATAGAACTGAAGTTCTTAATGAACCTTCGGTAGTAACCAGCTAACCCTAAGAAACTACGAATCTCCGTCGGTGTCTTTAGTTGTTCCCACTGTAGAACAGATTCTACCTTTTTAGGGTCAACACGAATACCCGAGGCAGATACCACATGGCCAAGAAAAGATACTTCTGGCAACTAGAACTCACACTTGCTAAATTTAGTGTAGAGCTTATGTTCTCTTAGCAAAGTTAGAGCTTGTCGGAGATGTTGTTCATGTTGCTGAGCATCCTTACTATAGATCAGAATGTCATCTATGAAGACGATAACACATTGATCAAGGAAAGGTCGACAGACTCTATTCATGAGTTCCATGAATACAGCTAGTGCATTAGTTAGTCCAAACGACATAACTGTGAACTCATAGTGACCATATCTTGTCCTAAAGGCAGACTTGGATATGTCACTGTCCTTAATGCGGAGTTGATGATATCCATACCTTAAGTCTATTTTTGAGATGACTGTTGCACCACGCAACTGATCAAAAAGATCATCAATCCTCGACAGAGGGTACTTATTCTTTATTGTTACTTTATTGAGTTGTCTATAATCAATGCACAACCACATTGACCCGTCCTTCTTTTTAACAAACAAAACCGGAGCACCCCAAGGTGAAGTACTCGGTCAGATGAAACCTTTCTCAAGTAACTCTTGAAGCTGTTTCTTGAGTTCTTCCATTTCGGCAGGCGCCATCCTATACGGTGTCTGGGCTATGGGTTGTGTATCTGGGACCAAATTGATTTCAAAATTAATTTCCCGAGGTGGTAGTATACCGGGAAGTTCTTCAGGAAACACATCCTCGAATTCTCTGACTACAGGAACTTCAGTAGGGTTGGGGCTCTCCTTGGTAGTATCTACCACATGGGCCAAGAATGCATAACATCCTTGCCTCATCAGCTTATCAACAACAATAGCTGACACAAGACAGGTGGGTAGAATCTTTCTTTCTCCTTGAAAGATCCACGTGTTGCTTTCATCAGCAAACACAGCCAGCTTGGACTCACAATCCAAGACAACTTTATACCTTTCCAAGGTATCCATCCCAAGGATTACATCAAATCCTTGCATGTTAAGCGGTATAAGATCCACTTGAATGTGATGATCAGAAAAGAAGAGGATGCAGGGAGAGAATACCTCCTACAAAACAGCAGACCCACTCAACGAAGTCTCCAACAACAAGCTATCTGTCCTATGACTGACTGTCATATTGCAGTTACGTATCACTCTTCGAGTGATAAAAGAGTGTGTAGCACCCGGGTCAATCAGAATAGATACAACACAGGATTTAGACATATCAGAATATAAAAGTTCCATCTGACCTGCCACAACCCGTGGATTGACCACTGCATCTGGTGGGTTCATAGCATAGAACCTCACAGTCGCCTGGGGTTGAGTTGGTGCTGATGATCCAGCTTGAGACGCTTGTCCACGTCCTCTAGCTGCTCCTTGAGATTGCCTCCTCTGTGATCTCTGTTGACTCTGTCTCGGAGGCTGTGTCACACTGACAGGCCTAGACCGGCAGTCCTTCATCAAATGTCCCACCTTCCCAGAGTTGTAGTAGCTTCTCTCCTGTTGTTGTGGTCTCGGTGGTCTAGTGACTGACATTGATGCAGAACTATGAGCCTCTTGAGGCGGTAGACTCCGTCCTCTACCTCTACTAGGAGACCACTGAGTCTGAGAACTCGATCTGGGTGGTGGAGGTGTAGGTGTAGAGAATCTAGGTTTCTTAAAGTCCCTAGATGAAGAACCCTGGAACTGTGGATATCTTTTCTGGGTTTGCCTCTTCTCAACCACAGATCTCTCTATCCTTCGGACTGACTCAACGAAGGTAGAGAATCTCTCCTGATTCTCTAGGGCAGACACAGGAGTAGTCATGTCGGCATTCAGACCCTTTTCAAACCTCCTGATCCTTTCTTCTTCTGTGGCAGCCATGTGCGGACAGAACCGCAACAACTCCATGAACTTAGCTTCATACTCGCTAATGTTCATCATGCCCTGCCTCAATCTCTCAAACTGAGAGATCTTCTCGTCTAGGAAGGTCTTTGGGAAATATCTGTGGACAAATTCCCGATGAAAGTCCTCCCACGAGATCTCTATTCCAGGTCTCTTCTGCACTTCCATGGTCCACCGGTGACCAGCGCTTCCTTTTAGAAGATAGACGGCATGTCTGACCTTCTCAGCTTCAGGGATGTTGAGGATTCTAAAAGCTTTCTCCAACTCTGTTAACCACAGATCAGCATCTGCGGGGTCAGCTGTCCCAAAGTATTCGGTAGCTCCGACACGGCGAAGTCGCTCGAACGTCTTCCTGATACCTTGTCCTTTGGGCTGGACAGGTGCCCTAGGTGCAGACATAGGCATCCTGTCGGTGATATGTGTCATGGCAGTCATAAATTGCCCGAACATCACTTGGACAGCTGGGTTACCCATGTCAGCTGGGTCAAACTAAGGTGGGTCCCTGGGTGGCTCAGGTACAGGTTGCTCTATTTCTGGAACCCTTGTATCGCCTTGTGGTGCAGCTATGCTACTCTCCGCCACGTACTCCTCATGTGGCTCAGACATCCTTATATATCTTCTTCTCCTGAGGAGCAGAAGATTCTATTAGATAAGGAAGAAACACTAAGGATAGACTCGACAATCCTAAGTCCTATGTCTCTGTAGACTCAGCGAACCTAGAGCTCTGATACCACTCTATGTGTGGGCTCTGATCTCAAAATCCACGACATAAACTCAGTGGAAGCATTCGATTAGCAGCGGAATACAAAAATCACGGGAAATTAAAACTTTTTGATATAAGATATTGAAACCATAAAACTTCTTTCATAGAAACAAGATAAACTGTTTACATCTCTATTAAATTACTTCTTGAGTAATGATACACAACATGATACAAAATTTCAAGAGTCAAAACCAAAATCTCATACCACTAACTCTAAGGACCTGTGAGTACAGAGACTGCATAGGACTATCTAACTACTAAACTCAGCAGTCAGTATCTCCACCTGAGATTCACTGCTACTCCTGGTGCTGCTGCTGTTGGTATTGGTCACCTGTAGGCTGGTTTCTCCGTCCTCGACGACCACCTAAAAAGTTGAAATCTACGGGGTGAGAAAATTTTAAATAATTGTCCCAGCGAGAGTTATAACTCTCCACTAGAAGCTTTAAAATTGCAATCAAAGAACAACATAAGCAATAAAAGCTATTAAGGCAATCAACAGCAGATTGGTATTAAGCAGAATATCATCATTTAAGGAATTATGAAGAACGTATGTACTATGTAGTGTAACATCATTCAAGTATCTCGTAGTTTAACCTAAGCAGATATACTATGTGGTTGATTATGTTTTACAAACATCATTATGCCCTGCGGAGATGAGGTATACCGCTCATACTCCAACCGATCACTATTAAGTCGCATCGGTATCATACCTAGGTCATCAAAAGAGCCGAATTCTTATGACCTCATCTTCCTCAGTCAGAGTGAGGATAAACATGTAGGACATCTTAAAGTCTCTGCTACTATAGCTTACCAGGGTAATCTGGTACTTCGCTATTAGAGTCACAGTGGCATTCTGTACTCTCTTTGTCATTGAAAGATTTCTTGTTTATCTCTCATCGATGCGGTATAAAAGACTTCCTCGGGAGAATAGTGTTACATCACCCCGGCATAAACATATAGTGAAGGGTTGATGGATTAAGATACATCTACATCAATTCCTACACTAGATGTAAGGATTTACACATCCATATTCCCCCACATACTCAAAAGTATGTGATCCAGGAATTTCCCTAGGAAAACCTGTTTCACCATCATATAACTTCTGACAATGATGGATCTATGATCAGGGCTCTACATGGTATGATTATACTTGATTAGTTAGGTACATTTCAGTATTCTTTTAGAATCACACATGTTCTCAAACATTAATCATTAGCATAGCAGCTATGAAAATAGAATACTAAATGTAACAGGTCTAACTCACATCAATTATCATTTCTTAGTCATATCATCACAAGTCATCTAGTTAGCATGACCTTGATGATACTCATGGCTCTCACAGCCTATCAATCTCATAAGATGCCACTTACTAGGCAACAGGGTATTTCACTATTCATAAAGCTAATGACATGCTTTCAATTAATATGGTATCATAATCCTTACCTGGATATGATCATCTTCATATAAGAACATGCATGGTTAATTCAACTAATAACAGTAAACAATTCATATCAAGAGTTGTACCTTCCTACTCTTACAAGAGTTAGGTTCCCTGATTTCTCATCAATTAGGGTTTACTATTCACATTACATGTTATCACCCTAGAATTAGGGTTTACTATTCACTTCATGGTGAATTGAACTCATAACATCATTATGTATGAGGAACATCACCATTGATACCCTCAGATTAGATAAAGATTCATCAATTATCAATAATTAGGGTCTCCATGATCTCACATAGGAGGATCATACCCTAATCATGCACAATCATACACATTGAAGATACTTTACTCGAGTTTCAACCATAAATGGTACTTTCTCTCTCCTCTCACTAATAGATGGTGATTACACCACTCTAGATTAGGTTGGGTCAAGTCCTCATTGATTATCATAAGTCAAAACACCACTATCATATCATTAGGGTTTGATTAAAACAAGGTATCCTTCAGTTGAACCCTTTAGGGGTATTTTGGTAAATTACACCATTGATCACCATCATGGGTCAATCCATTAGTCACTTAGTCCCTTAATGTCCTAGGGTACCAGTAGGATTTAGATTAGACCATCATTGAACCAATTACACCTTCAAATGATTAAGTATAAACAGCCCTAAAAATCTCCAAACAGTTTCAACCTTCAACCTTCAACCTCCAAACGGTCTTGAGACCATTTGGGGGCGTTGACCATTCGGATGGTTTGACCTTCAAGACCGCATGGGTCACCAAGACCGCATGGGTGCGTTGGCCGTTTGGGATATTTGACCTCCAAACTGTTTGAAGCTATGCGACTTGAAACTGTTTGATCATAAACGATCCTGAGATCGATTGGTCCAAACGACCTTGAGATTGTTTGAGCCCAAATGGTCTTGAGACTGTTTGGTCCCAAACGGTCTTGAGACTGTCTGGCCTCAAACAGTCTTGAGACTGTTTGGTCCAAATGGGCTCAAACCGTTTGGACCTCAAAGGTGGATCAAAGGTTACAATTGTTTATGGTTATCTATGTTGAAGCCTTCAATTGGCCATCACCTTGTTATCCACTTATAAATTGAGTCAATTAGGTTTAGCCTTAATCAATTGGACACCAAATTGACCCTCAATTGAAAGCCAATTAGGATTGAATCCAACTCAATTAGGTTTTTCAATCGGATAGTCATCAATGTTCAACAATGTGAATCAAATCGAGGTTGAACCCATCAATTGACCTCCAATTGGGCCCAAACTTGTCCCAAATGGTCTTGAGATCGTTTGGACATCCTACAAATGGTCTTGGGACCGTTTTTCCAAAGTTTCATTAAAAACCAAGTCGATTGGATAAGGGTTGAACCCTAATTAGGTTTAAAAATAGCATTTTTATCAATTCATCAACTTATTGTGATTGGACCCTCAAACCATCAAATTGCCTCAACCCTAGACCTCCAAACGGTCTTGGATTGTCTCCAAATGGTCTTGAGACCATTTGGATGAACCCCCAAATGGTCTTGAGACCGTTTGGGTCCTTCAACCCAAAACTCACCAAAATCTATCCTTGAAATCAGCAAATCAACCTGATTAGGGTTTAGGGGGTTGAAGTGCCTTCAACTTGTGATTGGTTTGGAATTAGGTTATGATTCTTTGTAGGAATTAAATTCAACATGTTACCAAAAGACCCTTAAACGGTCGTCCCTTGGTCAACCCTATCAAATGGTCTTGAGACCGTTTGATTCCAAACGGTCTTGCAAGACCGCATGAGATCAAACGGTTTGCAACTGTTTGGACCAAAAGGGTCCAAGGTCATTTGATAAAGTTGCCTAGGAATTCACTCCCATCATCTTCAACCTCTGTTCAGGTCAGTTACTCCACGGTTTTACTTGCAAAAGTGCAAGGAAGAAAGGAGGTAGAAGAAGAACTAAGCTTAAATTGCAAGAACATAGATATGCATAATAAAGCAAGGAGTTTAGAGTTATAAAACCCGCCTCAAACGTTGTTCCTAGAGCTCCAAGCTTCCAAGATTCAAGCCTTTAATGGCATCTTGAGATCCACAAATCGGCCAGAGATGATTCTCCAAGGAAAAGATGGGGATGGTCGGCTAGAACAAAGAACCTAAGTAAGTTAACCATAAAACCAACCTTTTATAAGGAATTCATCCAAGAATCTGAGCTAGAAGATGGTTCTTCTCAGCTTAGAACTAGTTGGTCGTCTCCTTGAGTTCCAGAGCTCTACCTTGGTCATTTGAGAAAGATGAGAAATGAAGAGGTGAAAGGATACGTTCACTTGGTTTGCAAGGGAAAGAGCTCATATAGTTTAGGTTATTTTTCACCATAAGGACCTCTAAAACATAGATTTCTCATCCAAGTCCCTCCTTATTTCTAAGGCACGTAGAAACCAGCAAAACTTATGCAAATCTCATCAAAACTCAAGATCTAAGGGTAAAGGAAACCAGCATGCAAACTAAGGTACATATATGAAGGGTCTCCTTATTCATACTTGGTGATTTTACTACAAAGGTCATTCCTTTTATCTGATTATTTCATTGAAGCGCCCCTTTCATCATTTCTACTCTAAATGATGTCAGGGGTCATAAAAGATATTCTAGAAGGTGTATTTTACAAGTTGCACCCCACAATTTGGGTAAATTGCACTTTACTCCAAAAATTAGGGTTTTTAAGCACAAGGATCATTCCACAAGCTACATCTTGATGCTCAAGCTTGGGAAGTCCATCATATCACATCATAATCACTTATATGATGTCTCATCATCAAAGGAACATCTTAACCTATGAAATTTGCAAGTTAATCCCCTTAACTGGGTAATTTGCACATAGGTCCCTGCATTACAAAACATTGCTACAATTTTGTTTAAAAAGGACAAAGATTGAAAGTATATGTTCCTGAGGAACTTAATTACATGCCAGGAAGTAATCACAAGTATATAATTACATATTTATGCAAAACATCTAGGGTTAGTTTATAACCCAGGTCAGGGATGTTACACATTTCCTCTTCGGGCACCCCCTTCTCCACCTCACTGCACGACTTCACCTCCTTCACATCCATTTCCACACTTTTTCCCTCGACATTCTCGGTCCCACAATTATCACCGGGAATGTCACCAACCTTCCCATCCGCCACCACCCCAACACCGCTGATGACTCCATCTACAGTCACCACACAGTTCGCCGGACCATTAACAATGTCTCTTCCACAAGGCTCTACCACCCATCCACCCCGACCCCAGTCACCCCACCCTTCCACAGCTGGGGTCCCTTTTACAAATATTGGTGAGGAATTCATACGTCAATTTGATTCCATCCGAAACTTCCTCACCAACCCTACTAACATAATGCAATCTATTTTTTCATGTATGCAGGATCTCACTAAACAGGCCGCCAAGATGGATGAGTGTAACCTCACCTTGCCAGGCATCCTCCAAAGTATTCAACAACGACATGAAGTAGTGGCCAAACAAGTCAACCTCATCAAAAACCGCTACAAAAATTTGCACGAGCTGATCCTTGGAGTAAAAAGCCAGCAAGAAACGTTGGCCAAGCAAGTCGACAGGGTCTCAATGCAAACTCAACCCTTGCCAGAGACCCTTCGCGAGCTTAAGAAGCAATAAACTACTTTAAACACACGCTTGGACGACGTCACCAACATCCTGGCACAACTAAACCGCCGCCAAGAGGAGTCATCAAACAATGATATCAATCAACTTCGAGCTCAAGTAACAGATCTTTCTGTGCGACTCCTCTCTGCTGAGGGACGATACTCTGATCTCAAGGAAACCCACGACGCACTGCTTGAGACGCATGAGCATGTGCAAGTGGCTTTTGATGAGCTAAAATCAATCCATCGGCGGTGCAAAAAGAATACACAGAAGAAACTAAAAGATAAGACGGCAGAAAAGGAAGAAGATGATGAAGACGAAGATGAAGAAGAAGATGATTCTGACTCCTCTGCAGATTTCAATGATGATACCTCCTCCTCAGATGATAAACCTGATGACCCTAGACATGTTGGGGAGGGCACCAGTCGAGGAGCAGAACCTTCAAAGAAGAAGGATGACAAAGACCACCACGACGATGGACAAGATCCCAACTCCCTTAATCATAATGACAATGTTAACATGTCATATGGGGATCAATTCCTTAACTACTCTACCTTGGGATCATTGGGGGAGACTGTAAAAGAAGCAACTTTTGCTGAGTTCCATCAATGCATTTTGGGAACCATCACTAGTCCACCAGCAACAACAGCTCAACAATTCTACACACCAGAACAATCGGTGCCTTCACCCCCAGAACAAGAAGAGTTAGACAGAGTGAGTCTAGATACATATGATAGACTCGACTCCAACTCTGATTCAGACAAAGACGAAGATATGCAATGTTATACGGACGACTTGGAGCAGAGTTCTCTTCCACCCCTACAAGAGCTTCCCCCGCCGCCACCTCTACCTCACAAGATGAAAGATCTAGACTTGGAAGCCATCTCTACACTAGATGTTCAGGACATCTTCATCCTGAACACTATTGTAGACGATGCCAAAGAAGGAGGGGACATCCTTTACACAAACACAAAGACTTTGCGCAAGATGACACGTGAAGATTTCTGCCTCATCCTTCGACCCCAATAAACGGTGAAGATGGTGATCTTCCATGTCCTCCTTGCCAATGCTATAGAAGTATACAGAAGCTAAAAAAGGTCACAGCTAGTATTCAATGCTTCACTTGCCTTTGCTCTAAGTCTGTTGTACAAGGATTTACACAACAACTCTATCGAGCGGCTGCGTAGGGGGATTGCACGAAAGGTATGATACATCACAGTACCTTTCCAAGTTTCCGGCCACTGGCTGCTCATGATCGTTGACACCAAGGCTCGCGACGCCAAGGTGTACAATTTCTGTGCCAGTGATCTTTGAGTCGAAATCATCAATTTTGCTGGTCTAGGAGCTGGGGAAGCAAGATGCATCCCTTTCCGGCTTCTAAAACTAATATGGGCTGCATGCCCATCCCTACTAAATGGTTGGAACCAACCCTGGTTCCAAATCATAAACCCACAAGCCCAAACACAAGAAGGATCTGGGGATTGCACTTTCTAAACTATACGCCACATCCAAGCGCTCAATCAACAAATCCCTTTCACTGAGCTGGCCACAGAGGATTTTCATTCTCTCCAAGGACGTTACGCCATGGAGCTAATATGTGACAGACGGTTCTTCAAGGACCCAACTATGGCGCCTGACGATGTTCCTTGCTACCTCTACTCGGCCATCCAGCGTCCTCAAAAACAGCCATTCTGGTAAACAATAAAGGAGTTGGAAAAACAACAACCCGCCAAGATCACTGAGAAAAAACAATGGGACCCTTACTCTTTTGATTTGGCGGATGCTAAAGGGGACACCGAATTGCTAACTGGGGCCACCATCAACAAACCATCTTCGCAAAAGGTGCCCCTGTCTGCCATTAAACTGACGTTCCCTAATTTTGACCTTACAGCCTGCAAAAGTCTGTCTGATAATGAACTTCATCTCATCATGTCTAGGCTTTATGCCGAGAAAGATGATCTCGTTTTTCTAGCCGAAGATATTCTGGTTATGGCAGATGCGCTGCGTGAAACTATACAATTCAAAGGGTCTCTATCCATGAGTTTGATGACCGTCTATCAATATCTCCTCGGACGGAATCACCCTACGATCTATATGGCATTCGCATATATGAAGGATGATCTCCTAAAGATAAAGAACTTTGAAACAATGGAGGCACTCATTTCTTTCCTCCAACATATGACTCTGAAGTTCATTATGCTTCCTTTCCTTCACTCAGAGCACTGGATGCTACTGGCAACAAACCTTCACGACGGAACAACTATCATCTACAACAGTTCTGATAGCCAGTTTGATGCAAATCAGAGGCAGTATGTTGTGACAGCTAACATGCCAATGGAGGCGGTGGCAAAGGAGTGTGTTGACAAACTACATGATCTCTTAAGAAAGCACACAAGGGCGTATTCATCGCCCAGCCTTCTGCCACAGATGCCCCTAGTAGCTCCGGGAATCAAACGACTGTGGTTTCCACATCCTCTACTGGATATACACCATCATGTCCTTGGACGACCAGTAGAGGACATGACAGATGTAGATTACCACGCTCTATGTGGAAAGTTCGCAGCTAATCTTCTCCGAACACATGGAGCTAACAAAGGACTAACATAAGTCTAATGCCCTTGTCCTTGTACTTCTCAACATATCACTTTGACACTCTGAGGACAGAGTGAGTGATAAGCTAGGGGGAGTACACTGGACAAGGGCGAGGTATCTTTTTTTAAAACCCTTCCCTCTCTACGTTCTCTTTCAATTTTGTACAAAACCTTTAGCTTTCCTTGCACATTTAGTTTTTGTTTTAAGTAATTCCTCTGTTAAAATAAATCATGCACATAAGAATAACATCCCTCTTGGAAAAGGTCATCCCCAACTAAATTTAGAATCCAGTTAGTCCTCAAAAGCAATAACAAGAATATCATATAGGCATGCAATGGTGAATCAATAAATTACCTTCACACTAGATTTTCATGCCTTTGCTTCAATTCTATATCTGACTCTCTACATGTCAACATCAACGCCGAAACAAGCCAAACACTCTCAAGGACGTGAGGGATATCAGGTGACATCCAAATCAAGAAACATCGCAACTGGACCACCAAGTAGAAACCAAATAAGTGCATGTCGAGAAACTCTAAGAACAGCTTTCTTCTCTTCAATAAAAGAGGCTTGGCCGCCCAATCAAAACCCCTAAAATCCCAAATCATAAGCCTATGAGTTTACAAATAAAAGCCAGAGTGTTGAATAATAATATGAGAGTTGTGCCACGCATAAGGACCTATATGAATAGCCAATAAAGGTCTCACTCGGCCGGTATATTCAGTTGCCCTCACAATGGCAGATGTGTCGTGCCCGGTAGTGAGACCCTAAGGTATCCAAATATATGAAAAGGCTGATAAAGGACTTTCCCGGCTGGTACATTCAACTACCCTCACAAAGGCAGATATATCGTGCCCGGTAGTGAGATCCTAAATGCATAGACAAACCCTCCCCCACTTGAAGGGGGAGTTACACAATAGCCTTTAGCCAACCTTCATACCCACTCTAGATTCCGGCAGGATTTTCAGAGAAGTATAAAATTGATTAGAGTCGACGACATGCACAGAATAAAATCAAGAAAAAAGGGTGGTCCCAATGCGAGCTACATGATATGGAAGAAACCTGAGATCCAAGCAACTCTCAACACCTGAAAGAGTTAGGGCAAGCAAAAGCTTTGACACGACCTTAGGAGATCTCTGGTTTAGAATTAAAGCAAGAGTATGGAAATCTTAACTAAATAAAATCGCCTCGCCACTACATGCCTTAGCTCTATCTAGCTTGAGGACAAGCTAGACTCTAAGTTAGGGGGGTGATAACCTCCCATTTTGTGATAATATCTTATTGGTTTTTCTCAGTTTCCATACTCTTTCTTAAATAAATTAGACACAATCTTTAATTTTCCACTCTTTTGTAAATATGTCATTAGCCTAACTTTTCCCCTTTTATCTCTTACAGAAAAGTACAAAAAAACTACAAAAGCTCCAAACGGTCCCAAGACCAAATGGACACCAAATGGGCCCAAGACCAAATGGACACCAAACGGTCCCAAGACCGGTTGAAGCCAAATGGTCCCAACCAGATAAAACCAAATGGTCACAAGACCGTATAAAACCAAACGGTCCCAAGACCGAATGGAGATCAACCGATCCCAAGACCGCATAAAGTTATACGGTCCCAAGACCAAATAAAGGCAAGCAGTTTCAAGACCGCAAGGACTCAAACAGTTTCCAAACCGAGAGAGTCCAAACAGTTTTGAAACTGAGGGAGTCCAAACGGTCTCAGAACCCAAACAGTTTTCATGACCGTTTGGTCCCAAAACCACCCAAACTGTTTGGACTTCACTCAAAGCCTATAAATAAGACCCAAAGGGTCCTCACAAAGTATGAAGTTTCAGACGTCCAAAGGCTGCCTCTATTGTTCCAGAGCTGTTCCATCCTTCATCCACTGCCCCGAGGTTGCTGGTTTGAGATCCATACTCCATCCAGAAGCTACTTTCTCTCTCATCGCCAAAGAAGGTGGGAAGAGGAGGATTCATCATCAAGTAACCTACAAAGTGTGAAGATCGTTGCTCTCTCTCTCCAAGGGGCCGACCTTCCTCCCTCCTTTGTGGAGATGACGTTCTCTCTCTCTTCTCGCCTCCTTCTTTGTCCTTGCCATGAGCGAGTAGTCTTACACACTAGGGTGCGGGGAGTAGCCCCCCTACCCATGTTTTCATTTCATGCATTGTAATTCTTGAGTTTGCAATAGAAAAACACTATCTTTCCAGTTCAACATCAATCATTTATTGAATGCTAGTTGCTTGATCACCAACTTGTGTTATCTTTTATGTTTTAGTGCAAATTGTCTATGTTTTGTACTTTTAGATTCGAAAATCAACTATTTGTTGGTTCCAGATTGTGTGTAGTCACCATACGTTTGGTTCGGTATCTAGGAGTGTTTCTCAAGAAGTGGAGTAAACTCACCTCCATTGATTGTACCTTCATACTATGAAATGGAATCAGTTGACGTATGAAGGTACAACCTTGACAGGTCGAGGAACACACTTTGTGAGGGAAGTGATGTAAAGTAAGTGACCATCCGTCTGGGGATGGCTGGCATTGCAACACTTCCACTCTCCTCGTAGTTAGTTATCTGAAAGGAAACTAAACCTACAAGGATACTAACTGTTTAGACTCTTTTCTTTGCAAGCCAAGTTTTATGATGTATGTTTTGATCCATGTGTAGTGGTGGTGAAAGCCGATCACATCCTAGTGGTTTCTTAACATTGTTTACAACATTAAAATTTACTTTCTTGCTTTTACTTTACTTGCACTTAGTTTAAACAACCAAACCAACTCTTTGATCTAAATACCAACTGTTTAGGAGTTAAATGAAATTCTAACGTTTTCCATCTTGTTGATCTTAACAAGACCATTGTCCTGTGGATTCGACCCTTAACTATACTATGATAAGACTTCTACATATCCTAGCATACGTGGGTGGAGTTTTAATCTATTATAAGTAAGGCTAAACCTAAATACTCGCTATCTTTAGGATTTTTAGTGGTGCACGCAACTCCACACAAGTGGAAGCTCCATCAATTGCCATACGAGCCATGAGAGGTTGGATGACCTAGAACCTTTGGCAACCCAACCCTGGGGAGGGTCATGCATGTTTGAGTGAAGGATAGCTCCTTCATGGATGAGGTTACAGAAGAACTTATGGAAACGCCATGAGCTTATATGAGCATGGCATAGTATGCACCCAAAGCATGTCAAGTAGTACATGCAGTAGGTCAAAACCCTGGCCAATGGAGCATGTTGGATAGCTGATGAGATAAGCATAAGTAATAATGGATAACCTTGAGTAAACATAAGCGTGAACATAGGCTTCACCAGGTAGGGATATGCTTGTGAGCTTGATCCAACTTCATGGAGAGAGGACCTCTAGTTGTAAGGATGGATGTGGAATTAGCTCTAGAGAGAGAAAGTAGGACCCGAGCAAAAAGGTTGGAAACTTAGATTCCAAGACATGAGGAACAGTGGGGAGTTGAGGATGATGCGACCTAAGTGGATGATAGTGGTTGCCTTATGCTTGACCCCTGGAGGCTGATGATATCTTGGTTGCCTTTAGAGGAACTAAACCCTAGAGAGAGGTTGATGCTTCTGGTACCTATGTGCCTATGGTATAAGTGGTTACCTATTGTGATGAGACAAAGAGTGCCTTAGACCCTGAGGAGGTTTCAGTAGTAAGTTGTGAGGCTTTATACCTAGTTGGTTGTCCTAGAAGAGGACTCAACTCTGAGGTGTTTCTTATATAAAAGGATCAGGGAAGTGCATGACATACCTTGGACATGCTTGACTCATGGTTAAGAGATTTAGCATGCAGTTGGACACCTAAAAGTGAACCTAGGGTTCCTAGACCTAAGAGGGGAAGTGAAGTACTTGAACCTCGTGATGAGATTTGAGTCTCTATAGTTTCGATCATGGTACTCCTCATGTTTAGAGGAAAGGAAACCCCTTAGATAAAGGTATGTTTGATGAACCATGCATAACTAAGTTGGTCTAATGTTGAGGATGAGAACAAGTGTGACCTACCATGGTTTTGTAGGCATCTTCTTGTGCCTTAGTAGCTTGCTAGGGCTAAGCATGCTCATGTGGATGCATACCCTAAACATAAGGACGGTTGTGACCTTGTTGTCAAGAGTTGTAGTTTCCTCCCATCTTGGGAGAGGGACCCTTTTGTAGGGTGTATACCAATTTTGTTGGTTTTGAGGTAACCTAAAGAGGTCTCATAGGATATTGAGAAGCTAAGTGAAAAGTACGTGGTATGAGGATGAACTTGTAGACCCATAGATAACCATCTCTAACTGCATGTGGATGTGATACCATATAGGTAACCGGTATGGGGTCTGACCAAGGAAGGCAAGTCGCCATGACCCCTGTGAAAGGATGAAAGACAACCCATGAATGTAGAAAGAGATGATGAAGGCTTGGGTAAGGTTCTATGTTGGACATGTACTGTAATGGAATCCTAAGTCAATCATAGGGTCAGATAGGGATAAGACCGATGAAAGTAGGAGTTTCCTAATTCCTTAGTTGCACATGACCATAGGGTCGGGAGGTAACAACTATCATTATCTGAGGGCCTTGGGTTAGGAGATTGATCACCTTCATGAACTCATGGGACCCAAAGGGCAGATGAGTAGGGCACTCTTTGGATGCATAAGGGAAAAGGGATGACCCTAAAAGTGTTGGCACCCTATAGACCTAGAGGAGATGACCAAGGATTGTGTGGTGACCCAAGTAGGTTCCAGATCAGTTTTCCATGGAAGTAACTTCGATATCAAGATGATTGTGAAGTAGAGACATATGTGGCACGTTTCAACTTAGATTTGAAAGTTTATTGAGTGCTCTATATGTAGTTAAACTCCAACGAGGATAATGCATGGAAAGCTATAGATTCTCAAAGGTTTTGTCAATGGGAAACTTCTGACGATAATTATTCCATAGAGAATCATCATCTGTATTTGAAAATTTAGGTCATAGTTATATCGTTCTCCTCCAGCAAGTAGAAACTCCCATCATTTGATTAGGGTCAGCTTGGATAATATTCCCATGTCTTCTAGTCATACATATATCTAGATGCATGAAGTGTATAATAGCTTCTTGATTCGTTTCAAGGTGTAGAAATAAAAAAGTTCATCCAGCTTTTTGAGATTTTGACCACCTTCCTCAATCAGAAAAACTAGTTTGGACCAACTATCTGGGTGTGTTGAGCTCTCCCAAATAAAACCAGACATGAGTAATTCCATTCTTCTCGTGATTGCGATAGAAATTTCTCCGTGCCTCATCCAATATGAAACCAGACCCATAACACAATATTTAACAAGCATGAAGCAACCTCCCATGGATATTTTAGAGCCAGGTCATTTTTTAATCATGTCTCTGAGTATATCAAGACAATCATGGAAATGTCTCCTTTGCATGTTACCACTAACAATCAAGAATCCTAGGTACTTGGCTGGCCAAGTGCCTTTTCGAATGCCCATGATATTAATCAAACCATCCTTATTGCGACAAGAAGAAGAGAGATAAAGATGGGTCTTAGAAGTATTGCATTTCATGCCTAATACATTCCCAAAATCATGTAGCAATGACTTGAGGTGACTGAGACTACATGAACGACCTTCAAAGAAGATTAGTATATCATCCACAAAAAGAATATGGCTTATATAAGGCCCCTAAACTTGCTTAATGAATTGAATAAGCTTAATTATCATAATTTAAATTTTAAAACTCTAATATAACCTTGTTATATGCTTTGAAATCATAATACAAGCTTAAGTTTTTAAATTTTGTCCAATTTGGACACTGTTTGAGCAAGTTATGCACTTTTATGTACATTTTGGACTTTTCTGCAATTTACTCAATTGAGAGATTTTCTTTGCAACTTATCACTTGCATTATGTTCCTTGGATATCCTCTCATCATTCTTGAGCTTTTTGAGCCATGGGGCACCCATTTAATCCTTGGTTTGTAGGTATTTTCTCCAAGGGTATTTTAGGGTTTACCCCTTCATGGATGAGCTACCTTTAGTAGTTATCAACTAATGAGTTATTTGTTTTGCTTGGAAATTCGAGAAACGAGAGATAATAATGTCTCTATGGATGGTGGGGGATCTTCTTGTGTGTGTTCTTATATATTCTTAATAGTTTAAGGCCATGGACACTTGGAAAGATACTAGAACTTCAACTTTTTCTTTATCTTTATCTTAAAGTTTCATATACTTATCACTAAGCACAAAAATGAGCCATTTTATCTCCACCACTTCCCTCATTCTGAAAGATTTTTCCTCCCTATGTTCTTATTTGAATTTCCTGTCCAAGGAAGGAGAAAGAGGGGTTCTTGTTGGAAAAAGAATCCAGGGTTGTAATTGACTTCCTTTTAGGGTTTAAAAAGCTTCCTACTAGTGATCTTGACCTAAAAGAGTAAGAATCTTCTTCTTTCCTCCATTTATTTCTTTTTTATCCTTCCTCCTACCTTTCTTCAGGTTGGAAACTTGTTGTTACATGGTAGAAATTTCTCTAAAGCTCTAAAACCCTACCTTTCTTGCTCCTTATGCTTAGGGTTTGCTCATTTGATGAAGAGAGGTGCTAGATGAACGAGTTCACAGCTTATGATTGTATTTTCTACCCTACCTGCTCGAGTTTTCTTCTGTGTGGGGTTTCATCTTCTCATTAGAGGTAAGTTTTATAACTTGCTCCATGTTTATTTCTTATCATAAGATTTCTAGATCATGTTCTTGCTTGAAAATGATGATCCATGCACTAAAAAGTTATGCTTGACTTGGATTTCGATTTTTATAATATTACCTATTCTGATTTCAGCTCTAGATTAACATATGATCGTGTGTATGTTATTCCTAAGGTATAATACGACTTGGATCAGGTTGGTTTGACAACCTATGGTGCTAAGCACCTATCAACCAATGGTCAATTTTAGGGTTTTGAGCTGATTTCTTCTATAAACTCATGACCCGATGATGGTACCATTGCAACAACCCTATGGTGTTGTCTTCATGACAATTTATGGTGTAACCAAGGGTTTAACTTAATTTCACCCCTTATGTCATGTTTTGGCCTAATTAGAAGCCTAGTGATTAACAACTAAGTACCCTAATGATGCTATCAATCAATGGTGATATTAGTTTGATATTTGGTGTTGATTAATGAATATAGTGTTGATCTAAGAACCTATCATGACTTAATAGTCACTAATGATGGCAGATCAGGTCTCCAAAACCTATGGTGTGTTAATCATATAGTTTTAGCATCAATGAATCCTTAAACCAATGGTTTCTTGGGTCACTTGATGCAATGGTCGAACATATACTATAATTGATGGTTTTAACATATGAACTTGACCCAATGGTCAAGAACTAATGTTTATTCCTACAATAAAGTGGAATTATGGCTAATGTAATATGTTGGTCTTAATAATGTGATTTAGATGGTTTCCTTTATATGATCAAATTAAGGAGCTTACTTGTTGACAATGGATGTCTTGTTTTAAATGAATAGTCGATTGTGGGTTTTACCCTACTCTCAACAGAACCCTTATTGTTGTTAACCAAAAGATGTCTAGGGTTAAATGGTGACTTTAATAGATCACAACTCAATACCATCATATATGACTCATTCAAGGTGTTTACTTTTGTAAACAACCAATGGTCTTACCTTTTAAACATCCAATGGTTCTGGGTGACATTGTGGTATGGTGATATGGGTTGAATGATGATTGAACAAATGGAGGGTTATCCTTAATAAGGTAGTCTTACCTATTCACTCATATGAATAGAAGGGATGATAACCATATTGTGTTGATATGTAACCCTAATGAGGTATATCTTGTTATACCTAGCTTTAATATAACTAAATGATGGTAATTGGGTATGAATAGTCCTTGAATGACTAATGCAATCATGGAGTACTCTGTTACTATTGTTGAAACCCTAGTATGCTATAACCCAATGGTTACACCTTGATTTATCTGTGGGTTCATACTCAATAATGGTATGGAATGTGATGGTGATGCTTCACCTTATGCATCCATGATCTAGTGGGGATGTCGTGAGTTAGGGTTTGGGTATGAGTGATGATTATTAACATTATTATAATTTATCTTGTGAACCTAACTCTAATGCAGATAGATAAAGATGAGTATTCATGTTTAACATTCTTATATGATGGAATTATGGTGGAATAACTTCCTTAATATGATCATAACCTTAATATGTTAATTGGTGGTTATCATAGCCACATGGTTGATACTTTCTTATGCTAAACATGTGCATTATGAATATGATGAGCGTTAATCATATATAGATTCCTTGCATGTTGATGTAATAAAGGAATGTTCTTAATGTTAATATAACCCTGCTATGATTGTTTATTAATATCTCCTAGCTCATTGATGCAATATTGTGTTGATCCAATATATTATATGTAAGTAAACTTGTTGAGCCTTGTTATAAGGTAAGAAAAGACAATGATGATCTTGCAGGGAATAGTATGATGGTCTTAATGACCTTTAGGCATGGTTGAGCCCTAAATGAGGTGTAATCCTCTTGTGTTGATAAGGGTTGATACCCTGTGATATTGTGAAAAGTATTTTATATCCTGTGATAGTATGATGGTCTCAATGAACTTTGGACGTGGTTGAGCCCTAAATGAGGTGTAATCCTCTTGTATTAATAAGGGTTGATACCCTGTGATATTGTGAAAAGGATTTATATCTTGAGATAGTATGATGACTAGTGTATCCTCATGAATGGTAAGTGAATAGTACCATGTGATGATGAGATGAGAAATTAAGTTTCACACATTTTATATCTTTTGAAGTTGTGATATTTATATGCTTTCTAGAAGTGAATTAGGGTTTATATGTCCACTTGTTTGATGCAGCCTTAATTCACCCAATTGGCATAACTAATCAAGTGAAACTCTAATCATGTAGTGCCATGTGCCATAGATCCATCTGAGTGTCAGAACTTGCCAAATGGTGAAACGAGTATTCCTAAAGGAAACTCAGAGCCCATACTAATGAGTATACGGGGTGCTTGTCATCCTAAATTCAAGTGTATAGGGAGGATGAATGTGGTCATACCTAGCCCTTAGTTTGAGAACGGTTGCGGTCATATCTCAGGGATTATATATGTGATGAGATTGCAGGACAACCGTGGTACCTTGGATGGTAGGGTATGCGTACCCACCTCCTTTCACTAGTATTGTGACATGTACCAAGGATGAACTAGGTTGTTAGCAGCTTGACCTTATGTGCCATTGTGGCGGACCCATACTGACTAGGGGCAGAGAAGATCTTAGGAGTCTAGCTCTTCCTAGATCTTGTATGGCACTGATTTTGACTTAGCAGTGGTCAATTGGATTTTGAGTGGTATCCTCAAATTCCTCAGGGCATAATAAAAGATGTAAGACAATCGTGTAGTATATCTGTTTAGGGTTGTACACAATGCTTCATATTGAATGATAACCCTTGTTTGCTTTCTTTTCACTAAGATCATATATAATACAATAAGAGATAATAGATATGCTTATGTTGCAGTTATGCTCATGTTGTAAACATGCTTATGTTGTCAAATATACTGACACTGATGGTTAAGATCTTGCTGCTAGCTATGTTTAATATTTATAGTCATGCCCTATGTAATTAGAAATGCTTAAACTACTAATCATGCCTATGTACTTCATTGTGTTATGATGTTAGTTCTAATTATGATATAGATATGTTCCCTTTATTTGAGATGCCAATATTGATAGCCATGTTATGTTACTAGACATATTCATGATGTCAGGGATGCTTATGCTACTAGACTGCTTGTGCTGTTAGCACGGAATATGATGATAGTCATATTAATGATAATGATTGTTATATGATGCAATTTGATGATATTTGAGTGGATATCTATCCAAAAAAAATGGGTTTATTTGTTATCAATATATGCATTGATGATCATACTTGTTGCTAAGATTATTTCCTTAATCTGTTTAGCATAATTAAACTGTTCAATCTATTAAATTGATTATTAAATACTCCAACTGCTCAGTTATCTACTATTTAAAATGTTGTAATCAATGTGTTGTTGGAGGTTATATCTCTTGTTGGGACATGGGTCTCACCCTTGTGGTTCGCCATATTTTTTTAAGGTAATTAGAAGTGACGAAAACAAACATGTGGCAGCAAAGAGGAGCTATATTAATGAATCTTTAAGAAAGTTGATTAGATGTCTAGTGTGTCTAAGAGTCGTCCCTGTACTCTCAGGTCTGGGCAGGAAAAGTTTATATATGGTGTTTTAAATGAATCAGAATTTTGTTTGCATGTTAATGTTTGTAGTGTGGCATTTACAAATATTGTTCTCATGTGTATATATATGTTGCGGCTAAGATGATAGAACAAGTTGTATCAAATTCTTGACATAGTATGGATATAAGAAAGATGTTGGGCTCTTATGTAAATGTTTCTGAGTGGGTGCTGATGTTGAAATCAGTTTTAATTTACCCATATTTTTGGGTATGTGGTTAATTGGTGATTGATTGTGTTTTATATTTTGAGTAATCTCGTTTAGTGTAATGGGTTCTCACAAGTTGGTATCAGAGCTTTAGGTTCATTGAGTCTACAGGGACACTAGGACTTAAGACTAGGATGATGTCTAAGTTAGGAACGTGACACAAAAACACGGTGCATACTGCCTAATCTCAGTTGTTGGATGCCCTGGCCAGGTATTCAATTATTGAAGAAAAGGTAAGTATGGAACTCTTAGATTGTTATCTTTCTGATTACTCTGATCAAGTATTCATTATTAGACAATCTAAAGAGCATAACGAAAAAGAAATCATGGTGTGAATATCTCAATCCTACCATAAAGAAGATGAGAGTTGCATCATTATCTATCAAAACTTGAATGCTTGGTAACTATAAGAGAAAGATACAACACCATGAAATCTAAATCTAAATGCAAATAAGGAAAAGATGAGTTCTTGAAGATGTGATTCAAGAATTTAATAAAGTAAAAGACAGATAAGTCTATGCTTATAAAGTGATTCAACATATGAAATCCACACAAGATGGAGAGAACTCCAATGATAAGTATAAAATGAGAAGATAAATGAGAACAATGAAAAGGAATAAGGAGGAACCTGAGATACTCTCAGACCAACCTATGTGTAAGGAAGTGTTAATGTAAAATAAGCATGACGTTTGAAAGAAATTAAGGCATATGATCCATGTTTAATGAAGAAAATGTGGAATATGATGATTTGTCTTTTGATAAGTGGTTGAAAAACATAATAAAATATGATAACGTACCCAAATGTGATAAATAGTCATGAAGGAAGGAGTAATAATATATGTTAATCATGATGATTCCTATGCTAATGGTAGGTTCCCAAAATGAAAAAGGTAAAATGATACATTAGAAGTTGTAACCTGCATAATGAAAATAGAATTGGTTACCTTTTTGCTAGTGACCCTTGAACAATGTGCTATGATGTGTGAAGTGTGTTTTCCTTTGTGTCTTTCCTTTCTAGGCAACAAATTTCAAGTGGATCATTGCCACTTGGTACGTGTGGATTCGCTATAAACATGAGGGTGGATAGCTTATTATAGCATAAGGTTGCTTGGACTATGGTTCCAAGATCATAAAGTTTGTGATGAGTTTGCTTTTGAGCCTTCTAATAATTTGGGAGACTCCTCTTATAAGTTTTGAAATTTATTATGTTGGTAAAAGTAGATGAGATAAGGATGTGAGTTCCTTATATCACATGATGTGGATACCAAGGTAATGAATCCTAGTATTCAAGATGTATCAACATTATGAGAAATATGTGAAGGTTGGAGATGTTTATTAAATGAACATTCCAAGTGTTCCTCCCCCTTAAGAGAGGGAGACAGAGTTTATGATGACCCTCTAAATGTTGTTTGGAAGGAAAAACAAAAGTGATTCTATAATGTTGTGTATGGTATAGTGATAGTTGGGCAAGACCACTATCAAGGATAGATGGTTTGTTGGTTAATAGATATGTGATATGTGTTCCTTTAAGATAAACCTATGATCAAATATCAATGCATAAGAGTTAGATTGGATGACATAATTCACATGACCATGATGAGTTTAGAGTTATGTCCTTTAGACTAACCAATGTACATATAGAATTTATGAATAGGAGGAACAGAGTGTTCCAGTCATGTCATACAAGTTATATCAAGCTTTAAATGATGACATGTAAAAGTATTTCAAATATGGTCAAAAATATGATCAATATTTCTTCAACAACCTTAGGTTTGCCGAAGCAGAAATATCTATGAGACAAGTTGAACAAGAGTGAGATGGGGTTGATTAAGTGTCTTTATGGGATCATGATATGTCTTCTAAGTAGGTTGTGTAAAGCCTAGTAAGAGAAAGATAGTGTTGTTGTTTCACCCCTAACAAGGTTGACTAGGAATGATGTCTCCTTGTATGGAATAAAAGGTTCCAGCGTCAGCATTTCTTTTGATGTTGAAAAAGAACTGACAAGTGCCCAGTGTCAGTGTATCTAAAAAAAGGGATGGATACATCACTTTTCTTTTATTCTTCAAGGAATGACATGAGACACATGTAATGATTGGTAAAAATCTAGAAAGTATGAATTTTTAGTAATGTGTTGATACAATAGATATAATTGTAGGATGATAGCTAGAATTTAAAGTTAAACATTACTACTAGAGTTGTACAGATGACACAACAAATTTCTACATTCCATATTGAAAATGTCTTTTTATGTGGGGGTTTTTGTGCTGACCCAAGATGAGATATGTATGAATGATGTGACATCACCATGATATGTAATTAACCATGTGAAGGTAATAGGATGAGGTGCAAAGGAAGTACCCATCTTTGTTTACCTTAGATTTCGGGGGTGAAATCCCTATTAGGGGTTTATAGTTGTAAGGCCCCTAAACTTGCTTAATGAGTTGAATAAGTTTAATTATCATAATTGAATTCTTAAAACTCTAATATAACCTTGTGATAGGATTTGAAATCATAATACAAGCTTAATTTTCAAATTTGGTCCAATTTGGACATTGATTAAGTTATGCAATTTTATGCACATTTTGGACTTTTCTGCAATTTACCAAATTGAGAGGTTTTCTTTGCAATTTATCACTTGCATTATGTTCCTTGGATATTATCTCATCATTATTGAGCTTTTTGAGCCATGGAGCGCCCATTTAATCCTTGGTTTGTAGGTGTTTTCTCCAAGGGTATTTTAGGGTTTACCCTTTCATGGATGAGCTACCTGTAGTAGCTATCAACTAATGAGTTATTTGTTTTGCTTGGAAATTCAAGAAATGAGGGATAAACATGTCTATATGTATGGTGGGGGAGATGCTTGTGTGTGTGTTCTTGTATATTCTTAATAGTTTAAGGCCATGGACACTTGGAAAGATACTAGAACTTCAACTTTTTCTTTATCTTTATCTAAAAGTTTCATATACTTATCCCTAAGCACCAAAACGAGCCATTTTCTCTCCACCAATTCCATCATTCTGCAAACCTCATCCTCCCTCTGTATTATTTCGAATTTCCTATCCAATGAAGAAGAAAGAGGAGATCTTCTTGGAAAAATAATCTAGGGTTGCAATTGACCACCTTTTAGGGTTTAAAAATCTTCCTACTAGTGATCTTGACCTAAAAGAGTAAAAATCCTCATCTTTCCTCCATTTATTTCTTTTTTATCCTTCCACCTACCTTTCTCTAGGTCAGAACCTTGTTGTTTCACGGTAGATATTTCTCTAAAGCTCTAAAACCCTACCTTTCTTGCTCTTTATACTTAGGGTTTGCTCTTTGATGAAGAGAGGTGCTAGATGGACGAGTTCACATGTTATGATTGGATTTTCTACCCTACCTTCTCAAGTTTTATTGTGTGTAGGGTTTCATCTTCTCATTAAAGGCAAGTTTTATAACTTTCTCCACATTTGTTGCTTATCATAAGCTTTCTAAATCATGTTCTTGCTTGAAAATGTTGATCCATGCACTAAAAAGCTATGCTTGACTTAGATTTCGATTTTTATAATGTTTCCTGTTCTGATTTCAGTTCTATATGAACATGTGATCATGTGTAAGTTATTCCTAAGGTATAATATGACTTGGATCAGGTTGGTTTGACAACTTATGATGCTAAGCACCTATCAACCAATGGTCAATTTTAGGGTTTTAAGCTGATTTCTTCTATAAACCCATTACCCGATGATGGTACCATTGCAACAACCCTATGGTGTTATCTTCATGACAATTGATGGTGGTGACCAAGGGTGTTAACTGAATTTTACCCCTTAGGTCATGTTTTGTCCTAATTAGAAGCCTAGTGATTAACAACTAAGTACCCTAATGATGCTATCAATCAATGGTGATATTAGTTTGATATTTGATGTTGATTAATGAATATAGTCCTGATATAATAATTCATGGTGACTTAATAGTCACTAATGATGGTGGATAAGGTCTCCAAAACCTATGGTGAGTTAATCATATAGTTTTAGCATCAATTAATCCTTAGACCAATTTCTTGGGTCACTTGATGCAATGGTCGAACCTATACTATAATTGATGGTTTTAACATATGAACTTGACCCAATGGTCAAGATCTAAGGTTTATTCCTCTAATAAAGTGGAATGTGTCTAATGTAATATGTTGGTCCTAATGATGTGATTTAGATGGTTTCCTTTATATGATCAACTTAAGGAGCTTACTTGTTGACAATGGATGGCTTGTTTTAAATGAACAGTCGATTGTGGGTTTTACCCTACTCTCAACAGAACCCTTATTGTTGTTAACCAAAAGATGTCTAGGGTTAAATGGTGACTTTTATAGATCACAACTCAATAACAACATATATGATTCATTGAAGGTGTTTACTTATGTAAACAACCAATGGTCTTACCTTTTAAACATCCAATGGTTATGGGTGACTTTGTGCTATGGTGATATGGGTTGAATGATGATGGAACAAATGGAGGGTTACCCTTAATAAGGTAGTCTTACCTATTCACTCATATGAATAGAAGGGATGATAACCATATTTTGTTGATATGTAACCCTAATGAGGTATAGCTTGTTATACCTAGCTTTAATATAACTAATGATGGTAATTGGGTATGAATAGTCCTTGAATGACTAATACAATCATGGAGTACTATGTTATTGTGGTTGAAACCCTAGTATGTTATAACTCAATGGTTACACCTTGATTTATGTGTGGGTTCATACTTGAGAATGGTATGGAATGTGATGGTGATGCTTCACCTTATGCATCCATGATCCAATGGGGATGACGTGAGTTAGGGTTTGGGTATGAGTGTTGATTGGTAAGATTAATATAATTTATCTTGTGAATATAACTCTAATGCAAATAGATAAAGATGATTATTCATGTTTAACATTCTTATATGATGGAATGATGGTGGAATAACCTCCTTAATATGATCATAACCTTAATATGTTAATTGGTGGTAATCATATCCACATGGTTGATACTTTCTTATGCTAAACATGTGCATTATGAATATGATGAGGGTTAATCATATATAGATTCCTTGCATGTTGATGTAATAAAGGAATGTTTTTAATGTTAATATAACCCTGTGATGATTGTTTATGAATATATCCTAGCTCATTGATGCAATATTGTGTTGATCCAGTGTATTATATGTAAGTAATGTTGTTGAGCCTTGTTATAAGGCATACAAAGATAATGATGATCTTGTAGGGAATAGTATGATGGTCTTAATGACCTTTGGGCATGGTTGAGCCCTAAATGAGGTGTAATCCTCTTGTGTTGATAAGGGTTGATACCCTGTGATATTGTGAAAAGGATTTTATATCCTATGATAGTATGATGGTTGTAATGACCTTTGGGCATGGTTGATCCCTGAATGAGGTGTAATCCTATTGTGTTGATAAGGGTTGATACCCTGTGATATTGTGAAAAGGATTTATATCTTGTGATAGTATGATGACTAGTGTAGCCTCATGAATTGTAAGTGAATAGTACCATGTGATGATGAGATGAGAAATTATGTTTCACACATTTTATATCTTTTGAAGTTGTGATATTTATATGCTTGCTAGAAGTGAATTAGGGTTTGTATGTCCACTTGTTTGATGCAGCCTTAATTCACCCAATTGTCATAACTAATCAAGTGAAACTCTAATCATGTAGTACCTTGTGCCATAGATCCCTCTGAGTGTCAAAACTTGTAGATGGTGAAATGAGGGAGACTTGGAGTGCATATTGATGAGTATGTGGGGTTCTTGTCATCTTGGATTCAAGTTTTTAGGGAGGATGATTGCGGTCATACCTAGCCCTTACTTTGAGAATGGTTGTGGTCATGTCTCAGTGATTATATATGTGACGAGATTGGAGGTCAACTACAGTTGTACCTCGGATGGTAGGGTATGCGTACCCACCTCCTTTCACTAGTGTCATGACCAGTACCACTGACAGACTAGGCTATTAGTAGCTTGACCTTATGTGTCACTGTGGCAGACCCGTATTGACCGGGGGTGGATAAGATATTAGGAGTCCGGCTCTTCCTAGATCTTGTATGACACTAATTTCGACTTAGCAGTGGTCAGTTGGATTTTGAGTGGTATCCTCAAATTCCTCAGGGCATAATAAAAGATGTAAGACAATTGTGTAGCATATCTGTTTACAGATATACACAACACTTCATACTGGATGATAACCCTTGTTTGCTTTCTTTTCACTGAGATCATGTATAGTACAATAAGAGATAATAGATATACTTATGTTGCAGTTATGCTCATGTTGTAAACATGCTTATGTTGTCAAATATACTGACAGTGATGGTTAAGATGTTGTTGCTAGCTATGTTTAAGATTGCTATCCATGTCTATGTAATTAGAAATGCTTAAACTACTAATCATGTCTATTTACTTCATTGTGTTATGATGTTAGTTCTACTTATGATATAGATATGTTTCCTTTATTTGAGATGCCAATATTGATGGCCATGTTATGTTACTAGACATATTCATGATGTCAGGGATGCTTATGCTACTATATTAGCAAGGAATATGATGATAGTTATATTAATGATAATGATTGTTATTAGATGCAATTTGATGATATTTGAGTGGATATCTATCTAAAGAAATGGGTTAATTTTTTATTTATATATGCATTGATGATCATACTTGTTGCTAAGATTATTTGCTTAATCTGTTTAGCATACTTAAATTGTTCAATCTATTAAATTGATTATTAAATACTCCAACTGCTCAGCTATCTACTATTTAAAATGTTGTAATCAATAAGCGTTGTTGGAGGTTATATCTCTTGCTGGGACATGGGCCTCACCCTTGTCATTCGCCACATTTTTTTAGGTAATCGAAAGTGATGAAAACAAACATGTGGCAGCAAAGAGGAGCTATGTTAATGAATCTTTAAGAAAGTTGATTAGATGTCTAGTGTGTCCTAGAGTCGTCCCTGTACTCTCAGGTCTGGGCAGGAAAAGTTTGTATATGGTATTTCAAACAAATCAGAATTTTGTTAGCATGTTAATGTTTTTGTGTGAAATTTACAAATATTGTTCTCCTGTGTATATATATGTTGTGGCTAAGATGATAGAACAATTTGTATCAAATTCTTGACATAGTATGAATATAAGAAAGATGTTGGGCTCTTTTGTAAATGTTTTTGAGTGGGTGTTGATGTTGAAATTGGTTTTAATTTACCCATATTTTTGGGTATGTGGTTAATTGGTGATTGATTGTGCTTTATATTTTGATTAATATTGTTTAGTGTAATGGGTTATCACAGCTTAGAACCTTCATTTTGTTTGTAGGATAAGGTCTGATCAATTTCTTTTTATGGGTATCTTCAATTCTTCTACTTAGGCCCTCCATGGCAATGGAAAAAAAATATGGGAGACAATGGGTCACCTTGCCTTAAGCCATTAGAGCATTTGAAGAACCCGACAAATGAACCATTCATAAGTAAAGAGAAGTATGGAGTCTCAAAGCATTGTTTGATTAGAGCAATCCATTTCTCATTGAAGCCAAGGCCAAGAAGACAGTCTCAAAGATAAGACCACCAGACAAAGTCAAAAGATTTGGTGATATCTAACTTCACGCAAGCAGAAGGAGGGTTGTTCTTGATGTTTTATTTAAGTGTGAATTCATCATTAAGAAATGAACAGTCCTCAATGTTTCTTCCTTGTATGAAAGCACCTTGGTTAGGAGAAATAAGGTTAGGTAAAATACGAGATAATCTATGAGTTATGACTTTGGTAATGATTATAAACAACTAGAAATCGGTCTAAAGTCAACTAGAGAAGAGATTATGTCTCTCTTGGGTATTAAAGCTAAGAATACATGGTTAATTTGACGGACCATTCTCCCTCCTTCAAATAACCATTTAACTGCATTGACAAGATCACTACCAATTAGCTCCCAATTTTTCCTATAGAAAAAACCATTAAATCCATCTGGACCAAGAGTTTTGTTGGGTCCTATACTCCAGACAACTTCTTGGATTTCTTTCTCATCAGGAATGTTACAAAGCATAGAGTTTTCTTCATCAGTGACAGTGGAAATCCATTATGTCATGAAAGATTGAGAACTCGATGAGTCTGATTATATAGTTGATCAAAGAACTGGATAGTGTCATTAGAAATAGAATCAATGTCTTGCACAAGATTTCCTTGAGAGTTAAATAACTCAATGACTGAGTTGATGACATCTCTTCATTTAACAATAGTATGATACCCTTTAGTATTCCTATCAGCATTGGAAATTCAATCAACTCTACTCCTTTGCCAAAAGTAGTTTTCCTCCACCTTAAGTAAGGTTTCAAGCTTATTAAAGTTTATCTTATCATCTTCAATTAGATCAGCATCAAGAGAACTTCATCTAATAACAACATCAATGTCATTGAGCTCCATCCTTTCCCTTGCAAAGAGGTTATTAAGATTTACATATTTCTTTGACCATACCTTCAAACTTTATTTAACCTTCATTAGCTTTTGACAGAAGCAATAGAGAGGATTACCCAAATGTTGGATGCTCCAGGATTCATTGATGACCTTACGAAAACCTACCCAATCCATCTAGAAATTGAGAAACCTTAAAGATTTCTTTTTGTGCACTATTTTCCTCATGTTAACATTAACTGCAGAATGATCACAATAAATACATGTGATTAGTTTAGATTTTGAACTAAGGAAGTTTCTTAACCAAGCATCATTGATCAGTGCATGGTCAAGTTTACAAGCTATTCTTTTGGCTATGCCTTGGTTGTTAAGCCAAGTGTAAACTTCATTAACTATTGTAGGTAATTCAGTCAGACCAACATTATCAATTGAAGAATTAAATGAACTAAGCATAAAAGAAGGCACTTCACATCCTCCAACCTTTTCTTCTTGCTTCCTTATGTTATAAAAATCACCAATGACTAGCCAAGCTTCATCAATGGAAGTAGTAAGATGCTCCAGTGTGGTATGTAGGCTCAATCTCTAAAGAATAGAATTTTTGGAATACACATTCGTTAGAAATACCAGAAGACCACCTTTATTCAGACATTTACTAGTGATTTGTTGATCATCCACTTCACGAATCAATATGTCTGTTCACTTGGGATTCCAGTCAACATAAACACGGCCATTAGGATCGTGTAAGCGATTAGAAACCCACAACCGGCCTTTAGGAAACATCTTCTCAGACATATGTATCATACTCTTCTTTATTTTAGACTCAACAAGGACAACAATGGCAGCTTTGGCCTCTAAAATTGTCCTTTTAACCTCTCTCTTTTTCTATAATTTCCCTGAACCACAAACATTAGTCATAATAAAAGTCATTAATGGACTTTGTAGGTTGAACGGGTCTTTCATGACCCATCCCCTTTAGACGACTTAAGAGTTCTTGTTTATGAGGGACCATATGATTTCGAACTCAACGCTACTAACTTTTCTGAAGATGTTTTATCAGGTAACATAGAGGCTGCTTTGTTGTCCTCTAAATTATCGAGATGAAAATGCGTTATATTTATCTTTATTTGGTGAATTGGTATCACCTTCCAATAAAACTTCAACCACAACATATGTATCCACCGTAGCCCCTTCATCACATGCAAGAGCATCGAAGTTATTGATGGTCTAAACATCATTAGCTTGCAAAGTTTTTTGAACATCCTCGACTTGAACATCATTGATGACAACAATCTTGTTCCTACGACCAACTACCTACCATGATTGAGTCTTCTTAGGTTGTGGGATAGTTTTGTAGTCTTAATCTTCAAAGGACAGTCATGTGAATCATGATCAAAGACCTTAGAATTGTGACCTCTATTGGGTATGTATTAATAGTGGACTTTGACCATGGAAGGTTCCCTTCTGGGCATGTTTACCCAGATCTCTTCAGGTGGCTCTTCATCAACATCAACTTCTACTAAGGCACATGCTTCCCCTAGAGACTCCTGACTGATTTATTTGTAATTAATCCTAAATAGTCTACCTACACCACTGGCGACGATACCCACTGCTCTAGGGGACCAATTCCTTCTCATGCTAGGGATACTGATCCAGACTGGGATAGTTATGTCCTTATGAAGATCATCACCTATTTTATAATCCTTGACAACAACCAATATGTTGTCAAACCACCTAGGACCATCGTTAATTATGTTTTTCTTATAATCATCAAAGTTGAATCTCAATAGGAAGAACTTGTCCAATTTAGAGAAGAGATCAAAACCTCCCTTCTGTTTCCAGACCCTACGTATCCATGCTAATAGATGAAAAGAGTAGGGTCGCTTACCCATGATGTATAGGATAGTCATGTGCTCCCAACAATTCGCCATGGCTTCATAGGTAGGATCATCGATGGTGACAAAGTGTTTACCATCTTTCTTTTCAGGAGGAGCAAAGTCATTCTTCTCGAAGGTGCTTACACCCCTGAGAACATGGTTCCAGGATTTCTTGGCAATGGTGTATCTGGCTTCTTCTCACATGAATTCCTCTCACAGGTGTTATTAGTCGTCTTCTTAGTCGAGGCCATCTCGTCGGTGGTGAGAGGGGAGAGCCCCCCCCCCTCTCTGAAGGTTGGAGTGGATCGCCAGAGGCTGCAACACAATCCCTAGGGAAACACACTAATGCATTCATATCACACAACTCAAATAAGGACTTCATGCATCACAATCTTCCAATGATAAAAGATTACTTTCAATAATTCATGTACAACCAATATATATATATATATATATATATATATATATAGTCAGGCTAGTGTACACTCGAGTGTACCGGAGGCACCGTACACCTCAGTTGTTTTTAAAGATAGAGTAACTTGAAAAATCTAAATCGTTGATCTTCTTAATTATCATAAGAACCTACTATATAATAAATTTTAGCTCATTTGGACACTTATAGGTTGTCCATCTAAAGGAGGAAAAAATCATGCATTTCAAATTAATTTTGTGTGTCAATTTTGTTGTCCTTAGATGAGTGACTTATACTCATCCAAATGAGCTCAAATTTTATATATGGCCTATTATTATTGTAACCATTAAGATCAATGGATTAGATTTTGTAAAAACATGGTCTAGATAGGCAAATACTATTGGGGTGTATGACATGATTTGTACACTCAAGTGTATTCTAGTCTGGCTCGCTCTCTCTCTCTCTCTCTCTCTTTATATATATATATATATATATATATATATATATATATATATATATATATATATATATATATATATATATATATATATATATATATATATATATATGAAACCCTGGCATGAACTGAACTACGAATTTCCACACCATTCACCAAAGTATCATATATAAAGAATAACCTTGAATATATGAATTTATAATGATAAAAGAATCACATCAGTGGAATGTCATGATGTCTATTTGCAAACTTCCAACTTTCCATTCATCTAGTGTTTCTCCCTCTTTACTTAGATATCAAGCAAACACTGATAACATCACATAAAATCTGAGATAGTATCTAACATATATATACTAAGCAATTCAGATAAAACAATCATTCATAAACATGTAATTTCAAATAGGCAAAGTTCTTCATTCAATTAGAATAATTTCAGACATAACTAAAAACCCTGGATTTTGGTCTATTCTTATAAATTTTGCAATAACTTTAGAAATTTTAGTTTAGATGATTTGTATCCATTTTTAATATTATTTTATTATCTAAAATTTATTACAATAGGAAAATAATGCATTTCTAGATAATCTTTCATAAGCTTAGACTTATTGGCAGATTTAGGGTTTGTAGTCACATAGAAAGGAATTGAAGATTATTGTGAACTTAATCCAATTTTGTGCAGTCTACTATTTAAAGGAAGTTCCCACTCACCAAGTGTGAAAACAACTTAAAAACATTTCCCCACATATGAAATTCTCAAATACATTTCAAAACCCGAACATATCACCACTTTCTTATTCCTGTCATCTCAGAAACCCTAGGAATAGAGAATTATATATAAAGACTGAGAGAAAGGAGATATTTGATATCATTTCAAATAAAATTAGAGTAGGGGTGGTACTAGCATGTGAGAGAAGAATCACCAAGAAAAGCTATATATAGGTGACAAACTTACTTGATTCCATCAACTCTAGGAAGACAAAATTGTAGATCGCCATCTTCTCCACTTTCTTCATCCAAACCCTAGATCTCCCTCTCTCTATAATATTTCTTTTTCTAGATTCAATCAAGAAATATGAGATCTCCTAGTGTGTTAGGTTACTCATATAGAGAAATTGAGCTACTTGGGTTAGTAGCAAATTGACCCTACTTATACTTTCTTTTATTTTGGCACAATTTTCTGTCAATTAAATGTTATTGTAAATCATTTACTAAACAGGTTACAAATCCTCCAAAAATTATGAAAAATTAGCAAGTTGTCTGAAAGATAATTTCCGAGCTCTAGTAAAAATTTTGATTAATTCTAGCTACCAATAAATAATTAAAAATCAAACACTACACTATTGAATAGTAGTCTACAACATGGTTGGTCAAAGTATAGTTCGACTAAGAACCACATTCAAAGAACATCGAAAAATTCTGATATTTTACACGGATATGCATGATTGAGTAATCCATATCATATCCAAAATTAAATTAAATCCAGTTTAGATAGAAAATATGAAAAATCATTTACCATATTGTTATACCTATCAAAATTGGTATTTATATTCTATCAAAACCCTAATTTGGCGATTAAGGTTTGCACTTATTGAAACCTAATCCTAAAAGTAAAATCATGGTTATATTTCCTTATTAGGTTCGAAACATCACAATTGAATTAAGATCATTAATCATGTTTAAGCGATGATCAATCCAATTAAGCTTGTAATCATCTAGGTAAACCCTATTTTACCAATTAAGCTCAGACACACTCATAATAGGAAATCTCAATTTCCCTACCCTCTTTGGTCTTGCATGTTGATCTAAATTGACATGTATTAACTTCCTATCTTCTATAAGTCTGGAAACTTTGCAGGATGTGTGATCGCATTCTAAAGGTGGTAATCAATAAATGTTTGTCCTATTAGTTAGGAACATATAAGGTTTCTACATCCCTAGTTGTTTCTTGAAGACCTATGATGTAATTGTGGCGTCCAACTTTTAAAAATAGGATTTACTTAAGCGGAAGCATTCATTAGTAGTGGAATTACTGAAAATCACTAAAAATTAAAACTTTTTACAAAGAGATCCATAGACTGAAAAATTCTTTCATAAGGAACCAAAGTATTTCAAATACATTCTGGTTTACTAGTAAATCTCTTGTACCATTTCTTCTCGAGAGTTACAAACATCAGCTGCTCTGTTAGACTATACAAAGGCAGTATAAAAATTTCGAGGCATCAAGCCAAAATCTCATATTGATGTTAAACTAACTACTGACTCCTAGGACCTGAGTTTATAGAGACGACACATAGGACTCTCTATTTATAGGACATGACAACCAGTGTCTCCACCTGATAATTCACTGTTTTCCTTGGTTCTGTTGCTGCTATTCTTCCCTTGCTGTAGGGTTCCTGACTCTTCTGTGTCTACCTAAAAAGTTAGATCCCACGGCGGTGAGACAATTGAAAATTGTCCCAGCGGGAGATATAACTATCCGCCAGAAACATTATTATTGCAACTAATGGTATATAACTAAGCAAAATATTCTTAAGTGATTAATAGCAGGTACTTCGATATATAAACATATTAGACCAGTATTCTCTGTTCAAAGCATTTCACTTATAATTGATAAAGCAGCATGATATTTATCCAATAAGGAATTTAAGAACATAAATAGCATGTGTCCATTTAGAACATATTTTGTGCAAAGTAACATCAACCAATGATTCTCATATTTCAACCTTAAGCAAATATGATACACGACTGATTACACTTTATAATCATACTTAATGCCCTGAGGAGATGAGGTATACTGCTCATACTCCAACCGACCATTGCGAAATCGAAATCGGTACCATACATAGGTCAATAGAAGAGTCAGATTTCCATGACCTCATCTTCCTCAGTCAGTGTGAGGACCAAATGCAGGACATCATGTGTCTCTGCTAAATATCTTTCTAGGGTATACTGGCAACTTCACTATTAGAGTTACAGTGACATGATGCACTCTCTTCGCAATCGAGAGATATTATATTTATCTCACATCGATCTGGCATTCATATCATGGGGAGATTAATGATACATCCATCCCGGTCTTCGAGACATTAGTGATACATCCATCCTTGCATAAATAATGAAGGATTGAGAGATTTAATGTTTACCTCACATCAATTCATCCATTAGGGCGTAAGGATATTCGCGCCCATAACCCCCACATACTCAAAAGTATGCCCTCCAGGAGTTCCTGTAGGAAAACCTATTTCACCATCATCAAACTAATGACGATGATGGATCTATGGTCAGGGCTCTACATGATACCATTTCACTTGATTAATTAAGTACATTAAAATATTCTTTTAGCATCAAACATGTTTTCAAACATGAAACATTATAACAATTGCTATAAAGAATGAATATTGTTTCTATCAAGTTCTTTTTAAAGCTTTTTTAAACATTGGGATCTCAATCCCTTATCACATCAGGGGTATTCTCATCCCTTATCATCTCATCATCATGATTATGAAACATGGGTGTTCAAACCCTCAAATCATCAAAACACTTGTTACCAATTTATCAGGTAACTTAATGCCATCAGGTTATCTGACCATTGTAAACATAATATTTGCAATGCAGGTATTTCACATGGCTCTTAAAGCCCAAAAATAATGAATCTTATTACCTATCACTAGGCAACACAGCATATTATGGCTCACAAGGCCCATAAAGCAATTTTAATAGTAAAACATCATAGCTCATACCTGGCTATGTCCACCATCTCATGAAACCTGCATAATTAGTGCACATGATAACAATTATATCAATTACAAATCAGCACTATGCATTATAAGAGTAACATCACTATTCCCTCCTTTGAGTTAGGGTTTTCCAATTTATGTCAATTAGGAATACTATATCTTATTACCCAGATTTGGGTCATGATTTATCATCATATTTCCCAAAATTAGGGTTTCATACATTGCAACCCAAGATTAGGGCTCCACATATCTTTATCCTACATCAGTATAGGATTTTATATCAAGTATCAAATACCAATATATGGTATTTACTTTGAATCAGGTTATTATATCACATCATCGCATTAAGGTTTCATTTTGACCTTAACCTTATGTAGGGTTCCACATGTCATCACCCTCACTTTAAAGTTTGATATGGTTTCACCCTTGATTAAGGTTTCTCATAGCATCATCCTCAATTAGGGTTTACTATTCACATTCAATCAAGGTTTATTGTTGAAATACCCTGAATTAGGGTTTCTCATGTCATTACCCTAAATTAGGGTCATACCATTACCATAGATTAGGGTTTCACCTATCATTGCCCTCAATTAGGGTTAGGGTACATTAACCTTCTTAATTAGGGTTCATGACCTCGTTGTCAAGGATCATACCTTAATTACACATTCATTGATGTTGAAAGTGTTGATACTTAACCACTACATGATTACCATTCATGTAGGAAGTCCTCTCTCTCTCTCACATCCTTTATAAGATGATTTTACTTCAGACCTAATTAGATTAGGTTAACTCAACTTGATTGGAGAGCTGACATATGTATTGTGTCATTACTTCCATAATCATCATACATTAATCATTCAAAAGGTACTAATCACACTATCTTATTAAGATTACATTTACTATAATCATTCTTGAATTACATCATGTAATGATCAATTAAACAATTGACCTTTAATCACCTTAAGTGTCCATACAGTTTTGGTTAATTACTTCCAAACAGTCTTGGTCACTTAGACCCCAAACGGTCTTGACCAACCAGACCTCAAACGGTCTTGCTTGAATGACCTTCAAATGGTCTAAGACCGTTTAGACCTCCAAATAGTCTTGATCAAACGTTTTGAAACCATTTAGCAAAGTTGGTGCTTGAACCCGTTTAGAACATATGTACTTGGGATCGTTTGAGTCTCAATTGGTTTGGGTTCATTTGGTCCCAAATGTTCTTGAGACCGTTTGGTCCCAAACGGTCTTGAGACCGTTTCGACTCAAACGGTCTTGAGACCGTTTGGTCCAAACCTCCTCAAAACCGATTGGACCAAAAATGGTCTCAACCACTCATATTGATTTAGGGTTTCCAAGATTAATTCCTTCATCAATTGAATCCATGTAATTACTCATCAATTGAACCTAAGCACCACACTTCAATTGAGATTAATAAATCATCCTTCAATTGATTAAACCTTCAATTTATCATCAATTAGGGTTTTGAACCCAGTTGAATTAGGGTTGAAATCGATGAACTTTCAATATTAGTTATTGTGGAACTAATTGCTTTGAAATCATTGGTCCATTATTCAAATTGGGCATGACCTGACCTCAAACGGTCTTGATATCATTTGGATGACATCCAAATGGTCTTGAGGTCGTTTGTATAACATCCAAATGGTCTTGAGACCGTTTGCCCCATCCATCATTAAAATTTATTAAGTTCAATTAGGGTTTGCATCCTTGGGTTGCTTATCAAACTAGCTATTGATTGCATTTCAATTTGATATCTTTGAGTCTTCCACTACTTCACCATACTCAACCCTAGACCTCCAAACGGTCTTGGTTGACCTCCAAACGGTCTTGAGACCATTTGGGTGATCTCCACACGGTCTTGAGACCGTTTGGATTAATCAACCCAAAGAATTAGATCAATTAATTGCAAAATCAGCACTCAACCCGATTAGGGTTTCTAATTAGATGATTGTCCATACATTGATTCAATCAATTGGAACCATTAGATCCTCATCCAACAAGTACTAGGGTCCTGACCTCAAATGGTCAACCCATCCAAATAGTCAACCATCCTAAATGGTTCGGGGTTCAAGACTCTAAACGGTTTGCAAACCGTTTAGTCTCCAAACGGTTTGGTGAAACCGTTTGGACCAAGATCTTCAAAATCATTTGCAAGGGAAACTTGTTGGATTGCATGCCCAAGATGATGTAATCATCATCTACCTTCATTCATTCAAAATCTACTGACGTTTTCATGGTAATTACAGCAATGGATCAAGGGAATTCCAAATAGAACAAAACGTTCAACAAATAATGGAGAATTGAATGCAATTACAACATTTAAGGGTTTAAGTTATATAACCCGCCTCCAATTGAGCTTCAAAGCTTGGAGATTCACGTAAAAATGGTGGAGGAAGCTTTTGCAACTCTCCCAAGGCTCGTCCTCAAGCTTTGGAGTGAAAAGATTGGATAGGATTGAAGATGGAGTGAAATAGAGAAGAAATCATGCATTGTTTTGTGTTTTCCACCATGAAATCAAGGTGAAGGAGGATCAAGAAGCTTACCAACAGGTTGGGGTCTTCCTCCTGCTTCTACTAGCTCCCTTGGTCGGTTTGTAAGCAAAGAGAGGAAGTGGGTTCGGAAAAAGCCTTTGTTTTGAGTTGTAAAAGGTGTTTTTATAAGAAAATCAATGAGAGAGAAAATGCCTTTTAAAATTCTTTTAATTCCAAAATTAGTGCCACCTCTTCCCTTCAATTCCTTGGCCACGAAGTCATCTTATCCCACTTGCAAAACTTATTCATTATCCAATAATTAAAAGAAAAGGAATTAAGCACCTTAAACATATTATAATAATATCCCCTTTTTAGTAGATATTACTTTTTCTTTTTATAATGTGAGTGAGTTATCCATTCCTTTGGATATTTTCATTGCCTTTGCAAGGCACAAGGACGTTCAACCCTTTGCAAATTCATCCCAAAACTTTTGGTTGAAGGGCTCTTCAATTAATATATTTTTTTTGCATTAAATTGAAATAAAGTCCCTTTTATTCTTAAATCTTGATTATTTTAATATCAAGATTCTCTCTCCTCCAAAAACAATTCAAATAAGGCGCCCCTCTCATTTTTTTCTCTACATGATGCCAAGAAACATGTGGGACCCTCTAGAAGTGGTATTTTGCATATTGAACCCTAGGTTTTGGGTAAATTGCACATTACACCAAAACTAGGTTTTAATGCACAAAGATTGCTCAGCAAGCTTTATCTTGGTGCTCAAGCTTGTGGAAACCATACCACTGAATCATTCTCATTCTTATGATGCTTCAACACATGAGGAACATATTAACATGTAAAATTTGCAAGTTAACCCCTCAACTTGGGTAATTTGCACTTTAGTCCAAAGTTAACAAAACATTGTTTCAACATTATTCAAAAAGGACTAAAATTGAAATATAAGTTCCTCATGAGCCTTAATTACTTTCCAAGAAATATAAACAAGCATTTAATCAACATTATTATGCAAAACATCTAGGGTTAGAGCATAACCCAGATCAGGGATGTTACAAATTATCCACCCCTTACAAGGATTTCGTCCCCGAAATCATCAACAAAAACATTTAAGAGAAAAGATTAGGGTATTTCCTCCTCATCTCTTCCTCTAGTTCCCATGTAGCTTATTCAATGCCACGGTGATTCCAGAGGATTTTTACAGGATAGATGTCTTTCTTTTTCAGCTTTTTAATTCTCCTATCAATGATCATCACAGGTCCTTCAACATATGATATATCATCATTTAGTTCTACCTCCATAGGTTGCAGAAATAATTTTGTGTCAGGATGACACTTCCTCAACATAGAGATGTGGAACATTAGATGCAACTTATGCAACTCATGTGGAAACTCCAGCTTATAAGCTACCTTTCCAATCCATTCTATGATTGGATAAGGCCCCATAAATCTAGGAGCTAACTTTCCCTTCCTTCCAAATTTAAGAACTCCTTTCCAAGGTGAGACCTTGAGATAAACTATGTCTCCAACTTGGAATTCTAAAGGTCTTCTCCGTTTGTCGACGTATGATTTCTATCTATCTTGTGCAGTCTTTAATTGTTGTTGTATTACTTTAATCTTCTCAGTTGTCTGTTGCACTAGCTCAGGACCCAAAAGTTGATTTTCTCCAATTGCATACCAACATAAAGGAGATCTACATCGTCTACCATATAATGCTTCATATGGTGCCATATCAATACTATGCTGATAGCTATTATTGTAAGAAAATTCTATCAAGCTCAGGTGTAGATCCCAACTTCCTACAATTTGAAGGACACATGCCCTAAGCAAATGTATGGTCCTTTCAGATTGTCCATCTGTCTGAGGGTGAAAGGTTGTACTAAACCTTAACTGTGTACCCAAAGCTTTATGAAGTTGTTCCCAAAAACAACTCGTGAATTGGGGACCTCTATCAGAAACGATAGTAGCTGGAACCCCGTACAACCACACTATCTCATCTACATATAACTGTGCCAGCTTCTCAGCAATATAGGTTGTTTTGAAAGGTAAGAAATGTGTTGTCTTTGTCAACCTATAAACTATCACCCATATGGAATCATGACCTTTGGTTGTTCTAGGCGAAACAACCACAAAGTCCATGGTGACATGATCCCATTTCCACTGTGGTATAGCCAAAGGTTGCATTGTTCCTGCGGGCTTTTGATGTTCAGCTTTAACTTGCTGACACACCGGACACCGCATAACAAACTCAGCTACATCTTTCTTTAATCCAGGCCACCAATACATATCTTTTAAGTTATGATACATCTTGGTGCTCTCTGGATGCATAGCATACATCGAAGAGTGAGCTTTCTTCCAAAACTAACTTTCTCAAGTCATTGGCATCAGGTACTACCATCCTATCATGGTAACAGACTACCTAATCCTCTGACTCATGAAAGCCATCTCGTTTCTCACTACCATACTCTGACCTAATCTGCTGAACTACAGCATCAGCTTGATGTGCTTCTTTAATCTACTGTCTCAGAGTTGGTTTTATGTGCATCTCAGCTAACAACCCGGCTAACAATGATACTTTAAACTATACATTGTTTTGCCTCAAGGATATAAACATATCCCTCTTAGAGCACACTAAAGAATTCAACTGTGATTTATCTAAGGCTGGTGTTGCTGATTTTCTACTTAGTGCATCAGCTACTAAATTAGTCTTCCATGGATGATAATCAATTATACAATCATAGTCCTTGATTAACTCCATCCAGCGGCGTTGCCTCATGTTCATCTCATGCTGTGAGAAGATATACTTTAGGTTCTTATGGTCTGTGAATATCTGGAATGTCTCTCCGTAGAGATAATGTCTCAAGATCTTTAAAGCAAGCACCACAGTAGCTAGTTCTAGATCATGTGTAGGATAATTCTCCTTGTGTTTCTTAAGTTGTCGAGAAGAAAAAGAAATCACTTGCTTATCCTGCATCAACACACATCCTAAACCGTTCTTGGATGCATCACAGAAAACTATATACCCCTTTCCCTACTCAGGTAACACCAACACAGGTGCACTTTTCAACCTTTCTTTCAACAACTGAAAAGAATGTTGACACTTATCATTCCAGACAAAAGGAACCTCCTTTCTGGTCAACTTGGTTAGGGGGTAAAGCTATAGAACTGAAGTTCTTAATGAACCTCCTGTAATAGCCTGCCAACCCTAAGAAACTACATATCTCTGTCGGTGTCTTTGGTTGTTCCCATTGCAGGACAGATTCTACCTTCTTAGGATCAACACGGATACCTGAGGCAGATATTACGTGTCCAAGAAAAGAAACTTCTGGTAACCAAAACTCGCATTTTCTCAACTTAGCATACAACTTATGCTCCCTGAGCAAAGTTAAAGCTTGATGAGGTGTTGCTCATGTTGTTGAGCATCTCTACTATAGATTAAGATGTCATCTATAATGACTACTACACATTGATCAAGGAAAGGTCGAAAGATTCTATTCATGAGTTCCATGAATGCAGTTGGTGCATTAGTTAGTCCAAACGACATAACTATGAACTCATAGTGACCATACCTTGTCCTAAAGGCAGACTTAGGTATGTCACTTTCCTTGATACGCAACTGATGGTATCCCGACCTTAGATCTATCTTAGAGAAGATAGTTGCACCACGCAACTGATCAAACAAGTCATCTATTCTTGGCAAGGGATACTTGTTCTTTATAGTTACTTTATTCAACTGCCTATAATCTATGCATAACCGCATCGATCCGTCTTTCTTCTTAACAAAGAGTACCGGATCACCCCATGGTGAAGTACTAGGTCGAATAAAACCCTTCTCAAGCAACTCCTACAGTTGCTTCTTAAGCTCTTCCATCTCAGCAGGCGCCATTCTATATGGTGTTTGTGCTATAGGTTGCATGCTCGGAATTAAATTAATCTCAAAATCAATCTCTCAGGGTGGAGGTACACCTGGAAGTTCCTCAGGAAACACTTTTTCAAATTCCCTGACTATCGAAACTTCAGAAGGATTATAACTCTCCATGGTGGTATCTACCACATGTGCCAAGAATGCAAAACATCCTTGCCTCATCAACTTATCAGCTACCATAGCTGACACAAGACATGTTGGAAGAATCTTTCTATCTCCCTGAAAGATCCATGTGTCACTATCATCTGTGAACACAGCTTGCTTGGACTCATAGTCCAAGACAACCTTGTACTTTTCTAGGGTGTCCATCCCAAGAATTATATCAAACCCTTGCATCTCAAGTGGTATAAGATCCACTTGAATGCGATGTTCAGAAAAGAAAAGAGTGCAGGAAGAACACACCTCCCGCAACACTGCAGATCCCATCAAAGGAGTTTCTAACTTCAAACTCTCTACCCTATGACCAACTGTCATATTGCAGTCAAGAATCATTCTTTTAGTGATGAAAGAATGTGTAGCACCTGGATCAATTAAAATAGATACGATGTAGGATGTAGACATATCAGAATAAAATAGTTCCATCTGACATGTCACAACCCGAGGGTTGACTACTACATCAGGCTGATTCATCGCATAGAATCTCACTGTCACCTATGGTTGGCTCGGTGCTTGATTACTGGGTGCCGACGATCCAGCTTGGGACGCTTGTCCACGTCTTCTTGTGCCACTTAGTAACTGTCGCCTCTGAGAGCCTTGCTGACTCTGCCTCTGTGGTTGAGTCACACTTGCTTCTTTGGCTCGACAATCCTTCATCAGATGTCCCATCTTTCCACATATAAAACAACCTATGTTCCCTAGATGTGGTCTGGATGGTCCTGTTACCGACACTGAAGCTGCATTGTGGGCTCCTTCTAGTGGTAAACTATAGCCTTTACCCCTATTAGACGTCCATTGCGTCTAGGTATTAAACCTTGGTGGTGCTATTGGTGCAGAAAACCTCAGTTTCTTAAAATGTTTGGACCCTTGTCCATGAAACAGAGGATACACCTTCTTGCTCTTAGTCTGTCGCTTCTCAGTCACAAACCTCTCTATCCATCTGAAAGACTCCACAAACATAGCAAACCTCTCCCTGTTCTCTAAAGCAGACACAGGAGTGGTCAAATCGGCGTTCAATCCCTTCTCAAAATGTTGAATCCTCTCTTCATCGGTAGCTGCCATATGCGGACAGAACCGCAAAATCTCCATGAACTTAGCCTCATACTCGCTAATGTTCATTGGTCCTTGCCTTATTTTCTCAAACTGAGAGATCTTCTCATCTAGGAACGTCTTAGGAAAGTATTTGACGAATTCTTGTTGGAATACTTCCCATCCAATCTCCACACCCGGCCTCTTGCCTTCTTTTATGGTCCACCAATGGCTAGTACTCCCTTTAAGAAGGTATATTGCGTGTCTAACCTTCTCAGCTTCTGGGATGTTAAGGATTCTAAAGACCTTCTCTAGTTTGGTCAGCCACATGTCTGCGTCTGCTGGGTCAGCTGTACCAGCATACTCTGTGGCTCCAACCCGGCAAAGTCTCTCAAAAGTCTTGTCGGCTCCATATTCCTCATTGTGGGCTGGGGCCCTAGGTGCAGGTAGTGGCATCCTATCTGTCATATGAGTCATGGCTGCCATAAACTGTCAAAACATGGCTTGGAAGGTTGGGTTCCCCATATCTACTTGATTGAATTGGGGTTGTTCAGGTACGGGCTCTTCCCTATCTTGGTCTCTTACACCTCCTTCAGGTGCAGCAACGCTACTCTCAGTAGCATGTTCATCGTGTGATCCATACATCTTTAGTTTTTCTTCTCCTCCTATATGAGCAGAAGACACTATCAGATAAACGGGAAGACACTAGAATAGACTCAACAACCTTAATCCTATGTCTTTGTAGACTAAGCGAACCTAGAGCTCTGATACCACTAAATTGTGGTGTCCAACTTTTAAAAACAAGATTTACTTAAGTGGAAGCATTCATTAGTAGTGGAATTACTGAAAATCACTAAAAATTAAAACTGTTTACAAAGAGATCCATAGACTGAAAAACTCTTTCATAAGGAACCAAAGTATTTCAAATACATTCTGGTTTACTAGTACATCTCTTGTACCATTTCCTCTCGAGAGTTACAAACATCAGCTGCCCTGTTAGACTATACAAAGGCAGTATAAAAATCTCGAGGCATCAAGCCAAAATCTCAGATCGATATAAAACTAACTATTGACTCCTAGGACCTAATAGTACAGAGATGACACATAGGACTCTGTATTTACAGGACATGACAACCAGTGTCTCCACTTGAGAATTCACTGTTGTCCTTGGTTCTGCTGCTGTTGTTCTTCCCTTATTGTAGGGTTCATGTCTCTTCTGTGTCTACCTAAAAAGTTGGATCTCACGGGGGTGAGACAATTGAAAATTGTCCCAGCGGGAGATATAACTCTCCGCCAGAAACATTATTATTGCAACTAATGGTATATAACTGAGCAGAAGATTCTTAAGTGATTAACAATTGGTACTTCGATATATAAACATATTAGAGTAGTATTCTCTGTTCAAAGCATTTCACTTATAATTGATAAAGCAGCATGATATTTATCCAATAAGGAATTTAAGAGCATAAATAACATGTGTCCATTTAGAACATACTATGCAAAGTAACATCAACCAATGATTCTCATATTTCAACCTTAAGCAAATATGCTACACGGCTAATTACATTTTACAATCATACTTAATGCCCTGAGGAGATGAGGTATACCGCTCATACTCCAACCGACCATTGCAAAATCGAAATCGGTACCATACATAGGTCAATAGAAGAGCCGGATTTCCATGACCTCATCTTCCTCAGTCAGTGTGAGGACCAAATGGAGGACATCATGTGTCTCTTCTAAATAGCTTTCCAGGGTATACTGGCAACTTCTCTATTAGAGTTACAGTGGCATGTTGCACTCTCTTTGCAATCGAGAGATATTTTATTTATCTCACATCGATCCAGCATTCAGATCATCGGGGGATTAATGATACATCCATCTCAGTCTTCAGGAGATTAGTGATACATCCATCCCGGCATAAATAATGAAGGATTGAGAGATTTAATGTTTACCTCACATCACTTCCTCCATTAGGGTGTAAGGATATTCGCGCCCATAACCCCCACATACTCAAAAGTATGCCCTCCAGGAGTTCCCGTAGGAAAACCTGTTTCACCATCATCAAACTACGGACGATGATGGATCTATGGTCAGGGCTCTACATGATACCATTTCACTTGATTAATTAAGTACATTACAATATTCTTTTAGCATCAAACATGTTTTCAAATATGAAATATTATAACAATTGCTATAAAAAATGAATATTGGTTCTATCAAGTTCTTTTTAAAGCTTTGTTAAACATTGATATCTCAATCCCTTATCACATCAGGGGTATTCTCGTCCCTTATCATCTCATCATCATGATTATGAAACATGGGTGTTCAAACCCTCAAATCATCAAAACACTTATTACCAATTTATCAGGTAACTTAATGTCGTTAGGTTATCTGACCATTGTAAACATAATATTTGCAATGCAGGTATTCACATGGCTCTTAAAGCCAAAAAATAATGAATCTTGTTACCACTCACTAGGAAACACAACATATTATGGCTCACAAGGCCCATAAAGCAATTTTAATAGTAAAACATCATAGCTCATACCTGGCTATGTCCACCATCTCATGAAACATGCATAATTAGTGCACATGATAATAATTATATCAATTACAAATTAGCACTATGCATTGTAAGAGTAACATCACTATTCCCTCCTTTGAGTTAGGGTTTCCCAATTTATGTCAGTTAGGAATACTATATCTTATTACCCAGATTTGGGTCATGATTTATCATCATATTGCCCAAAATTAGGGTTTCATACATTGCAACCCAAGATTAGGGCTTCACATATCTTTATCCTATATCAGTATAGGATTTTATATCAAGTATCATATACTAGTATATGGTATTTACTTTGAATTGGGTTATTACATTACATCATTGCATTAAGGTTTCATTTGACCTTAACCTTATCTAGGGTTCCACATGTCAACACCCTCACTTTAAGGTTTTATATGGTTTCACCCTTGATTAAGGTTTATCATAGCATCATCCTCAATTAGGGTTTACTATTCACATTCAATCAAGGTTTATTATTGAAATACCCTGAATTAGGGTTTCTCATGTCATTACCCTAAATTAGGGTCATACCATTACCATAGATTGGGGTTTCACCTATCATTGCCCTCAATTAGGGTTAGGGTACACTAACCTTCTTAATTAGGGCCCATGGCCTCTTTGTCAAGGATCATACCTTAATTACACATTCATTGATGTTGAAAGTGTTGAGACTTAACCACTACATGATTATCATTCATGTAGGAAGTCCTCTCTCTCTCATCCTTTATAAGATGATATTTACTTCAGACCTGATTAGATTAGGTTAACTCAACTTGATTGGAGAGCTGACATATGTATTGTGTCATTACTTCCATAATCATCATAGATTAATCATTCAAAAGGTACTAATCACTCTATATTATTAAGAGTACATTTACCATAATCATTCTTGAGTTACATCATGAAATGATCAATTAAACAATTCACCTTTAATCACCTTAAGTGTCCATACGGTGTTGGTTAATTACTTCCAAATGGTCTTGGTCACTTAGACCCCAAACGGTCTTGACCAACCAGACCTCAAACGGTCTTGCTTGAATGACCTTCAAATGGTTTAAGACTATTTAGACCTCCAAACGGTCTTGATCAAATGTTTTGAAACCGTTTAGCAAAGTTGGTGCTTGAAACCGTTTACAACATATGTACTTGGGATCATTTGAGTCTCAATTGATTTGCGATCGTTTGGTCCCAAACGGTCTTGAGACCGTTTGGTCCCAAACGGTCTTGAGATCATTTGGACTCAAACGGTCTTGAGATCATTTGGTCCAAACCTCCTCAAAACTGATTGGACCAAAAATGGTCTCAACCACTCATATTGATTTAGGGTTTCCAAGATTAATTCCTTCATCAATTGAATCCATGTAATTACTCATCAATTGAACCTAAGCACCATACTTAAATTGAGATTAATAAATCATCCTTCAATTGATTAAACCATCAATTGATCATCAATTAGGGTTTTGAACCCAATTGAATTTGCGTTGAAATCGATGAACTTTCAATATTAGTCATTGTGGAACTAATTGCTTTGAAATCATTGGTTCATTATTCAAATTGGGCATGACCTAACCTCAAACGGTCGTGAGGTCGTTTGGATGACCTCCAAATGGTCTTGAGTTCGTTTGGATAACCTCCAAATGGTCTTGAGACCATTTTCCCCATTCATCATTAAAATTTGTTAAGTTCAATTAGGGTTTGCATCATTAGGTTGCTTATCAAAGTAGCTATTGATTGCATTTCAATTTGATATCTTTGAATCTTCAAATACTTCACCATACTCAACCCTAGACCTCCAAACGGTCTTGGTTGACCTCCAAATGGTCTTGAGACCGTTTGGGTGATCTCCAAATGGTCTTGAGACCGTTTGGGTTAATCAACCCAAAGAATTAGATCAATTAATTGCAAAATCAGCACTCAACCCGATTAGGGTTTCTAATTAGATGATTGTCCATGCATTGATTCAATCAATTGGAACCATTATATCCTCATCCAACAAGTACTAGGGTCCTGACCTCAAACGGTCAACCCATCCAAATGGTCAACCATCCTAAACGGTTTGGGGTTCAAGACTCTAAACGGTTTGCAAACCGTTTAGTCTCCAAACGGTTTGGTGAAACTGTTTGGACCAAGATCTTCAAAACCGTTTGCAAGGGAAACTTGTTAGATTGCATGCCCAAAATGATATCATCATCATCTACCTTCATTCATTCAAAAGCTACTACCGTTTTCATGGTAATTACAGCAATGGATCAAGGGAATTTCAAATAGAACAAAACATTCAACAAATAATGGAGAATTGAATGCAGTAACAACATTTAAGGGTTTAAGTTATATAACCCACCTCCAATTGAGCTTCAAAGCTTGGAGATTCACGTCAATAATCGTGTAGGAAGATTTTGCAACTCTCCCAAGGCTCATCCTCAAGCTTTTGAGTGAAAAGATTGGCTAGGATTGAAGATGGAGGGAAATAGAGAAGAAATCATGCATTGTTTTGTGATTTCCACCACGAAATCAAGGTGAAGGAGGATCAAGAAGCTTACCAACAGGTTGGGGGTCGTCCTCCTGATGATCCTAGCTCCCTTGGTCGGTTTGCAAGAAAATAGAGGAAGCGGGTTCGGAAAAAGCCTTTGTTTTGAGTTGTAAAAGGTGTTTTTATAAGAAAATCAATGAGAGAGAAAATGCCTTTTAAAATTCTTTTAATTCCAAAATTAGTGCCACCTCTTCGCTTCAATTCCTTGTACATGAAGCTATATTCTACTACTTTCAAAACTTCTTCATTGTCCAATAATTAAAAGAAAAGGAATTAAGCACCTTAAACATATTATATCCCCTTTTTAGTGGATATTACTTTTTCTTTTAATAATGTGAGTGAGTTATTCATTCCTTTGGATATTTTCGTTGCCTTTGCAAGGAACAAGGACGTTCAACCCTTTTCAAATTCATCCCTCAACTTTTGGTTGAAGGGCTCTTCAATTGATATATTTTTTTGCATTAAATTGAAATAAAGTCCCTTTTATTCTTAAATCTTGATTATTTTAATATCAAGATTCTCTCTCCTTCAAAAACAATTCAAATGAGGTGCCCCTCTCATTTTATTTGCTCTACATGATGCCCAGAAACATGGGGGACCCTCTAAAAGTGGTACTTTGCATATTGAACCCTAGGTTTTGGGTAAATTGCACATTACACCAAAACTAGGTTTTAATGCACAAAGATTACTCAGCAAGCTTTATCTTGGTGCTCAAGCTTGTGGAAACCATACCATTGCATCATTCTCATTCTTATGATGCTTCAACACATGAGGATCATATTATCATGTACAATTTTCAAGTAAAACCCTCAACTTGGGTAATTTTCACTTTAGTCCAAAGCTAACAAAACAATGTTTCAACATTTTTCAAAAAGGACTAAAATTGAAATACAAGTTCCTCATGAGCCTTAATTACTTTCCAAGAAATATAAATAAGCATTTAATCAACATTATTATGCAAAACATCTAGGGTTAGAGCATAACCCAGGTCAGGGATGTTACAGTAATAGTTGAACTTTCCTATTAGATATAATGTTTAAATTTCATATAACATATTCTCTTGTTTGAAAAATTGCATTTTAACACCTTTCTCTACCTATAGATACATCTTTCTTACAATATATACCTTATGGATGACTTTTGGAAAAATTTTGTTACCAAAATTAGAAGATATGTGCATCTTTCCTATGAAAAGTGGAATATCGTGATGACTTGTTACGTGCATGACCGATATGTGAAAAGTAATTTAATTTTGGACTTGACATTCACAAAATCCATTTGACCCTAATTAACTTGGCTAACTGTATTGGGTTGCACTATTTGGAGTTGCCAAAAATGCCAAGTTCTCATCAATATATCAAGGTTACCCACTACTTGCTATTTCTATTGTACTTGATTTGAAGTTTATATTTTTTTTTGTTTCATATATTAACATTCAACTATGTTTTATTTAAATGTTTACTATACATGAAGACTACTAAAATGATAGTTATGTCAAGTGAAATATAATCGTGTAGTGCCATGTTCCCATAGAACTATCTCAATGTTTGGTAGTCATGACAGTGAAACATGTAACATTACATCAGTCTTGGATTGTGATAAGGTACCAGGAGTCATATAATATTGAGCATATGTTGGTAACTGAGTTTCCATGTTAGGCATGGTTTCCCTTGGAACCTTATTAATAGATACAAATATGAGTTTCGAAACCCCTTGCATATTTATCACTACACCCGGGTGCCGATGCAGCGCGTCTCTAGGTAGGGACGCTCTGAGATAGTATCTAACATATATATACTAAGCAATTCAGATAAAACAATCATTCATAAACATGTAATTTCAAATAGGCAAAGTTCTTTATTCAATTAGAACAATTTCAGACATAACTGAAAACCCTAGATTTTGGTCTATTCTTATAAATTTTGCAATAACTTTAGGAATTTTAGTTTAGATGATTTTTATCCATTTTTAATATTATTTTATCATCTAAAATTTATTACAATAGGAAAATAATCCATTTCTAGATCATCTTTCATAAGCTTAGACTTATTGGCAGATTTAGGGTTTATAGTCACATAGAAAGGAATTGAAGATTATTGTGAACTTAATCTAATTTATGCAGTCTATTATTTAAAGGAAGTTCCCACTCACCAGGTGTGAAAACAACTTAAAAACATATCCTCACATATGAAATTCTCAAATACATTTCAAAACCCTAACATTTCACCACTTTCTTATTCATGTCATCTCAAAAACCCTAGGAATAGAGAATTATATAGAAAGAGTGAGAAAAAGGAGAGATTTGATATCATTTCAAATAAAATTAGAGTAGGGGTGGTATTGTCATGTGAGAGAAGAATCACCAAGAAAAGCTATATAGAGGTGACAAACTTACTTGATTCCATCAACTCTAGGAAGAGAAAACTGTAGATCTCCATCTTCTCCACTTTCTTCATCCAAACCCTAGCTCTCCCTCTCTCTATAATATTTCTTTGTCTAGATTCAATCAAGAAATATGAGATCTCCTAGTGTGTTAGGTTACTCATATAGAGCAATTGAGCTACTTGGGTTAGTTGCAAATGACCCTACTTATACTTTCTTTTATTTTGGCACAATTTTCTATCAATTAAATGTTATTGTAAATCATTTACTAAACAGGTTACAAATCCTCCAAAAATTATGAAAAAATAGCAAGTTGTCTGAAAGATAATTTTCGAGCTCTAGTAAAAATTTAGATTATTTCTAGCTACCAATAAATAATTAAAAATCAAACACTACACTACTGAATAGTAGTCTACAACATGGTTGGTCAAAGTATAGGTCGACCAAGAACCACATTCAAAGAACATCCAAAAATTCTAATATTTTACATTAATATGCATGATTGAGTAATCCATATCATACTCAAATTTCAAATAAATCCAGTTTAGATAGAAAATATGAAAAATCATTTACCATATTGTTATACCTATCAAAATTGGTATTTATATTCTATCAAAACCCTAATTTGGCGATTAAGGTTTGCACTTCTTGAAACCTAATCCTAAAAGTAAAATCATGATTATATTTCCTTATTATGTTTGAAACATCACAATTGAATTAAGATCATTAATCATGTTTAAGCGATGATCAATCCAATTAAGCTTGTAATCATCTAGGTAAACCCTATTTTACCAATTAAGCTCAGACACACTCATAATAGGAAATCTCAATTTCCCTACCCTCTTTGGTCTTGCATGTTGATCTAAATTGACATGTATTAACTTCCTATCTTCTATAAGTTTGGAAACTTTGCAGGATGTGTGATCTCGTTCTAAAGGTGGTAACCTATGAATGTTTGTCCTATTAGTTAGGAACGTATAAGGTTTCTACATCCCTAGTTGTTTCTTGAAGACCTATGATGTAATTGTTGAACTTTCCTATTAGATATAATGTTTAAATTTCATATAACATATTCTCTTGTTTGAAAAAATGCATTTTAACACCTTTCTCTACCTCTAGATACATCTTTCTTACAATATATACCTTATGGATGACTTTTGGAAAAATGATGTTACCAAAATTAGAAGATATGTGCATCTTTCCTATGAAAAGTGGAATATCATGATGACTTGTTACGTGCATGACCGATATGTGAAAAGAAAGTTAGTTTTGGACTTGACATTCACAAATTCTGTTTGACCCTAATTAACTTGGATAACTTTAGTGGGTTGTTGTGGCATCCAACTCACAAAAACAAGATTTACTTAAGCGAAAATGAATCATTTGCAGCGGATTACTGAAAATCACTAAAAATTAAAGCTTTTTGCGAAGAGATCCACACATAGGAAATCTTTCCATCAAGAACCATTGTATAACATTTACATTCTGGTTCATTAGTACATAACTTGTACCATCTCTTCTCAAAGATTACAACATTAGTTGCCCTATAAACATTATATACAGACAGCATATGAATCTCGAGGCATCAAGCCAAAATCTCGGATTGATTTCATTAAAAACACTAACTATAAACTCCGAGGACTCGAGAGTACAGAGATGACACATAGGACTTTCTAACTACATAACTTGACAGATAGTATCTCCACCTGAGATCTCACTACTGTCCCTGATGTTATTGTTGTTGTCCTTTCCCTACAATAGGATTTCTGCTTCTTTGTTTGCGTCCGCCTAAAAAGTTGGATCCCACGGGGGTGAGACAATTGTAAATTTCCCCAAGGGGAGATATAACTCTCTGCCAAAAATATCCTTACGTTCAGTGAAGAGATTGAGGGAAGGTAAACATCAAACCTCTCAATCCTTCATGTGTCGGGATGGATGCATCATAAATCTCCCGATGGTTGGGATAGATGTAACATTAATCTCCCAATGATATTTAATGTCGGGTCGAGGAGATAAACATTAAATCTATCGATGGTCGATGAAATTGCAGTTGACGTTGTAACTCTATAGCAAAGTTCTAGTATACCCTAGAAAGCTATTTTGAGCAGTTAACACAGTCCTGCTTGTAGTCCCACACTGACCGGGATGTGAGAGGTCATGGGAATCCGGCTCTTCCATTGACCTATGTATGGTACTTATTTTGACTTCGCAGTGGTCGGTTGGAGTATGAGCGGTATACCTCATATCCTCAGGGCATAAGTGTGATCGTAAAATGAAATCAGCCGTATAGCATGTTTGCTTAAGGATTGAACACGGAAATTCATTGGCTGATGTTATATTTATTTCATGCAACTCTAGTTCATTGATGTTATTCATATCTATTTATATTCATTACAAGTAGATGGATGAACTATGAATCTACCATGAGTAGATGCAATGTTCTCCTTGGGAAAGGAGATTACTTCACTCTGTTCATATAATGATTTATCTGCTGTTAACTATACATAAATCCTCCTGCTTAGTTTATTTTAATAAACTGCTATAACAATGTCCATACCTCTGGGACATTCAAAGATATCATAAATAACTATTCAAGATCATTACTCTCATCATGTAGAATTAATGATCATCAATTCAGGGAATGAGTTCATTTCTCATCCTCATCATGGTATGACTACATCATACTCATCAATTTAGCTTAACCCCATTCTCAAGGTACATTAATTAACACTTATCAAATTGCATCAGCTCATTACATTTCATTGTAATAGTTGCAAAAGACACTTCATATGTCCCTTACCCAAACATATTGGATTTAAAATGCATCAAGGTATATAAACCCTGAAGTGTTGAATGTGATAACTATCATATCTTGATGTATCACTTTTCTCATCATTTTAGACTCTCTTGAGTTAACCAACTTATATTGTATTAAGGTAGTTCCCTCTTAATACATCCTGTCATTCATCTCTCACCTTTACCATGTAATGCATAGGCTACACATTAGAATTATCCAACTATCTTTAATGATATGGACTTGTCTAATGATAAATATATTGCTTACAATAAGGTTACTTATAATCAACCACTTGAAATGTTTCACCCTTATAAGGTAATTCCTTCTATCTCATCATTAGGGTTTCCTTATACCCTTACTTAAAATTAGGATTATGATTCATTGTCATATTGCCCAGGATTAGGGCTTTATGTATTATGACTCCACATTAGGGTCTCACATACCTTCACCCTTCTTAGGGCCTCTCATCACAACATATTATTAGGTCTTCATGTGGTATTAATTCTTAATCAGTGTTTCTCATGGAATCACCCTCAACTAGGGCTTATCATGGAATCACCCTCAACAAGGGTTTTACATGGAATCACCCTCAACTAGGGTTTCACATGGAATCACCCTCAACTAGGGTATCATATGTCATTACATGACATCACCCTAGATTTGATTCTCACATCACATTATCACATCAAAGTTCCATATACATCATTTCTAACTTAGGGTTTCTCATGGCATTACCCTAGAATAGGATTTCACATGGAATCATCCTTAATTAGGATTTCCACTATAGTTACCCACAATTTGGGTCTATTAATCATCTCCATTAGGATTTCATTTAATTATCCATAATTAGAGATTCACTATTCATCCCAATTAGGGTTTTACATCTTATCTCCCTAAATTAAAGTTTCACATATCATTACCTTAGATTGGGGCTACATCCTCACCCTGGATTAGGGTTTCATTTAGAATTGCTCTCAACTAGGGTTAGAGTTCAATAACCCTGTCGATTAGGGTTTGTACTCATGATTAGGGTTTCATGATCTCTTTAATAAAGATTATACCCTTAATCACCACATGAATCACATTCATGTATACATTCCATTCTTTCATCCTCTCAACTTGATTAGGTCATATCAATCCTTCAATCAAGTACATAAAACTATGATTGACATAGTGTACCAAATTATTGTTCTTATAATGATTAGGTTTACCCCTTTAATAGTACTAATCATTTAGGTACTTTTAGGTCTTTGACCTTTGTACCATCTTAGATTACCATCACCATCAATCATTGGATCATTGGAACATTCATTACATTCCATTACCAAGTGATTGAATCACCAACAACCTTCAAACGGTTTTGAGGTTTCATCACCAAACGGTTTTGAAACCATTTGGCCTCCAAACGGTTTTGAAACTATTTGACCCCAAACAGTTTCAAGACCGTTTGGACTCAAACGGTCTCAAGACTGTTTGGGCCGAATCAGTCCCAAAACCGCAAGGGTTCATGAGGTACTTTCATCAATTGATTGATCATGATTAGCAACATTGAAACCTTCAATCGATTTAGTTATTGAGGTTCAACAATTATTGACCTTTGGATCTTCAATCCTTCAAATCACCACCTTTGACCCTCCATGCGGTCTTGAGGTGCTTGACCTTTAAATAGTTTTGAAACCGTTTTCTCATCTCCACATCAAAATCCATGACATCCAATTAGGGTTTGGATCTTTGGATTGATCATCAAATCAGCAATTGATTGCATTTCAATTTGGTATCATTGGATCTTCAAATACCAAACCATACTCAACCCTAGACCTCCAAATGGTCTTGGTTGATCCTCAAACGGTCTTGAGACCGTTTGGGTGATCCCCAAATAGTTTTGAAACCGTTTGGGTCAATCAACCCAAAAAACTCAACACAATCAATTACAAAATCAGCACTCAACCCGATTAGGGTTTGCTACTTGGTGATTAACTATGAATTGGATTAATCAATTGGATCCATTGGATTATAATCCAACATGACTTAGGGTTCTAACCTCAAATGGTCAACCCTCTCAAATGGTCAACTCCCTCAAACAGTTTGGGACTCAAGTCACCAAACGATTTTAAAATCGTTTGGTCTCCAAACGGTTTGGTGAAACCGTTTGGACGAACAAGTTGAAACTGTTTGCTTTGGATATTTGGAGAGGTGTGTGCTTATGATGATCTCATCATAATCAAGCTCTAAACTCACGAAACCTGCTATGATTTCCATGGTGATTGCACCAATCAACCAAATCAATTATTGTAAATGTAGAAAGGATCATTATTTGATAAGGAATTGAATGCAACAACAAAATTGAGGGTTCAAGTTATAAAACATGCCTCCAATTTGAGCTCCAAAAGCTCCAAGATCACGGAAACAATGGTGGATGCAACTCATTTCACCATTCCAAGGCTCGTCCTCAAGGTTTGAGTGAAAAGGAATGGTTAGAATTGAAGAGGGGATCGAATTAGGAAGAATTCATGCATTGATTTGTGATTTCCACCATGGATTCAAGGTGAACAAGGGTCAAGAAGCTTACCAATAGGTTGGGGGTCGTCCTCCTGATCCTCCCAACATCCTTGGTCATTTTTGCAAGCAAGGAATGAAAGTGGAATCGGAAAAGCCTTTCATTTGGCTTGTAAAGGGTGTTTTTATAATAAAATCAATGAGAGAGAAAAAGCCTTATAAAATTTTATTTTAATCCCAAAAATGGAGCCGCCTCTTCCCCCTCAACTTCCTTGGATCCGTGGCTATCTTGGTTGCCTCTTATTTCTCTCAATTATCCATGATTTAAAGAAAAGTAAATTAAGCACCTCAAATCATATAATACTAATATCCATATGTGAGTGGATATTTCTTTTTCTTATAAAATTGTGAGTGAGTTATCCACTCCCTTGGATATTTTTGTGGTCCTTGAAAAGCTCAAGGATGTCCACACACATATGAATCCAACCATTTTAATTTTGTTTGAAGGCCCTTTAATTAATACATTTATTTTTGCACTAAATTGAATTAGGGTTTCAATTAGGATTAAATCTTGATTATTTTAATATCAAGATCCTCTCTCCTCCAACCTAATTCAAATGAGGAGCCCCTCTCATTTTCTTTGCTCTACATGATTCCAAGAAACATTAGGGACCTTATTGAAGTGGTAAATTGCATATTTAACCCTAGGTTTTGGTTAATTTGCACATTATACCAAAACTAGGTTTTAATGCACATACATTGCTTTATCAGCTCTTTCTTGGTACTCATGCTTCCATAAGCAATACCTCAGCATCATTTTCACTCTCATGATGCTTCAACACATGAGGAACATATTATCATGCACAATTTGCACTTAAACCCCTCAACTTGGGTAATTTGCACATTAGTCCAAAATAAGCAAACATTGCTTCAACATTGTTCAAACATGACCAAAATTGAAACATAAGTTCCTCATGAGCCATAATTACTTTTCACAAGATAATATTAAGCATATAATCATCTTTCTTAATCAAAACACCTAGGGTTAAAGCATAACCCAGGTCAGGGATGTTACAAATTATAAACCCCTAACAAGGATTTCGTCCCCGAAATCCCAGATAAAGGAAGACAGATGTACTTCATTCCTCATACTGTCTAGTCTTCACATATCATCTCCTTATTATGGAGACACCATAAAACTTTGATCAACATAAGGTGTTTCCATATAGGATTCTCATAGAATCAAACACACAAGACACATGCTCCCCTGTTCTTCGTCATTGACTGTGGACTCATTTTGTGTCAAGTAACACTTTTCTTATTCTGAGAAACATCATACATTCTTTATTAATATCATGTTTATGCAGAGCATAAACCCCTAACATATGATGTTCATATTATTTTATATAATCAGACTAATTTCATAGTTGACCACTCCAGGTAGCCAACATAATCCATCTGATATTTCTCAGATACCAGAATCTTTCACCTTGGTATCTATCACATATGTTGAGAACACATCGCATATTTGCCTTCCTTTTATCTTGGAACATTAATTATTAAATATGTCTTCACCTTGGAACCAAAGTCCAAGATAAATTGATACTTTTTCTAAGTATCCATCACTTGAACATTTGTATCTCATGCTTATCAAGTGTCCTAAGACCCACCTGATTGCCATGTCCCTGAAAAGAAAGAAAACAAGGATTCATATTCCTCTTATTAATTCATGTATTTTCAACTATTCATGAACCATTTACTCTTTGTCTCATCCTAGGTTCCTTGCCTTCAGCATAGGAATTTATAAGGATGATTGCATATCATATCCCTTTCTTTATTGTTATCTATCATGTTTATGATCATCTCATGATCTCATCATATTTCTCATTTCCTCATTATGGAAAAGATTCTTATTATACTTGCAACATTATTGAATAGGGTTCATCTCCCTTATTCTTATCCTTATCTCATGAGTATACTTTTATTTCCTCATACAACATGCTCATATGAGATTTATCTCAGACTTCTCTTTCTTATGCTTAGGATATGACACATTTATTCATTCCATATTTCTGATTTCATGATACTCATTAGATTGTCTCAGAATGACTACTTGATCAGAGCAATCAAAAAGACAACAATCTAAGATTTCCATACTCACTTTATCATCAATAGTTGTATACCTGGCCAGGGTATATAAATACTGAGATTAAGTGGTATGCATTTTGTATGCTATCATATTCCTTCCTTTTCATCTTATCACAACATAAGATTTAACATCCCTAGATTTTATCCAGGCATCTCTTCTGTACCTCATCTTTTCTTATAGAGGTAAGAACAACATAAAACATTTTTAATGTTTACTATGCAGAACATAAGTCCTCATAGGACTAATCAAGGAAAGTTCAATCAATTACTTTCTCAGTTAAATCCAGGAAATATAAAATAACATATTTGAATGACATTATCTTGTCTAATTCGTAGATTATTTACTGCCTCAGGATGACTCTGCCTCAAAGATTGATTCACCATAACATTTCTGGCTGAGCAATCTCTTGCCATATGTCCTACTTGTTTACATTGGTAGCAAATTCTAGGTGCTAGATGCAGTCTAGAAGATTCTTTACCCTATTCGGGTATCCATAGCCTTGATGTACTAGCCTTTGGTTGTATTGATGGTACCAAAACTTCTTTTTTTTTGGAACCACTAGGCCTCTGTTCCTGGATTTGGATAGGCCTTTTCTTAATTATCATCTTATTTTTCTTCTCTGGGAAATATCTTCTGATATGTCCAGGTTTCCTACACTTGGGGTAGACCCTGATTTTAGGTTGTAATCTATTCCCTCCATCACTATATATTGATTCAGTAGGCTGAGGTTGAGCACAGACTCGATTTAAGTCCAGTTGTTCATCATTCCTTATTGCTTCAACCAGCTGATGTTGATCATGAATCATGTTGATATTCAAAACATCATCGTTGGGGGTTGGTAATCTAGGTTACTCTGGAAATGCTTGATCCACTATATACATTATTGTTGCCCTAAATTCTCCAACAGTACTACTTAAAGAAGAATTTCTTATTATAGTTGGATCAGCTAGGGGGTTCTCAGGCTATTGTCCCTCTCTTGCCTGCTCTCATGCACCTCTTCTTGGTGCAACATTGCTGCTTTCAGCAACAACCTCCTCATGTGACCCAGTCATCTTTAAGTTCTTCTTCTCTTATTCGAGAAGAAGACACTATCAGATACACTGGATGACACCAGAACATACTCTACTACCTTAGTCCTATGTCTCTATAGACTCAGCGAACTTAGAGCCCTGATACCACTAATTTGTGGCATCCAACTCACAAAAACAAGATTTACTTAAGCGGAAGTGAATCATTTATAGTGGATTACTGAAAATCACTAAAAATTAAAGCTTTTTGCAAAGAGATCCAGACATAGGAAATCTTTTCCATCAAGAACCATTGTATAACATTTACATTCTGGTTCATTAGTACATAACTTGTACCATCTCTTCTCAAAGATTACAACATCAGTTGCCCTATAAACATTATATACAGACAGCATATGAATCTCGAGGCATCAAGCCAAAATCTCAGATTGATTTCAGTAAAACACTAACTATAAACTCCGAGGACCCGAGAGTACAGAGACGACACATAGGACTTTCTAACTACATAACTTGACAGACAGTATCTCCACCTGAGATCTCACTGTTGTCACTGATGTTATTGTTGTTGTCCTTTCCCTGCAATAGGATTTCTGCTTCTTTGTCCGCATCCACCTAAAAAGTTAGATCCCAGGGGGTAAGACAATTATAAATTGCCCCAGCAGGAGATATAACTCTCCACCAAAACATTGTTATAGCAGTTTATTAAAATAAACTGAGCAGGAGGATTTATGTATAGTTAACAACAGATAAATCAATGTATGAACAGAGTGCAGTAATCTCCTTTCCCAAGGAGAACATTGCATCTACTCATCGTAGATTCATAGTTCATCCATCTACTTGCAATAAATATAAACAGATATGAATAACATCAATGAACTAGAGTTTCATGAAAGAAATATAACATCATCCAATGAATTTCCATGTTCAATCCTTAAGCAAACATGTTATACGACTGATTTCATTTTACGATCACACTTATGCCTTGAGGAGATGAGGTATACCGCTCATACTCCAATCGACCACTGCGAAGTTGAAATCGGTACCATACATAGGTCAATGGAAGAGCCGGATTCGCATGACCTCTCACATCCCAGTCAGTGCGGGACTACAAGCAGGACTGTGTTAACTGCTCAAAATAGCTTTCCAGGGTATACTGGAACTTCACTATAGAGTTACAACATCAACTGTACTCTCATCGGCCATCGAGAGATTTAATGTTTATCTCCTCGACCCGACAATAAATATCGTTGGGAGATTAATGTTACATCTATCCCAACCATCGGGATATTTATGATGTATCCATCCCGATACATGAAGTTTTGAGAGGTTTGATGTTTACCTTCCCTCAATCTCTTCACTGGACGTAAGGATATTTTTCGCCCATTTACCCCCACATATTCAAAATATGTGTTCCGGGTTTTGCCGCGGAGCACCCGTTTCACCATCACCTTATTACTGACGATGATGGATCTATGGTCAGGGCTCTACATGATATGATTTCACTTGATTAATTCAGTACATTTTCACATTCTTTTAGCATCAGCCAAGTTCTCAAGCATGACTTATTACAACAATGCTATAAAGAGACATGTACTATTTCATCATATACTTATCCGTCTTTAAAAGACATTGGGAACACAATCCCTCATTTCAATATTGGTAATTATCACCCCATCACAATCTCATCACCATAATCACATGGTTCTGAGTATTTAAACCCTCAACTCACCATTGAGCATCATTACCATCTATTAGGTAACTATCACCTTCAGGTCATCTGACCAAGGCATTCATGATACTTGTTACACAAGCATCACACATGGATCTCAAGGCCACAAAATATATTGTCACCTCTTTAGGCAATAGCTTACTCATATGACTCATAAAATCCATGTACATTGTTACTTTTACTAAGCAACAACAACATTAGGGCACATAAGGCCAATCAACATTTATTATATAAATGTCACAGCTCAAACCTGGCTATATTCATCATCTCCTAATACTTGCATGGTTATTAGACATGATGACAGTCATACAAATTATTCATCACATCATGTGACACAATAGTAACACCATTATTCCTTTACTAGGAATTAGGGTCTACTATCAAATAGGGCTTTTCATTTCCTTTACCCAAATTAGGGTTAGGGTTTCCCATTTCTCATTAATTAGGGTTTCATGATTATATTATCTATTCAACCCTTAATTCATTATTCCATACCTCTGGGGCATTCAAAGATATCATAAATAACTATTCAAGATCATTACTCTCATCCTGTAGCATTAATGATCATCAATTCGAGAAATGATTTCATTTCTCATCCTCATCATGGTATGACTACATCATACTCATTAATTTGGCTTAACCCCATTCTCAAGGTACATTAATTAACACTTATCAAAGTGCATCAGCTCATTACATTTCATTGTAATAGTTGCAAAACACACTTCATATGTTCCTTACCCAAACATATTGTATTTAAAATGCATCAAGGTATACAAACCTTGAAGTGTTGAATGTGATAACTATAATATCTTGATGTATCACTTTTCTCATCATTTCAGACTCTCTTGAGTTAACCAACTTATCTTGTGTTAAGGTATTTCCCTCTTAATACATCCCATCATTCATCTCTCACCTTTACCATGTAATGCATAGGCCACACATTAAAATTGTCCAACTATCTTTAATGATATGGACTTGTCTAATGATAAAGATATTACAATAAGGTTGCTTATAATCAACCACTTGAAATGTTTCACCCTTATAAGGTAATTACTTCTATCTCATCATTAGGTTTTCCTTATACCCTTACTTAAAATTAGGATTATGATTCATTGTCATATTGCCCAGGATTAGGGCTTTATGTAATATGACTCCACATTAGGGTCTCACATACCTTCACCCTTCTTAGGGCCTCTCATCACAACATATTATTAGGGCTTCATGTGGTATTAATTCTTAATCAGGGTTTCTCAAGGAATCACCCTCAACTAGGGCTTCTCATGGAATCACCCTCAACTAGGGTTTCACATGGAATCACCCTCAACTAGGGTTTCACATGGAATCACCCTCAACTAGGGTTTCACATGGAATCACCCTCAACTAGGGTATCATATGCCATTACATGACATCACCCTATATTTGATTCTCACATCACATTATCACATCAAAGTTCCATATACATCATTTCTAACTTAGGGTTTCTCATGGCATTACCCTAGAATAGGATTTCACATGGAATCATCCTTAATTAGGATTTCCACTATAGTTACCCACAATTTGGGTCTATTAATCATCTCCATTAGGATTTCATTTAATTGTCCATAATTACAGATTCACTATTCATCCCAATTAGGGTTTGACATCTCATCTCCCTAAATTAAAGTTTCACATATCATTACCCTAGATTAGGGCTACATCCTCACCCTGGATTAGGGTTTCATTTAGAATTGCTCTCAACTAGGGTTAGAGTTCAATAACCCTGTCGATTAGGGTTTGTACTCATGATTAGGGTTTCATGATCTCTTTACTAAGGATCATACCCTTAATCACCACATGAATCACATTCATGTATACATTCCATTCTTTCATCCTCTCAACTTGATTAGGTCATATCAATCCTTCAATCAAGTACATACAACTATGATTGACATAGTGTACCAAATTATTGTTCTTATAATGATTAGGTTTACCCCTTTAATAGTACTAATAATTTGGGTACTTTTAGGTATGACCTTTATACCATCTTAGATTATCATCACCATCAATAATTGGATCATTAGAACATTAATTAGATTCCATTACCAAGTGATTGAATCACCAACAACCTTCAAACGGTTTTGAGGTTTCATCACCAAACGGTTTTGAAACTGTTTGGTCTCCAAACGGTTTTGAAACCATTTGACCCCAAACGGTTTCAAGACCGTTTGGACTCAAACGGTCTCAATACCGTTTGGGCCAAATCAGTCCCAAAACCGCAAGGGTTCATGAGGTACTTGCATCAATTGATTGATCATGATTAGCAACATTGAAACCTTCAATCGATTTAGTTATTGAGGTTCAACAATTATTGACCTTTAGATCTTTAATCCTTCAAATCACCACCTTTGACCCTCCATGCGGTCTTGAGGTGCTTGACCTCATGCGGTCTTGAGGTGCTTGACCTCTAAATGGTTTTGAAACCATTTTCTCATCTCCACATCAAAATCCATGACATCCAATTAGGGTTTGGATCATTGGATTGATCATCAAATCAGCAATTGATTGCATTTCAATTTGGTATCATTGGATCTTCAAATACCAAACCATATTCAACCCTAGACCTCCAAATGGTCTTGGTTGATCCTCAAACGGTCTTGATACCGTTTGGGTGATCCCCAAACAGTTTTGAAACCGTTTGGGTCAATCAACCCAAAAAACTCAACACAATCAATTACAAAATCAGCACTCAACCCGATTAGGGTTTGCTACTTGGTGATTAACTATGCATTGGATTAATCAATTGGATCCATTGGATTATCATCGAACATGACTTAGGGTTCTGACCTCAAATGGTCAACCCTCTCAAATGGTCAACTCCCTCAAACGGTTTGGGACTCAAGTCACCAAACAGTTTTGAAACTGTTTGGTCTCCAAACGGTTTGGTGAAACCGTTTGGACCAACAAGTTGAAACTGTTTGTTTTGGATATTTGGAGAGGTGTGTGCTTATGATGATGTCATCATTGTCAAGATCTAAGCTCATGAAACCTTCAGTGATTTCCATGGTGATTGCACCAATCAACCAAATCAATAATTGTAAATGTAGAAAGGATCATTATTTGATAAGGAATTGAATGCAACAACAAAATTGAGGGTTCAAGTTATAAAACCCGCCTCCAATTTGAGCTCCAAAGCTCCAATATTACGGCAACAATGGTGGATGCAACTCCTTTCACCATTCCAAGTCTCGTCCTCAAGGTTTGAGTGAAAAGAAATGGTTAGAATTGAAGAGGGGATCGAATAAGGAAGAATTCATGCATTGATTTGTGATTTCCACCATGGATTCAAGGTGAACAAGGGTCAAGAAGCTTACCAACATGTTGGTGGTCTTCCTCCTGATCCTCTCAACCTCCTTGGTTGTTTTTGCAAGCAAGTAATGAAAGTGGAATCAGAAAAGCCTTTCATTTGTCTTGTAAAGGGTGTTTTTATAATAAAATCAATGAGAGAGAAAGTGCCTTATAAAATTTTATTTTAATCCCAAAAATGGAGCCGCCTCTTCCCCCTCAACTTACTTGTATCCGAGGCTATCTTGGTTGCCTCTTATTCCTCTCAATTATCCATGATTTAAAGAAAATCAAATTAAGCACCTCAAATCATATAATACTAATATCCATATGTGAGTGGATATTTCTTTTTCTTATAAAATTTTGAGTGAGTTATCCACTCCCTTGGATATTTTCGTGGTCCTTGCAAAGATAAAGGATGTACACACACATATGAATCCAACCATTTTAATTTTGGTTGAAGGCCCTTTAATTAATACATTTATTTTTGCACTAAATTGAATTAGGGTTTCAATTAGGATTAAATCTTGATTATTTTAATATCAAGATTCTCTCTCCTCCAACCTAATTCAAATGAGGCTCCCCTCTCATTTTCTTTGCTCTACATGATTCCAAGAAACATTAGGGACCTTATTGAAGTGGTAAATTGCATATTGAACCCTAGGTTTTGGGTAATTTGCACATTACACCAAAATTAGGTTTTAATGCACATACATTGCTTTATCAGCTATTTCTTGGTACTCAGGCTTCCATAAGCCATACCTCATCATCATTTTCACTCTCATGATGCTTCAACACATGAGTAACATATTATCATGCCCAATTTGCACTTAAACTCCTCAACTTGGGTAATTTGCACATTAGTCCAAAATAAGCAAACATTGCTTCAACATTGTTCAACCAGGACCAAAATTGAAACATAAGTTCCTCATGAGCCCTAATTACTTTTCACCAGATAAAATTAAGCATATAATCATCTTTATTAATCAAAACACCTAGGGATAAAGCATAACCCATGTCAGGGATGTTACATTTGCGCTATTTGGAGTTGCCAAAAATGCCAAGTTCTCATCAATATATCAAGGTTACCCACTACTTGCTATTTATATTGTACTTGATTTGAAGTTTATATTTTTTTTGGTTTCATATATTAACATTCAACTATGTTTTATTTAAACATTTACTATACATGAAGACTACTAAAATGATAGTTATGTCAAGTGAAACCTAACCGTGTAGTTGTAAAGAGTGGGACCCAAAAGGGGATCCACTCAAATGATATAATACAAGAGCCATGTAATAATAAAGCAACAAAATCAAAACTATTGTAAAGTCACTTCATGATTCATTTATAAAATTGTTCCTCACCATAATAGGTGATTTTACAAAACTTGAACTAAGCACAACTAAGCCAGTAGCAGAGGGTAACCCAGCCATTCCAAGCTATCCTTAAGTTCATGTCATGTTAGTGATCTTTTTGAGCTCTTGTCTTCCAATGTACCTAAACCTGGGTGGAAGGGAACATCACCCAGAACATAGGAAACAACAAAGAGGTCAGCAAAGGCTGAGTATTTACATATATAAAACACTTTGGGCATTATATAGGGTTAAAAATGCAAAAAGAGATGTTCCCACAAGAAAAGGGGGCTATTTGCAATTAGGTATGTTCAAGAGAAAAGTAACAAAAGTAATGAGGCATATTAAATTTTAGATTACAAGCATGTAATAAAAGAATGGCTTGCCATATCAATCATCCACATATTCATATTTAAACAACAAATATTTGCATGCATAACATTGTAGACTAAATATACCTAAAGCAGGGCCATAACACCATAGGATCATGGCCTAAAAGAAATAAGGGTAGAAACGCACACTCTGGGCGGAAATGCATGCCCTATATAAGTACGGTTGTACATAAGTACCACTATTCTAGATATTCTAGTCAAACATGTAGCATGCATAAAATAGAGAGGCAAGACTAGCATTTCAGTAAATTTTTCATAAAAAGGCAATCATATCAAGTGGGGTCCAAGAACCCATATAAACAAGGTAGTCCAGAAACTACATGGATATAACGAGTCAACATTAGGAAATATAAATTTTCAAGAAATTAGATCTCATTAGGAATTTTAGTTCAAGAGATGCCTCATTAAAAGAAAGTATGTTTTAGTCAAATAATAGCCAAAATAAAATAGAGTATGTACATACCTTATGATCAGACCTAGATATTCGATAACACCTCCTAGGCACAGGGTCAGGGTTGTCTCAACCTAGTCATAATATGTGTGCACTCAATTAATATAATTTACATTGAAACTCTTACTTAGAAAATGACCCTACTACAACTTCGAAATCAGGTAATGAAACCTATCCCATTAAATCAGTCGAATTTTTCTGATTCCAAAAATATATATATTTGTATTTTTCTGCTAAACCAATAATTAGATATGATTTTTACAAGTTAAAAGCATTTCCAGATTAAGTCAGAAAATAAAATGTGAATTGGCAGAGATGCCCCCCGAATGAATCACTAAAACTAAGAAACAATGTGACACTAGACTATAGGAAAGTGTCACTTATATCGCTTGGTCAACGCAGGGTCAAAGTATGCAAAAAGATCTGAAATACCCCTTGCGGGTGATACTGGTTGCGCCCAGGCTCCATGGGCAGGGCAAGTCTTTCGCCCCCAGGGACTGATTCCCCTGCGTCCCACGCCATGGATGCTCACTGGAGCTCCGGACCAGGGGCATGCCTCCACCCAGGCACCCCACGAGTGGGAGGACATCGAGTAACTCTGCCTCCTCACCCCGGACTCAAGAGCTTTTGCTATGGTCCTGTAATGGCTGGGAGACAAGAAGGGAGGTTCTTTTGACATTATCTAGATGATTAGGTGCTCGTGGTCAGAAACCAACAGAGCAGGGGAAGAAAATGACGCTGACCAGAAATCATGGTCTCGAGGGAACCAGATCAGAGACAAAAACAAAGCGAGGGTCCTCTCGGTAGCTTATGCCAAGTTTTTAGGGTCCAAGGACCAAAACTATATCTCATAGGTGAGCACTTGGGAAGAGATGGTGGCGGTGTTCCACGTTGAGAGTAGTCCTTAGGTATATCCGCCGTTACAAGGAGGTCTGATGGGCAAGGGAGGTTGAGAGGCGAGTTGCGACATCACGACGATGTTGGTCAAACTGCAGCGAAATCAAACAAACTCAAGAAGCCAGAGGGCATAGGAGGTGACTGGCTTCATACGCACAATGGAGAAGGTCCAATCTGGAGGTTTTAGTTTAGCATTTGATCCGGAAATTCTTCACTAATCTCTGCCATAAAATCCATGAACTTGTTGATAGGGTGTCTGGCATCCAGGGACCAAGACCTTGCATACCAGCGATAGTTCAGAATAGGACGAATGGCGGAGCTTTTTGACTGAGTGAAACAGACCAAACGGTGGCGACTTAAGTATATTGAAAGAAAGAATCGGTATCCCATATGGTTACCACGTGGAAGATTTGACTAAGGAGGGGAAAGCTAATAGTTTCTTGCAATCTTCGTCGGAGAAGATAACCCACGCCGGAAGAAGCTTCCAGGTGTCCACGCGAGCAATCTATAGTAGAGAAGGCAAGAGGGGCCTCCGGTGAAGGTTTCTGGATCGGGAGATGAGAAACGGTGCGCCAGAGTGGGGGTTTTCAAAAGCGTCACAATGGCTGTCATTTGGGTAGAAATAGGCATCCCCGCCAGGGCTCTCTAGAGACCAAGTAATAGATTGTTGGACTCAGGTGATTGAGGGGGTTCTGTTGGCAAAGAAAGCGTGAGGAGGCGTTCAGCCTGGCGTGGGCGAGAGACCAAGGAGGTATCCATGTACTGCACCTGGCGCCCATGAGAAGCTCAGAGGTAGGGGACGATTGAGTCCTGCTACCCGGTCTAGACCGCTCACTAGAGCCGAACCGGTTCTTGGACCCAGGTCCAGACCGTACAAATGAAATTAACAAAATCGACCAAACTTTAGGGTAAAAGCATATCATCTATTAGCATCTAATTGGGGGTACATTTGATGTCCAAATGACCACAAATTTTGAGGGTTGACTAATTAAGCTATGAGGAACTCGATTATGAGCTTAGATTTGGGTTTTGAGGTTAATTGCTATGTCTTATCCCCATAATTCACTTAATCATTAAATTAAGGTTTTAAGTTCATCCTAATGATCAAATAGGGTAAATGTTCTTTATTTACCTACAATTATCTCCCTCTAGGGTCCTATGGCCATACTAGGTATTAAATTAATATTAGGATAAGAGTGTGGTATCACTATTCACCAATTCCCTATAATTCCATTATTAGGGTTATATCATCCTAAGATTTATGTCCATGGGATACAACTGAGTCAATTAGGCTATTAGGTCCCAACAAGTCTAATCTATCATAAATTTAGGGAATTATGCACACTAAAAAGTACCTATTTGAAAAAAAACAAGAGGAAGGAAAGAGGGATATTGGGTAACAATATCATCGAGTAGGGGCCTAGAAGAGCGTGGGATTAGCCTATATGTCTGAAATTGAGTATGTTACAACACTCCACCCCTTAAAGAGGATTTCATCCCTGAAATCCATCCACCGCTAGACATGAGTGCTAGTTTGTTATATAGATCCTCATCTTCCATCACTTAAGCATGAATAACCAAACTTTATTTACAAAATTTCCCAATAGAACCATTTAGATTGTGACCGCTAACTTGGTGAACTACTTTTGTGTATAAACATCAATCCTCGAGCACCATGATCCCTATCATTATTACTACTAAGGAGAACTTCCTTATCAACATTATGATCATCATCATCATCAACGCCATCATCCTCATCATCCACATCACCATGGTCACCACCTTCTCATCTACTCATTATCATCTACTCATCATCATCATCATCATTATCATCATCATCATCATCATCATCACCATCATCATCATCATCATTAACAACAACATCATCATCATTAATATCATCGACATCATCACCTACTCCTCATCATCATAATAAACATCATTAACATCTTATTATATAAAAGGGTCACATGGGAAAAGCTCAAAAATTCCACCATACTAAGTATGTTCACCCTAGCCTATACTATATAGTCATCCCTACCATTTAATTATTAGCGGTTTGGGGTATAGTGTGGCATCCAACTTATAAAACACGAGATTAACTAAGCAAAAGCGAATCATTTGCAACGGATTTCTTAAAATCACTAAAAATTAAAACTTTTTGCAAAGAGATCCACACATAGGAAATCTTTTTCATCAAGATCCAAAGTATAATATTTACATTATGTTCCATAAGTACACAACATGTACTATCTCTTCTCGAGGATTACAACATCAGTTGTCCTATTTAACATTATATACAGACAGCATAAAAACCTCGAGGCATCAAGCCAAAATCTCAGATCGATTAAATAAAAACAATGACTACTGACTCTGAGGACCTGAGAGTACAGATACGACACATAGGACTTTTTAACTATAAGACTAGACAGACAATATCTCTACCTGAGATATGAATGTTGTCTTTGATGCTGCTGTTGTTCTTTCTCTGCTAAAGTTTTCCTGCCTCCTTGTCCACGTCCACCTAAAAAACATTGGATCCCACGGGGGTGAGACAATTGTAAATTGTCCCAGCGGGAGATATAACTCTCTGCCAAAACATTATTACTGCAGTTAAATGTATAAAACCGAACAAAGGATATGCAATGTAAAGCATTCTTATCTTAAAGCATTGTAACTATTTATGATAGAATAATAGATCAACTATTCTCTTAATAAGGAATAGGAAGAACATGTATATCATTTATCCTTCATATTATACCATCATGTCAAACTTCTCTTATGACACTCATTATCTTGATATGTCACCCATGAGACATTCTTGTTTCAACTTATTGGCCTTAGCCAATCTGATAAACAGATTTTGGTTATATTGGACATGAGAGTGTACATCATCATGTCTTATTCAGGCATTGGTCTATACCAATCCTATATAACTATTCCAGGCATTGGATTACACCAATCCTGTGCAACTAGTACAAGCATTAGACTTATATTATTCATGTGTATCCATTCCAAGTATTGAACTATGTCAATCATGTATAACCATTCCAAGTATTGAACTATGTCAATCTTGTGTAACCATTCCAGGTATTTATCTATGTCAATCCTGTGTAGCTATTCCAGGTATTGGGTTATTATCAATCCTGTGTTATTATTCCATGTATTGGGTTATTACCAATCATGTATTATCATTCCAAGTATTGAACTAAGCCAATCCTGTGACATTATTCTAGGTATTGGAATTTAGCCAATCATGTGTTATTATTCCAGGTATTGGGATTTAACCAATCATGTGTTATCATTCTAGGTATTGGGATTTAGCCAATCCTGTGTTATCATTCCAGGTATTGAACTAAGTTAATCATGTTACATTATTCCAGGTATTGGAATTTAGCCAATCCTGTGTTATTATTCCAGGTATTGGGATTTAACCAATCCTGTGTTATTATTCCAGGTATTGGGATTTAACCAATCTTGTGTTATTATTCTAGGTATTGAACTAAGTCAATCTTGTGACATTATTCCAGGTATTAGAATTTAGCCAATCCTGTGTTATTATTCCAAGTATTGGGATTTAACCAATCATGTGTTATTATTCCAGGTATTGGGATTTAACCAATCATGTGTTATTATTCCAGGTATTGAACTAAGTCAATCATGTGACATTATTCTAGGTATTAGAATTTAACCAATATTGTGTTATTATTCTAGGTATTGGGATTTAACCAATCATGTACAATTGTTATTCCATGTATTAGACTATGCTAATCCTGTGCATCTATTGCAGGTATTGAACTATATCAATCCTGTGACATTATTCCAGGTATGAACTATGTCAATCCTGTGTAACCTTTAAAACATTTTGTTACCTCTCACTAGGCAACAACCATCATCATAGCTCATAAGGCCCATAAAACACCTTGTCACCTCTCACTAGGCAACATTTAACCATATGGCTCATAAAGCCATTACACATCTTTAGAATTCAGTCATGTTCATTACTCTTAACATTTATCATTAAATGATTCTCACTACTAGGTATGATTTCATTCCTCATCCTTATCATGGTATGATTACATCATACTCATTAGTTTGGCCTACCCTTATTCTCAAGGTATATTAGCCTATGATTGTCAAGGTATAATAAACTATTACATTTTATTGTAATAATTACATAACACACTTCATATGTTTCTTACCCAAATAGATTGGATTTGAAATGCATCAAGGTATAACACTTTCCTCATCACCTTTAACTTCCTTGAGTTATCAGGTTATCTTGTATTAAGGTACTTCCCATCTTAATACTTTCATCCATTAACCTATCACTCTCATCATGAAGTGCATAGGTCACATACAAGAATGGTCCAACTACCTTTAATGGTATGGACTCATTCCAGGTTAAGGCATTGCCTACAATAAGGTTGTCTATACTCAAACATTAAGGTATTTCACCTTTATAAGGTTTCACCCACTACTTTATTATCAGGGTTCTGGTCCATCATCATATTGCACAAGGTTAGGGCTTAAAACTTATAACTCTGTTTAGAAATTCATCTACCTTTACCCTTTATTAGGGCTTTGGGGTTTTCACTTACTATTCATCCCAACTAGGGTTTCTCATGGCATCATCCTCAATTAGGGTTTCTCATGGCATCACCCTCAATTAGGGTTTCTCCTTTCATATCAATTGGAGGTACTCATCCCAATTAGGGTTTCACTCTTTATTACCATAATTGGGGTTTTACATTATGTTACCCTGAACTAGGGTTAGGGTTCATTAACCTTCTGGATTAGGGTTTCATGATCTCTTTATTAAGGATCATAACCTAATCATCACATGATCAATACTCATATATGAAGTCCTCTCTATCTTCCTCCCAACTTGATTAGGTCACATCAACCCTTCAATCAAGTACATACAACTATGGTTAACATAGTGTACTAAGACATTACTCTCATAACCTTTTAGAGTTAATTAATCTAAAGGTATTGATCATCTAGGTACTTTAGGGTTTCAACCTTTGTACCTAGCCTTAATAATCATCATTGGATCAATGGATCATTCATCATCTTAATTCTCAAGAGATTCAATCACATTGGACTTCCATTACATAAGGTATCCAAATGAATTGACCAATTGGATCTTCTAATACAATAGGTATCCAAGTGGATTAACCAATTGAGTCCTCAATTACATTAGGTATCCAAAAGGATTCACCATATTGATCCTCAAACAATTTTGATTACTTGGGCCCCAAACGTTCTTGGTCTTTCAAAGTTCAAACGGTTTGAAACCGTTTGGTAAAAGTGACCTTCAAGATCGTTTGCTAAAGTACCTTTTTGAAACCGCATGAACTCAACCGGTTTGGGATCGTTTGGTCCCAAACGGTCTTGAGACCGTTTGGTCCAAACCTCCTCAAAACTGCATGAACCAAAGATGGTCTCAACTACTCCAATCGGTTTAGGGTTCTCAATTTTGATTCCATCAACCCTTGTATTCATGTAACTAATCATCAATTGGACCTATCACTATACTTTGATTGAGTTAAGTAGGTCATCCTTCAACTGATTCGACTCTCAGTTGACCCTCAATTGGTCATTAATTAGAGTTTGAATCAATTGGATTAGGGTTTGGAATCGATGATCCTTCAACATTAATCAATGTGTAACTAGTTACTTTAAAACTATTGGACCATCATCCAAATTGAACATGACCTGACCCCAAATGGTCTTGAGGGCGTTTGGATGATCTCCAAATGGTCGTGAGACCATTTGCCCCATCTCATCACTCAAATTCAAGTCATCCAATTAGGGCTTGGATCATTGGATTGATCACCAAACCAGCATTTGATTGCACTTCAACTTGGTATCTTTAGATCTTCAAACACCTAACCATAGTCAACCCTAGACCTCCAAACGGTCTTGGGTGACTCCCAAACGGTCTTGGGATCATTTGTATGACCTCCAAATAGTCTTGATACCGTTTTCCCATCACATCATCATTAACCATGTCATTCAATTAAGGTTTGGATCCTAGGATTGGTCACCAAATCAGCAATTGATTGTACATCAACTTAATATCTTTGGACCTTCAATTTCTCAACCATACTTAACCCTAGACCTCCAAACGGTCTTGGGTGATCACAAAACAGTCTTGAGACCGTTTGTATGATCCCCAAATGGTCTTGAAACCGTTTGGGTCAATCAACCCAAAAACTCAACACAATCAATTACAAAATCAGCACTTAACCCGATTAGGGTTTGCTACTTGGTGATTAGCTATGCATTGGATTAATCAATTGGATCCATTAGATTATCATCCAACATGAATTAGGGTTCTGACCTCAAATGGTCAACCCTCCTAAACGGTCAACTCCCTCAAACGGTTTGGGACTCAAGTCACCAAACGGTTTTGAAACCGTTTGGACCAACAAGTTGAAACCGTTTGCCTTGAATATTTTGGAGAGGTGTGTGCTTATGATGATGTCATCATCATCAAGCTATAAACTCATTAAATCTTCTGTGATTTCCATGGTGATTGCATCAATCAACCAAATCAATTATTATAAATGTAGAAAGGATCATTATTTGATAAGGAATTGAATGCAATAACAATAATAAGGGTTCAAGTTATAAAACCCGCCTCCAATTGAGCTCCAAAGCTCCAATCTCACTGAAAAATGGTGGATGAATCTTTTGCAACTCCCCCTAGGCTCGTCCTCAAGCTTTTGGTTGAAAAGATTAGCTAGGGTTGAAGAGGAGATCGAAATAAGAAGGAATCAATGGTTTATTCTTAATTTCCGCCATGGAACCAAGATAAAAAGGGTCAAGAACCTTACCAACAGGTTGGAGGTCGTCCTCCTAGTCCTCCCTAGCTCCCTTTGTCGGTTTCCAAGCAAGGAGAAGAAGTGGGGTCGAAAAATCCTTTGTTTGGGCTTGGAAAGGGTACTTTTTTAAGAAAATTGATGAGAGAGAAAATACTTTATAAAAGTCTTTTAATTCCAAAATTGTTGCCACCTTCTCCCCCTTGGTTTCTTGTATGCAAATTCATCTCTATCCCCACCGAGCTCCCTTCCATTATCCAAGAATAAGGGGAAAGGAAATTAAGCACCTTAACCCTTATAATAAGAATATCCATTTTTGATTGGAAATTCTTTTTCTTATAATAATGGTGAGTGGAATTTCACCTCCTTAGGATATGCTCGTGCCTTTACAAGGCTTAAGGATGTCCACGCATATCTGAATCCAACCATATTAATTTTGGTTGAAGGCCCCTTCAATTATTTTATTTATTTTTGCCCTAAATTGAATTAGGGTTTCAATTAGGATTAAATCTTGATTATTTTAATATCAAGATTCTCTCTCCTCCAACTTAATTCAAATGAGGCGCCCCTCTCATTTTATTTGATCTACATGGTACCAATAAATATTAGGGACCTTATTAAAGTGGTAATTTGCATATTGAACCCTAGGTTTTGGGTAAATTGCACATTACACCAAAACTAGGTTTTAATGCACAAACATTGTTTTATCAACTCTTCCTTGGTACTCAAGCTACCACAAGCCATAACTCTGCATCATCTTCATTCTCATGATGCTTCAACACATGAGGAACATCTTATCATGCAACGCAATTTAACCCCTCAACTTGGGTAATTTGCACTTTAGTCCAAAATAAGCAAACATTGCTTCAACATTTTTCAAACAAGACCAAAATTGAAACATAAGTTTCTCATGAGCCCTAATTACTTTTCACAAGATAAGATTAAGCATATAATTATTTTTCTTAATCAAAACACCTAGGGTTAAAACATAACCCAGGTCAGGGATGTTATATATAGAATATTAATTTGAGCTTTGAAGTGAAATTTTACTTTTACCTACATCTGACTAAATACATCCGTTAAGGATAACTCAAGATAAAATCTTAAAATCTATATTAATAGTCGAGGTAATTTTTTTTATGATGGTATGATTAGCAAGGCTCGTCTAGAATTCTCAGTTTGGTAGCCTCTACATATGTTTTACATTAATACTAGGAGTTGTCCAGGTTTTACTTATTGTAACCATTATTAATCATGGTCCTTCCTTAAGTTAGTTTGATTCCTAAGGAATAAACTGTATGAAACTCCCCCCTTATAAGGTCTAAACTATAACTTAGTGCATAACCTAGAGGGAAAAAAGGGTGGATCCACTAGGTTTGTTGTATATATTTGAAACTAACTATGTCAATCTTAGGCCTAGGGTATTATGGTTGAACATGTCAACTAAGGGTACTTCACTAAAGAGCTTCTCTACTACTCAACTTACTTGTGGTGGTGACTTGGTTCTGAAAATCTTCGATGAGATCATAAAAAGAAAAATAAATCTTTTGTACATATAATTTAATAATGAAAATAAGTTTTAGCGATAAATGATTGGTGATGAAGATGCAAAATTAGGGCTAAAATCGATCCGAGAACCAAGTCAGACACCTTCCACAACCTGAAACATACATTACTATCCTATATCCACTTCCTTCTACAAAATAGGTTTGATCCTCCTATCACTTAAAAGGTCATGTGAGTATTCTCTAATATGCAAGCAATGAGAGAGAGAAGGGTGTATATTGCTCATAGCCAATAGTCAGTCAAAACCTACCCAAGCATGACATCCACCATTTCCCATGTCATTCTTACTCATAATCCCCACTACCTCATCCCAAGTCCTAAATGAAACATGAGATTGCCCAACATGATAGGTAGTGATTTAGGGTTTTCGCCACTGTAGTTCCTTTACATGATAAGGTTATCTATATAGTCCAAATACCCATCTCAATCACTAGGTAAACCAAATACTCTGAGAGAGGTGATCATTTAAGTATGCCTACTAAAACATTTAGCTCCATCAATCAATTCCAATACACAAGAATAACAATCCCAAGGAGGGTGGAATTTAGCCCTTGAGGGGATGGCATCAGGGCAAAGCTATGCTAATATACTCACATTGAGGACAAGGCATGCTATAAATAAAGCTGATATAGTTTAGGACAAAACTTAACATCAAAGGAATCTTAACCCTAATCTTAATTTAGGATTTGTATTTTACATTCATGCATGCTTAGTAACCAAGTGAATATATGTTGGGCATGCTAGATCAACGTCAAATAAAAGGTGTTACATGTGATAACTAGGGTTACACCTAGCTATGAGTGTCCAAGTCAACCTACACATAATGTAGTGTAGATATCCTCCCATAAATCAGGGAATATATCACTAGAAAAGCCAATTCCAATGTAGTTTCATTACACCCCCATAGAGAGGGTAGGGTAGTCTAGATTTGTCAAGTATTATGCTTCAACAACCGATGTGTTGTAAGAAGGACGTATTGACCAATTTTAGAAAGGATTGAATTACTAATTAGTAAACCACTACAAAGAAATAGGTTTGACAATAACCTCTAAAAGGTTGCCTAAGCACCTAATTAAGGAACAATGTAGGATAACTCGAAATAGTCAAGTTACCGACTGCTTTTAGCTCTGATACCATTTTGTAAAGAGTGGGACCCGAAAGGGGATCCACTCAAATGATATAATACAAGATCCATGTAATTATAAAGCAGCAGAATCAAAACTATTACAAAGTCACTTCATGATTCATTTATATAATTGTTCCTCACCATAATAGGTGATTTTACAAAACTTGAACTAAGCACAACTAAGACAGTAGCAGAGGGTAACCCGGCCATTCCAAGCTATCCTTAAGTTCATGTCGTGTTAGTGATCTTTTTGAGCTCTTGTCTTCCAATGTACCTAAACCTGGGTGGAAGGGAACATCACCCAGAACATAGGAAACAACAAAGATGTCAGCAAAGGCTGAGTATGTACATATATAAAACACTTTGGGCATTATATAGGGTTAAAAGTGCAAAAAGAGATGTTCCCACAAGAAAAGGGGGCTATTTGCAATTAGGTATGTTCAAGAGAAAAGTAACAAAAGAAATGAGGCATATTAAATTTCAGATTACAAGCATGATAATAAAAGAATGTCTTGCCATATCAATCATCCACAGATTCATATTGAAACAACAAATATTTTCATGCATAACATTGTAGACTAAATATACCTAAAACAGGGCCATAACACCATAGGATCATGGCCTAAAACAAATAAGGGTGGAAACGCACACCCCGGGCTAAAATGCATGCCCTATATAAGTATGGTTTTACATAAGTACCACTATTCTAAATATTGTAGTCAAACATGTAGCATGCATAAAATAGAGAGGCAAGACTAGCATTTCAGTCAATTTTTCATAAAAAGGCAATCATAGCAAGTGGGGTCCAAGAACCCATATAAACATGGTAGTCTAGAAACTACATGGATATAATGAGTCAACATCAGGAAATATAAATGTTCAAGAAATTAGATCTCATTAGGAATATTAGTTCAAGAGATGCCTCATTAAAAGAAAGTAGGTTTTAGTCAAATAATGCCCAAAATAAAATAGAGGATGTGCATACCTTATGATCAGACCTAGATATTCGATAACACCTCCTAGGCACAGGGTCAGGGTTGTCTCAACCTAGTCATAATATGTGTACATTCAATTAATATAATTTACATTGAAACTCTTACTTAGAAAATGACCCTACTATAACTTTGAAATCAGGTCTTGAAACCTATCCCATTAAATCAGTCAAATTTTTTTGATTCCAAAAATATATATTTGTATTTTTCTGCTAAACCAATAATTATATATGATTTTTACAAGTTAAAAGCATTTCTGAATTAAGACAGAAAATAAAATGTGAATTGGCAGAGATGCCTCCCGAATGAATCACTAAAACTAAGAAACAATGTAACACTATACTATAGGGAAATGTCACTTATATCGCTTGGTTAACGCGAGGTCAAAGTATGCAAAAAGATCTAAAATACCCCTTGTGGGTGATACTGGTTGCGCCCAGGCTCCATGGGAAGGGTAGGGTTTTCGCCCCAGGGACTGATTCCCCTATGTCCCACGCCATGGATGCTCACTGGAGCTCCAGACCAGGGGCATGCCTCCACCCAGGCACCCCACGAGTGGGAGAACATCCCAATAATTGTCGCGCCACATCCCACTATCACACAGACAATGAGATGCCACGTGAAAATGTGCGGAAAACACCATAAATCACATATTACCAAAAACATGGGTTAATTAAAACTGATTTCAGAAAGCAGATAAACCAAGAAGTTATTACATCCAGATCCTCATCCTGCATGAAAACATGTTATAAAAGCATTATTCAAGCCTTGATATGTGTCTACAGCTTATAAGATCAGTTGTCTTGTCAAACATATGAGTTCATCACCTATTTATATATACATAACGGGCCACAATAGGCCAACAGCAGGGTATACAAAGGTTTATCAGCTACATCATAAAACAATGTCAAAATACCTCTGAGGACCTGAGAGTACAGGGATGACTCTAGGACTCTACAAAACAACCAAAACACCAGTATATCCATCTCTTGCCTTCTACTTCTCGGTCGCAACCTCACGACCACCACCACGCCTAGCGTGATCACCTAAAAAAGGGGTGTAAACCAGTGAGGTGAGACACACAGTCCCAGCGAGAAACATAACTCCCCGCTAAATCTATAAAACCTCAGAAGATTAAAGCAGCTAAAACAGATAACTGTCATAAGAAAATAACATGAGCAGCATTCTGAGCATGTCTTACGATATAATCCAACTTACCAAGATATCTGGGAGGCATACAACGTGATTCCCTTTATGGAACATGATTGACAAGATGAGATTTATAAGATCTTACCGGATAACATAAAGAACATATAAGTAACTGTAAGGTACGCAAGATCAACTACACAGAAAATGTATCAGCCAAAGGGTCAGCACCACCTAGGGAAAAAGACCAACAAGTCCAAGGTATAATGTCCAAGCCTGTCCTCAAGGCTAAGGGAGTCATATCCATATTGTCTGACTCTCCATCCAGTCTCACCTCTCAAGTCCATGGTGAGAGAAGAGTGTTGCTCAAGCAACTAGAGTATAGACTCACCTCTCAATAATCAAGAGAGAGGGGTGTTGTCTATATCACTAGGGCCGAACTCACTTCCCAAGACCAAGGGAGAGAGAAGGGGTATTGCCCAAGAAACTCTTCACATGTAGGTTCCGCCACCACACTCAAGAACACCTCAACAACATAAACATATATCCAACAAGATGAAAGATATCAACTAGAGCAAGAAAACAGGTCTAGAAAGAAACATGGCCGATCAAGATAAAGCATAAACATGCAACAAGAAAAGAGAGTAGTATAGCTAAGGTTAAGAGTTATGTAACCTACCTTAAGCAAGCTCCAAGCTCCTAGCACCAAGCATCACCTTCGACCACCTCAAGGAGAAGAAGAGGAAGACTCCAAGGAGAAGGATCGACCACCAAGTTCCAAGGGTAGGTGTAACATCCCTGACCTGGGTTATGTACTAACCGTGGGTGTTTTGCCTAATAAAGTTGATTATATGTTTTCTCTTATCTGTTGAAAAGTAATTAAGGTTTTGAGGAACTTATATTTCAATTTCAGTCCTTTTTTTAATAATGTTGAAACATTGTTTTGTTAATAATGGACTAAAGTGCAAATTACCCAAGTAGAGGGGTTAACTTGCAAATTGCACATGTTAAGATGTTCCTATGATGTTGAGATATCATAAGAATGAATATGATGTAGTGGTATGGTTTCCACAAGTTTGAGCATCAAGATAAAACTTGTAGAGCTATCCTTGTGCATTAAAACCTAGTTTTGGGATAATGTGCAATTTACCCAAAACCTAGGGTTCAACATGCAATATATCACCTATAGAGGGTATCGCATGTTTCTTGGCATCAATTAGATCAAATAAAATGAGAGGGGCGCCTCATTTGAATGATCATGGAAGAGAGAGAATCTTGATATTGAAATAATCAAGATTTAAGCACAAATGGCTCTTTAATATAACTTAATGCAAAAAGAAAGGCATTAATTGAGGAACCCTTCAACCAAAAGTTGAAGGATGTGTTTGCAATAGTTTGTACGAGCTTGTTCCATACTTGGTCACCAAAAATATCTTGGTTAAGTAGAAGCCATCCACATTAATATAATATAAAGCAATGTCCAATAAAAGGATGGATATTAATATATAACTATTTAAGGTGTTTAGTTCCTTTTCCATTAAACCTTGTATAATGGAGAATTTTTGCAAGGTATTAGAAGGTGGATACGTGGCCAAATAATGGAGGAATATTTGGTGGAAATTGGTTGGAATTAAAGAAGATAACTCTCTTTTTTCTATTTTCCTTGAAAATCCATAAATATATATAAGTATCCATTTTCCAAAACACCAAAAGGATCGTTTCCTTAGTTCTTTCCTTATCACCTTGCTTTGGCTGACCAAAGGAGATCTATGGAGCATAGGAAGGACGACCAAACTAGTTTGGTAAGTCTTGACCATCATCTACCTCGAATTCATGGTGGAAACCATAAACCAATGGTTAGTAATTGGTTTTCTTCACACGGTTTCCTTTTCTAGCCATCTTGTTCATCCAAGGATTGAAGAACGGACCTTGGACAACTGCTGGAGCTCAATCCACCATTAAAACCATTGAGCTTGGAGCTCAGGATCAGCTCTATAAGCGGGTTTTATAACTCTAACCCTTAAGCATTAGTATTGCACTCTTTTCCATAAGAATTGTTGGTTATTCTTCTTCCTTCAATACTCTTTTGAGTTCTTGCTATAACTTCCGTGAAGAACAGCACTTGTTCTTGGTAGAATAGAGGTAGACAAATTTGAAATCATCCTAGATAAATATCCAAAATTTACTTTAGCAAACGGTTGCTTTTTTTGCTCAAACAGTTTCCCAAACCGTTTGGGAGCAAACGGTTTCAAACCGTTTGAATGCAAACGGTTTCACTAAACCGCATAGAAGCAAACGGTCCAAGACCGTTTGGTGGCGTTGACCAAGCATTGACCATTTGAAGGACTGTTGACAATAATGTATATTAATAACCTATCAATAATTGTTGATTAATTCCAATTGGTTCACCAATTGAAGGTCCAACAATCATCTAAACCCTAATCGGGTTAGTTGTTGATTTGATAATTGAATAAGGTTGAAACTTGGGTTAAGTGACCCAAACGGTTTAAAACTGTTTGGGGATCACCCAAACGGTCTCAAGACCGTTTGATGATCACCCAAGACCATTTGGAGGTCTAGGGTTAGGTATGGTTGACCAATTGAAGATCCAAAGGTATCAAGTTGATGTATAATCAATTGCTGATTTGGTGGCTAATCCTAGGACCCAAACCCTAAATGAATGACATGGTTATTTATAAGGTGATGGGCAAACGGTCTCAAGACCGTTTGGAGAATATCCAAATGATCCCAAGACCGTTTGGGGGTAACCCAAGACCGTGTGGAGGTCTAGGGTTGACTATCGTTAAGTGTTTGAATATCAGAAGGTACTAAGTTGAAGAGAAGCTAATTGTTGACTTAGTGATCAATCCAATGAGCTAAACTCTAATTGGTTGACTTGGTTTTTGATGTTGACATGAGAAAATGGTCTCAAGACTGTTTGTAGGTCATCCAAATGATCCCAAGACCGTTTGGGGTCAGGCCATGTTCAAATTGGGTGATGGTTCAATGATTTCAAATCAATTAGACTCACATTGATTAATGTTGAAGGGTCATCGATTCCAAACCCTAATTCAATTGATTCAAACCCTAATTGATGACCAATTGAGGGTCAATTGGGGGTCAAATCAGTTGAAGGTTGACCTAATTAACTCAATTGAATGATGGTGATAAGTCTAATTGATGATTGGATACATGTACACAATCATTGAGGGGATCAACATTGGAAACCCTAATTCAATTTGATGGGTTGAGACCATAATTGGTCCTTGCGATTTTGATGTGGTTTGGACCAAACGGTCTCAAGACCGTTTGAGTCCAAATGGTCTCAAGACCGTTTGGGACCAAACGGTCTCAAGACCATTTGGGACCAAACGATCCCAAACCGTTTAGGTTCATGCGGTTTCCAAACTAGTTGAGTTCATGCGGTTTCAAAACCGATTGAGTTCATGCGGTTTCCAAACCGGTTGAGTTCATGCGGTTTCAAAAGTCAACTATGGGAAAACGGTCTTCACCACCTACTATACCAAATGGTTTCAAAGATGGTCCAAGACCGCATGGAGGTCCAAACGGTCTTAGACCATTTGGAGGTTAAGTGTGCACGACCGTTTGAGGTCTGAGTTGGTCAAGATCGTTTGGGGTCTTAGTGACCAAGATCGTTTGGTAGATGATTAACCAAAACTGCATGGATACTTAAAGTGGTTAAAGGTTAAGTTGGTTAATTGTTTAATACAAAATGTAATCAAATATGATTATGATACTTGAATCTTAATGGGGTAAGGTGATTAGTACCCTTGGAATAATTAAGCCTTAATGATCATAACGATAATGACATAACCCATGATGTCAATTGTCTTTCATGTTGAGTTGACTTAGCTTAATCAAGGTTGTTGTAAGTATCATCTTATAGAATATGAGAGAGAAGACTTCTTATATGAATGATAATCAAGTAATGGACTTTCAATATGAATGAATGTCTAATTAGGGAATGATCCATGAAGATGAGATCATGAAACCCTAATTATCATGACTAGTGAATCATAACCCTAACTGAGGGTATTAATGGATGTAATCCTAATATAGGATGAGGATAAGATCTTAATTCATAATGATGATATAATTAACCTTAATTCAAGGTATTTTGTTGATCACTCTTACTTGGGGTGAATAGTAAACCCTAACCTAGGGTGATGTGATATGAATAGTAAACCCTAACCTAGGGTGATGTGATATGAATAGTAAACCCTAACCTAGGGTGATGTGATATGAATAGTAAACCCTAACCTAGGGTGATGTGATGTGAATAGTAAACCATAATTTCGAATAAGGTAAATGGAAGTGTGAAACCCTGATTATGGGTTATGCTTTAAAGCATGAAGCTCTATGATTGGATAATGAAATGAAGAGTCACTAATCCTATTTGAGCTTAAGGGGGATGATAAATCCTTTTGAATTAAAAAGGGAAACTCTAATCCTGGTAAGGGCTTAGTGGTGCAACCCTTGAATAGTGATGATATTATTGTTTTGCATGATGCTGGTATGAAATAGGTGTATCTATTATCATTTGTACTAATCATGCAGGATTTATGAGATATTGAACATAGCCAGGTATGAGCTATGATGCTTTGTTTATTGAAAATACTTTATGAGCTTTGTAAGCAATAATATGTTATGTTGCCTAGTGAAAGGTAACAAAAGAGATTGGCAAGCTGTATGAGCTATGTCAAATACATGCACTGCAATTATTATGTTTACACTGTCAAATGACTTGATGGCATTATGTTACTTATTAGAGTGGTAACAAATATATTGATGATCTAAGGGTTTGAATACCCATGTTCATGAATCATAATGATGAGATGATAAGGGATTGAGTTCCCAATGCTATTAAAGCTATGAAATGAACTTGATAGAAATGGTACTCATTCTTTATAGTAATGGTTATAAAGGTTTATGTTTGAATTCATGTCTGATTCTAAAAGAATGTTGTAATGTACTTAAATAATCAAGTTAAATGATATCATGTAGATCCCTGACCATAGATCCATCATCATCAGTAGTTGGGTGATGGTGAAATAAATTTTCTTAAGGGAACTCCTGGAGAGCATACTTTTGAGTATGTGGGGGTAATGGGCGTGAATATCCTTATGCCCTAATGGAGGAATTGATGTGAGATAAACATTAAATCTCTCAATCCTTCATTATATGTATATGCCAGGATAATGTATCACTAATCTCCCGATGATGATGTTAATGCCGAATCGATGTGATATAAATAAGAAATCTCCCAATTGTGGAGAGAGTATAGCATGCCACTGTAACTCTAATAGCGAAGTTGCCAGAATACCCTGGAAAGCTATTTTGGCATAGACACAAGATGTCCTACATGTTGTTCCTCACACTGACTAAGGAAGATGAGGTCATAGAAATCTAGCTCTTCTGATGACCTATGTATGGTACTGATTTCGATTTTGCAATGGTCGGTTGGAGTATGAACGGTATACCTCATCTCCTCAGGGCATAAGTTTGGTTGTACAACGTAATCAGTCGTGTAGCATATTTGCTTAGGGTTGAACTACAAGAAACAATGATTAATGATACATTGTTTATTATGTCCTAATTAGATAGATTATATACATGTTCTTCATATTCCTTATTGATTAAATGACTTGCTATTCAATCAAGTTATAATTGAAATGATTGCATAAAGAATACTACTTTATTTAGTTATTCAATGAATTACCTGCTATTGGATATTTATAATCCTACTGCTCAATGTCATTCTATTATTTGCAATAACGATGCTTCTGGCGAAGAGCTATATCTCTCGCTGGGATAATTATCTATTGTCTCACCCCTGTGGGATTCAACTTTTTAGGTAGATGTCGAGGAAGAAGAAACCCTTCAGTGGGTGAGCAGCTACAACAGCAGCAGCAACAACAAGGACAACAGTGATCCATAGGTGGAGATATTGTCTGTCTGATAGGTCTTGTTTATAGAGAATCCTATGTGTCGTCTCTGTACTCTCAAGTCCTAGGAGTTAGTAGATGGTTTGATATAGATCTGATATTTTGGTTTGATGCCTCGAGATTTTGTATACTGCTTTATACAGTGTAACAGGGTAGTCAATGTTTATGACTCTCGAGATGTGATAATATAGAGATGTACTATTGAGTCATAATGTAAATAACTTACTTTGATCCTTTATGAAAGAGTTTTACCATTTGTGGATCTCAGTGCAAAAAGTTTTAATTTTTAGTGATTTTTAGTAATTCCTCTGCTAGTAATTCGCTTCCGCATTAGCTAATCTTGTTTTCGCGAGATGGACATCACAATTTAGTGGTACTAGAGCTCTAGGTTCGCTGAGTCTACATAGACATAGGACTAGGATTGTTGAGTATGTTCTAGTGTCTTCCAATATATCTGATAGTATCTTCTACTCATATATGAGGAGAAGAGAAACTAAAGATGTCTGGATCACATGAGGAACATGTTGCAGGGAGTAGTGTCGCTGCACCCGGAGGTGGTGCAAGAAATCAAGAAAGGGTAGAACATGTGCCTGAACCACCCCATTTCAATCCAGCTGACATGGGGAATCCAGCCTTCCAAGCCATGTTTGGGCAGTTCATGACTGCCATGACACATATGACCGACAGGATGCCTATACCTGTACCTAGGGCACCTACCCATCCAGAAGGACAAGGAGTCGGCAAGATGTTTGAACGATTACGCCGGGTTGGAGCCACAGAATATGCTGGAAGAGCTGACCCAGCAGATGCTAATTTGTGGCTAACTGAACTAGAGAAGGCCTTTAGAATCCTGAATATCCCAAAGGCTGAGAAGGTTAGACATGTTGTGTACCTTCTCAAGGGGAGTGATGGTCACTGGTGGACCATAAAGGAAGGAAAAAGGCCAGGTGTGGAGATTGAATGGGAAGTATTTTGACGGGAGTTTGTCAACATATATTTTCCTAAGACGTTCTTGGATGAGAAAATCTCTCAGTTCGAGAGGTTAAGACAAGGACCAATGAACATTAGCGAGTACGAGGCTAAGTTCATGGAGCTTCTATGGTTCTGTCCGCGCATGGCAACTACAGATGAAGAAAGGATTAGGCATTTTGAGAAAGGATTAATCGTTGAGTTGACCACCCCTGTGTCTGCTCTGGAGAACAGGGAAATATTTGCTACTTTTGTGGAGTCTGTCAGAAGGATAGAGAGGTCTTTGGCGGAGAAGCGATAGACCAAGAACAACAAGATGTACCCCCAGTTCCGAGGATCCTCATTCAAAGTGTGGCATCCAACTCACAAAAACAAGATTAACTTAAGCGGAAGCGAATTATTTGCAGCGGATTACTGAAAATCACTGAAAATTAAAACTTTTTACAAAGAGATACTCACATAGGAAATCGTTTCCAACAAGAACCATTGCATAACATTTACATTCTGGTTCAAACGTACATAATGTGTACCATCTCTTTTCAGAGATTACATCATCAACTGTCTTATAAACATTATATACAGATAGTATACGAATCTCGAGGCATCAAGACAAAACCTTAGATTGATTCATAAAACACTGACTAAAAACTCTGAGGACCTGAGAGTACAGAGACGACACATAGGACTTTCTAACTACATAACTTGGCAGACAATATCTCCACCTGAGATATTACTGTTGTCCTTGTTGTTACTGTTGTTGTCCATTCCATTCTGTTTCTTTGTCCGCGTCCACCTAAAAAGTTGGATCCCACGGGGGTGAGACAATTGTAAATTGTCCCAGCGGGAGATATAACTCTCCGCCAAAATATTGCTATAGTAGTTTATTAACTAAACTGAGCAAAAGGATTTATATATTTAATCAACAGCAGGTAAGTCACTTGTATGAACAAAGTGAAGTAATCTACTTTTTCAAGGATAACATTGCATCTACTCTTGGTAGACTCATAGTTCATCCATCTACTTGTAATGAATACAATAGATATGAACAACATTAATGAACTACATATATATAACAGAAATGTAACATCAGCCAATGAATTTCCGTATTCAATCCTTAAGCAAACATGCTATACGGCTTATTACATTTTACAAACATAACTTAAGCTCTGAGGAGATGAGGTATACCCCTCATACTCCAACTGACCACTTCTAGGAGTCGAAATTGGTACCATACAAGGTCAAGAAAGAGATGGATTCCCATGACCTCACTGCCTCCCGGTCAGTGCGAGAGAACCTGCAGGACATCTCGTGTCTCTGCTAAAATAGCCTGCCAGGGTATAGTGGCATCTAGCTATAGAGTTACAGCCTCAACTGCACTCTCTTCGAGATCAAGAGTTTTATCCCATCGACCCGGTATCCTTGGGAGATTCGTGATACATCCATCCCAAAATCCTGAGTAATTGAGAGGTTTGTTATTAACCTTCTCTCAATTTCCTCAATCCAGACATACGGATATTTTCGCCCATTTACCCTCGTATATTCAAAATATACGAACTCCAGGAGATCCTTCAGGAAAACTTGTTTCACCATCACCTGCTTCTGACGATGATGGATCTATGTTCAGAGCACTATATGAATAGATTTCACTTGATTAATTAAGTACATTATCATATTCTTTTAGCATCAATCAAGTTCTCAAACAAGACTTATCACAACAATGCTATTAAGAGACATGTACTACTTTCATCAGATACTTATCAGTCTTTCAAAGACCTTGGGAACTCATTCCCTCATTTCAAAACTGGAAATTATCATCTCTTCACATTCTCATCACCATAATCATATGGTTCTGGGTATTCAAACCCTTAACTCATCTTTGAGCATTATTAGCACTTTTTCAGGTAACAATCACCTTCAGGTCATCTGACCAAGGTAAATATGATGCTTGTTACATAAACATCTTCTCATGACACTTAAGGCCCATTACTTCTCTTATTACCTCATACTAGGCAATAAGGTATAGCATGGCACATAAGGCCCAATAAACAATTTTAATACATAAAATGTCATAGCTCATACCTAGCTATGTTCATCATCACATCATACCTGCATGGTTATTAGGCATGATAACAGATATACAAGTTATTCATCACATCATGTGACACAATAGTAATGCCATTATTCCTTTGTCAGGAATTAAGGTTTACTATCAACAAGGCTTATCATTCCCTTTTCCCAAATCAGGGTTAGGGTTCCCCATTTCTCATATACCTTCACCCTTCTTAGGGCCTCTCATCACAACATAATATTAAAGTATCATGTGATGTTAATTCTTAATCAGGGTTTCTCATGAAATCACCCTCAACTAGGATTTCACCATAGAATCACCCTCAACTAGGGTTTCACCATAGTTTCCCACAATTTGGGTTTACTATTCATCTCCATTAGGATTTCATTCAATTATCCATAATTAGAGATTCACTATTCATCTCAATTAGGGTTTTGTATATCATTTCCCTAAATTGGAGTTTCATATATCATTACCCTAGATTAGGGTTACATCCTCACTCTGGATTAGGGTTACATCTAAAATTGCCCTCAATTAGGGTTAGAATTCAATGACCATGTCAATTAGGGTTTATGTTCATGATTAGGGTTTCATGATCTCTTTACTTAAGGATCATACCCTTAATCACCACATGAATCATATTCATGTATGAAATCATGCTAACATCTTCTCACTTGATTAGGTCATATCAACCCTTCAATCAAGTACATACATCTATGATCAACATAGTGTACCAAGTCATTGATCTTATAAGCAATTAGGGTCCATCCCTTAATTGGCATTAATCACTTAGGTACTATTGAGGTTTCAAAATTTGTACCTTCATTGGTTATCATTAATAACCATCATTGGATTATTGTAACTATCATTACCTTCAATTACCAAGTGATTAAATCACCAACAACCTCCAATCGGTTTTGAGGTTTCATCACCAAACAATTTTGAAACCGAATGGTCTTTGGTCTTCAACCAGTTTGGGACCGTTTGGTCTCAAACGGTCTTGAGACCGTTTGGCCCCAAATGGTCTTGAGACCATTTGGACTCAAATGGTCTTGAGACCGTTTGGTCCAAACCTCCTCAATACCGCATGGACCAAATATGGTCTCAACCAATCAAATTGGATTAGGGTTTCCAATGTTGATTCCTTCAATCATTGGATTCATGGAACCAATCATAAATTGGACCTATCCTCATACTTCAACTGAGTTACATAGGTCAACCTACAACTGATTTAGCCCTCAATTGACCCTCAATTAGTCATCAACTAGGGTTTGAATCAATTAAATTAGGGTTTGGAATCAATGATCCTTCAACACTAATCAATGCAAGATTCATTACTTTGAAACCTTTGATCCATCATCCAAATTGAACATGACCTGACCCCAAACGGTCTTGAGGTCGTTTGGATGACCACCAAACGGTCTTGATACCGTTTTCCCATCATATAATCAAAATCTAAGTCAACCAATTAAGTTTTGGATCATTGGATTGATCACCAAATCAGCAATTGATTACACTTTAACTTAATAACATCGGATCATCAATTGTTTAACCATACTCACCCCTAGACCTACAAACGGTCTTGGGTGACCTCCAAACGTTCTTGAGACCGTTTGGCTCATCCAACTCTTGGATTCTAGTGAAAAATCATTAGGGTTTGAGCTATTGAGTTGATCATCGAATCAGCACTTGATTGCATTTCAATTTGGTATCTTTAGACCTTCAATTACTCAACCATACTTGACCCCAGACCTACAAACGGTCTTGGGTGATCTCCAAACGGTCTTGAGACCGTTTGGGTAATCCCCAAACGGTTTTGAAACCGTTTGGGCTCAATCACCCAAAACATCATCTCAATTACTTACAAAAATCAGCACTTAGCCGATTAGGGTTCATGCCATATCTTTGGATCTTCAAACACTTACCCATATCCAACCCTAGACCTCCAAACGGTCTTGGGTGACCCCCAAACGGTCTTGAGACCGTTTGGGTAATCCCCAAACGGTTTTGAAACCGTTTGGGCTAATTAACCCAAAAAGAGTCAATTCAGTCAAGTTGAAAATCAGCACTTAATCCAATTAGGGTTTGCCTAATTGATTAGCCTTCAACTAATGATTCCTTAGGAGTTAACCCATAAAATTTGGTGAGTTATTAACCAACATAATTATGAACAGGAATCTCAAACGGTCAACCCTTTTTCAACTCCCTCAAATGTTTTTGAAACCGTTTGCCAAAAAAGGTCAAGTTAATCGAGTTGGAAATCAGCACTTAATCCAATTAGGGTTACCTAATTGATTAGCCTTCAACTCACGATTCCTTTGGAGTTAATACATAAAATTTGGTTGGTCATTAACCAACATAATTTGGAACAGTAATATCAAACGTTCAACCCTTGGTCAACTCACTCAAACGGTTTTGAAACCATTTGCTCCCAAACGGTTTGGTGAAACCGTTTGGTCACCAAACGGTTTGGTGAAACTGTTTGGTCCCAACTTCCAAACCATTCGACCAAGATATTTGGGGAGGTGTGTGCTTATGATGATGTCATCATCATCAAGCTTAATCCCTTAACAACTTCTGATTTCATGAATTAATCAATTTCAACCAGCAATTAATCAAGATAATGAAGGAATCATTGAAATTACAAGATTAATGGTTGAATAACAATGTAAAAGGGTTCAAGTTATAAAACCCACCTCCAATTGAGCTCCAAAGCTCCATGTTCACGTAAAAAATGGTGGATGCAACTCCTTTCACCATTCCAAGGCTCGTCCACAAGGTTTGAGTGAAAAGGAATGGTTAGAATTGAAGAGGAGATCGAAATAGGAAGAAATCCATAATTTATTTTCGATTTCCACCATGGAATCATGGTGAACAAAGGTCAAGAAGGTTACCAACAGGCTGGCGGTCGTCCTCCTTACCCTCCCAAGCTCCCTTGGTCGCTCCCCAAGCAAGGAGAAGAAGTGGGGTCGTAAAAGCCTTTCATTTGGCTTGTAAAAGGTCTTTTTATAAAAATTCAATGAGAGAGAATGTACTTTGCAAAATCCAATTAATCCCAAAAATGTGGCCACCTCTTCCCCCTCATCTTCCTTAGGGACGAGGCTATCTTGTTTGCCTCTTATCCCTCTCAATTATCCATGATTTAAAGAAAAGCAAATCAAGCACCTTAAATCATTTTATATTAATATCCCTATGTAAGTGGATATTTCTTTTTCTTATAAAATTGTGTGTGAGTTATCCACTCCCTTGGATATTTTCGTGGTCCTTGCAAAGCTCAAGGACGTCACACACACACATCTGAATCCAACCATTTTAATTTGGTTGAATCCCCTTTAATTAATACTTTTTTTTGCCCTAAATCAAATTAGGGTTTCAATTAGGATTAAATCTTGATTATTTTAATATCAAGATTCTCTCTCCTCCAACTTAATTAAAATAAGGTGCCCCTCTCATTTTCTTTGCTCTACATGATGGCAAGAAACATTAGGGACCTTATTGAAGTGGTAACTTACATATTGCACCCTAGGTTTTGGGTAAATTGCACATTACACCAAAACTAGGTTTTCATGCACATACATTGCTTTGTCAACTCTTTCTTAGTGTTCATGCTTCCATAAGCCATACCTCAGCATCATTTTCACTCTCATGATGCTTCAACACATGAGGAACATATTATCATGCACAATTGCACTTAAACCTCTCAACTTGGGTAATTTGAACTTTAGTCCAAAACAACAAAACATTGATTTCAACAATGTTCAAAAAGGACTAGAATTGTAATATAAGTTCCCCTTGAGCCCTAATTACTTTTCACAAAGTGAAATTAAGCATTTAATCACCTTTCTTAATCAAAACACCTAGGGTTAAAGTATAACCCAGGTCAGGGATGTTACACAAAGGTTTCAAAAGACCAAGGTTTTCTGTGCCTACACCACCACCTTGATTCAGTACCCAGACGCAGTTGTGGCATCCAACTTACAAATCACAAGATTCACCAATGCGGAAGCGTATCATTTGCAGCGGATTACTGAAAATCACTAAAAATTAAAACTTTTTGCAAAGAGATCCAATCATAGGAAACTCTTATAACAAGAACCGTAGTATAACAAATACATCCTGGTTCAAAAGTACATAACTGCTTCCATCTCCTCTCGAGGATTACAACATCAACTGTCCTATCAACATTATGTACAGACAACATAAAACCTCGAGGCATCAAGATAAAATCTCAAGTCGATGATAAAAGCACTATCTATAAATCTCGAGGACCAGAGAGTACAGAGACGACACATAGGACTACTATCTATATAACTAGACAAGAAGTATCTCCACCTGAGAGATTACTGTTGTCCTCGATGCTAGTGTTGTTCCTTCTCTGCTAAAGGTTTCCTGCCTCTTTGTCTGCATCCACCTAAAAATGTTGGATCCCACGGGGGTGAGACAATTGTAAATTTCCCCAGCGGGAGATAACTCTCCTCCAAAACATTGTTATTGCAGTTTAAAGATATGAAACTGAGTAGAGGATAAGCAGTTTAAAGCATTCTCAACATTGAAAGCATTGCAACTATTTGTGATAGAGCAATATATCATCTATTCTTTTAATAAGGAATAGGAATGGCATGTATATCATTTATTCATCATATTATACCATCATGTTAAACTTTTCTTGTGACACTCATTAACTTGATATGTCACCCATGATACATTCTTGTTTCAATCTGTTGGTCTTAGCCAATCAGCTAAACAGATAAGAAATTACATCTACCATGTATTCATATATCATTAATACAGGCATTGGGTTAATACCAATCCTATGTCATCATTACAGGCATTGAGCCTTTGCCAGATGTTGGACTCTTCCAAACCTGATTACACCGCCAGGCATTGGACTTTAACCAACCCTGATTATAGGCATTACACCTATGCCAGGTATTGGATTTCTCCAAACCTAATTACATGGTCAGGCATTAGACTCTAACCAATCCTGATTTCACAGCCAGGCATTGGACTTTAACCAATCCTGATTTCACAGTCAGGTATTGGACTCTAACCAATCCTGATTACACAGCCAGGCATTGGACTCTAACCAATCCTGATTATACAGCCAGGCATTGGACTCTAACCAATCCTGATTACACAGCCAGGCATTGGAATCTAACCAATCCTGATTACACAGCCAGGCATTGGACTCTAACCAATCCTGATTACAGGCATTAACCCTCTGTCATGTATTGGACTTTAACCAAACCTGATTACATGCATTACGCCTCTGCCAGGTATTGGATTTCTCCAAACCTGATTACACAGCCAGGCATTGGACTCTAACCAATCCTGATTACATGGATCATGGAATATCAATTTCCTTCGACCCATCATTAATCATCTTGGTGCCTCTTACTATACTACAATTATTCTCATGGCTCATAAAGCCCATAAATCATCTTGTCACCTCTCATTAGGCAACATCTAATCATATGGCTCACAGGGCCATTCAACATCTTGTTACCTATCACTAGGCAACATCTAAACATATGGCTCACATGGCCATTCAACATCTTGTCACCTATCACTAGGCAACATCTAATTATTTTATCTCTTATAATATAATAGTAACACCACTATTCCCTTAATAGGGTTAGGGCTTACTATTCACATCACTTTGGGGTTTCTCATGTCCCATTACCCAATTTAGGGTTAGGGTTTCCCATCTCACATTAGGATTTCATAGTTATCAAAGTATATCAACTTTGAGATGCTAACAATGAAGTCTTTCATATCTTGATGTATCACTTACCTCATTATTTCCAACTTTCTTAAGTTATTAGCTTGTCTTGGATTAAGGTATTTCCCATCTTAATCCTTTCATCCACTAACCTATCACTCTTACCATGAAATGCATAGGTTACACATAAGAATGGTCCAACTATCTTTAATTATATGGACTCATCTCAGATTAAGGCATTGCTTACAATAAGCTTGACTATAATCAACCATTTATGATATTTCACCCTTATAATGCTTTACCCACTGTTTTATTTATTAGGGTTCTGGGTTGTCATCATGTTATCCAAGATTAAGGCTTCATGTATTATAACTCCAATTAGAGTTTCACATACCTTTACCCTTTATCAGGGCTTTGGGATTTCACATGCTATCATACTTCATTAGAGTTAGGATTGCATGTAGCATCACCCTCCATTAGGCTTTCACATCTCATTGCCTATACTTAATGTTTACTATTCATCCCAACTAGGGATTTCTCATGGCATCACCCTCAATTAGGGTTTCTTATGGAATCAACCTCAATTAGGGTTTGCATGGAATCAACCTCAATTAGGGTTTCCAATGTTGATTCCTTCAATCATTGAATTCATGGAACCAATCATCAATTAGACCTATCCTCATACTTCAATTGAGTTAAGTAGGTCAACCTTCAACTGATTTGACCCTCAATTAGCCATAAATTAGGGTTTGATTCAATTGAATTAGGGTTTGGAATCGATGATCCTTCAACACTAATCAATGCAAGATTAGTTACTTTGAAACCATTGAACCATCATCCAAATTGAACATGACCTGACCCCAAACGGTCTTGAGGTCGTTTGGATGACCTCCAAACGGTCTTGAGACCGTTTGCCCATCGTATCATCAAAATCCAAGTCAACCAATTAAGGTTTGGATCATTGGATTGATCACCAAATTAGAATTTGATTGCAAATCAACTTGGTACCTTTAGACCTTCAAACACCTAACCATACTCAACCCTAGACCTCCAAACGGTCTTGGGTGACCACCAAACGGTTTTGAAACCGTTTGGATGAGCTCCAAACGGTCTTGAAACTGTTTGGCTCATCCAACCTTTGGATTCTAGTGAAATTCCATTGGGGATTGGTCTATCGAGTTGATCAACAAATTAGCACTTAATTGCAATATGATTTGGTACCTTTGGACCTTCAATTGGTCAACTATACTTAACCCCAGACCTCCAGACGGTCTTGGGTGATCCCCAAACGGTCTTGAAACCGTTTGGGTGATCCCCAAATGGTTTTGAAACCATTTAGGCCAATCAACCCAAAACATCATCTCAATCACTTACAAAATCAGCACTTAGCCGATTAGGGTTCATACCACATCTTTGGATCTTCAAACACATATCCATATGTGAGTGGACATTTCTTTTTCTTATAAAATTGTGTGTGAGTTATCCACTCCCTTGGATATTTTCGTGGTCCTTGCTTGGTTCAAGGACGTCACACACTCATCTGAATCCAAACATTTTAATTTTGGTTGAAGGCCCTTTAATTAATACATTTATTTTTTCCCTAAATCAAATTAGGGTTTCAATTAGGATTAAATATTGATTATTTTAATATCAAAATTCTCTCTCCTCCAACTTAATTCAAATGAGGCGCCCCTCTCATTTTATTTGCTCTACATGATGCCAAGAAACATTAGGGACCTAATTGAAGTGGTAAATTACATATTTCTTCCTAGGTTTTGGGTAAATTGCACATTACACCAAAACTAGGTTTTCATGCACATACATTGCTTTATCAGCTCTTTCTTGGTGCTCAGGCTTCCATAAGCCATACCTCAGCATCATTTTTACTCTCATGATGCTTCAACACATGAGGAACATATTATCATGCACAATTTGCACTTAAACCCCTCAACTTGGGTATTTTGCACATTAGTCCAAAACAAACAAAACATTGATTTCAACAATGTTCAAAAAGGACTAGAATTGCAACATAAGTTCCTCTTGAGGCCTAATTAATTTTCATAAGATGAGATTAGGCATTTAATTACCTTTCTTAATCAAAACACCTAGGGTTAAAGTATAACCTAGGTCAAGGGATGTTACAAATTATCCACCCCTTACAATGATTTCGTCCCCAAAATCATCAACAAAACACTAAGAGAAAAGAGTAGGATATTTCCTCCTTATCTCATCCTCTAGTTCCTTGCCTTCAGCATAGGAATTTGTAAGGATGATTGCATGTCATTATCCCTTTCTTTACTATTATCTAGCATGTTTATGATCATCTCATGATCTCATCACATTTCCCATTTCCTCATTATGGGAAAGATCTTTATTATGTTGACAGCATTATTGAATAGGGTTCATCTCCCTCATTCTTATTCTTATCTTATGAGGAGTACACTTTTAGTTCCCCATACAACATGCTCATCTGAGATTATCTCAGACTTCTCTTTCTTATGCATGGGATATGACACATTTACTCATTCCATATTTCTAATTTCATGATACTCATTAGATTGTCTAAGAATGACTACTTGATCAGAGCAATCAAAAAGACAACAATCTATGAGTTTCCATACTCACTTTATCATCAATAGTTGTATACCTGTCCAGGGTATATAAATACTGAGATCAAGTGGTATGCACTTTGTATGTTATCATACTCCTTCTTTTCATATTATCACAAGCATTAGGCTTAACATCCCTGAATTTCATTCAGGCATCTCTTCTGTACCTCATCTTTTCTTATAGAGGTAAGAACAACATAAAACATTTGTAATGTTTTACTATGCAAAACATAAGTCCTCACAGGACTAACCAAGGAAAGTTCAATCAATTCCTTTCTCAGCTAATCTAGGAATTCATAAAATGACATATTTGAATGACATTATCTTGTCTAACTTGCCATAATTCATGATTTATTCACTGCCTCAGGCTAATTTTGCCTCAAAGATTGATTCAATAGGCTAAGTTTGAGCACAGACTCAATTTAAGTCTAGAAATTCATCATTTCCTTTTGCTTCAACCTGCTGATGCTAATTATAAATCATGTTGATATCTAAAACATTATCATTGAGGCTGGTAATCTAGGTTACAGTGCCAATGCTAGCTTGATCCACTATATACATTACTGTTGCCCTAAATTCTCCAACAATAATACTTAAAGAAAGATTTTCTTATCATATATGGATCAGATAGGGGATTCTCAGGCAATTGTCTCTCTCTTGCCTGTTCCCATGCACCCCTTCTTGGTGCAACATTGCTGCTTTTAGCAGCAACCTTCTCATGTGACCTAGTCATCTTTAAGTTCTTCTTCTCTCTCATGAGCAGAAGACACTATCAGATACACTGGATGACACCAGAACAGACTCTACTACCTTAGTCCTATGTCTCTGTAAACGCAACGAACCTAGAGCTCTGATACCACTAAATTGTGGCATCCAACTTACAAATCACAAGATTAACCAATGCTGAAGCGTATCATTTGCAGCGGATTACTGAAAATCACTAAAAATTAAAACTTTTTGCAAAGAGATCCAATCATAGGAAACTCTTATATCAAGAACCATAGTATAACAAATACATCCTGGTTCAAAAGTACATAACTGCTTCCATCTCCTCTAGAGGATTACAACATCAACTGTCCTATCAACATTATGTACAGACAACATAAAACCTCGAGGCATCAAGCTAAAATCTCAAGTCGATGATAAAAGCACTATTTATAAATCCCGAGGATCAGAGAGTACAGAGACGACACATAGGACTACTATCTATATAACTAGACAGGCAGTATCTCCACCTGAGATATTACTGTTGTCCTCGATGCTGCTGTTGTTCCTTCTCTGCTAAAGGTTTCCTGCCTCTTTGTCCGCATCCACCTAAAAATGTTGGATCCCACGGGGGTGAGACAATTGTAAATTGCTCCAGGGGGAGATAAATCTCCGCAAAAACATTGTTATTGCAGTTTAAAGATATGAAACTGAGCAGAGGATAAGCAATTTATAGCATTCTCAACTTTGAAAGCATTGCAACTATTTGTGATAGAGCAATATATCATCTATTCTTTTAATAAGGAATAGGAATGACATGTATATCATTTATTCATCATATTATACCATCATGTTAAACTTTTCTTGTGACACTCATTAACTTGATATGTCACCCATGATACATTCTTGTTTCAATCTGTTGGCCTTAGCCAATCTGCTAAATAGATAAGAAATTACATCTACCATGTATTCATATATCATTAATACATGCATTGGGTTAATACCAATCCTATGTCATCATTACAGGCATTGAGCCTCTGCCAGGTGTTGGACTCTTCCAAACCTGATTACATCGCCAGGCATTGGACTTTAACCAACCCTGATTACAGGCATTACACCTCTGCCAGGTATTGGATTTCTCCAAACCTGATTACACAGCCAGGCATTGGACTCTAACCAATCTTGATTTCACAGCCAGGCATTGGACTTTAACCAATCCTGATTTCATAGCCAGGCATTGGACATTAACAAATCCTGATTACACAGCCAGACATTGGACTCTAACCAATCCTGATTACACAGCCAAGCATTGGACTCTAACCAATCCTGATTACACAGCCATGCATTGGACTCTAACCAATCCTGATTACACAGCCAGGCATTGGACTCTAACCAATCCTGATTACATAGCCAGGCATTGGACTCTAACCAATCCTGATTACACAGCCAGGCATTGGACTTTAACCAATCTTGATTACAGGCATTAAGCCTCTGCCAGGTATTGGACTTTAACCAAACCTGATTACAGGCATTACGCCTCTTCCAGGTATTGGATTTCTCTAAACCTGATTACACAGCCAGGCATTGGACTCTAACCAATCTTGATTACATGGATCATGGAATATCAATTTCCTTCGACCCATCATTAATCATCTTGGTGCCTCTTGCTATACTACAATTATTCTCATGGCTCATAAATCCCATAAAGCATCTTGTCACCTCTCATTAGGCAACATCTAATCATATGGCTCACAGGGCCATTCAACATCTTGTTACCTATCACTAGGCAACATCTAAACATATGGCTCACATGGCCATTCAACATCTTGTCACCTATCACTAGGAAACATCTAATTATTTTATCTCTTATAATATAATAGTAACACCACTATTCCCTTAATAGGGTTAGGGCTTACTATTCACATCACTTTGGGGTTTCTCATGTCCCATTACCCAATTTAGGGTTAGGGTTTCCCATCTCACATTAAGATTTCATAGTTATCAAAGTATATCAACTTTGAGATGCTAACAATGAAGTCTTTCATATCTTGATGTATCACTTACCTCATTATTTCCAACTTTCTTAAGTTATTAGCTTGTCTTGGATTAAGGTATTTCCCATCTTAATCCTTTCATCCACTAACCTATCACTCTTACCATGAAATGCATAGGTTACACATAAGAATGGTCCAACTATCTTTAATTATATGGACTCATCTCAGATTAAGGCATTGCTTACAATAAGCTTGACTATAATCAACCATTTATGATATTTCACCCTTATAATGCTTTACCCACTGTTTTATTTATTAGGGTTCTGGGTTGTCATCATGTTATCCAAGATTAAGGCTTCATGTATTATAACTCCAATTAGAGTTTCACATACCTTTACCCTTTATTAGGGCTTTGGGATTTCACATGCTATCATACTTCATTAGAGTTAGGATTGCATGTAGCATCACCTCCATTAGGCTTTCACATCTCATTGTCTATACTTAATGTTTACTATTCATCCCAACTAGGGATTTCTCATGGCATCACCCTCAATTAGGGTTTCTTATGGAATCAACCTCAATTAGGATTTACATGGAATCAACCTCAATTAGGGTTTCCAATGTTGATTCCTTCAATCATTGAATTCATGGAACCAATCATCAATTAGACCTATCCTCATACTTCAATTGAGTTAAGTAGGTCAACCTTCAACTGATTTGACCCTCATTTGACCCTCAATTAGCCATCAATTAGGGTTTGATTCAATTGAATTAGGGTTTGGAATCGATGATCCTTCAACACTAATCAATGCAAGATTAGTTACTTTGAAACCATTGAACCATCATCCAAATTGAACATGACCTGACCCCAAACGGTCTTGAGGTCGTTTGGATGACCTCCAAACGGTCTTGAGACCGTTTGCCCATCATATCATCAAAATCCAAGTCAACCAATTAAGATTTGGATCATTGGATTGATCACCAAATCAGCATTTGATTGCAAATCAACTTGGTATCTTTAGACCTTCAAACACCTAACCATACTCAACCCTAGACCTCCAAACGGTCTTGGGTGACCACCAAACGGTTTTGAAACCGTTTGGATGAGCTCGAAACGGTCTTGAAACCGTTTGGCTCATCCAGCCTTTGGATTCTAGTGAAATTCCATTGGGGATTGGTCTATCGAGTTGATCAACAAATCAACACTTAATTGCAATATGATTTGGTACCTTTGGACCTTCAATTGGTCAACTATACTTAACCCCAGACCTCCAAACGGTCTTGGGTGATCCCCAAACGGTCTTGAAACCGTTTGGGTGATCCCCAAACGGTTTTGAAACCGTTTGGGTCGATCAACCCAAAACATCATCTCAATCACTTGTAAAATCAGCACTTACCCGATTAGGGTTCATACCACATCTTTGGATCTTCAAACACATATCCATATGTGAGTGGACATTTCTTTTTCTTATAAAATTGTGTGTGAGTTATCCACTCCCTTGGATATTTTCGTGGTCCTTGCTAGGATCAAGGACGTCACACACTCATCTGAATCCAACCATTTTAATTTTGGTTGAAGGCCCTTTAATTAATACATTTATTTTTGCCCTAAATCAAATTAGGGTTTCAATTAGGATTAAATATTGATTATTTTAATATCAAAATTCTCTCTCCTACAATTTTATTCAAATGAGGTACCCCTCTCATTTTCTTTGCTCTACATGATGCCAAGAAACATTAGGGACCTAATTGAAGTGGTAAATTACATATTGCTCCCTAGGTTTTGGGTAAATTGCACATTACACCAAAACTAGGTTTTAATGCACATACATTGTTTTATCAGCTCTTTATTGGTGCTCAAGATTCCATAAGCCATACCTCAGCATCATTTTCACTCTCATGATGCTTCAACACATGAGGAACATATTATCATGCACAATTTTCACTTAAACCCCTCAACTTGGGTATTTTGCACATTAGTCCAAAATAAACAAAACATTGATTTCAATAATGTTCAAAAAGGACTAGAATTGCAACATAAGTTCCTCTTGAGGCCTAATTAATTTTCATAAGATGAGATTAGGCATTTAATAACCTTTCTTAATCAAAACACCTAGGGTTAAAGTATAACCCAGGTCAAGGGATGTTACAGCAGTGGACGTCAAATAGGGGTAGAGGACGGAGTTTACCACTAGAAGGAGCTCGCAGCTTAGCATCTGTGTCGGTCATAGGACCATCCAGACTACATCAAGGGATTATAAGTTGTTACATATGTGGAAAAGTGGGACATATGATGAAGGATTGTAGATCCAGAGAGGCAAGTGTGACCCAACCCTAGAGGCAGAGCCAGCAAGGATCTCAAAGGAGATAGTTTTCATGTGGCGTTAGAGGACATGGACAAGCGTCCCAATCTGGATCATCATCACCCAGTCATCGAGCACCAAATCAACCACAAGCAACTGTGAGATTCTATGCGATGAATCCACCTGATGCACTGATTAACCCTCGGGTTGGGATAGGTCAGATGAAACTGTTTTATTCTGATATGTCTACATCCTGCGCCGTATCTATTTTAATTGATCTGAATGCTACGTACTCCTTTATCACTCGAAGAGTGATTGTTGACTGCAATATGACGGTTGGTCATAGGGAAGAGAGTTTGAAGTTAGAAACTCCTTTGATGGGATCTGTTGTGTTGTGGGAGGTGTGTTCTCCCTACATTCTCCTCTTTTATGAACATCGCAATCAAGTGGATCTTATACCACTTGAGATGCACGGATTCGATGTAATCCTGGGGATGGATACCTTGGAAAGGTATAAGGTTGTCTTGGATTGTGAGTTCAAGCAAATTGTGTTCACTGATGAAAGTGACACATGGATCTTTCAAGGAGATAGAAAGATCTTGCCAACCTATCTTGTATCGACTATGGTTGTTGAAAAGCTGATGAGGCAAGGATGTTATGCTTTCTTGGCCCATGTGGTAGATACCACCATGGAGAGTTCTAATCATGATGAAGTTCCTGTAGTCAGGGAATTTGAAGATGTATTTCCTGAAGAACTTCTAGGTGTACCTCCGCCCCGAGAGATTGATTTTGAGATTAATCTAATCTTGGGTACGCAGCCAATAGCACAAACACCGTATAGAATGGCGCTTGCTGAGATGGCAGAACTCAAGAAACAACTACAAGAATTTCTTGAAAAGGATTTCATCCGACCAAGCACTTCACCCCGGGGTGCTCTGATCCTCTTTGTTAAAAAGAAAGATGGATCAATGCGGTTGTGCATTGACTACATGCAGTTAAATAATGTAACAATAAAGAATAAGTATCCTTTACCAAGGATTGATGATCTCTTTGATCAGTTGTGTGGTGCAACCATCTTCTCAAAAATAGATTTGAGGTCGAGATATCATCAGTTGCGTATTAAGGAGGGTGACATACCTAAGTCTACTTTTAGGACAAGGTATGGTAACTATGAGTTCACAGTTATGTCACTTGGACTAACTAATGCACCAACTGCATTTATGGAACTCATGAATAGAATCTTTCAACCTTTTCTTGATCAGTGTGTTGTCATCTTCATATATGACATCTTGATATATAGTAGAGATGCTCAGCAGCATGAGCATCATCTTCGTTAGGCTCTAACTTTGCTAAGAGAGCATAAGTTATATGCTAAGTTTAGCAAGTGTGAGTTTTGGTTACCATAAGTTTCTTTTCGTGGACACGTAATATCTGCTTCAGGTATTTGAGTTGACCCTAAAAAGGTAGAATCTGTCCTACAATGGGAACAGCTGAAGACACTGACGGAGATCTGCAGTTTCTTAGGGCTGACAGGCTATTATAGGAGGTTCATTAAGAACTTCAGTTCTATAGCTTTACCCTTAACCAAGTTAACCAAGAAAGATGTTCCTTTTTCCTGGAATGACAAATGTCAACAATCTTTCTAGTTGTTGAAGGAGAGGTTGGCAAGTGAACGTGTGCTTGTGTTACCTGAGCAAGGGAAAGGGTATATAGTTTTCTGTGATGCCTCTAAGAATGGACTAGGATGTGTGTTGATGCAGGATAAACAAGTGATTTCTTTTGCTTCTCAATAGCTTAAGAAACATGATGAGAATTATTCGACACACGATTTAGAGCTAGCTGTTGTAGTTCATGCCTTGAAGATCTGGAGACATTATCTTTATGGAGAAACATTCCAGATTTTCACAGACCATAAGAACCTAAAGTACATCTTTTCTCAGCATGAGCTTAACATGAGGCAACGCCGCTGGATGGAATTAATCAAGGACTACAATTGTACAATTGATTATCATCCAGGGAAGGCCAATGTAGTTTCTGATTCTTTGAGTAGGAAATCAACAACACCAGCCTTAGACAGAGTATAGCTAAATTCCTTGGTGTGCTCTAGGAGAGATATGCTTATCTCTTTAAGGCAAGACAATGTATAGTTAAAAGTATCATTGTTATCAGGGTTGTTAGCCGAGATGCATATAAAACCTACTCTGAGATAGCATATTAAGGAGGCACAGCAAGTTGATGTCGTAGTTCAGCAGATTAGTTCAGAATATGGTAGTGAGAAATGAGACGGTTTCCATGACTTATATGATCAGGTAGCCTGTTATCATGATACGATAATAGTGTCGAATGTGGATAACTTGAGAAAGATAGTCCTGGAAGAAGCTCATTCTTCAATGTATGATATGCATCCAGGAAGCACCAAGATGTATCGTAACTTGAAAGATATGTATTGGTGGCCTGGTTTGAAGAAGGACGTTGCTGAATTCATTATGCGGTGTCCTGTGTGTCAGCAAGTTAAAGCTGAACACCATAAGCCTGTAGGAACAATGCAACCTTTACCCATACCACAGTGGAAGTGAGATCATGTGACCATGGATTTTGTGGTTGGTTTACCCAGAAAATCCAAGGGACATGATTCCATCTGGTTAATAGTTGATAGGTTGACAAAGACAACACATTTCTTACCTGTCAAAACAACCTATTCTGTTGAGAAGCTGGCACAGTTATATGTAGATGAGATAGTGCGGCTGCATGGGGTCCTAGTTACCATTGTTTCTGACAAAGGTCCCCAGTTCACAAGTCATTTTTGGGAGCGACTTCATAAAGCCTTAGGCACACAATTAAGGTTTAGTACAGCCTTTCATCCTCAGACATATGGACAATCAGAAAGGACTATACAAACCTTGGAAGACTTGCTTAGAGCATGTGTTCTCCAGTTTACAGGAAGTTGGGATCTGCATCTGAGCTTGATAGAGTTTGCCTACAACAATAGCTATCAACACAGTATTGACATGGCACCTTATGAAGCTTTGTATGGTAGATGTTGTAGATCTCCCTTATGTTGGTATGAAACCGGTGAATATCAACTTTTAGGTCCTGATCTTGTGTAGCAGACCACCGAGAAGATTAAAATAATACAACAACAGTTGAAGACTGCACATGATAGGCAGAAATCTTATGCTGATAAGCGTCGTAGACCTTTAGAATTCCAAGTTGGATATAGAGTGTACCTCAAGGTCTCACCTTGGAAGGGAGTTCTTAGGTTTGGGAGGAAAGGAAAGTTAGCTCCTAGGTTTATGGGGCCTTCTCCAATCATTGAACTGATTGGAAAGGTAGCTTATAAGCTGGAGTTACCACCCGAGCTACAAAAGTTACACCCAGTGTTCCACATTTCCATGCTTAGGAAATGTCATCCTGACACAGAATCAGTTCTGCAACCTATGGAAATATAATTGAATGACGATATATCTTATGTTGAAGGACCTATGACAATCCTTGACAGAAGAATTAAAAAGCTAAAAAAGAAAGACATAAGTCTTTTGAAAGTCCTCTGGAATCACTGTGACATTGAAGAAGCTACATGGGAACTATAGGAAGAGATGAGGAGGAAATACCCTGCTCTTTTCTCTTAATATGTTTTGTAGATGATTTCGGGGACGAAATACTTGTAAGGGGTGGATAATTTGTACATCCCTGACCCGGGTTATGTACTAACCCTAGGTGTTTTGCCTAATAAAGTTTATTAGATGTTTGCTCTTATCTGTTGAAAAGTAATTAAGGCTTTTGAGGAACTTATATTTCAATTTCAGTCCTTTTTTAATAATGTTGAAACATTATTTTGTTAATAATGGACTAAAGTGCAAATTACCCAAGTAGAGGGGTTAACTTGCAAATTGCACATGTTAAGATATTACTATGATGTTGAGATATCATAAGAATGAATATGATGTAGTGGTATGGTTTCCACAAGTTTGAGCATCAAGATAAAACTTATAGAGCTATCCTTGTGCATTAAAACCTAGTTTTGGGATAATGTACAATTTACCCAAAACCTAGGGTTCAACATGCAATATATCACCTCTAGAGGGTCTCTCATGTTTCTTAGAATAAAGTAGAGCAAAGAAAATGAGAGGGGCGCCTCATTTAAATGATCATGGAAGAGAGAGAATCTTGATATTGAAATAATCAAGATTTAAGCACAAATGGCTCTTTAATATAACTTAATGCAAAAAGAAAGGCATTAATTGAGGAACCCTTCAACAAAAAGTTGAAGGATGTGTCTGAAATATTTTGGAAGAGCTTTTGCCATACTTGGGAACCAAAAAGATCTTGGTTAAGTAGAAGCCATCCACATTAATATAATATAAAGCAATATCCAATAAAAGGATGCATATTAATATATAACTCTTTAAGGTGTTTAGTTCCTTTTCCATTAAACCTTGGATAATGGAGAAGTTTTGCAAGGTATTAGAAGGTGGATACGTGGCCAAAGAATGGAGGAAGATTTGGTGGAAATTGTTTGGAATTAAAGAAGATAACTCTTTTTTTTCTATTTTCCTTGATATCCATAAATATATATAAGTATCTTTTTTCCAAAACACCAAAAGGACCGTTTCCTTAGTTCTTTCCTTATCACCTTGCTTTGGCTGACCAAAGGAGAGCTCTAGAGCAGAGGAAGGATTACCAAACTAGTTTGGTAAGTCTTGACCATCATCTGCCTCGAATTCATGGTGGAAACCATAAACCAATGGTTAGTAATTGGTTTTCTTCACACGAATTCCTTTTCTAGCCATCTTGTTCATCCAAGGATTTAAGAACGGACCTTGGACAACTGCTGGAACTCAATCCACCATTAAAGCCGCGGAGCTTGGAGCTCTGGATCAGTTCTAGAGGGGGTTTTATAACTCTAACCCTTAAGCATTAGTATTGCACTCTTTTCCATAAGAATTGTTGGTTATTCTTCTTCCTTCGATACTCTTGTGAGTTCTTGCTATAACTTCCATGAAGAACAGCACCTGTTCTTGGTAGAACAAAGGTAGACGAAGGTGACATCATCCTAGATAAATATCCAAAAGTTACTTTAGCAAAAGTTTGCTTTTGTTGCTCAAACAGTTTCCCAAACCGTTTGGGAGCAAACGGTTTCAAACCGTTTGAATGCAAACGGTTTCACTAAACCGCATAGAAGCAAATGGTCCAAGACCGTTTGGTGGCGTTGACCAAGCGTTGACCATTTGAAGGACTGTTGACAATAATGTATATTAATAAACTATCAATAATTGTTGATTAATTCCAATTGGTTTACCAATTGAAGGTCCAACAATCATCTAAACCCTAATCGGGTTAGTTGCTGATTTGATAATTGAATAAGGTTGAAACTTGTGTTAAGTGACCCAAACGGTTTCAAAACCATTTGGGGATCACCCAAACGGTCTCAAGACCATTTTGTGATCACCCAAGACCGTTTGGAGGTCTAGGGTTAGGTATGGTTGACCAATTGAAGATCCAACGGTATCAAGTTGATGTATAATCAATTGTTGATTTGGTGACTAATCCTAGGACCCAAACCCTAAATGAATGACATGGTTATTGATAAGGTGATGGGAAAACGGTCTCAAGACCATTTTGAGAATATCCAAATGATCCCAAGACCGTTTGGGGGTAACCCAAGACCATTTGGAGGTCTAGGGTTGACTATGGTTAAGTGTTTGAATATCAGAAGGTACTAAGTTGAAGAGCAACTAATTGTTGACTTAGTGATCAATCCAATGAGCTAAACTCTAATTGGTTGACTTGGTTTTTGATGTTGACATGAGAAAACGGTCTCAAGACCGGTTGGAAGTCATCCAAACGATCCCAAGACCGTTTGGGGTCAGGCCATGTTCAAATTGGATGATGGTTCAATGATTTCAAATCAATTAGACTCACATTGATTAATGTTGAAGGGTCATCGATTCCAAACCCTAATTCAATTGATTCAAGCCCTAATTGATGACAAATTTAGGGTCAATTGGGGGTCAAATCAGTTGAAGGTTGACCTAATTAACTCAATTGAATGATGGTTATAAGTCCAATTGATGATTGGATACATGTACACAATCGTTGAGGGGATCAACATTGGAAACCCTAATTCAATTTGATGGGTTGAGACCATAATTGGTCCTTGCGGTTTTGATGTGGTTTGGACCAAATGGTCTCAAGACCGTTTGATTCCAAATGGTCTCAAGACCGTTTGGGACCAAATGATCCCAAACTGTTTAGGTTCATGCGGTTTCCAAACTGGTTGAGTTCATGCGGTTTCAAAACTGATTGTGTAACATCCCTGACCTAAGTTATGTACTAACCCTAGGTTTTTGCTTAATTAAGTGATTATATGTTTGTGTTTATCCTTTGAAATATAATTAAGGCTTTTTAGGAACCTATTTTTCTATTTCAGTCCTTTTTGAATAATGTTGCAACATTGTTTTGTTAATTTTGGACTAAAGTGCAAATTACCCAGATCGAAGGGTTAACTTGCAAATTGCACATGTTAAGATGTTCCTCTAATGTTGAGACCTCATAAGAATGTATATGATGTAGTGGTATGGATTCCACAAGTTTGAGCACCAAGATATAGCTTGTAGAGCAATCCTTGTGCCTTAAAACCTAGTTTTGGTGTAAAGTGCAATTTACCCAAAACCTAGGGTTCAACATGTAAAATATACCCTCTATAGGATCTCTCATGTTTCTTGGCATCAAGAAGAGCAAGGAAAATGAGAGGGGAGCCTCATTTGAAAGATCATGGTAGGAGTGGAAACTACTCACACTAATATTATATTAAGCAATATCCAATAAGGGTGGATATTATTATACCTCTCTTTAAGGTGTTAGTTCTTTTTCCTTTAAACCTCGGATAATTGAAAAGTCTTGCAAGGTTTATAAGGTGGCCACATATCCAAATAGTGGAGGAAGTTTTGGTGGAAACAACTTGGGATTAAAAGAGATAACAGCCTTTTTCTTTGCTTTGAAAATCCATAAAGATATAAAGGAATCCTTATCAACAAAGAAAGGGATTGTTTCCCTTAGTTCCTTTCCTTATCTTCTTGCTTTGGCCGACCAAGAAGGAGCTCTGGAGCAGAAGAAGGACGACCAATCTGACTTGGTAAGTGTTGATCATCATCTAACTCGAATTCATGGTGGAAACCCTAAAACAAGGTTGGTTTATTGGTTTTCTTCACACGATTCTTCTTTCTAGCCATCTTCTTGGTTGAACAGAGGTAGAAGAAGATGACGTTAATTCATATGTTTATCCAAGAATTAACTTTAACAAATGGTGTCCCAACTTTAGCAAACGGTTTGCCAAACCGTTTGGAGCAAACGGTTTCAAACCGTTTGAGTTCAATCAGTTTCACAAGAACGCATGGAAGCAAACGGTCCAAGACAGTTTGGAGGCGTTGACCAGGTGTTGAACATTTGGAGGTTTGTTGAGAATAATGTAGACTAATCACTACCAAAAATCATCAATTAATTCCAAGTGAATCACCAATTGAAGGCCCATCAACCATCTAAACCCTAATCGGGTCAATTGCTGATTTCAATAATTAAATTATGTTGAAAGTTGGGTTGAGTGGCCCAAACGGTTTCAAAACCATTTGGGAATCACCCAAACGGTCTCAAGACCGTTTGGTGATCACCCAAGACCATTTGGAGGTCTAGGGTTAAGTAGGGTTGACCAATTGAGGACCCAATGATATCAAGTTGATGAATAATTGATTGTTGATTTGGTGACCAAACCTAGGGTTCAAACCTTAATTGAGTGACTTGGTTTTTGATGAAATAATGGGAAAACGGTCTAAAGACCATTTGAAGGTCATACAAATGATCCCAAGACCGTTTGGGGATCACCCAAGACCGTTTGGAGGTCTAGGGTTGACTATGGTTAAGTGGTTGAAGATTTAAAGGCAATTAGTTGAAGTGCAATCGGTAGTTGACCTAGTGATCAATCCAATGAGACAAACTTTAATTAGTTGAGTTGGTTTTTGATGTTGACTTGAGAAAACGGTCTCAAGACCGTTTGGAGGTCATCCAAATGATCCCAAGACCGTTTGGGGCCAGGTCATGACCAAATTGAATGATGGTTCAGTGGTTTCAAATCAGTTAGACTCACATTGATGTATGTTGAAGAGTAATCAATTACAATCCCTAATCCAATTGATCCAAGCCCTAATTGATGATCAATTGAGGGTCAATTGAGTGTCAAATCAGCTAAGGGTTGACCTAATTAACTCAATTGATGATTGTCTAACAAGTGCATGATTGATTGAGGGGTTCAACATTGAAAACCCTAACTCAATTGAAGTGGTTGAGACACTTTTTGGTCCATGCGGTTTTGAGGTGGTGTGGACCAAACGGTCTCAAGACCGTTTGGGATGAAACAATCCCAAACCGTTTGATATCATGTGGTTTCAAAGTCAAACTTGACCAAACGGTCTTCACCCCATCTTGGGCAAACAGTCTTGAGTGTGCACTTTACCAAACGGTTTCAAAAGTCAACAAGACCAAACGGTCTTCAACACTAAACGGTTTCAAGGTCTGTCCAAGACCGTTTGGGGGTTTAGTGTGCAAGACCGTTTGAGGTCTAAAAAGGTTAAGATCGTTTGATGCCTTAGTGGTCAAGATGGTTTAGTAGTTGGTTAACCTAAACCTCATAGATACTTAAAGTGGTTAAAGGACCAAGTAATTAGTTGATTAAGACATGATGTAATCAATGGTGATTATTATAAAAGTATCTTTGATGGGATAGAGTGATTGGTACTCTTTGAATGAGTAACCCTTAATGATCATAATAGTAATAACATAACCCATGATGTCAATGTTGAATTGACTTAACCTAATTAAGGGTGATGTAAACATCAACTTATAGAAAGATGAGAGAGAAGACTTCTTATTTGAACGATTAATCAAGTAATGGACATTCAACATGAATGAATACCTAATTAGGGTATGATCCATGTTAGTGAGATCATGAAACCCTAATTATGATGGTTAATGAATTATAACCCTAATTGAGGGCAATAATGGGAGTACCCCTAATATATGATGATGATATAATCCTAATTCTTAATGATGATATGGTAATCCTTAAACTAAAGGTACCTTGTTGATCATTCCTAATTAGGGTGAATAGTAAACCCTAATGGTGAGATATTAATGATAACCCTAATCTAGGGAAATGTGATGATGTGAACAGTAAATCCTAATTTTGGGTTATGCTTTTAAGCATGAAACTCTATGATTGAATTATGAAATGAGGAACCACTATGCCTTTTTAAGCTAAGGGGTTGGATAACCCTAATTGAATTGAATAGGAAACCCTAACCCTAGAAACCAGTCGTGGTGATGTAAAATGGTCATGGTAATCTTCTATAGCACGACCGTGCAAGGTAGCACAGCCATGGTGGCTTTCCCTTGCACGCCCGTTCTTGGCTGCACGGCCGTGGTATTCTATACTTGACTTGGAATTAAATTGTATTGTGTTGATATAGATATAATGTGCATGTTATCAATTGTGTTAGTCATGCAGGTCTTTATAAAGAAGTGAGCATAGCCAGGTAAGGGTTGTGATGCCATATTCATTGAAAGCACTTTATAAGCTTTGAAAGTAATGATATGCTATGCTGCCTAGTAAGAGGTAACATATAAGATTGATAGGTTGTATGAGCCATGAGAAATATCTGCATTGCCACAATCATGTTCCTGCTGTTAAATGACTTGATGGCAATATGTTACTTAGTAACAAGTGTTTTGAATATCTAAGGGTTTGAACACCCATATTCCTGAATCATAATGATGAGATGGTTAGGGATTGATATCCCAATGTTAACAATATGTGACATGAACTTGATACAATTAGTACTCTTTCTTTATAGCAATTGTCTTATTGGTTTATGTTTGAAAACATGCTTGATGCTAAAAGAATGCCATAATGTACTTAAATAATCAAGTATAATGATATCATGTAGAGCCCTGAGCATAGATCCATCATTGTCAGAAGTTAAATGATGGTGAAACATGTTTTTCTGAGGGAACTCATGGAGAGCATACTTTTGAGTATGTGGGGGTTATGGACATGAATATCCTTACGTCCTAATGTGGGAATTGATGTGAGATGTACATTTAATCTCCCAATCCTTCATTATATGTTTATGTCGGGATGATGTATCACTAATCTCCCGATGATGTAGTTAATGCCGCATCGATGAGAGATAAACAAGAAATCCCTCGATGGCGAAGAGAGTACAACACGCCACTATAACTCTAATAGTGAAGTTGCTAGAATACCCTGGAAAGCTATTATGGCAGAGACACGAGATGTCTTGCATGTTGTTCCTCACACTGAATGAAGAAGATGAGGTCATAGGAATCTGGCTCTTCTGATGACCTATGTATGGTACTGATTGCGATTTCGTAATGGTCGGTTGGAGTATGAGAGGTATAACTCATCTCCTCAAGGCATAAATATGTTTGAAAAATGTAATCAGTCGTATAGCATAACTGCTTAGGTTGAACTATGGGAAATAATTATTGATGATACATTGTTTATAGTGCTCTAGTTGAATATCTAGTATACATGTTCTTCATATTCTTTATTGATATATGTCTTGTCATTCAATCAAGTTATAATTGAAATGATTGCTTATAAAATACTGTTCTACTTAGCTTATACAATGTTTTACCTGCTTTTGAATATTTATAGTTCTTCTGCTCAATGTTATTCCATTATTGCAATAACAATGCTTCTAGTGGAGAGTTATAACTCTCGCTGGGACAATTATTCAATTGTCTCACCCCATGGGATTCAAATTTTTAGGTAGACACCGAGGACGAAGGAACCCATCAGTGGGTGAGCAGCAGCAGCAGCAACAACAACATCAGGGACAGCAATGATCCTCAGGTTGAGACACCGTCTGTTAGGTCTTGTATATAGAATGTCCTATGTGTCGTCTCTGTACACTCAGGTCCTAGGAGTCAATAGATGATTTAATATTGATCTGAGATTTTGGCGTAAAGCCTCAAGATTTTTGTATACTACTCATGTATAGTTTAACAGGGTAGTTGATGCTTGTGACTCTCGAGATGTGATGATACAGAGATGTGCTAAAGTATCAGCTTGTAAATAACTTATCTTGTTCTTTTATAAAAGAGTCCTACAGTTTGTGGACCTTTGGGTAAAAAGTTTTAATTTTTTGTGATTTTCAATAATTCTGTTGCTAATTAATCGCTTTCGCATTCGTTGATCTCGTTTTCTGAGACAGACGTCACAAATTAAGTGGTATCAGAGCTCTAGGTTCGCTGAGTCTACAGAGACATAGGACTTAGGTTGTTGAGTCTATTCTAGTGCCTTCCAGTATATCTGATAATGTCTTCTACTCATATAAGAGGAGGAGATAAAACTAAATATGTCTGGATCACACGAGGAACACGTTGCAGAGAGTAGTGTCGCTGCACCCAGAGGAGGTACAGGAAACCAAGAAAGGGAAGAACTTGTGCCTGAACCACCCCAGTTCAATCCATTTGACATGGGGAACCCAGCCGTCCAAGCCATGTTTGGGCAGTTCATGACTGCTATGACACATATGACTGATAGGATGCCTATACATGCACCTAGGGCACCTACCCATCCTGAAGGACAAGGATCCGGCAAGACGTTTGAATGACTTCGCCGGGTTAGAGCCACAGAGTATGCTGGAACAGCTGACCCAGCAGGTGCTGACTTGTGGCTAACTGAATTAGAAAAGGCCTTTAGAATCCTAAACATCCCAGAAGCTGAGAAGGTTAGACATGCTGTGTATCTTCTCAAGGGAAGTGCTGGTCATTGGTGGACCATGGAAGAACAGAAAAGGCCAGGTGTGGAGATTGCATGGGAAGTTTTTCGATGGGAATTTGTCAACAGATATTTCCCTAAGACATTTCTGGATGAGAAAATCTCTCAGTTTGAGAGGTTAAGACAAGGCCTAATGAATATTAGCGAGTACGAGGCTAAGTTCATGGAGTTGTTGCGGTTCTTTCCGCACATGGCAACCACAGATGAAGAAAGGATTAGGCGTTTTGAAAAGGATTAAAGGCCGAGTTGACTACTCCTGTGTCTACTCTGGAGAATAGGGAAAGGTTTGCTACCTTTGTGGAGTCTGTCATAAGGGTAGAGAGGTCTATGTTAGAAAAGAGACAGACCAAGAACAAGAATATGTATCCCCAGTTCCAAGGATCCTCATCTAAAGGTTTCAAGAAATCGAGGTTTTCTGTACCTACACCACCACTTAGATTCAGTACCCAGACGCAGTGGACGTCAAATAGGGGTAGAGGACGAAGCTTACCTTTAGAAGGAGCTCATAGCTCAGCATTTATGTCAGTTACAGGACCACCCAAACAACAACAACTAAACAGAAGTTGTTACATATGTAGAAAGATGGGACATCTGATGAAAGATTGTAGAGCCAGAGAAGTGAGTGTAACTCAACCTCAAAGGCAGAGTCAGTAAGGATCTCAAAGGCGACAGTTTCCAGGTAATGCTATAGGACATGGACAAGTGTCCCAAGCTGGATCATCAGCACCTAGTCATCGAGCACCGAATCAACCACAGGCAACGGCAAGATTCTATGCGATGAATCCACCTGATGCAGTGATCAACCCTCGGGTTGTGGTAGGTCAGATGGAGTTGTTTTATTCTGATATGTTTACACCTTGCGATGTATCCGTTTTAATTGATCTGGGTGCTACACACTCCTTTATCACTCGAAGAGTGGTTCTTGACTGCAACCTGACTACAAGTCATAGAATAGATAGTTTGTTGTTAGAAACTCCGTTGATGGGATCTGCCGTGTTGTAGGAGGTATGTTCTCCCTGCATTATCTTCTTTTCTGAATATCACATTCAAGTGGATCTTATACCACTTGAGATGCATGGATTCGATGTAATCCTTGGTATGGATACCTTGGAAAGGTATAAGGTTGTTTTGGATTGTGAGTCCAAACAAGCTGTGTTTGCTGATGATAGTGACATGTGGATCTTTACAAGGAGATAGAAAGATTCTACCAACCTATCTTGTGTCAGCTATGGTTGCTGAGAAGCTGATGAGGCAAGGATGTTATGCATTCTTGTCCCATGTGGTAGATACCACCATGGAGAGTCTTAACCCTACTGAAGCTCCTATAGTCAGGGAATTTGAAGATGTATTCCCTGAAGAACTTCCAGGTGTACCACCGCCTCGGGAGAATGATTTTGAGATTAATCTAATCCCGAACACGCAACCTATAGCACAAACACCATATAGGATGGCGCCTGCTGAGATGGCAGAACTCAAGAAACAACTACAAGAGTTACTTGAGAAGGGTTTCATCCGATCGAGTACTTCACCCTGGGGTGCTCCGGTCCTCTTTGTTAAAAAGAAAGATGGGTCAATGCGGTTGTGCATTGATTATAGACAGTAAAATAAAGTAATAATAAAGAATAAGTATCCTCTGCCGAGGATTGATGATCTCTTTGACCATTTGCATGGTGCAACCGTCTTCTCAAAGATAGATTTGAGGTCGGGATATCACCAACTACGTATTAAGGATGGTGACATACCTAAGTCTACCTTTAGGACAAGGTATGTTCACTATGAGTTCACAGTTATGTCATTTGGACTAACTAATGCACCAGCTGCATTTATGGAACTCATGAATAGAATCTTCTAACCTTTTCTCGATCAGTGCGTTTTTGTCTTTATAGATGACATCCTGATCTATAGTAGAGATGTTCAGCAGCACGAACAACATCTTCATCAGACTCTAACTTTGCTAAGAGAACACAAATTATATGCTAAGTTTAGTAAGTGTGAGTTCTGGTTACCAGAAGTATCTTTCCTTGGACACATAATATCTGCCTCAGGTATTCGTGTTGACCCTAAAAAGGTAGAATCCGTTCTGTAATGGGAACAACCGAAGACGGCGATGGAGATTCGAAGTTTCTTAGGGTTGGCAGGTTATTACCGGAGGTTCATTAAGAACTTCAGTTCTATAGCTTTACCCTTGACTAAGTTGACCAGGAAGGATGTTCCTTTTACCTGGAGTGACAAGTGTCAACAATCTTTTCAGCTGTTAAAGGAAAGGTTGACAAGTGCACCTGTGCTTGTGTTACCTGAACAAGGGAAAGGATATATAGTTTTCTGTGATGCCTCTAAGAATGGACTAGGATGTGTGTTGATGCAGGATAAAAAAAGTGATTTCTTTTGCTTCACGACAGCTTAAGAAACACGAGGAGAATTATCTGACACACGATTTAGAGCTAGATATTGTAGTTCATGCCTTAAAGATTTGGAGACGTTATCTTTATGGAGAAACATTCCAGATTTTCACAGACCATAAGAACCTTAAGTATATCTTTTCTCAGCATGAGCTTAACATGAGGCAACATCGCTGGATGGAGTTAATCAAGGACTACGATTATACAATTGATTACCATCAAGGGAAGGCCAATGTAGTTGTTGATGCTTTGAGTAGGAAATCAGCAACACCAACCCTAAATAAAGCACAGCTGAATTCCTTAGTGTGCTCAAGGAGAGATATGCTTATCTCCTTAAGGCAAGACAATGTACAGTTAGAAGGATCATTGTTAGCCAGGTTGTTAGCTGAGATGCATATAAAACCTACTCTGAGAGAACAGATTAAGGAGGCACATCAAGTTGATGTTGTAGTTCAACTGATTAGATCGGAGTATGGTAGTGAGAAACGAGATGATTTCCATGACTCAGATGATCAAGTAGCTTTTTATCATGATAGAATGATAGTACCGAATGTGGATAACTTGAGGAAGTTAGTCTTGGAAGAAGCTCATTCTTCAATGTATGATATGCATCCAGGAAGCACCAAGATGTATCAAAACTTGAAAGATATGTATTGGTGGCCTGGAATGAAGAAGGACGTTGTTGAGTTCGTTTTGCGGTGTCTTGTGTGTCAGCAAGTTAAAGCTGAACACCAGAAGCCTGTAGGGACAATGCAACCTTTGCCCATACCACAGTGGAAGTGGGATCATGTGACAATGGACTTTGTGGTTGGTCTACCCAGGACAGCCAAAGGACATGATTCCATTTGGGTAATAGTTGATAGGTTGACAAAGACAGCACATTTCTTACATGTCAAAACAACTTATTCTGCTGAGAAGCTGGCACAGTTATATGTCGATGAGATAGTGCGGTTGCATGGGGTCCCAATTACCATTGTTTCTGATAGAGGTCCCCAGTTTACAAGTCATTTTTGGGAGTGAGTTCATAAATCCTTAGGCACACAGTTAAGGTTTAGTACAACCTTTCATCCTCAGACTGATGGACAGTCAAAAAGGACTATACAGACTTTAGAAGACTTGCTTAGAGCATGTATTCTTCAGTTTATAGGAAGTTGGGATCTACACCTAAGTTTGATAGAGTTTTCCTACAATAATAGCTATCAACATATCATTGACATGGCACCTTATGAAGCTTTGTATGGTAGACGTTGTAGATCTCCTCTATGTTGGTATGAAACTGGTGAATATCAACTTTTAGGTTCTGATCTTGTGCAACAGACCACCGAGAAGATTAAAGTAATACAACAACAGATAAACACTGCACAGGATAGGCAGAAATCTTATGCTGATAAGCGTCATAGACCTTTAGAATTCTTGGTTGGAGACAGAGTGTATCTCAAGGTCTCACCTTGGAAAGGAGTTCTTAGATTTGGAAGGAAACAAAAGTTAGCTCCCAGGTTTATGGGGCCTTATCCAATCATCAAACGGATTGGAAAAGTAGCTTATAAGCTAGAGTTACCACCAGAGCTACAAAAGTTGCACCATGTGTTCCACATTTCCATGTTAAGGAAATGTCATCCTGATACAGAATCAGTTCTGCAACCTATAGAAGTAGAATTGAATGATGATGTATCTTATGAAGAAGGACATATATCGATCCTTGATAGAAGAATTAAAAAGTTGAAAAAGAAAGATATAAGTCTTGTGAAAGTCCTCTGGAATCACCGTGGTATTGAAGAAGCCACGTGGGAACTAGAGGAAGAGATGAGAAGGAAATACCCTGCTCTTTTCTCTTAATATGTTTTTGTAATGATTTCGGGGATGAAATCCTTGTAAGGGGTGGATAATTTATAACATCCCTGACTTGGGTTATGTACTAACCCTAGGTTTTTGCTTAATTAAGTGATTAGATGCTTGTGTTTATCCTTTGAAATATAATTAAGGCTTTTGAGGAACCTATATTTCTATTTCAGTCCTTTTTGAATAATGTTGCAACATTGTTTTGTTAATTTTGGACTAAAGTGCAAATTACCCAAATAGAAGGGTTAACTTGCAAATTGCACATGTTAAGATGTTCCTCTAATGTTGATACCTCATAAGAATGTATATGATGTATTGGTATGGATTCCACAAGCTTGAGCACCAAGATATAGCTTGTAGAGCAATCCTTGTGCCTTAAAACCTAATTTTGGTGTAAAGTGCAATTTACCCAAAACCTAGGGTTCAACATGTAAAATATACCCTCTAGAGGATATCTCATGTTTCTTGGCATCAAGAAGAGAAAGTAAAATGAGAGGGGTGCCTCATTTGAAAGATCATGGTAGGAGTGGAAACTACTCACACTAATATTATATTAAGCAATATCCAATAAGGGTGGATATTATTATACCTCTCTTTAAGGTGTTAGTTATTTTCCTTTAAACCTCGGATAATTGAAAAGTCTTGCAAGATTTAAAAGGTGGACACGTATCCAAAGAGTGGAGGAAGTTTTGGTGGAAACAAGTTAGGATTAAAAGAGATAACAACCTTTTTCTTTGCTTTGAAAATCCATAAATATATAAAGGAATCATTATCAACAAAGAAAGGGATCGTTTCCCTTAGTTCCTTTCCTTATCTTCTTGCTTTGGCCGACCAAGAAGGAGCTATGGAGCAGAGGAAGGACTACCAATCTGAATTGGTAAGTGTTGATCATCATCTAACTCGAATTCATGGTGGAAACCCTAAAACAAGGTTGGTTTATTGGTTTTCTTCACACAATTCTTCTTTCTAGCCATCTTCTTCATCCAAAAAGTGGAGGAAAGACCTTGGACAACTACTATAGCTCAAGCCACCATTAAATCTACGAAGCTTGTAGCTCTGGATCAGTCCTAGAGGTGGGTTTTATAACTCTAAACCCTTAAGCTTTGCTTTTGCATCCTTCTTCCTTAGAATCGTTGCTTATACTTCTTCTTTAGACACCTTTGTCTGTTCATGCTATCTTTTCCGTAAAGAACAGCCCATGTTCTTGGTTGAATAGAGGTAGAAGAAGATGACGTTAATTCCTATGTCAAGAATTAACTTTAACAAATGGTATCCCAATTTAGCAAACGGTTTGCCAAACCGTTTGGAGCAAACGGTTTCAAACCGTTTGAGTTCAATCGGTTTCACAAGAACGCATGGAAGCAAACGGTCCAAGACCGTTTGGAGGTGTTGACCAGGCGTTGACCATTTGGATGTCTGTTGAGAATAATGTAGACTAATCACCTACCAAAAATCATCAATTAATTCCAATTTAATCACCAATTGAAGGCCCATCAACTATCTAAACCCTAATCGGGTCAATTGTTGATTTCAATAATTAAATTATGTTGAAGTTTGGGTTGAGTGGCCCAAACAGTTTCAAAACCATTTAGGAATCACCCAAACGGTCTCAAGACCGTTTGGTGATCACCCAAGACCATTTGGAGGTCTAGGGTTAAGTAGGGTTGACCAATTGAGGACCCAATGATATCAAGTTGATGAATAATTGATTGCTGATTTGATGACCAAACCTAGGGTTCAAACCTTCATTGAATGACTTGGTTTTTGATGAAATAATGGGCAAACGGTCTCAAGGCCGTTTGGAGGTCATCCAAATTATCCTAAGACCGTCTGGGTATCACCCAAGACCGTTTGGAGGTCTAGGGTTGACTATGGTTAAGTGGTTGAAGATTTAAAGGCAATTAGCCGAAGTGCAATTGGTAGTTGACCTAGTGATCAATCCAATGAGCCAAACTTTAATTCGTGGAGTTGGTTTTTTATGTTTACTTGAGAAAACGGTATCAAGACCGTTTGGAGGTCATCCAAATGATCCCAAGACCGTTTAGGGCCAGGTCATGACCAAATTGAATGATGGTTCAATGGTTTCAAATCAGTTAGACTCACATTGATGTATGTTGAAGAGTAATCAATTCCAATCCCTAATCCAATTGATCCAAGCCCTAATTGATGATCAATTGAGGTTCAATTGAGTGTCAAATCAGTTTAGGGTTGACCTAATTAACTCAATTGATGATTGGCTAACAAGTGCATGATTGATTGAGGGGTTCAACATTGGAAACCCTAACTCAATTGAAGTGGTTGAGACACTTTTTGGTCCATGCGGTTTTGAGGTGGTTTGGACCAAATGGTCTCAAGACCGTTTGGGTCCAAAAGGTCTCAAGACCGTTTGGGTCCAAAAGGTCTCAAGACCGTTTGAGTCCAAATGGTCTCAAGACCGTTTGTGACGATACGATCCCAAACAGTTTGATCTCATGCAGTTTCAAAGTCAAACTTGACCAAATGGTCTTCACCCCATCTTGGGCAAACGGTCTTGAGTGTGCACTTTACCAAACGGTTTCAAAAGTCAACAAGACCAAACGGTCTTCAACACCAAACAGTTTCAAGGTCTGTCCAAGACCGTTTGGGGGTTTAGTGTGCAAGACCGTTTGAGGTCTAAAAATGTTAAGATCGTTTGATGCCTTAGTGGTCAAGATGGTTTAGTAGTTGGTTAACCTAAACCTCGTAGATACTTAAAGTGGTTAAAGGACCAAGTAATTAGTTGATTAAGACATGATGTAATCAATGGTGATTATTATAAAAGTATCTTTGATGGGATAGAGTGATTGGTACTCTTTGAATGAGTAAGCCTTAATGATCATAATAGTAATAACATAACCCATGATGTCAATGTTGAATTGACTTAACCTAATTAAGGGTGATGTAAACATCAACTTATAGAAAGATGAGAGAGAAGACTTCTTATTTGAACGATTAATCAAGTAATGGACATTCAACATGAATGAATACCTAATATGGGTATGATCCATGCTAGTGAGATCATGAAACCCTAATTATGATGGTTAATGAATTATAACCCTAATTAAGGGCAATAATGGAGTACCCCTAATATATGATGATGATATAATCCTAATTCATAATGATGACATGGTAATCCTTAATTTAAAGGTACCTTGTTGATCATTCCTAATTAGGGTGAATAGTAAACCCTAATGGTGAGATATTAATGATAACCCTAATCTAGGGAAATGTGATGATGTGAACAGTAAATCCTAATTCTGGGTTATGCTTTTAAGCATGAAACTCTATGATTGAATTATGAAATGAGGAACCACTATGCCTTTTTAGTCTAAGGGGTTGGATAACCCTAATTGAATTGAATAGGAAACCCTAACCCTAGGAACCAGCCGTGGTGATGTAAAACGGTCGTGGTAATCTTCTGTAGCACGATCATGCAAGGTAGCACAACCGTGGTGGCTTTCCCTTGCACGTCTGTTCTTGGTTGCATGGCCGTGGTGTTCTATACTTGACTTGGAAATAAATTGTATTGTGTTGAATAGATATAATGTGCATGTTATCAATTGTGTTAGTCATGCATGTCTTTATAAAGAAGTGAGCATAGCCAGGTAAGGGTTGTGATGCCATATTCATTGAAAGCACTTTATAAGATTTGAAAGTAATGATATGCTATGTTGCCTAGTAAGAGGTAACATATAAGATTGATAGGCTGTATGAGCCATGAGAAATATCTGCATTGCCACAATCATGTTCCTGCTGTTAAATGACTTGATGGCAATATGTTACTTAGTAACAAGTGTTTTGAAGATCTAAGGGTTTGAACACCCATATTCCTGAATCATAATGATGAGATGGTTAGGGATTGATATCCCAATGTTAACAATATGTGACATGAACTTGATACAATTAGTACTCTTTCTTTATAGCAATTGTCTTATTGGTTTATGTTTGAAAACATGCATGATGCTAAAAGAATGCCATAATGTATTTAAATAATCAAGAATAATGATATCATGTAGAGCCCTGACCATAGATCCATCATTGTCAGAAGTTAAATGATGGTGAAACATGTTTTTCTAAGGAAACTCCTGGAGAGCATACTTTTGAGTATGTGGGGGTTATGGACGCAAATATCCTTACGTCCTAATGTGGGAATTGATGTGAGATGTACATTTAATCTCTCAATCCTTGATTATATGTTTATGTCGGGATGATGTATCACTAATATCCCAATGATATTGTTAATGCCGCATCAATGAGAGATAAACAAGAAATCCCTCGATGGCGAAGAGAGTACATCACGCATAACTCTAATAGCGAAGTTGCCAGAATACCCGAGAAAGCTATTATGGCAGAGACACAAGATGTCCTGCATGTTGTTCCTCACACTGATTGAGGAAGATGAGGTCATAGGAATCCAGCTCTTCTGATGACCTATGTATGGTACCGATTGCGATTTCGTAATGGTTGGTTGGAGTATGAGAGGTGTAACTCATCTCCTCAGGGCATAAATATGTTTGAAAAATGTAATCAGCCGTATAGCATAATTGCTTAGGTTGAACTACGGGAAAAATGATTGATGATACATTATTTATAGTGCTCTTGTTGAATATCTAGTATACATGTTCTTCATATTCCTTATTGATATATGTCTAGTCATTCAATCAAGTTATAATCAAAATGATTGCTTATAAAATATTGTTCTACTTAGCTTATATAATGTTTTACCTGCTGTTGAATATTTATAGTTCTACTGCTCAATGTTATTCTATTATTGCAATAACAATGCTTCTGGTGGAGAGTTATAACTCTCGTTGGGACAATTATTCAATTGTCTCACCCCCGTGGGATTCAACTTTTTAGGTAGACATTGAGGATGAAGGAACCCATCAGTGGGTGAGCAGCAACAGCAGCAGCAGCAACATCAGGGACAGCAGTGATCCTCAGGTGGAGACATTGTCTGTTAGGTCTTGTATATAGAATTTCCTATGTGTCATCTCTGTACTCTCAGGTCCTAGGAGTCAATGGATGATTTAATATAGATTTGAGATTTTTGGCGTAAAGCCTCGAGATTTTTGTATACTGCTCATGTACAGTTTAACAGGGCAGTTGATGCTTGTGACTCTCGAGATGTGATGATACAGAGATGTGCTAAAGTATCATCTTATAAATAACTTCTCTTTTTCTTTTATGAAAGAGTCCTACAGTTTGTGGACCTTTGGGTAAAAATTTTTAATTTTTTTGTGATTTTCAATAATTCCGTTGCTAGTTAATCACTTCCGCATTCGTTGATCTCGTTTTTCAAGACAGACGTCACAGATTGAGTTCATGTGGTTTCCAAACCGGTTGAGTTCATGCGGTTTCAAAACCGATTGAATTCATGCGGTTTCCAAACTGGTTGAGTTCATGCGGTTTCAAAAGTCAACTATGGGCAAACGGTCTTCACCACCTACTTTACCAAACAGTTTCAAAGATGGTCCAAGATCGCATGGAGGTCCAAATGGTCTTAGACCGTTTGGAGGTTAAGTGTGCAAGACCGTTTGAGGTCTGAGTTGGTCAAGATCATTTGGGGTCTTAGTGACCAAGATCGTTTGGTAGATGATTAACCAAAACCGCATGGATACTTAAAGTGGTTAAAGGTTAAGTTGGTTAATTGTTTAATACAAGATGTAATCAAAGATGATTATGATACTTGAATCTTAATGGGGTAAGGTGATTAGTACCCTTGGAATAATTAAGCCTTAATGATCATAACGATAATGACATAACCCATGATGTCAATTCTCTTTCATGTTGAGTTGACTTAGCTTAATCAAGGCTGATGTAAGTATCATCTTATAGAAGATGAGAGAAAAGACTTCTTATATGAATGATAATCAAGTAATGGACTTTCAATATGAATGAATGTTTAATTAGGGAATGATCCATGAAGATGGGATCATGAAACCCTAATTATCATGATTAGTGAATCATAACCCTAACTGAGGGTATTAATGGATGTAATCCTAATATAGGATGAGGATAAGATCTTAATTCATAATGATGATATAATTAACCTTAATTCAAGGTATTTTGTTGATCACTCTTACTTGGGGTGAATAGTAAACCCTAGCCTAGGGTGATGTGATATGACTAGTAAACCCTAACCTAGGGTGATGTGATATGAATAGTAAACCCTAACCAAGGGTGATGTGATATGAATATTAAACCCTAACCTAGGGTGATGTGATATGAATAGTAAACCCTAACCTAGGGTGATGTGATGTGAATAGTAAACCCTAATTTCGAATAAGGTAAATGGAAGTGTGAAACCCTAATTTTGGGTTATGCCTTAAAGCATGAAGCTCTATGATTGGATAATGAAATGAAGAGTCACTAATCCTATTTGAGCTTAAGGGGGATGATAAATCCTTTTGAATTAAAAAGGGAAACTCTAATCCTGGTAAGGGCTTAGTGGTGCAACCCTTGAATAGTGATGATATTATTGTTTTGCATGATGTTGGTATGAAATAGATGTATATATTATCATTTGTACTAATCATGCATGATTTATGAGATATTGAACATAGCCAGGTATGAGCTATGATGCTTTGTTTATTTAAAACACTTTATGAGATTTGTAAGCAATAATTTGTTATGAGATTGACAAGTTGTATGAGCTATGTGAAATACCTGCACTGCAATTATTATGTTTACACTGTCAAATGACTTGATGGAATTATGTTACCTGTTAGAGAGGTAACAAATATATTGATGATCTAAGGGTTTGAATACCCATGTTCATGAATCATAATGATGAGATGATAAGGGATTGAGCTCCCAATGCTATTAAAGCTATGAAATGAACTTGATAGAAATGGTACTCATTCTTTATAGTAATGGTTATATAGGTTTATGTTTGAATTCATGCATGTTGCTAAAAGAATGTTGTAATGTACTTAAATAATCAAGTTAAATGATATCATGTAGAGCCCTGACCATAGATCCATCATCGTTAGTAGTTGGGTGATGGTGAAATAGGTTTTCCTAAGGGAACTCCTGGAGAGCATACTTTTGAGTATGTGGGGGTAATGGGCGTGAATATCCTTACGCGCTAATGGAGGAATTGATGTGAGATAAACATTAAATCTCTCAATCCTTCATGTATATGTCGGGATAATGTATCACTAATCTCCCGATGATGATGTTAATGTCGAATCGATGTGAGATAAACAAGAAACCTCCCGATTGCAAAGAGAGTACAGCATGCCACTGTAACTCTAATAGCAAAGTTTCCAGAAATACCCTGGAAAGCTATTTTGGCAGAGACACAAGATGTCCTGCATGTTGTTCCTCACACTGACTGAGGAAGATGAGGTCATAGAAATCCGACTCTTTTGATGACCTATGTATGGTACCGATTTTGATTTCACAATGGTCGGTTAGAGTATGAGTGGTATACCTCATCTCCTCAGGGCATAAGTTTGGTTGTAAAATGTAATCAGCCGTGTAGCATATTTGCTTAGGGTTTAATTATGAGAAACAATGATTGATGATACATTGTTTATTATGTCCTAATTAGATAGATGATATACATGTTCTTCATATTCCTTATTGATTAAATGACTTGCTATTCAATCAAGTTATAATTGAAATGATTGCATAAAGAATACTGCTTTATTTAGTTATTCAATGAATTACATGTTGTTGAATATTTATAATCCTACTACTCAGTGTTATTCTATTATTTGCAATAACGATGCTTCTAGAGAAGAGCTATATCTCTCACTGGGACAATTATCTATTGTCTCACCCCCGTGTGATTCAACTTTTTAGGTAGATGTCGAGGAAGAAGAAACCCTTCAGTGGGTGAGCAGCTACAACAACAGCAACAACAACAAGGACAACAGTGATCCACAGGTGGAGACACTGTCTGTCTGATAGGTCTTGTTTATAGAGAATCCTATGTGTCGTCTCTGTACTCTCAGGTCCTAGGAGTTAGTAGATGGTTTGATATAGATCTGAGATTTTGGTTTGATGCCTTAAGATTTTGTATACTGCTTTATACAGTGTAACAGGGCATTCGATGTTTATGACTCTTGAGATGTGATAATACAGAGATGTACTATTGAGTCAGCATGTAAATAACTTACTTTGATCCTTTATGAAAGAGTTTTACCGTTTGTGGATCTCAATGCAAAAAGTTTTAATTTTTAGTGCTTTTTAGCAATTCTAATGATAGTAATTATCTTCCGCATTAGTTAATCTTTTTTTCGTGAGACGGACGTCACAGTAGGTGTATCGTGCACTAAGGAAGAGAGGAGGAAATAAGGAACTAAAGGGATCCCAAGCAAGAGAAGGAAGAGGCATATATAGAAGAGGATGGAGGAGAAAACAAGGTAAAACAAGGCAATGTGTCGCCCACCTAGGGACACTTGTCTAAGGGCAATGCCACCTCCTTACCTCACCTTATACACATGTCCAAGGTTATTGTCACATGCAAGCACTAAGCACCAAGTGTCCACTAGTGGTAACACAAACGAGGTCAAAGAGGGTCCTTGGCCGACACACCCCATACCTTGCCCAACACAACTCCCTGGGCGACACACCTAAGGCCGACACAAAGGTCTCCTGCCCGACACATGGTTCAACTAGGCAAGGAAAGGCTCAAACAAGGCATAACAAGGCCCAAAAAGGCTCAACCAAGCCCAAGGCAACTCAAGTAACGAGCCCAACCCTTCCTCTTAACACTAGAGGAAGCAAGGAGGGAGAGGAACATCTCTCAAGGTGACAAACTTGCTCTTCAACCCTAAACTTAGGTTATTTGCAAGTAGCACCTCCAACCCTCAATAAATCACAAACAAACCCTAATCACCACTGGTGGCGATTAGCAAGCAACTAAACACCAGGGTTAGGCAAAGCAAATAGGATAAGCCCAAAATGGAGGTCAGGGTCCTTACAAGCCATAACCCTCTACAAAGGGATTTCGCCCCCAAAATCTGAAGAGAAAAGCGAGGGATACTTCCTCCTCATCTCTTCCTCAAGCTCCCGAGTGGCTTCCTCAACACCATGATGATGCCAAAGAACCTTCACAAGAACCAGGTCTTTCCTCTTCAGCTTCTTCACTCTTTTGTCAAGGATCATCACTGGACCTTCCTCATAGGTCACATCTTCATCAAGCTCAACCTCGACTGGTTGTATCACTGTCCCTGTGTCTAGATGACTTTTCTTCAGCATGCTAACATGGAACACCAGGTGTAACATGTGCAACTCTGGCGGCATCTCTAACTTGTAAGCTACCTTGCCAACACACGCTATTACTAGGTATGGCCCCATATACCTAGATGCCAACTTGCCTTTCCGTCCAAACCTCACCACGCCTTTCCAGGGTGAGACCTTGAGATATACTTTATCTCCTACCTGGAACTCTAAAGGTCGTCGGTGATTATCTGCGTATGATTTATGTCTGTCCTGTGCAGCTTTCAACTATTGTTGTATCACCTTGATCTTTTCTGTTGTCTGATGTACTAACTCAGGACCCAAAAGATGATACTCGCCAGATTCATACCAACATAAGGGAGATCTTCACTTTCTTCCATATAAAACCTCATAAGGAGCCATGCCAATGATCCGCTGATAATTATTGTTGTAGGTGAACTCTATCAAACTGAGATGCACGTCCCAACTACCTAAGAACTGTAAAACACAAGCTCGGAGAAGATCCTCCAAAGTCTGAATAGTCCTTTCAGACTTTCCATCTGTCTGTGGGTGGAAGGTGGTGCTGAACCTCAACTGTGTTCCCAACGCTTCGTGCAACTGTTCCCAGAAACGACTCATGAACTAAGGGCCTCTGTCAGAAACTATCGTTGCTGGTACACGATGTAAATGCACTATCTCATCTACATACACCTAAGAAATCTTCTCTGTTGTATATGTCATTTTTACAGGTATGAAATGGGCAGACTTCGTCAATCTGTCCACTATCACCCAAATGGAATCATGATTCCTAACTGTCCTTGGCAGACCAACTACGAAATCCATAGTTATATGATCCCATTTCCACTACGGTATCGACAGGGGTTGCAATGTACCTGTCGGCTTATGGTGTTCAGCCTTGACTTGCTGGCATACCGCACACCTAGCCACAAACTCAACTACGTCTCTCTTCAATCCAGGCCACCAATACAGATCCTTCAGGTTACGATACATCTCGGTGACTCCTGGATGCATAGCATACATCGATGTATGTGCTTCCTCAGGCACTATCTTTCTCAAATCATCAATATCGGGGACCACCATCCTAGTACGATAACAAACTAGTCCATCCTTAGATTCATGGAACCCATCACACTTTTTGTTGTCGAAATCTGATCTGATCGACTGCACTGAAGCATCTGTCTGTTGTGCATCCTTGATCTGCTGTCTCAATGTGGGCTTTACTTGCATTTGTGCCAATAATCTTGCCAACTAGGAAACTTCCATCTACACATTCATCTACCGCAAGGAGACAAACATATCCCGTCTATGGCATACTAAAGAACTCAACTGTGCCTTCTTCATAGGAAGAGAAGAAGACTTTTAGCTAAGCGCATCAGCTACCACATTCGCCTTACCAGGATGATACTCAATGGTGCAGTCATAATCATTGACCAGCTCCATCCAGCGACGTTGTCGCATGTTCAACTCACTCTACGAGAAGACATACTTCAAGTTCTTATGATCTATAAAGATCTGGCACACTTCCCCATAAAGATAGTGTCTCCAACTCTTTGATGCATGAACCACCGCAGCCATCTCTAAATCATGTGTTGGATAGTTCTCCTCATGTTTCTTAAGCTGTCGCAAAGCAAAAGAAACCACATGATCTTCCTGCATCAGCACACACCCTAAGCCCTTCTTGGAAGCATCGCAGAAAACAACATAGCCTTTCCCAGGCTCTGGCAGCACTAACACTGGAGCACTACTCAGCTTCTCCTTCAAGCTTTAGAAAGTTTGCTGACAACGATCATCCCAGACAAAAGGTACCTCCTTCCTAGTCAACTTTGTCATTGGCAATGCGATCACACTAAAGTCCTTTATAAACCTCTGGTAGTATCTTGCCAAACCAGAAAACTACAGACTTCCGTTGGCGTCTTTGGTTGTTCCTAATCTGCCACTGATTCTACCTTCTTGGGATCCACTCTGACTCCTTCAACAGATATCACGTGTCCCAAGAATGTCGCTTCCTTCAACCAAAACTCGCATTTACTGAACTTGGCATACAACTGATGTTGGCAAAGAAGAGTCCATGATTATTGAAGATGTTTTTCATGCTCTTGACTATCTTGACTATAGATCAAGATGTCATCTATAAAGACTACAACAAACTGATCTAGGAACGGATGGTACACTCGATTCATCAGATCTATGAAAGCAGTAGGGGCATTGGTTAGCCCAAACGGCATAACCACAAACTCAAAGTGATCATACCTCATCCTAAATGCTAACTTAGGTATGTCATCATCTTTGATTCTTAACTGATGGTATCCAGACCATATATCTATCTTCGAGAACACTGTAGCACCATGCAACTGATCAAACAGATCATCTATCCTCGATAACGGGTACTTATTCTTGATCATGACTTTGTTCAGTTGTCGGTAATCTATACATAACCGCATCAATCTGTCCTTCTTCTTAACAAACAACACTGGAGCACCCCAAGGCGACGTGCTCGATCAGATGAAACCTTTCTCCAACAACTCCTGTAACTGCTTCTTCAACTCTGCCATCTCTACTGGAGCCATCCTATATGGCGTCTGTGCAACTGGTTGTGTTCCTGGTACCAGATCGATCTCAAAATCAATCTCTTGGAGTGGGGGAACACCGGGGAACTCATCAGGAAACACATCTACAAACTCTCGGACAACCGTCACCTCCTCAAGACTAGGACCTTTCGCCTTGGTATCCACAATGTGAGCTAAGAATGCCTTACAACCTTGTCGCAACATCTTTTATGCCACCACAGCTGACACCAAACACGTCGAAAGAATCTTCCTAGCTCCTTGGAAGATCCACTTCTCTCCACTGTTATCAAACACTGCCTGCTTGGAACCATAGTCCAACACAATCTTATACTTTTCTAAGGTATCCATCCCAAGTATCATCGAATCAATGCATCTCAAGTGGTGTAAGATCCACTTGTATATTGTGTCCCAAAAAAGATAAGACACAAGATGGACACTCTTCTCGAAGCATCAAGGAACCATCAAGAGGGGTTTCTAACAACAGGCTATCTTTCTTACAACTAATAGGTAAAAGACAGTTTTCAAGCATAGTTCGAGCAATAAAAAAGTGTGTAGCACTCGGGTCAACCAGAGCAGATATAAAGCAAGAAGAAGACAAATAAAAATGAAATAACTCCATCTGACCAGTCACCACTCGCAGGTTGACTATTGCCTCCGAATGACTCATAGCATTAAATTGTGTCATTGCTTGTTGTCATCCTCGTCCTCTACTTCCTTGAGCAGATGATCCCGCTTGTGATGCTTGATCGCATCCTCAACCTCTGCTACTACTGGGCTGCTGTCTATCTGGCCCTTGCTGATTCTGCCTCGGCTGTTGTGTCACTTCAACATCTCTCCTTGGGAAATTTAACTTGAAATGCCTCGTCTGTCCACAGATATAGTATGTCCTATCCTCAAACTATGACCTATATGGCCCTGTCACTGCCATTGAAGTTGACTTTGTGCCTTCAATGGTGAAGAACCATATCCTCTTCCCTTACTCGGGGACCACTGTGACGGTGCACTGGAACTTCTTAACCCAGAAGGTGATGAAAACCTTGGGTTCTTGAAGCCATCAAACCTCTATTTCTAGAACTGAGTAGGCATCTTCTTAGAAATGGTCTCTCTCTTCTCCTTGACTGACCGTTCAATCCTTCAGACAGACTCCACAAACGTGGCAAACCACTCCCGGTTCTCCAACGTTGCAGCAGGTATTGTCAGCTCAGCACTCAGACCTTTCTCAAAATGTCTGATCCGCTCATCATCTGTCGCCGCCATGTGGGGATAAAACCTCAGCAGGTCCATGAACTTAGCTTCATACTAGGTGATGCTCATTGTTCCTTGGTGTAGACTCTCGAACTGGTTGATTTTCTCGTCCAGATACGTCTTTGGAAAGTATCTACTGACGAACTCTCGCCAGAAAACCTCCCAACAGATCACCTCACCGGGTCGCTTCTCCTCCTCAATGGCCCACCAGTGGCCAACACTACCTTTCAGAAGGTAGACAATGTGCTTGACTTTGTCCTATTTGGGGATGTCAAGGATCCGGAAGGGTTTCTCAAGACCTGTCAACCACATATCTGCATCCGCTGGATCAGCCGTTCCAACATAATCCGAAGCTTCGACTCAGCGAAGCCGCTCAAAGGTCTTCCCAATACCCGATGTTTTACCATGGGGAGCCACTGCTCTCAATGGAGGCACTGGCAATCTCTCTACCATGACATTCATCATAGCCATCAAATGCCCCATAAGCTGCTGGTAGGCAGGATTTTTGAGAATGGCTGGGTCAAGTTGGGGGACCTCAGGCACCAGATCTTCATGTGCCCGCACTCTAGCTCCATCAACCGATGTAGCCTTGCTGCTCTCGACAGCATATTCTTCATGGTTTCTAGACATCTTTAAGCTTTATCTTCTGCTGAGGGCAGAAGGTGATTGTAAGAAAATTTGGAGAACTCACAAAAATAGACGCAAACCTAGTCCTAGATCCCTATAAAGTCAGCAAACCTAGGGCTCTGATACCAAGCTTGTTGCGCCACATCCCACTATCACACAGATAACGAGATGCCACACGAAAATGTGCGGAAAACATCATAAATCACATATTACCAAAAACACGGTTAATTAAAACTGATTTCAGAAAGCAGATAAATTAAGAAATTATTACATCCAGATCCTCATCCTGTATGAAAACATGTTATAAAAGCATTATTCAAGCCTTGATATGCATCCACAGCTCATAAGATCAGCTGTCCTGTCAAACATATGAGTTCATCACCTGTTTATATATACATAATGGGCCACAACAGGCCAACAACAGGTATACAAAGATTTATCAGCTACATCGTAAAACAACGTCAAAACACCTCTGAGGAACTGAGAGTACAGGGATGACTCTAGGACTCTACAAAACAACCAAAACATAAGTGTATCCATCTCTTGCCTTCGACCGCTCTTCTTGCTGCTCGGCCACAACCTCACGACCACCCCCACGTCTAGCGCGATCCTCTAAAAAAGGGTGTAAACCAGCGGGGTGAGACACACAGTCCCAGTGAGAAACATAGCTCCCCACTAAAGTTATAAAACCTCGGAAGATTAAAGCAGCTAAAACAGATAATTGTCATAAGCAAATAACATGAGCAACATTCTGAGCAGGTCTTACAGTATAATCCAACTTACCAAGATATCCGGGAGGCATACACCATGATTCCCTTTATGGAACATGATTGATAAGATGAGATTTATAAGATCTTACCAGATAACATAAAGAACATATAAGTAACTATAAGGTATGCAAGATCAACTACACAGACAAGGCCTCAACCAATGTTCCGTGTTTTTCCTTAAGCAATAAATACTACTCGACTGGGTTACGTATTATTATTATGCCCTCAGGAAGTGAGTCGTATCGCTCGTATCCAACCATCGGCTGTGAAGCCCAAAGCCGGTGCCATACAAGGTCAATGAGAGAGCTGGACTCCATGACCTCACCTCCTCGTGGTTAGTGCATGAGAACCAAAGTAGGACCGCAGTATCATGCTTGAGTGGCCTCAACCACTGGGTTAGCTCTGAAAGCTACCCATATCTCTGGCCCGCCTTGGTACATGTCTCAGCTCTAGTAAACCTTGAGCCACGAGCTTGTTCACCGTGCTCCCAAGACATGAACACATTCATGCTGTCTTATCACACATCCTGAGCCATGGGCCTGTTCACCATGCTCAACATATTGAGTCTACAACCGCAGTTGCACTCTAATCCTCCTATTTCGACTAGGAGAAACCCTGCATATTCAGCAATATGGGCTCCAGGTAATCCCGTAGGATAAACCTATTTCACCATCACTGGCTATTGACGATGATGGATCTATGGCCAGAGCCAACTACATGATATGTTCTACTGTAATTAATTAGTATATTTTAAGTGGATTGTTGAGGCAACCAAGTTGTAACACATACATATCCTTAAATTACATTATTACTGTCACCATCACATTATCCTGGGATCTCAATCCCTCATCACAGGTGTGGGCTCTGATCTCCAAAACACGAGATAAACATAGAGGAAGCGATTCGATTAGCAGCGGGATACGAAAAATCATGAAAAACTAAAACCTTTCGAAAACAAGATCTTGAAAACATGAAACCCCTTCATCAAAGCAAGATAAACAGTTTACATCTCTATTAAATCACCTCTTGAGTGATTATATACAACAAGATACAAAATCTCAAGATTAAGAATCAAAATCTCAGATCAACAAACTCCAAGGACCTGAGAGTACAGAGACGACATAAGACTCTCTAACTAACAGACTGGACAGCTAGGATCTCCACCTGAGACTCACTGCTGCCCCTGGTGTTGTTGCTCCTGGTACTGCTCTCCTACAGACTGGTTCCTTCGTCCTCGATGACCACCTAAAAGATTTAAATCTACGGGGTGAGACAATTTTAAATAATTGTCCCAGCGGGAGTTATAACTCTCCGCCAGAAGCTTTGTTATAGCATATAAGGGAAACTTAGGCAAGTAATCTAAATTACTCAATAGCAGATAAGATATGATGTAAAGAAACCTCAGTAAGGAACAAGGAAGACATGTTTACTAAAAAATGAATAGTGTAACATTAATCATTGTGTCTCATAGTTTAACCCTAGCAGATATACTATGAGGCTGATTATGTTTTACAAATAGTACTATGCCCTGTGGAGATGAGGTATACCACTCATACTCCAACCGATCACTAGTAAGTCGCATCGGTATCATACTAGGTCATCGAAAGAGCCGGATTCTCATGACCTCAACTTCCTCAGTCAGAATGAGGATCAACGTGCAGGACATCTAGTGTCTCTGCTACTATAGCTCACCAGGGTATTCTGGTGCTTCGCTATTAGAGTCACAGTGGCATTCTACACTCTCTTCACCATCAAAAGATCCCATGTTTATCTCTCATTGATGTGGCATAATAGATTCCTCGGGTGATTAGTGGTACATCATCCCGGCATACACACATAGTGCAGGGTTGATGGATTAAGATACATCTACATCAACTTCTATACTAGGACGTAAGGATATTCGTGTCCATATTCCCCCACATACTCAAAAGTATGTGATCCAGGAGTTCCCTTAGGAAAACCTGTTTCACCATCATTTTAACTTCTGACAATGATGGATCTATGATCAGGGCTCTACATGATATGATTATACTTGATTACTTAGGTACATTTCAGTATTCTTTTAGCATCAAAACATGTTTCCAAACATTTAAGTATACAAGCATTGCTAATCAGAAGAATACTAAATGTATCAAGTTTAACCTTTGTCAGTTATCAAAGGGATGTCAATTCATCACAAGTCATCTAGTCAGCATGACCTTGATATTACTCATGGCTCTTACAGCCCATTAACTTCATATGTTGTCACATAACATAGAAAACATAGCATACATCACCATTCATAAAGTCTACAACATGCTTCCAATGAATACTCCATCATAACCCTTACCTGGTTATGATCATTCTCTTATAAGAACCTACATAGTCAATTCATCTGACAATAATAACATTTCATATCCAGATCAGCAATTCATAAGGCAGGAATAACATTTCAATTCAAGGGTTATACTTATATGCCTTTACTAAGGCTAGGTTCCCTCATTAGTATCTATTAGGGTTTATTGTTCACTTCATAGTAATTTAAGCTCATAGCATCCCCATGCATGAAATCATCATCCTTGATGTCTTTAAATTAGGTTAAGATTCATCAATTATCATGATTAGGGTTTCCATGATCTCACATAAGTGGATCATACCCTAGTCATGCACATTCATATACATTGAAGGTACTTTGTTTGAATTTCAGCCATATTTGGGACCTTCTCTCTCCTCTTACTATTAGGTGGTGATTACATCACCCTAGATTAGGTTAGGTCAAGCCAAATTTTGATTAACACAAGCTAATTCACCACTATCATGGTCATTAGGGTTTTGATTTGAACAAAGGTGTCATCTACTTGAACCCTCCAAGGGCACATTGGTAATGTACACCATTGATTCACAACATGGTTCAATCTATTATTCTCTTAGCCCCTTAATGCCTTAGGGTACCATTAGGGTTTGGATTAGATCACCATTGGACCAATTAAGCCCTCAAACTACTAAGCAATCACAGCCCTAAAGATCCCCAAACGATCCCACACTTCAACCTCCAAACGGTCCTAAGACCATTTGGGGGCGTTGACCGTTTGAGCACTTTGACTTCAAGACCGCATGACCACCAAGACCGCATGACCTCCAAGACCGCATGAGTGCATTGACCGTTCGAGAGTGTTGAATTTGAAACCGTTTGGATATAACGACCTTGAAACTGCATGAGTTGAAACGACCTTGAGATCGATTGGACCAAACGACCTTGAGATCATTTGAGCCCAAACGGTCTTGAGACTATTTAGCCCAAACGGTCTTGAGACCATTTGGATTCTAACGGTCTTGAGACCGTTTGGTCCAAATGGGCTCAAAACCGCATGGACCTCAAAGGTGATTCCAAGGTTGTAAACGATTAGGGTTGCTATGTTGAAGCCTTAAATTGGCCACATCCTTCCTAATCATTCATCAATTGAGTTAATTAGGGTTATGCTTAACCAATTAGACCCTCAATTGACCCTGAATTGCTAACCAATCGGGGTTGAAACCGATTGAATTAGAGTTTGTAATCAATTAACCATCAACATTGATAATCATGAGTCTAATTGAAGTTGAACCTATCATTTGGCACTCAATTGGGCTCAAACTTGGCCCAAACGGTCTTGAGACCGTTTTCCCAAAGTTTGACCAAAATCTAAGCCAAGTTGATGAGGGTTGAACCCTAATTAGGTCTATAATCAACACTTTTATTCAATTCATCAACCTACTGTGATTGGACCCTTAATTAATCAAATTATCTTAATCCTAGACCTCCAAACGGTCTTGGGTAGCCACCAAACAGTCTTGAGACCGTTTGAGTGAACCCCCAAACGGTCTTGAGACCGTTTGATCCCTTCAACCCAAAGTTCACCAAAATTGGTCATTTAATTCAGCAATTTCACCCGATTAGGGTTTAGAGGGTTGAGGTGCCTTCAACTTGTGATTGGTTTGCAATTAGGTTACAATTCTTGGTAGATGTTTAATTTAACATGTGTACAAAGACCTATAAATGGTCTTCCCTTGGTCAAACCTTTCAAACGGTCCCAAGACCATTTGAGTCTAAACGGTCTTGCAAGACCGCATGAGATCAAACGGTCTTGAGACCGTTTGACCTCAAACGGTTTGCAAACTGTTTAGACCAAATGGTCCAAGGTCGTTTGGTAAAGTTACCTAGGAAATCATGCCCATCATCTTTAACCTCAAAACAGGTTGGTTACTCCACAGAATTGCTTGCAAGAAAGCAAGGAAAGATGGGGAAGAAGAAGGTCTAACTACTACATGCAAGAACAAGTGTATGTATAAGAAAGCAAGAGGTTTAGAGATATAAAACCCGCCTCAAAGGTCATTCCTAGAGCTCCAAGATTCCAAGCTTTCAAGCCTCTAATGGTGTCTTGAGCTCCACAAGTCATCCAAGGGTGATCCTCCAAGAAAAGCTTGGGGAAGATCGGCTAGAACAAGAAACCTAAGTGAGTTAACCATAAAACCAACCTTATAAACCAACTTTCTCCATGAATCCGAGCTAGAAGATGGTCTCTTCTTACCTTAGAACAAGTTGGTCGTCTTCTCTAGCTCCAGATCTCTGCCTTGTGCGGTCCAAACAAGGTGAAAAGTGAAGAAGTGAAGGAAGTACGTTCACTTGGTTTGCAAAGAAGGAGCTTATATAGCTTGGGTTAGTTTCCACCATAAGGACCTCTAGTTTCTCCATTTCTCATCTAGGTCCCTTCTTTCTTCTTTGCACGTCCCTCCTCCTCATATCTTAGGTAAAACTCTTTTTGGAACTAAGAACTAAAGGCAAGGAAGGTCATCTTATCACTAAGGTGCACATGTATAAGGGTTTCCCAACTTATAACTTGGTGATTCTGGTACAAAGGTTATTCTTCTTATCTGATTATTTAATTGAAGTGCCCCATTCATCATTTCTACTCTAGATGATGCCATGGGTCACAAAAGATACTATAGAAGATGTATTTTACAAGTTGCACCCCACATTTTGGGTAAATTGCACTTTTCTCCATAATTAGGGTTTCAAGCACAAAGATTGCTCCACAAGCTGCATCTTGATGCCCAAGCTTGGAAAATCCATCATATATCATCATATTTACTCATATGATGTCATATCATCAGAGGAACACCTCAACATATGAAAATTGCAAGTTAACCCCTCTAACTGGGTAATTTGCACATAGGTCCCTGCATTACCAAACAATACTAAAACATTGTTTAAAAGGACAGAATTGAAAGTGTATGTTCCTCATGAACTTAATTACATGTCAGGAAGTAATCACAAGTGTTTAATTACATGATTAAGCAAAACACCTAGGGTTAACTTATAACCCAGGTCAGGGTTGTTACAAATTATCCACCCCTTACAAGGATTTCGTCCCCGAAATCGATAAAACATATTAAGAGAAAAGAGTAGGGTACTTCCTCCTCATTTCATCCTCTAAATACCAAGTGGCTTCTTCGACTCCACGATGATTCCAGAGGACTTCCACCAGACTTATATCTTTCTTCTTTAGCTTTTTAATTCTGTTATCAAGGATCGACATTGGTCCTTCCTCATATGTTATATCATCATTCAATTCTACCTCCATAGGTTGTAGAACTGACTCGGTATCCGGGTGACATTTCCTCAACATAGAAATGTGGAACACAGGGTGTAACTTCTGTAACCCTGGTGGAAACTCTAGTCTATAGGCTACCTTTCCAACTCATTCAATGATTGGATAAGGCCCCATAAACCTAGGAGATAACTTTCCTTTCCTCCCAAACCTCAGAACTCCCTTCCAAGGCGAGACTTTGAGATACACTTTGTCTCCAACCTGGAACTCTAAGGGTCTACGACGTTTATCGGCATATGACTTCTGCCTATCTTGTGCAGTCTTAATCTGTTGTTGAATTACTTTAATCTTCTCAGTAGTCTGCTGCACAAGATCAGGACCTAACAGTTGATATTCACCGGTTTCATACCAACATACCGGTGATCGACAACGTCTACCATACAAAGCTTCATAAGGTGCCATGTAAATGCTATGTTGGTAGCTATTGTTGTAGGCGAACTCTATCAAGCTTAGGTGTAGATCCCAACTCCCTGTAAATTGGAGAACACATGCTCTCAACAAGTCCTCCAAGGTCTGTATAGTCCTTTCTGACTGTCCATCAGTCTGTGGGTGAAAGGATGTACTAAACCTCAACTGGGTGCCTAGAGCTTTGTGCAGTCGCTCCCAAAAACAACTCATGAACTGGGGACCTCTGTTTGATACTATGGTATCTGAAACTCCGTGTAGACGTACTATCTCCTGAACATACAATTGTGCCAACTTTTTAGCAGAATAGGTTGTTTTGACAGGTAAGAAATGTGTTGTCTTTGTCAACCTATCAACAATTACCCAGATGGAATCATGTCCTTTGCTTGTCCTGGGTAAGCCAACAACAAAGTCCATGGTCACATGGTCCCACTTCCACTGTGGTATGGGTAAAGGTTGCATTATTCCTACAGGCTTCTGGTGCTCAGCTTTAACCTGTTGACACACAGGACACCTCAGAACAAACTCAGCAACATCCTTCTTCATCCCAGGCCACCAATACATATCTTTTAGGTTTCGATACATCTTGGTGCTCCCTGGATGCATGGCATACATCGAAGAATGAGCTTCCTCCAGAATTAACTTCCTCAAGTTACCCACATTCGGTACTATCATCCTACCATGATAACATGCCACTTGGTCATCCGATTCATGGAAACCATCTCTCTTCTCATCTCCATACTCCGATGTGATCTGCTGAACTACATTATCAACTTGATGTGCCTCTCTAATATGCTCTCTTAGGGTAGGTTTAACATGCATCTCAGCCAACAACCCGACTAACAATGACACCTTCAACTGTACATTGTCTTGCCTTAAGGAGATAAGCATATCTCTCCTAGGGCATACTAAAGAGTTTAGTTGTGCCCTGCTAGAAGATGGTGTTGCTGATTTCCTACTCAGAGCATTTGCAACTACATTGGCCTTCCCTAGATGGTAATCAATTGTACAATCGTAGTCCTTGATTAACTCCAGCCCACGACGTTGCCTCATGTTAAGTTCATGCTGAGAGAAGATATACTTAAGGTTCTTGTGATCAGTGAAAATCTGGAATGTCTCTCCGTAGAGATAATGTCTCCAGATCTTCAAGGCATGAACCACGGCAGCTAACTCCAGGTCATGTGTCGGATAATTCTCCTCGTGTTTCTTGAGCTATCGGGAAGCAAATGAAATCACTTATTTATCCTGCATCAACACGCATCCGAGTCCATTCTTAGAGGCATCATAGAAAACTACATACACTTTGCCTTGCTCAGGTAGCACAAGTACAGGTGCACTCGTCAACCTCTCCTTCAACAACTGAAAAGACTGCTGGCACTTATCACTCCAAATAAAAGGAACATCTTTCCGGGTCAACTTGGTCAAGGGTAGGGCTATAGAACTGAAGTTCTTAATGAACCTTCGGTAGTAGCCAGCTAACCCTAAGAAACTACGAACCTCCGTCGGTTTCTTCGGTTGTTCCCACTGTAGGACAGACTCTACCTTTTTGGGGTCAACACAAATTCTCGAGGCAGATATCACATGTCCAAGAAAAGACACCTCCGGCAACCAAAACTCACACTTGCTGAACTTAGCGTATAACTTATGTTCTCTTAGCAGGGTCAAAGCTTGGCGAAGATGTTGTTCGTGAAGACAACAACATACTGATCGAGGAAAGGTCGGAAGATTCTATTCATGAGTTCCATGAATGCAGCTGGTGCATTAGTTAGTCCAAAAGACATAACCGTGAACTCATAGTGACCATACCTTGTCCTAAAGGCAGCCTTGGGTATGTCATTGTCCTTAATACGAAGTTGATGATATCCAGACCTCAAGTCTATCTTCGAGAAGACGGTTGCACCATGCAACTGGTCAAAGAGATCATCAATCCTCGGCAGAGGGTACTTATTCTTTATTGTTACTTTATTGAGTTGTCTGTAATCAATGCACAACCGCATTGATCCGTCTTTCTTTTTAACAAACAAGACCGGAGCACCCCAAGGTGAAGTGCTTGGTCGGATGAAACCCTTCTCAAGCAACTCTTGAAGCTGTTTCTTGAGTTCTGCCATCTCGGCAGGCGCCATCCTATACGGTGTCTGGGCTATGGTTTTTGTATCAGGGATCAAATTGATTTCAAAATCAATTTCCCGAGGCGGTGGTATACCTGGAAGTTCTTCAGGAAAAACGTCTTCGAATTCCCTGACAACAGAAACTTCGGTAAGGTTGGGACTCTCCATGGTAGTATCTACCACATGGACCAAGAATGCATAACATCCTTGCCTCATCAGCTTCTCAGCAACCATAGCTGACACTAGACAGGTGGGTAGAATCTTTCTCTCTCCTTGAAAGATCCATGTGTTGCTATCATCAGCAAACACAACCTGCTTGGATTCACAATCCAAGACAACTCTATACCTTTCCAAGGTATCCATCTCAAGGATTATATCAAATCCTTGCATATCGAGTGGTATAAGGTCCACTTGAATGTGATGATCAGAAAAGAAAAGGATGCAGGGAGAGCATACTTCCTGCAACACAACAGACCCATTCAACGGAGTTTCAAGCAACATGCTATCTTCCCTATGACTAACTGTCATATTGCAGTTATGAATCACCCTTCAAGTGATAAAGGAGTGGGTAGCACCCGGATCAATCAAAACAGATACAATACAAGATTTAGACATATCAGAATACAATAGTTCCATCTGACCTGCCACAACCCGTGGGTTGATCACTGCATCAGGTGGGTTCATAGCATAGAACCTCGTTGTCGCCTGAGGTTGAGTCGGTGCTGACGATCCAGTTTGGGACGCTTGTCCACGCCCTCTACCTGCTCCTTGAAACTACCTTCTCTGTGATCCCTGTTGACTCTGTCTCTGAGGCTGTGTCACACTGACAGGCCTAGACCTGCAGTCCTTCATCAGATGCCCTACTTTCCCACAGCTGTAACAACTTCTGTCTTGTAGTGGTCTAGGTGGCCCTGTGACTGACATCGATGCTGAACTGTGAGTCTCTTGAGGCGGTTGGCTCCGTCCTCTACCTCTACTTGGTGTCTACGGAGTCTGAGAACTAGATCTGGGTGGTGGAGGGGTAGGTGCAGAGAATCTAGGCTTCTTAAAGTCTCTAGATGAAGAACCCTGTAACTGCGGATATCTCTTATGGGTTTGCCTCTTCTCGACTACGGATCGCTCTATCCTTCGGACTGACTCAACGAAGGTAGCGAACCTCTCCCGATTCTCTAGGGCAGACATAGGAGTAGATAAGTCAGCGTTCAAACCCTTCTCGAACCTTCTGATCCTTTCTTCTTCTGTGGCAGCCATGTGCGGACAGAACCGCAACAACTCCATGAACTTAGCTTCGTACTCGCTAATGTTCATCATGCCCTGCCTCAATCTCTCGAACAGAGATATTTTCTCGTCCAGGAATGTCTTTGGGAAGTATCTATTGACAAACTCCCAACGAAAGTCTTCTCATGAGATCTCTACTCCAGGCCTCTTCTGCTCTTCCAAGTTCCACCAATGACCAACACTTCCTTTGAGAAGATAGACGGCATGTCTAACCTTCTCAGCTTTGGGGATGTTTAGGATTCTGAAAGCTTTCTCCAACTCGGTCAGCCACATATCAACATCTGTGGGGTCAGCGGTATCAAAGTATTCGGTCGCCCCGACTCTGCGAAGCCACTCGAACGTCTTACCGATACTTTGTCCTTCATGTTGGGCAGGTGCCCTAGGTGCAGGCATGGGCATCCTGTTGGTGATGTGTGTCATGGCAGCCATAAACTGCCCGAACAGAGCTTGAATAGCTGGGTTTGCCATATCAGCTGGGTCAAACTGAGGTGGCTGTACAGGTGGCTGAGGTACATGCTGCTCCACTTCTAGGTTCCTTGCACCAACTCGGGGTGTAGCTACGCTACTTTCAGCCTCGTACTCCTCATGTGGCTCAGACATCCTTAATTGTCTTCTTCTCCTGAGGAGCATAAGACTCTATTAGATAAGAAAGGAACACTAAGGATAGACTTGACATTCTAAGTCCTATGTCTCTATAGACTCAGTGAACCTAGAGCTCTGATACCACTTAATTGTGGGTTCTGATCTCCAAAACACGAGATAAACATAGCGGAAGCGATTCGATTAGCAGAGGGATACAGAAAATCATGAAAAACTAAAACCTTTCGAAAACAAGATCTTGAAAACATGAAACCCCTTCATCAAAGCAAGATAAACAGTTTACATCTCTGTTAAATCACCTCTTGAGTGATTATATACAACAAGATACAAAATCTCAAGATTAAGAATCAAAATCTCAGATCAACAAACTCCAAGGACCTGAGAGTACAGAGACGACATAAGACTCTCTAACTAATAGACTGGATAGCCAAGATCTCCACCTGAGACTCACTGCTGCCCCTGGTGTTGTTGCTCCTGGTACTACTCTCCTGCAGACTGGTTCCTTCGTCCTCGACGACCACCTAAAAGATTTAAATCTACGGGGTGAGACTATTTTAAATAATTGTCCCAACGGGAGTTATAACTCTCCGCCAAAAGCTTTGTTATAGCATATAAGGGAAACTTAGGCAAGTAATCTAAATTACTCAACAACAGATAAGATATGATGTAAAGCAACCTCAGTAAGGAACAAGGAAGACATGTTTACTAAAAAATGAACAGTGTAACATCAATCATTGTGTCTCGTAGTTTAACCCTAGCAGATATACTACGCGGATAATTATGTTTTACAAACAGTACTATGCCCTGCAGAGATGAGGTATGCCGCTCATACTCCAACCGATCACTAGTAAGTCACATCGGTGTCATACTAGGTCATCGAAAGAGCCGGATTCTCATGACCTCAACTTCCTCAGTCAGAATGAGGATCAACGTGCATGACATCTAGTGTCTCTGCTACTATAGCTCACCAGGGTATTCTGGTGCTTCGCTATTAGAGTCACAGTGGCATTCTACACTCTCTTCACCATCAAAAGATCCCATGTTTATCTCTCATTGATGTGGCATAATAGATTCCTCGGGTGATTAGTGGTACATCATCCCGGCATACACACATAGTGCAGGGTTGATGGATTAAGATACATCTACATCAACTTCTATACTAGGACGTAAGGATATTCGTGTCCATATTCCCCCACATACTCAAAAGTATGTGATCCAGGAGTTCCCTTAGGAAAACCTGTTTCACCATCATTTTAACTTCTGACAATGATGGATCTATGATCAGGGCTCTACATGATATGATTATACTTGATTACTTAGGTACATTTCAGTATTCTTTTAGCATCAAAACATGTTTCCAAACATTTAAGTATACAAGCATTGCTAATCAGAAGAATACTAAATGTATCAAGTTTAACCTTTGTCAGTTATCAAAGGGATGTCAATTCATCACAAGTCATCTAGTCAGCATGACCTTGATATTACTCATGGCTCTTACAGCCCATTAACTTCATATGTTGTCACATAACATAGAAAACATAGCATACATCACCATTCATAAAGTCTACAACATGCTTCTAATGAATACTCCATCATAACCCTTACCTGGTTATGATCATTCTCTTATAAGAACCTGCATAGTCAATTCATCTGACAATAATAACATTTCATATCCAGATCAACAATTCATAAGGCAGGAATAACATTCCAATTCAAGGGTTATACTTATATGCCTTTACTAAGGCTAGGTTCCCTCATTAGTATCAATTAGGGTTTACTATTCACTTCATAGTAATTTAAGCTCATAGCATCCCCATGCATGAAATCATCATCCTTGATGTCTTTAAATTAGGTTAAGATTTATCAATTATCATGATTAGGGTTTCCATGATCTCACATAAGTGGATCATACCCTAGTCATGCACATTCATATACATTGAAGGTACTTTGTTTGAATTTCAGCCATATTTGGGACCTTCTCTCTCCTCTTACTATTAGGTGGTGATTACATCACCCTAGATTAGGTTCGGTCAAGCCAAATTTTGATTAACACAAGCTAATTCACCACTACCATGGTCATTAGGGTTTTGATTTGAACAAAGGTGTCATCTACTTGAACCCTCCAAGGGCACATTGGTAATGTACACCATTGATTCACAACATGGTTCAATCTATTATTCTCTTAGCCCCTTAATTCCTTAGGGTATCATTAGGGTTTGGATTAGATCACCATTGGACCAATTAAGCCCTCAAACTACTAAGCAATCACAGCCCTAAAGATCCCCAAATGATCCCACACTTCAACCTCCAAACGGTCCTAAGACCGTTTGGGGGCGTTGACCGTTTGAGCACTTTGACTTCAAGACCGCATGACCACCAAGACCGCATGACCTCCAAGACAGCATGAGTGCATTGACCGTTTGAGAGTGTTGACTTTGAAACCATTTGGATGTAACGACCTTGAACTCGCATGAGTTGAAACGACCTTGAGATCGATTGGACCAAAAAACCTTGAGATCGTTTGAGCCCAAACGGTCTTGAGACCGTTTGGTCCCAAACAGTCTTGAGACCATTTGGATTCAAACGGTCTTGAGACCGTTTGGTCCAAATGGGCTCAAAACTGCATGGACCTCAAAGGTGATTCCAAGGTTGTAAACGATTAGGGTTGCTATGTTGAAGCCTTCAATTGGCCACATCCTTGCTAATCATTCATCAATTGAGTTAATTAGGGTTATGCTTAACCAATTAGACCCTCAATTGACCCTCAATTTCTAACCAATTGGGATTGAAACCGATTGAATTAGAGTTTGTAATCAATTAACCATCAACATTGATAATAATGAGTCTAATTGAAGTTGAACCTATCATTTGGCACTCAATTGGGTCCAAACTTGGCCCAAACGGTCTTGAGACCGTTTTCCCAAAGTTTGACCAAAATCTAAGTCAAGTTGATGAGGGTTGGACCCTAATTAGGTCTAAAATCAGCACTTTTATTCAATTCATCAACCTACTATGATTGGACCCTTAATTAATCAAATTATCTTAACCTAGACATCCAAACGGTCTTGGGTAGCCACCAAATGGTCTTGAGACCGTTTGAGTGAACCCCCAAATGGTCTTGAGACCGTTTGAGCCCTTCAACCCAAAGTTCACCAAAATTGGTCCTTTAATTCATCAATTTCACCCGATTAGGGTTTAGAGGGTTGAGGTGCCTTCAACTTGTGATTGGTTTGCAATTAGGTTACAATTCTTGGTAGATGTTTAGTTCAACATGTGTAAAACAGACCTCTAAATGGTCTTCCCTTGGTCAAACCTTCCAAACGGTCTTGGGACCATTTGAGTCTAAACGGTTTTGCAAGACCACATGAGATCAAACAGTTTGCAAACCGTTTAGACCAAATGGTACAAGTTCGTTTGGTAAAGTTACCTAGGAAATCATGCCCATCATCTTCAACCTCAAAACAGGTCGGTTACTCCACAGATTTTCTTGTAAGAAAGCAAGGAAAGATGGGGAAGAAGAAGGTCTAATTACTACATGCAAGAACAAGTGTATGTATAAGAAAGCAAGAGGTTTAGAGATATAAAACCCACCTCAAAGGTCGTTCCTAGAGCTCCAAGCTTCCAAGATTTCAAGCCTCTAATGGCGTATTGAGCTCCACAGGTCGGCCAAGGGTGATCCTCCAAGAAAAGCTTGGGGAAGATCGGCTAGAACAAGAAACCTAAGTGAGTTAACCATAAAACCAACCTTATAAACCAACTTTCTCCATGAATCCGAGCTAGAAGATGGTCTCTTCTTACCTTAGAACAAGTTGGTCATCTTCTCTAGCTCCAAAGCTCTGCCTTGGGCGGTCCAAACAAGGTGACAAGTGAAGAATTGAAGGAAGTACGTTCACTTGGTTTGCAAAGAAGGAGCTTATATAGCTTGGGTTAGTTTCCACCATAAGGACCTCTAGTTTCTCCATTTCTCATCTAGGTCCCTCATTTCTTCTTTGCACGTCCCTCCTCCTCATATCTTAGGTAAAACTCTTTTTGGAACTAAGAACTAAAGGCAAGGAAGGTCATCTTATCACTAAGGTGCACATGTATAAGGGTTTCCTAACTTATAACTTGGTGATTCTGGTACAAAGGTTATTCTTCTTATATGATTATTTAATTGAAGCGCCCCCTTCATCATTTCTACTCTAGATGATGCCATGGGTCACAAAAGATACTATAGAAGATGTATTTTACAAGTTGCACCCAACATTTTGGGTAAATTGCACTTTTCTCCATAATTAGGGTTTCAAGCACAAAGATTGCTCCACAAGCTGCATCTTGATGCCCAAGCTTGGAGAATCCATCATATCTCATCATATTTACTCATATGATGTCATATCATCAGAGAAACACCTCAACATATGAAAATTGCAAGTTAACCCCTCTAACTGGGTAATTTGCACATAGGTCCCTGCATTACCAAACAATACTAAAACATTGTTTAAAAGGACAGAATTGAAAGTGTATATTCCTCGTGAACTTAATTACATGTCAGGAAGTAATCACAAGTCTTTAATTACATGATTAAGCAAAACACCTAGGGTTAACTTATAACCCAGGTCAGGGTTGTTACAACAGGAAAGCATGCTTCTGAAAGCATTCTCATCATCTTACATCATCACTTGGGATAACAATTCCTGATCTCATCATCAGAGGATAACACCTCAACTAGGCACTTAGCCTTTATCATATCCCCAGACTTATCATATCATACTGGTGATGCACGTTATCTCATGATGCAGTGTTATTCAACACATATACCTCATAACTCTTACCTGGCTACGAATTCATCTGATACACCTGCATGGTTCGTATGCACGTAAAAAGAGATAACTTAAAATCGCCAATCATAGCACTTACTGATCATCATGTTATTAGGGTTTACAAAAGCACAGGTCATGCTCACAATCGTATGAGGCATACTACGTATTAGTTACATCACAGCTATCAAGTTATGGGCATCCATTTACAAGTAGCATCTTATCGTATAAAACATAGCATTAATTTACATCCACCATCCATAATTCATTATCAACAAGGATGTAATTACATGATAAGGAACTACTGGATAGGGTTTCCGGGTGAAAACTAACCCTCACTAAAGGTGCCCGCTACCCTCACTAGAAATGTGGCGGGTAGGGCATCCCTCACTAGAGGTGGTATTGATCAGGGAACTATCCTCATATCAGCCAAGCACTCTTGCCACATACTGGACAACCCTAAAGAAAAGCATATCGAGCTACCATCTCAAGGTGTACCGTGCGACTAGGAAACAAGGGTGCTATCGTGCAGCCCTTTTGTGCATCCAAGAAAGCACCAGGTGTGACGGGCAACTAGATCCATGGGGCATATCGTACACCCAACTCAAGGAGTGTCGGACATCCATGTCTATCGGGCAAAGCTCCATGGCTAGCTAAGGTTAGGGTTTAGGTTGTATCGGGCATCCATCACCACTTTATGACCAAGATGGTGACTCTCAGAGCCAGCATCCTATCGCCCACCAGGACACGCCACTTCATCCGATACAAGGGCACCAAAAGGGGAACCTATCGTTCAACTAAGCTGACTCATCCTATCGGCCAACACAAGGCAAGACCAGGGTTTCCCTACTACATTGTATTGGGCAACACCTAATCTATGCATCGCCCAAAATAGAGATACCTTGTAACATTGTATCGGCCAAAGGGTCAGCACCACCTAGGGAAAAAGACCAACAAGTCCAAGGTATAACGTCCAAGCCCGTCCTCAAGGCCAAGGGAGTCATATCCATATCAACTGACTCTCCATCCAGGCTCACCTCTCAAGTCCATGGCGAGAGAAGAGTGTTGCTCAAGCAACTAGAGTATAGAATCACCTCTCAATAATCAAGAGAGAGGGGTGTTGTCTATATCACTAGGGCCGAACTCACTTCCCAAGACCAAGGGAGAGAGAAGGGGTATTGCCTAAGAAACTCTTCACATGTAGGTTCGGCCACCACACTCAAGAACACCTCAACAACATAAACATATATCCAACAAGATGAAAGATATCAACTAGAGCAAGAAAACATGTCTAGAAAGAAACATGGCCGATCAAGATAAAGCATAAACATGCAACAAGAAAAGAGAGTAGTATAGCTAAGGTCAGGAGTTATGTAACCCACCTTAAGCAAGCTCCTAGCACCAAGCAACACCTTCGACCACCTCAAGGAGAAGAAGAAGAAGACTCCAAGGAGAAGGATCGGCCACCAAGCTCCAAGGGTAGGTGTATCGTGCACCAAGGAAGAGAGGAGGCAACAAAGAACTAAAGGGATCCCAAGCAAGAGAAGGAAGAGGCATATATATAAGAGGATGGAGGAGAAAATAAGGTAAAATAAGGCAATGTGTCGCCCACCTAGGGACACTTGTCTAAGGGCAATGCCACCTCCTTACCTCACCTTATACACATGTCCAAGGCTATTGCCACATGCAAGCACTAAGTACAAAGTGTCCACTAGTTGTGATACAAATGAGGTCAAGAGTTCAAAGAGGGTCCTTGGCTGACACACCTCATACCTTTCCCGACACAACTCCCTGGGCGACACACCTAAGGCCAACACAAAGGTCTCCTGCTTGACACAGGGTTTGTTATATCCTCAGTTTTGTAAAAAAATTGAAAGGTATAAATAGAAAGCATGTTTTGATAGATGGGTTTCTCCAATGATTTTATTGGTGGAATAAGAAAAACTTTGATCACATTCATGGCATTTGTGCTTGTGGAACAAATTAATAAATAGAAGGAACTCATAATAATGGTTTTTATTTTTCCAATAAAGTGTCATGTTTTCCTTGACGACTTATTATTGCCAAATCCAAAGTCTTAATAAGAATATGATAATGCTTTTTCATGACCTTTGGATTAATAAGAATAAAAGGCAAGAGTTTTGTAGAAAGGATTGAAGGAGAAATGTATTCTCTTCTAGAATTATTCCTTGATTTTCCATGGTATTAGTTATCGGGTATAAGGGTGTTTTTAATGCATACGGAAAGGAGAGTTATGAATGCCTTGCCTTATTGGCATATTGCTTGAATGCAATGTAAAGGATGAGGAAAGAAAGGAGAGAGAGAAAGATGCATGCCTCGTGAAGTCTCTCTTCTTACTAGATCAACAAATTAACAATGTTAATATGGGGAAAGGAAAAAGAAAAGAACAAGGAAAGTAATTAATCATCTTCCGTGGATGGTATACATGTCCATCTTACCCTTGCTTGCCTCCTACATAGTACCCATTAGGGTTTCTACTATATATCTATATATATAGATAATATCTGGAACTATTGTCTCAACCTTGGACTTGACATCAGACTCTGCAGTCCACGAGAGCCCTATGATGGTCCTAGATGCCAGAACTCCCCTCTTTGGATAAGCTGTGTGAGCAAGACATCGGACAGTTCTTTTGTTTCTTGCCGCGCTATGGCCGTCACGGAGATGGTTGAGGCTAGCAGGCCAGGGATAGGTTGCAGAGGTCGAATCATCACATTGGGACCCAGACGATGGGGCTAGGTGCAGTTGTAAAGAGAGGAGACAGAGCTTTCCTCTGCAGGCATGAAGTTGAGAGGGAGAGAGAGAGTAGCAGAGATGGATACAAGGAAGACAGCAGTCACGCACCTGGGCGTGGGGCTTCCCTGATCAGAGGCGAGGAGGTTTGTAGGGTTGCGGTGTGAGCGGAGGATCCCAACGGGGGAGTAGTTCAGATCCCCTGTATCTGTTTCGTTCCAATGAGGAAAGTTGGTGGGAAGACCTCTCTCGGCCGCCGCGGGTCACGTGGAGACTGCCGCAGAGTGTGGAGAGATGTGGCGGAGCTGAGGGGTCCAAGTCTCGGTTGATCGGAGCACTGGAGGTGGGAGTCCACCCACATGGTTGGATCGCCGGTCGCGCAGCCTGGTTCTGCGCGAGGTTGAAGAAGGCTAAAGCCTGTTTGACCGTTTTGCCCCTGGGCGAGAGGAACTCCAAAGCAATGGGCAAGGGGTAGTGGAGTCCTTTCGTTATGTTTTAATCCCCCTACTTAGCTGGAGCAAATGACCGGATGGTCACAGACACATGCTAGGATGACGTGGCGTCTCCGGATTGGCCGGTAAGTGCTTATCTTGTAATAATTCTAGTTAATTACGGATAACTCGGAATATAGAGAAATTATATATCATTTTGATCGGAAAAACGAGAGGGATCTAAATAAAATAATAACAGAACCTTATTATGCTTCCTGTTCTAAAATTATAGGCTATACATGTTCTAATGTGTTAAATGTATAAGAAAGCCTAGTTTTGGCTAATATGATGCTTAATTGAATAGATTCGTTCATATTAGGCTAACACATGATCTTGCCATTTATAATGAGTAAAACCTTGATAATGTTGAATAATGGATGATTCTGGATTAGTAATCTTATTCATGCTGTTTAGGGTTTTACAACCAACATGGACATCTTGAAATAATCTTAATACTGATAATGTGAACTAGATGTAATGAGTAGTTTAATATGCTTAAGTTGAAGATTAGGGTTTCACCTAATATGCATAACTAAATTTGTAATCTGAGAAACCATGATATGATAGAATTAGGGTTGGTATCCCTAATCTCAGTTCCAAACACGAGATAGTCCTAAACCCTAGTCTAGGAGCGCATCTAGATCTGAATAATGTAATGTGAATACATGGTGACACATACGTAGTATTCTTTGTTTCAGATATTTGTTGATTACATGCTTTGTTGCTTGGATGTTTGGATGCGATCGTAAAGTACATGTTAGTTTCTACATGGTTTCTGCAATGACATAAGGTACGTGGTTACGCTTATGGTTACATGTATCGAATTCCGAGATTGCCGATGTTTCTCGATGAGATTGAACGACAAATAAACTGCTTGCTTGTTTATTTAGTTCTTGCAAACTATAAAGTTCTTATGAGTATCATGTAAACTAAATAACAATATTCTGAACCCTGGGTTAGACTGATCTTAAGGGTAATGCACACGAGCCCTGGAGGGACAATGATTACACCTGAGGTAGTAGACCAGATAAGGGTTAGAATATGAAAATAAGTTTATATTCTTACATGAAAGATAAATATGTTTGCTTATATCTGTACTTGTGATTATTGTTTGAACCCACGTACCAGTATAGTAATATACTGATCGCGTATTTGTTTGTCGGCGTTTTAGGTCTCAGATATACTTGATTCATGGACATGAGGGTACATATAAAGAGGTTGAAGACACTACAGTTTAATCATGAAGGTTTAGTATTAATGGTTTATCTTTACACCTGTAAAAGTTAATTCTGTTTAAAAGTTATGTAACTCCTTAGAGGAACTTTTTATCTAAACATGTAAATATTTGTTCATTGATGGAAATTGTTTACTATTTTGTATTATTTCATGAATCTGATCCTGGAGTATATGATTAACGATCTGCGACTTTAAGGTCTTTTAGACACTCAAAAGTGCGGGTCGTTACAGGGTTCAACTAGGCAAGGAAAGGCTCAAACAAGGCATAAAAAGGACCAACAAGGCTCAACCAAGCCCAAGGCAACTCAAGCAATGAGCCCAACCCTTACTCTCAACACTAGAGAAAGCAAGGAGAGAGAGGAACATCTCTCAAGGTGACAAACTTGCTCTTCAACCCTAAACTTAGGTTATTTGCAAGTAGCACCTCCAACCCTCAACAAAGCACAAACAAACCCTAATCACCACTGGTGGCGATTAACAAGCAACTAAACACCAGGGTTAGGCAAAGCAAACCAGATAAGCCCAAAATGGAGGTCAGGGTCCTTATAATAACTCTGCCTCCTCACCTCAGACTAAAGAGGCTTTTGCTATGGTCCTGTAATGACCGAGAGACAAGAAGGGAGGTTCTTTTGACATTATCTAGATGATTAGGTGCTCGTGGTCAGAAACCAACAGAGCATGGGAAGAAAACAACGCTGACCAGAAATCATGGTCTCGAGGGAACCAGATCAGAGATAAGAACAAAGCGAGGGTCCTCTCGGTAGCTTATGCCAAGTTTTTAGGGTCCAAGGACCAAAACTATATCTCGCAGGTGAGCACTTGGGAAGAGATGGTGGCAGTGTTCAACGTTGGGAGTAGGCCTTAGGTATATCTGCAGTTACAAGGAGGTCTGATGGGCAAGGGAGGTTGAGAGGCGAGTCGTGACATCACGCCGATGTTGGTCAAACTGCAGCGAAATCAAATGAACTCGATAAAATTGGCTTCATACGCACAATGGAAAAGGTCCAATCTGGAGGTTTTAGTTTAGCATTTGATCCAGAAATGCTTCACTAATCTCTACCATAAAATCCATGAACTTGTTGACAGGGTGTCTGGCGTCCAGGGACCAAGAACTTGCGTACCAGCGATGGTTCAGAACAGGACGAATGGCAAAGCTTGTTGACTGAGTGAAACACACTAAATAGTGGCGAGTTAAGTATATTGAAAGAAAGAATGGGTATCCTAGATGGTTACCTCGTGGCGGATTTGACTGAGGAGGGGAAAGCTAGCAGCTGCTCGCCATCTTCACCGGAGAAGATAACCCACGCCAGCAGAAGCTTCCAGGTGTCCACGCGAGCAATCAACAACAGAAAAGGCAAGAGGGGCCTTCAGTGAAGGTTTATGGATTGGGAGATGAGAAACAGTGTGCCAGAGTGGGGGTTTCTGAAAGCGTCACAATGGCTGCCGTTTGGGTAGAAATAGGCGTCCCCGCCCTAGGGCTCTCTAGAGACCAAGCAATAGATCGTTGGACTCAGGTGAGTGAGGGGGTTCTATTGGCAAAGAAAGTGTGAGGAGGCGTTCAGCTTGGCGTGTGTGAGAGACCAAGAAATAGATCGTTGGACTTGGGTGAGTGAGGGGGTTCCTTTGGTGAAGAAAGCGTGAGGAGGCGTTCAACCTGGCGTGCACGAGAGACCAGGGAGGTATCCCTGTACTGCACCTGGCACCCGTGAGAAGCTCGGAGGTAGGGGACGATTGAGTCCTGCTACCCAGTCTGGACTGCTCATAAGAGCTGAACTGGTCCTTGGACCAAGGTCCGAACCGTACAAATGAAATTAACAAAATCGACCAAACTTTAGGGTAAAAGCATACATAATCTATTAGCGCCTAATTGGGGGTACATTTGATGTCCAAATGACCCCAAATTTTGAGGGTTGACTAATTAAGCTATGAGGAACTTGATTATGGGCTTAGATTTGGGTTTTGAGGTTAATTGCTCTGTATTATCCCCATAATTCACTTAATCATTAAATTAAGGTTTTAAGTTCATCCTAATGATCAAATAGGGTAAATGCTCTTTATTTACCTACAATTATCTCCCTCTAGGGTCCTATGGCCATACTAGGAATTAAATTAATATTAGGACAAGAGTTTGGTATCACTATTCACCAATTCCCTATAATTCCATTATTAGGGTTATATCATCCTAAGATTTATGTCCATGGGATATAACTGAGTCAATTAGGCTATTAGGTCCCAATAAGGTCTAATCTATCATAAATTTAGGGAATTATGCACACTAAAAAGTACCTATTTGAAAAAAAATAAGAGGAAGGAAATAGGGATATCAGGTAACAATATAATTGAGTAGGGGCCTAGAAGAATGGAGGATTAGCCTATGTGTACGAAATTGAGTATGTTATAGTAGTGCCATGTTCCCATAGAACTATATCAATGTTTGGTAGTCATGATAGTGAAACATGTAACATTACATCATTCTTGGATTGTGATAAGGTACCAGGAGTCATATAATATTGAGCATATGTAGGTAACTGAGTGTCCATGTTAGGCATGGCTTCCCTTAGAACCTTATTAATAGATACAAATATGAGTGTGGAGGTCATATTTCTTATGATATGTAATAATTTTATTGATAATCATATTACACACATGCACACACACAATTATACACACACATATGTATGTATATATATGGGTTTTTGTATCCATGAGATAAGTGAGTTTGCTTGGGTACCCATGATGTTGATGTGTTAAGTAGGTTTCTATCTGATGATCCCCTACTTCTTATACTCACACCGAGTGAGGCCTGGAAAAATCTTATGGATACCTATTATCCTAAGGTCCCATATGGTAAGCTAGGGGACTCCGTAGTCACTAGCTAGTGGTTCGAGTGATACATCTCAAACTACCTTGGGGTTTAATAATAAAATTTGTAATCAAGTTATGTCTTATCTAAATAGTATTATAACAATCTGCATTTTGATGTATTTATTGTCTTATATGCTTTGCAAGTTTTATAAGATTCGTCCCCACATTGGATATGCAACTATTATATCATGATGAAGTTAATGTTTGTTGTTGAATCTATCTAAATACCACTCATTGTAATGGATATGAATGATAAGAATGCATCACATGTATATATCTCATTGTGATATGAGTCTCACTTTCGTGATTCCCCATCTTTTTACATGTTCAATCTTGTTCATTTGGTTTTAGTAGTAAGCAACCATTTTTGGATGGAAACAATAGAAAAAGGTTGGCCTTTAGCTTTTAGAGAGGTCTAGAGTCATCCTTGTACAATTGGGCTGGGATGACTTATTATATCTCAATGTATCTATGACCATGTGTAGTATGGTATGTCGTGGATATATGCTCATGCTATAATATTTGGTAGATTTGTATTTTGTGCAAATATGTTGTGAAGGTGCTCCCTGAGGATAAACAATATATAGTTGCATGTTAGTAGTGAATATGACAAGCCTTTTTATATAATTATTTATGGACTTGTGATAAAACAACACATGTTATACCTTTCTTGACATCTTAATTATGATGTTATTAGGATCGATTGACATTTTTCTTCGAGTAATATCACTTTTTGTGACATGCTAAGGTTGGGATGTTCACATTTGGTGGCATAAGAGTCCACCAGTTCATGAAGTTACATGAGAATGTGGGTGTATTTTTCACATCCTTATCTATAATGATGAGTCTCCCCCCTAATATACTTGACCTCCCTATTCTCTCATCAAGACCCAACACCATGGCATAGAATCCAACTAAAACAAAGACCCAATCCAAATTTTGCTTCATGGAAATCAATATACCTTTATGTTATCAGTCAGTTCAACGTTATCAAGTCGATGCTTACTAACATGTCATCACTTTTCATTGACTGTATCCCTAAATCCAATCATGTTGAGAGTAAAATTCATATCCTTACAAGAGACTTTTTATGGGTAATGATAATGCCACAAAGAAAATACATTTTGAAGAAATGGCATGAAGTACATGAACTCAAAGATCAAGAGAGATGGGACATTATCAAATAAAGCTTCACTTTGTTATTCAAGATTCTTTCTAACCAACATATGTAAATTCTCTTTGACATGACTTCATCCTTCAAACGTGCTAAATAAATCCTGGGTTAAATATGTGACAGTCTAATAGATCTCGTGTTTCAGAATTGCTAGTTGACTTCAAAAATAATGGATGACTATACGATGCATCATAAACCAACATTATTACCCCTAGGATCATAAAAAAAATCAAAGTTTACGTCGACTTGCAGTCCACTACTGGTTACCTTAGGTTGTGTTTGATACATGGTGGAAAAATAGATGAAAAATGGAATGAAGACATGAAAAGGGAAGGGGATGAGGAAGGATAAATTATTAAAAGTTGTTCTTTGGTGACCTACATTGAAAAAGAGAAAATGATACAATTTACTTGAAAGATTTTGTTTATTATATGAGTACGGGGACTGATAAGGGGTATTTTTTAATTTGAAAAACATACCATAAAGTACAAATTATATTATTTAAATTTGAGATAAACTCAAATGAAATTATTTTTAAGGTAAACAACAAAAACATTCTCTCATCAAATTTTATTATGGGTATAATATGCTAAATATAAAATCTAAAGGATAATATTTGACATACAAGTTTTTTTAACAAACACTAAAAATTAAAACTTATAAAAAATTCAACAAGCTAGAATCTCTTCATACTATCTTTACAAGTACATATGATTAGTGCTTTTCAAATATATTGATTATGAATTGACATCACTCATGTTTGTCATGTTTAAATGCTCTACTAGATATAGATAAGTCTTGGTTCATTATAAGTATTGATATAAATATGTCACTACTTACTTCGATAGAAAGTAATTTGCCAAAAACCTTTTTTTAGAAGGAAATTTAGGAGTAAAGTTTTTTGGTGGGAATTCGCTCAAGATGAACTAATTTCTATATTTACAATATTTTAAGAAAGGAAAATATAATGACACATATTAGTTTATTTTCCAAGTTTATATGAGAAGTTGCCGATACTTAATTAGAAAGAAACAATTTTGTGGAAAACTTTGTTTTGGAGGAATTTTTTTGGTGAAAAAAAATTATGTGCGGATTAACTAGTTGTTTGGTATCAAATTAATTAGTTCTTAAATAAAAAAGTATTTTATAGAGAAAAATCACCTATTTGGATGGAACTGAAAATTTAGGTCAAAATCAAACTATTTGTAAGAATTTTTTTATTAATAAATACATAAATCCACAACATAAAATTAATCTGGAGGAAAGTTATTTACTTGGAAGGAAGGACATCTATAGAGAAAAAACAATTTTTTGACATAAAGCACAACTTTAATGAATTGTTTTTATAAAGAAAAAAATAACAACATAAAATTAATCTGGAGGAAAATTATTTACTTAGAAGGAATGACATATATAGAGAAAAAATAATTTTTTGACATAAACTTTACTGAAGTAAAATATGTTGGAAGGTGGCTAGAAAATGTTGCCATCCAAACGTGGATGGATTTTATGCAGAAAATAAAATTAAGACGTCTAAGATTTGATGGTATCTTCTTACTACCCTATAAAAATAGGATATGTGCTGTGTGTGCGTGTGTTAATCCTACCAACCCGCTATTCTTTTGTTGCTATGAGTCTATGTGCTCGCTATTCTTACCATCATATGTAAGTTTGAGCATGTCTTTGAGCTCAACACTTATGTGTAGTTCAATAGTTGTCTATGAGTTTATCTAGTGGTGTGTCTGTGTTCATCATAACAACTTTTCTGGTTGCTTCGTCATTTAAATGTTCATCGTTCCATTAGTATGTGTATTCCTACAACTTATATGTATATAATCGATCCAATCTGCCTATGTCTTTGACATTGTAGTACTAAAAAATTAATTTAGAAATATCCAAAAAATTGTTTGTGTGCTCAGTGGTTTATTTTTTTTTACGTGTTCAAGAAGTGTGTCTGAGTCTTATTTGTCTATTACAAAGCCAGTTGGTCATTAATCAAGTTACTCTCTTTAGTGGGTTGTACATAAATATTGCATGATGAGCATTATGGAAAAAACCCAGATTTAAAATTTGATAATGATATATAGAGTCAACTAGTTGTCAAATCCAATGCCTATGCATGTGTTCTAACAACTTAGTTGTATGCCCATTGTCTATTCAGTCTATTCCAACAACATGTCTACGTGCGAATTAGTCACGTTTGTTGTGTGTGCTTACCAACTCTCTGTTAATTAAGATGCTCTCCATCTTAGTATGTTTTATATAAGTTATTATATATAACAATGTTCTTTAATTCATTAGCTTAAAAAAATAATTCTAACAGAGGTTTAGTTGTCTATATGTTACTCCCTAGATTGTGTACGTTATCTTTTGTTCACGCTCCTATTTGTTTGGTCATCTTCATCTACCTCTTACTGCAATTAGATGTGTATGTTTACCTTTTTAAACAATTATTCAAACAACTTCGATTCGTCAACTTTTTTACACAACATGTGATTGTTGTTATTCTTCTTTGAACATCTAAATTCACTTGGTATGCAAATTATTTTGTTAGAGTGGTTAAAAATTTGACTATTAGCACATAAATGACGGTTGAATGATCAATACACGTCATCATCTATTTTATCTCGAGGAACCTCTTTCCTATGATGTCATATTTGGCTCCCCAGTAGAATAATTATGCAGTGGCAAATGATATTTCAGTGGCAGATTTTTTGGATTAGAAATAAAATAAAATGATGACAAAGGATGACTTCGTGTGTTAAAGTATTATTCAACTCGTACATAACTTCTTCCAATTAAGTGTGTGTTAACCATTTTAGTCTATTTGTGTGCTTACATGTGTTAACTATTTTAGTCTATTAGTGTGCTTACATGTGAGAAGGAGTCGGATTATTATTAGTCAAGATGCTCTCTCTCTTAGTTGTAAGTAAATTATTATATACTGAAGTTAATACTAATTATGATTCTCCTAAAAAAATCAATTTTAACGAAGATTCAATCGACCCTCTACCAGCTATGTATGATATTTTTCATTCAAACTGTGAATTAATATTTTTGAACAAAAATATTTTTTACAAAATATTTTAAAACAATTTTGTTTGCATTGTAAGTGCTTAGTACGTGTTTCTTGCTAGTTGCTCTAAAATGCTCTACCAAATACCGCAAGGTCCGCAACTACGTTAGTTAGTGAGTGGTCAGCATTGGTGCTGTGCTTCCGTGCTAGTAATCCGTCGTTCGGGTCTGGCACCAGCCTCCAGGTGGGGACAACAGCAAAATGTCGACTGCCCCTTTTACATTCATTCATTATTCATAACATCTTTTTTCAACAAATAATTCTTAAACTCCCTCTCTTGCGATAGCTGTGTCCGTCGCTCCGAAAATTCCTCCCCAAACAAGGTGCGGCTCGATGCGAAGGGTTTCCCCAATTTTCGGACGGAGTAGCTGAAGCGTTATCGGAGAAGGAAGCTTCGGCTCCTACAGCACCTTCCGCTGCAAGCCATTTTGTGCTTTCAGTCATTCAGATTCTCGCATATCGGCGTGATCGCTTCTGGAATTCAAATTCAATCGGTAGGTTCACATCGTTTTCAACTTTTCCGGCAAATCCTTTTCCGCGGGCGGTTTTCCCCCACTAATCGACTTGTTAACGGTTCGATTAGTCTGTTTCAGATTCTGAAATGGCATATGGGAGAGTGATTCGTTTACAAATTCATTTGGAAAGAGCATTGACGATGGCTCGATCCAGGAGTAATGTAAACCTGCGTTTGGACATCATTTTAATTATTGCTAACTTTGGGTGTACTGAAGTGTAAATCCACTGCTCGTCCAGCTCTAATTTCGTGCTTTTGTTTGTTGGGCTTGCTGGCGCCCTGTCTTAAATTTGGTCTTTTGTCTTTCAATTCATCTGCCTTCAGTTTCCACTATAAAGTATGTAATCTAGTTTATGCAACCCAAAGGGTTGGCTAAATCTTGGCAGCACGGTGCTCACTACTCCGGTTTATGGCGTGCGGAATGATCGCATTTTATTTCATGATTGTTCCAGGAACTACTGTCTAAATTTGCCGTTCTAGTCAGAGTGCCTGGCTTAGCTGGCTGGTATTTTCCGACTCAGAGTGAAGGGATGTTAGCGGTAGTTGCTGAAGTGCCGGCATTGCCAAGTAAACCTGACACGGTCAGTGGTCTCGATGATTGTTCAAAGAACACCGTTTCACTGGGCAGAGCTGTATCTAGAAACAGTAGTCCTTCACGCAATACCAGTCCTTCTCGTCAGGCAGTAAAGACAAAGCCGAGGGGCCTAGATGAGGAAACTTTCACCACCTTCAGCAAGGTGGTCCATTGTGACGTTGAGATGGAAGATGTTATCTGGTCGATGCTGCCTGAAGATTTGCTCAATGATGTTCTGGCCAGGGTTCCTCCTTTTCTGCTATTCAGACTGAGGTCAGTATGTAAGAGGTGGAATTTGATTCTGCAAGACGGAAGCTTCCTTGAATCCCACTCCCGGGTAGCATCTCATGGACCTTGCCTTCTGACGTTTTGGAAGAACCCTCAAGCTCATCAATGCTCGGTGTTCAGCTTACCGTTGAAGACATGGTACAAGCTTCCATTTGGGTTTTTGCCAGACTGGACTGCCTGGTTGGTTGGTTCTTCAGGTGGTCTGGTATGCTTTTCTGGTTCCGATGGGCTTAATTTTAAGATCCTGGTCTGCAATCCACTCATGCAAACCTGGAGAGTGCTTCCAAGCATGCACTACAATCAGCAAAGGCAGCTAACTTTGGTTGTCGATAAAACTAATCGGTCTTTTAAGGTTATTGCTGCTGGTGATATATATGGAGACAAGGCGCTGCCTACTGAGATTTATGATTCCAGAAATGATTTCTGGTCCCTCCACCAGATAATGCCTGCTGTTAACCTTTGTTCTTCAAAGACGGCGTTCTGTGATTCACGGTTGTATTTGGAAACACTTTCACCTCTTGGATTGATGATGTATTCTGTGGGTTCTGGACAGTGGCAACATATACCGGCCAAATTTCCACGGTCCTTGTTGGATAGTTATTTAGTTGCTGGTTCCCAGAAACGTCTGTATCTGGTGGGACGAGTAGGGATTTATAGCACATTGCAGAGCATGAGGATATGGGAATTAGATCATGCAAAATCAGTCTGGACTGAAATAAGTAGGATGCCGCCAAAGTATTTAAGGAAGCTGTTGAGACTCTCTGCGGAAAGGTTTGAATGTTTCGGCCAGAATAATTTGATATGCTTTACCTCATGGAACCAAGGAAAAGCTATACTATATGACATTGATAAGAAAGTGTGGTCATGGATCAGTGGCTGTGCCTTGCAATTATGCAACAGCCATGTTTGCCTATACGAGCCTCGATTTGATGTATCAACATGAAGTATGGTTTTATTTCCAGTCATTGTACACAATTTACACTTGGTGGTTGCCCTAAAGTTTTAGAATTGTGGTTACCCTTGTTCTGGTTGCTTCAATGGAAGCTTCTATAAAGGAACTGCAGGTCTTCTTGGGATGAGGGAAGAACAGTTATATAAGGGTATGGAATGTAAACACCTTAATATGTATACACATCCATTTTATGTGGGCAGGGCAATGTTACCAGATTTGAAATGTAAAATAATCTTGTATCCAGTCATTACTTGATGAGATTTTAACAGTTGCATGCAATGCAGTTTAGGCTTAGCAAAGTCTTTCATGCAAGAAGATGGTGGCTTTTTCAGTTTCAAGTACATTGTAAGTGGCTTTACCACTTTTAACACTCCTCCGTTGCCTTCACTTTCCTAAATCACTGCCCTCACCATTTATTCCCCTTCAAATCTTATCACACTTATTTGATGTCTGGTTAACAACCTGTCATTGAAACATTGTTAGATCTTGGGGTCTTGTGATCCCTAAGGACAAATAAAAATGTCATGGGACCAGAACTCGTGATTATATATTCTATTCACTATGTATGTATTGAATTCGACTCATATTGTTAGAAAGTATTAGCCTATTTAGTTAATAAGTTAATTAGTCTATAATGTACACGGACCTAGCCTTGGTCCATTAGGGTTTAGCCAGCTTCCTTATAATTGCCTCATCTCCTATATATAGGATAGGGGTGTACGTATCAATATACAACGATTACAGTGTCCCACCCACTTGTCAACATGGTATCAGAGCCTGCCCTGGGGATCTAACCCTAGCCATCACCTCCGCTTTCCTGTCATCTCTCCACGCTTGCTTAGGCCGACCGTCCGCCAGACACATCCCGACCTCCATGGCTTCTCTCCCACTGTCTTAGAGATCGAGTCTCTATCTATCCGCCGACGCTATCCTTCTCGGTCATCTATGCTTTTTGATTCACAGTCAAAGTAGCCGTCGAGTCTCCGTCGTGGCTGTCATCGTCACTTTACCCAAGTTCTCCTCAGAGAAGATTCGTTCATCACGCAGCTCCGTACTTAACCGCCACCATTGAAGCAACCATGGCAACGACCCAACACACATCTGCTTTCTGCTCCAGCAATCGTCTCCAACAATCGTCACCGTGTCCGTCGGCCCCTACGACCTCCGCATTCAGTCGCCACACCAACCATCAAAGCAGCCCCATCACTCCACCGCTACACTTTTTGAGATCTTGGACAACGCTAATTCCTGTCTAGGTGGGGTCGTAGTGAAGCAAGGAGCCTCCATCACTTTGCATGTTCACATGATCTACAAGACTAAATAAATCATTGCTTCAACGACATCCTACACGACGTATTGACCAACCATCTGGCGTGTAGTGGTCCATAATTCACCCGACAACGTAAGAGTTCGTCCAGTTCACAAGTTATGCGCCGTGTTGACTAACCAACATGGCGTGTCGTTGGAGATTCAGTTTATGCATACGACATCCTACATGACATGTATGATTCCTACACGACGTGTTGTAAGGAGTCAGTCATATTCGAGCAAAGGAGCTATACAACGTGTCAGCAATCTCACACGACGTGTCATCAGGAGTCTGTTTCTCGCCCTCAACAATCTACATGACTGTCCACACTCTACACGACGTGATGCAGACCGCGTGTCTCAAGTACAAGTTATGACGTCCTCCTTAGGTCTCTCTCTCTTCTCCAATATCTAATGATAATTAGATCCTAATTTTTTTGACCTAGCTCAATAGTTTTTCGTGGGGTTCCGCCCTCACACCCCCACATTTTCCGGCATAAGGGCCGAATAAATGTCCTTTTAGGGTCAAGAAAAGGTCTATTTCTCTATCCAGATTCCATATCTTATAAACAAGTTGTTTTGCATATTGATTCCGGTTATGGATTTTCCTACCGAGATCCATTTCGGTAGTGCCACTCATTTTCCTATTGAGTCCCATTCCGGTAGTGCTCCTCTTTCTACCGAGTTTCCATTCCGGTAGTATTTTTGTTTTACATTTTTCCTTTCCTACCCATCATGTGTACATCTTTCCACGTGCGGGGGTTCACATGTCCCTTTCCCACGCCATCTGCTCATTCTTTTCGTAGTTAGTATGCAAGGGGGATATAGAGGAGAGGGAGAGTAAGAGAGAGAGGAGGGTATGAGGAGAAGATGAGAGAACATATGAGGAGAGAGATAAAGAGATGAGAGTGATATATTCCAGGCTATCTTCATTGAGCTTTGTATTCTCCAGCAAATCTGCTCTTTTGATGCCTTTGTGGCGCGTCATTTCCACTTAGCATCACTTTACACATGGGTTTGCTATATCTGCTAATCCCATTTAGCCACCACTTTTAGACAACGTTGAAGGATCTCACAGTAGAATCATTGACACCAAGCCTTTCACGTTCGTATCACCTTATGTACGTCAGGATAAGAGCTGTTGCGGTTAATTTCATCCTCTAGTTTCCTTTGGTGGTGATGACGTTTCAGTTGATCATTCTCGCTGCATTCCCATGCGACAAATGGTTGCTTCTTTAGATTTCTCCGAAGCTCGTCATCTTCTAGCCCGTGCATTCTATATCTGCAAGGATTCATTTAGAGTTATCTTCATCGAGCTACATACATTATGTGTTGTTCAAGTTGTATCTTCTGTTGATCTTCTTGGGCTACTCCTTGATGGCGTCTTCATTCCTATCAAGCCCCCAAGGTTCATGTGCCAGACTTATGGAACCAGTATGCCAACCGCCAACACCTCGTGTTTGTGTCACATTATGCACGTTTGTGGTCTTCTGCGCTGATCCCAGTTGGCTACAGTTCTCAGATGATTTGAAGACACCACTATTGCTACATTGACATTGTGCCTCCGTGTTCGTGCCATGTTATGTACGCGGAATGTGTTGATCGTGCGCTTATACCACACACACATTCCTCTTCAATGAAGATGTCGTACTCGTGGTACTTCTGATCGTTTCGTCCAGTTTGATTGTGGCGAGATTCTGCTATAGCGTTCAGATTCCATATATTAGATGTTCTTCATTCCAGATGCACTTTAAAAAAGATCTTCTCCAAAGCTCGAGAATTTCCGACCCGCAGAACACATCTAAAAGAGGTGTCATCATTTGTTTAGTTAGGGAGTATCGTTTAAGGCGGAGTAATAATTTTTGTATGGGGAGAGATATTTCTATCTTTATTTATCATTTATTTCTTATCGTTTAATTGGGTCATGTAAGTTCAAGCTTGGACATTTGTTCACCCATGCTCCAAATTGAGGGGGAGTGTTAAAAATTATTAGCTAATAGGTTAATTAGTTTATTATGTGCATGGGCCTATTTACCTTGGCCCATTAGGGTTTAGTCCGTTTCCTTGTAATGGCCTCCTCTCCTATATACAGGACATAGGTGTACATATCAATATACAATGATTACAATGTCCCACACACTTGTCAACACATGCATTTGCCAATGTGATGTGGTTCATTATAAGTGTAGATGGGATAAATTGTAAGTGTTTCCTCCTAATGTAAAAATTTATTTAGTTGAACTGCTGAGCACTGTGTGTAGCTTTTAGCACTCTCTAGATGGGCTATGTTTCTCCCTTAACAAACTCCAATATCTATTTCCCTTTCAAAGCTCATCCGATGTGTGGTTAACAACCTGACAATGAAATATTGTCAAATCTTGGGGTTTGTGATCCCAATGACAAACACAATTAATGGGATTAGGATATCATGATCATACTTGTCAAGGAGGCAATGCAACACGATGTTCAAGCACAGAGCCTAGTGACTAGTTGTGACTAAGCGTCGCTTAGGCGGCTATAAAAAAACTAAAATATTAGCACATTTAACATGTAGGTATACCTATATTTAATGATTTTCAGAAATTTTATTCCCTTCATATACATTTATTTCACAATTATATGTGTAAGTACATAAACTTATGTTAACTCAATGACACACTATTCTGGTAAGAGAGCATAAAAATTTACATTTTCAATTTTTTTTACTTAGCATTGCTAAAACAAGAAGATAATTCCAAATAATGTAAGAGATTGAGATTTAGTACATAAATAAAGATTCATCTATTGCCAAGTATTGACCATGTATAGTAATATAGCCACTAAACAGAGTCCGAGTTGTAACATAACAAGGCAAAATATGAAAATCTAGGAAATGCTTATTAATAGAAATAATTATAATAAAAAATGATAGTTGGCACATAACAATCACAAGAATGTACATTTTGGACAATATGACACATAATTAGATCATTAAAATCATTAATATGAAAAAAAAGCGTGAAAATAACATAAGTCGACAAATTAGGCGAAGCGCATGGCAATGCACCCCGCTGCTGCCTATGCGACAGTCTTAACAAGTATGATGATGATTATATTTTCGATTCACTATGTATGTTGAATTTTAATTATGCTTTTGTTGATACAATGTGGTTCATTATAAGTATAGATGGCTCTCCTGTAGGAATGAATAGTAAGGTTTACATCACAATGTAGAAGTTAATTTAGCTGAACTGCTGAGTACTGCATGTAGCTTTTATCATTCTCTAGAATGCACCAAATTTTTCCCTTAACAAACTCCAATGTCTTTTTCATTATGCTATACTGTAATTTATATTGTAATATCGTGTCTTCTATATTTTATTAGCGACGATTCCCGTATCGATGTTTATCAAATAGGATGCTACTAGTACGTTAGCACTAAATTGAGGGTTTTTTGGGTATCTTACAAAGATGATGTGGTTATAGTCATTACTGACTACTGACCAAGAGAACGTGTGGTTAGTAAGAACACAAAACTTAAAATTGAACATATTTGTATCACTTTCTAATAATATGCTGGCAAATTTAGCGAATTTTATTTTTCTAATGCAATCTTTGCACTTTAAAACTGATCATGTATACATATAATGTATTTTAAACTATATATTCCGTTATGTTATACAATGCCATGAATGAGCCAATGGACAAGTCTAATAGCTGAAATTTTCTCAGAAACCTGGTTATTCTATGTGAATGTGTGATCTCCAAGAATGGAATACTACTTTTGCCAAGGACCCAAAATTGCGGAGATTAGATGTAGAAGTTGTCTATAATAATTGAGGGCAGTCACAATATCTCGGCACATGCCAGTTCCCTGGACTCCAAAAGTCCCCAGTTTTGACCACCCCTCTCCCACCAAGCATTAGGAGCACAATATGAATACATACATTAAGAACTGTCGTGCTTCTCAAATTACTAGTAAACCCACGTCTAAAATAACATCCATTACTTTTTTATTGATTTTTTTTTTCATCACTAAATTTGATTATTATTTCATCTAAGCAAGCTTACTTGTAAGTACAAATTACATGAGAAAATTTGTGATTCATGAACAATTTTTGTTGTATGTCTGTTTAATTAGTAACAAGTAAATGTTCTTTACTTAATTCCCTACAAAATTACATTTAGCTATTCCAAAGATGAAGTTCATATCTTATTGAGGTGTCTTTATTCTTTACCGATAAAACCAAAGGACACAGATTCTAATAATCTACTCACCATTAAGAAACATTTATGTGAATGATACATTTCATACTACTGTACAAAGAGTGATTTTTTTTCTTCAAAGCAACTTATTTCTTGAATGGAAACCCTTCCCACAGAGAAAACATAAGTGACACAACTCAACTCTGTAAAAGTTCAATGAATAAAGCATGTGTAATACTTTTGGAAGAAGCTACAAAAGGAGAAAAGGTTAAGAAAGATAGATGTACACCCGTTTCCTCAACCACACATATGACTATTAACCTGATTTGTACCATTTTGTTTTCTATTATGCTCACATCAATGAAGACTCAGTTATTCTTTTTGCATAATTGGCATGACGTCCATCACCTTTCTAGGCTTGCCTAGACGAGGTTGTCATCTATATCTGCATGGTATCTGAAATGGTATATACTGGATGGTGCCATCTATAAATCACATTATTTGAAATGAGTTTTTAGATTTAGTTGTGTATCTAATATATGACAAAAGCTCTCGTTCTTTATCGACAAGTGATTTATGGAGGCCTTAAGAAAATGGTTCCACGTTTATATGATTTGATTTTGGATCCGAGCTAGTTGACAAAGGATCAACTAACTTTCAATTTCAGCCTCCTTTAAGGCAATAAATTTCCTCAATCCAATGGGTGAGATCTATTGGAACCATGGTGCAGGACTTCGACTTCGTGTCGACTTCGCCAGGTGTGGAAGTGGAAGTTTGTGGAAACTTCGAGGAAGTTTAGACACAAACTTCGACAAACTTTGATGCCGATTTTTGAAGAAAATGATGTGAATTCGAAGGAAACTTCAATTGAAAACTTCTAATTATGTTATACCTCTCTTATAATTGCTTATTTAACAAAAATACACGATTCATGAGTCTTCAGCCCTAAGTAGGTTGATAATATGATGTGCGCCTGCAATGGTCAAGCATGCAATACACATACTAATACAATTCAAGTGTTGAACATATGTATTATATACAAATATACAACCAAATAGGAAAGAGTGGCAACAACAAACATAGGAGTTGATATTAGAAGTTGTGAAGAGGGTTGGAGGCAACACTTATGTATTATATGGCCATTAGTGCACTAGTTAGAATTAATGTTCTGGGTCGTCTCAATTTCGCCCCAACTTCGCCAACTTCGAGGAAACTTCGACAACTTCGGAGAAGTTGAGACGAAAATACATACAAAAAAACCAACTTCGACGAAATCAGGGAAACTTCGCCCCGAAGTTTAGACGAAGCCGAAGTATTGAGGATTCGATTTCTCCTAGGCTTGAAGTTCGAAGTTTCGGCAAAATTTCGCCCAACTTCGCCGAAGTTTTGTTCCATGATTGGAACCACCGAATTGGAAGCTAAAAACAGTTTTTATGCTGCTGTCATAATCAGTGAATTAAAATCGGCCCAGGCGGCCAAGACCCCCAGCCGCCTAAATTAGCCCATAATCGCCCGCTTAATCTTTTTGAACAAAATCGTCCGCCTTTTGCCCGCCTCACCTGCTTTTCCTCTCTTTTTTCCCGCTTTTTGCCCTTTTTTTTCCCGCTTTTGTTTAAAAATCCTAATGTAAGCATGTAACATTAATTAATTACATAGTCCAAGTAGTGTTGACTATAATATATGAAACTTGTATACACTAAATGTTCTATGATATAGCTAGTCTTAATTTAGAATGCATACTTTGTGTGTAAGCTGTAATAATTGGGTACTGCTGTAATGCATCTAGGTAAATATCATATTGGTCTATTATACTTTAATGCATGATTAGTTATACGGATTTCCTTGCTGCTTTCAGTGATTAATGATTGGTACTATTGGTTAGTATTACTTTAGTGATTACTTTAATTCAATAATTCATAGTTTGTTATTTACAATTACTGATCTGCTTGCTGATTTTAGTGATTAGAGATACTGATTAGTAGTAAAGTATTGATGAATACTTAGTTAATTACTGATTTGCTGATTAGATATGTATAAAAGTTCCTTAGAAATATACTTTTTATATACACATACATGCAATTTTGTATAAAAATATATAAAATTTAAGCACCCGCTTTTTCAAAAATCGCCCGATTAATCGCCCGCCTACTGCTTAATCGGTTACAGGGTGCTGTCCGCACGCCTCCCGCTTCCCGCTTTCTAATACATTGGTCATAATCAACAATGAGAAAATGATCCCATACAAAAGGGCCTGGAAGGAAGGATATCTTGGTTTCATCACATGCTGATGCAAATGTAAATTATTCGAATGGAATTGATGTTTGATAATGAAAAGCTGACCCTTCTCTTATACTTTCTAGAGTTTTTTCTTTATTTTTTATTTTTGCACATTCAAATTAAAATGTACTTCCATGCTTGAATGCTATAAAAACATCCCTCCATCCTACTATATTTTGCCACCTTTTGTGAGGGTATCGTCATCATTATCATCATCTAAATCTCAATCCCAACTATGTTGGGTTCAATTACATGGATCCTTCGTTTTCATTCGGCTCTATCATTGGTCATATTCTGGTCGAGATGTAGAGATTCAAATTCTCTCTTTATAAGCTCTTCCCATGTTAATTTAGGCCTTCCTTGTCTTCTATTAATTGTGCTTGACTCAATAGCATTGCTTCTATTAGTATATACACTTTATGTGTTATTATGTGTTGTGTGTTTTGCTATGCGTTATCTTGTGTTATGTGTTGTGTTATGAGCTTTAGACTTTTCTTTGTCTTTAGCTTTTCTTTTATCCCATATTGCCTAGTTCTGTATCTCCCTTCCCCTCTTGTCCTATAAAAGAGAGTGCATTGTAATTGTTTCAGTACAACAGATAAAGGTTTTTCCCATTCTATATGGTATCAGACGTGTTCGATCCTCCCTAAACCATCTCCACCATCGACCCCCCCTCCTACCATCGACCACCCACTTCCTCCATTTTTTTCCGCCATCTCCACCATTCCCCTCCATCACCTCCCATGGACCACCACCACCCTCCTATCAACCACCCCATCGACTACCACCTGTCAACCTTCACCCACCGATCATCCCTTCATCTTCCACCCATTGACCGCCACCCCATCGATCACTACTCGTTGACCTCCACCCACCGATCATCCCTTCATTGTACACTAATCGATCACCACTCGTCGACCCCACCCATCGACCTCACCCATTGACCCATCTTCTGAAAATTTTCAGAATAGCAAGTTGAAACTCCAAAGGTCTCCCCTCTTCTCTTGCCTGCACCACATGGTGGAGTGACTCTCTTACCGTGGCGACATATGTCTTTCCTTCTCCCTACTACCCCTATGTGGGTTTCTCGGATCTATTAAATCCGATCTGTTGCTGCTATCTACTGCCCCTATGCGGGTTCCTTGGATCTCTTTAGATCTGGTTGCTGTTGTCTCTGCCCCTATGCAGGTTAACTGAGATCTACTCATTTGCTGTTGACCTCAGTTGCTTCTGTTCTGTTGCTGCTGCTCCACTGCGAGTTTTTGTTTTTCTACTTCTTCTGTGAGTGCCTCATCTCTATGGTTTCCATGGCTACTACAAATTCTTCACGGATCTGGTGTGTTACGACCGTGAACCTTGATGGTTCAAACTACCATTTGTGGGTGGTATCTTTCGAACTCTATCTCAAAGCCCAAGAGCGTTACTCTCACATCTCTTCTACTGCTAAGGATCCTCTTGTTGACTCGGCGGATGACAAAGTCAAACAAGCCTGTGACCAATGGGCTAAAGAGGATTCTGGTGTCATGACATGGATGGTGAATAGTGCCAACTGCCAAACCAAAGATTAGTCAGTCTCTGCTTCACCTGCCAAATGCCAAAGCCATATGAGATCAATCATCCCATGTGTACTCTCGCCAACAAAGCCTGAAGAAAGGTCTTCGAGATCTTCAACAAACTTGACGAAAAATGAGTATTCTACTAACGACTCTGTTGAAGACTATTACAACCCATGTTCCGCGCTTTGGTCTGAATTTGAAGTCTATCATCCACTCTCTGCAGATGTCAAAGAAGTTTGACGACAACACGACAAACTTCAGTTAGTTCATTGCCTCATTCCTTTACGGGTGTGGTAGACCAAAACTTATCCAGTGATCCCTTACCTACACTAAAGGATAATCTTAAGCCCGTTCAACAACTTCCTTCTATGTCTGCTACTTCTGTTAATCACTCAGTACTTGCGGTCCACTCCTCTTATTCTGGTCAAGGACGTGGGCATGGCCGTGGTCGCGGACACACTCCTGGACGAGGTCCTCCTAGTGGGCGAAGTTGACCTTAATCTACTACTGCCTACCGCTTCTGCAACTTCTGTGGACGTATGAACGACACTGAAGACCGATGTTGGAAAAAACACAGTAAACCTGTCTGGGCGAATCAGTTCTCCTTTGATGTCTGTTTCGACTCCACTACTACTGTCTCTAGTTCTACTCAGCCCATAGTTGAGTGGATTCCTACGGAGTTTGACAAACTCCTCCAGGCTCGCCTATCCTTGCCAACATCTACTACTGACGGGGGTTCCTCTACTCTACTTGCATCTCCTGCTACTTACTGTAAAAATAAATGAGTCATCGACTCCGGTGCATCTACCCATATTTCTGGCTGTTCCAAACTGTTTACTGCCTTATTTAAAACTACACGTGTCCCTCCTGTGACTGTTGCGGATGAGACTCAGTCTACTGTCCATGTCGTTGGAATTATATCTCTGTCCAAAAATCTGCCCTTAAAATCCGTCTTGTATATTCCACGCTTTCCACTTTATTTGCTATCTATTAGTAAAACTGTTAAGAACCTTCAGTGCTCGATTACTTTTGATCCTGAGGGTTGTGTTTTTCAGGATTTCTGTACGAGGAGGATGATTGGTTCGGGCCATGAGGGACTAGATGGACTGTACTACCTGGATGTGCCGAAATCTCTACAACTCTACTATCTACTTCTGTGACGAGTCTGCAATGGCACAATTGCCTTAGGCATCCTTCTGTTGCAAAATTGCATTGTGTATTTTCTAATATTTTTAAAAAGTATTTTATGTTTGAATCATGCCAGATTTGCAAACAAACTCGTGCTACTTTTCATAAGAAGAAAAAAATTAGTTCTAACAATTGTTTGATATTGTTCATGCCGATATTTGGGGACCATGTTCTGTTTCTAGCTTGTCTGGATATCGTTATTCTATGACCTTTATTAATGATCATTCCAGGGTGACTTGGTTTTTCTAAAAGATCGCAGTACTGTTTTGCAAACTATCACCACCTTTTTTACTGAGATCCAAACCTAGTTTCAAACTATTGTTCAAATCTTAGGAACTGATAATGCCCTAGAATTTATGCAAAAATCTATTGCTCTACTTTGTAGTTCTCGGGGTATCATCCATCAGACATCCTGCACTTACACACCACAACAAAATGGTGTAGCAGAAAGGAAGAATCGTCATCTTCTTGAAGTAGCGTGCACAATTCTTCTTCACTATCATGTTCCTAAACATTTCTGGTCCGAATCCGTGTCTACAATGTGCTACTTAATTAACCGTATGCCTTCTTTTGTCTTGCGTAATCAAGTCCCTGTGTCACTGCTTTATCTAGATCCGCCCTTGTTTTCTGTTCCACCACGCATCTTTGGCTGTACCTGTTTTGTGAAGAATCTCCGCCCTAGGATATCTAAACTTGACCCTCACTCCACTAAATGTGTTTTTTTGGTTATTCCCGAACTCAAAAAGGTTATCGATGTTATGATCCTGTCAGTCGTCAATGGTTTGTAAGTGCGGATGTTGTGTTTTGTTAAAAACATGTCGTACTACTTTGACTAAGGGGCTGCCTTATCTAGTGTCTGGTGAATCCTACTCTAATGCCCGAGGTAGTAGAATATGATCACACTGACAAAACTGACGAAGTGTCCACAATTATGGTTCCTCCTCTGGCTCCACAACAACCAATTCCCCCCTTGTCAGTAGGTCAAAACACCCTACATGTGTTCTCTGACCTACATCTTCCTATCCGTCAAAGGAAATGTGTTCGTTCCTGTACTCAACATCCGATTAGTAATTTCTGCTCTTCTACTAATCTTGGTGCTAGCTTTGCATGTTTTACCACTACCTTGTCTGCTATTTCTGTGCCAAAGAATGCTACACAAGCTCTTCAACATCTTGCCTAGCGTCAAGCTATGGAAACTAAAATGACTGTCCTACGAGATCACAAGACCTGGGATCTTGTTGATCGTCTTGAAAACTGTCCGTTGGTTGGCGGTCGTTGGATTTTTACTATTAAATATCAACCAGATGGTTCTATTGAACGGCTGAAGGCTCAAATTGTAGCCAAAGGCTACACTCAGACCTATGGAGTAGACTACTTTGAAACTTTCTCTCATGTGACCCGCCTCAACTGTGTGAGAATTCTTATCTCCATAGTTGTCAATAAAGATTGGCCTCTTTATCAACTTGATGTCAAAAATGCCTTCCTGTATGTTGACCTCGATGAGGAAGTTTATATGGAACAACCACTTGGTCTTGCTAGTCAGGGGGAGTGTTTCGAAGTCTGCAGACCCAGGAAGACGATATATGGCCTAAAACAAAGTTCACGGGCGTGGTTTGATAAATAAAGCCAAATACTTCTCAAGTATCAATTTCGGCGCTCCTAGTCTAATCATTCTGTTTTTATTAGATAAACCAGCTGTGGACTTGTTATCCTTATTGTTTATGTGGATGATATCATTCTATCTGGTGATGATTCTGAAGGTATTGCAACTACCAAATGATATCTAGAACAACATTTTATTAATAAAGATTTGGGTAAACTCTGATGCTTTTTGGGAATTGAAGTTTCCAGATCGTCTTCTGGTGGTTGCCTCTCACAACGCAAATATGTGCTGGTCCTTATGCAAGAAGCATGTATGCTTGGTTCTAAACATGCTAACACTCCTCTGGATCCAAATACCAATTGGGATGATGAATCTTCACCTCTATGCCCTGATAACCAGCAATACCGACTCATGGTTGGTAAACTTATCTATCTTACTGTGACAAGAGCTGATATAACTGCTGATGTTGAACTTATCAATAGATATCTAGACAAACCTTGACAATGTCATTGGGATGCTGTGTCATATTCTTAAATACCTAAAATCCTCTTCAGCAAAAAGTTTTATTATATTGCAAAAACGAGCATTGCAAAATTACTGGGTATTCTGACTCTGGTTAGGCCGGCAGTCGATGTGACAGAAAATCTACTTTTGGATATTGTTCCTTTGTTGAAGGAATTCTGGTCACATGGCACATTAAAAAACAGACCATGGTTGCTCGGTCGAGTGCTGAAGCTGAATACATGGTAAGAAACTGAATACAAGGCAATGGCCGATACTACTTATGAACTAATGTGGGTCCAAGGACTCCTCAAGGAATTTGAGATTTCTGACTCTGATCCTATTCCTATGCACTGTGATAATAAAGCTGCCACTTTTATTGCGAGCAATCTCACTTTCCATATTGAGCTCATGAAGCACATCGAAGTGGATTGCCACTTTGTACGCGAAGTTGTACTCTTTGGTTGCATATGTACTCCTTATCTCAAAAAGAAGGATCAAATTGCTATATTCACCAAGATACTTCCCAAGACACTTTTCTACATTGGTGGACAAGCAGGACATGTTTGACATCTATGATCAAGCTTGAGGGGGAGTATTAATATACACACTTTATGCGTTTTCATGTGTTGTGTGCTTTGTTACACGCTATTTTTTGTTGTGTGTTGTGTTATGAGCTTTAGACTTGTCTTTGTCTTTAGCTTTTCTTTTATCCCATATTGCCTAGTTCTGTATCTCCCTTCCTTCTTGTCCTATAAAAGAGAGTGCATTGTAATTGTTTCAATACGACAAATAAAGGTTTTTCCCATTCTATAGCTTCGTATAGGCGCATTAGTTGGTCTACGTTGCACATGCCCATACCATCTGAGTCGACCCTCATACAACTTGTCTTCAATGCTCGTCACTCCCACTTCATTCATGATATAATTTCTCAAGCGATCTTTTTTGTCTTCCTACACATCCATCTCAAATGCACATTTCAGCCACGTTTATCTTGTTGAAACCTTGTTTCTTCACCGCCCAACATTCACTGCCATAGAGCATGGCTGGTTGTGTAGCTGTTCTATAAAACTTGCTTTTTAATCTGAGAGGGATCTTCCGTTCACATAATACTCCAATTGCACTTCTCCATTTCAACCGTCCTGCAGTGATCCTGTGACAAACTTCATTTTGGACATCCCCATCTATTTGAATAATAGAACCTAAGTAACGAAATTTATTACATTTTGGTATATCTACTTCGTCCAACTTGGCTCCACCATTCAAGCTGCGAGATTGGCTAAAATTGCAATACATATACTCAATTTTGCTCATACTAATTATCAATCTATTTGATTCCAATGCCTTTCTCCAAAGTTCAACTTTATCATTCAATCCATCTTTAGTTTCATCATTCAATACAATATCATGAACAAATAGTATATACCAAGGAATATCATCCTGAACATTCTTTGTCAAGTCATCCATAACAAGAACAAACAAATATGGACCGAGTGTGGATCCTTGGTGTACCCTAACTATGTTAGGAAAAGTTGGTGTCTCTCCTCCATGAGTCTTCACACTTGCAGTAGAGCTATCATATGTCTTTAACCAAGTCAATGTATTGGATTGGCACACCATTTTCCTTCAAAACCATCCACAACACTTCTCTGGGTACTTGATCATAAACCTTTTCCAAATCAATAAAAAACAAATGAAGATCTCTTTGGCTTTCTCTATACTCCTCCATAAACCTTCTTATTAGAAAAATACCCTCACATTTTGTGAGGGTATGAATGATGAAATTTCAATGGAAACCAAAACAAAAACGAAACATGTCTACCTCTTAATTACGTCCCCAAACGGGACTCAAAATCCCTAGGACGGCCTTCTAAATAATGACTATTTTTCTTCTCTCGATTGAGGTGCTTTGCACTTATATTATAACAGAGAGCTGTTTGGTAACTTATAGTTACCTTTAGGTACAAAAATAATTTCTGTAAACATATTTCGCCAATGAAATATAAAAGAAGAAACATCATATTAAGATGCATTGATACAAATGGTAGTAAATGTTCTCAATCTGGTTTATCGAAATGACTAAAGATGTATTATTTTTTAGGTTAAATGTAAGTTCCCTTTAAGAGATGTACGATACATCAGAAACCAACAACATAGTTATAGAATGAATATTATAGTAAACAAAAATTCATGTGATACCATAGACTGCCTGATATGACCAAAGCCAAAGATCACATCATATGTGCACAAATGTCCAGTAATTTCACTATCTATAGGTGTTAATACATAGCAGTTCAGGAATATGTTCAAAGTTTAACATTTCAACATCAGGAGATAGTTAAGAACTTGCAATGGTATAGCAATTCAGGATGGTTCGTTCCTGATGTCTGTTTTTTTCCTTTCTTTCATATATTACTGTCTCAATTACTATATCCGATCATATGTTTGATGAAGCAAATCCTTGTAGTAATTTTTGTATAGGATGTCAGAAAGCTGGAGATTTTGCACATCAGTCATGTTTTGGGTCCCAGCAAAAGCTCTAACTGACCGCAACACCCCTCGTAGTATATATTGCAACTGTCCCATAGTAGCGCACTGCTGATGACTATACTAGGAAGGACTTAGAATTGGTAGTCTTGTTTCATGTATTGCAATGACACCTCCAGAAGACGTGCATCACTCTCAGATCAGCTTAAAACACTTCGATGAAATCTTCTGTTTTGCCTTCAACATAATTGTTTCACTCCTGAATAAAGCCAACAATGACATATCAATGCTGTCAGTGCAAATTCCTTTCTTGCAAGAACCGAGATAGCTACTATGGTACCTATAAAAATGATATAAAAATGATGTATTGGGGTTTCATGACAAATTTACATAAAAAAATGAGGGCCATATTTTTCAAATTTACATGATTGTAAAAGACTTGTGTGACATGAATACAAGAGATATCTCCCGCACATGACGAGTTATACAGAGGTTGATAATGCTTAGTAAGGATGAAAATGAGAAAGGCATGCGAGCAAGAATGTATTCTTGTTGATGTATGGAAGAGTAAGAGGGATCAAGAAGTTATGTGTTAATGACTAAGAGTATGAAGACCAAGAAAATGCCAAACGAGTGGAGAACCAATACCATAGTCCCAATCTACAGGAACAACAAAAATGTTCACAGCTGTACAAACTACAAATGAGTGGAGAACCGATACCATAGTCCCAATCTACAGGGACAATAGAGATGTTCAAAGCTGTACAAACTACAAATGTATCAATTTGATGGGTCACACTGATGATTTGGGACAAAATTATTGAGCAAAAACTAAGCTATAACACATATATCAGACTCTTTGGTTTCGCTTCTGGTAGATCCACCATAGTCCTTTTTTATATTAAGAGGCTTACCACGAGGCACACAATCAGTGTTTTAAAAAGCGTCCTAGGCGGCCGCTTAAGCATCAACAGGTGCTGTCCGCCTAAAAACACCCTTAAGCGCCGCTTAAGAAAATTTGAGAAAAGCGGACGCTTTTTACCCGCTTAACCCGCTTTTTCCCGTTTTTTCCCGCTTTTAGAAAAAAAAAACTGATGTAAGCATATAACATTAAGTACATTATATGCCCCGATTAGTATTGACTATAATATATTAAACTAGCATACATTAGATGTTCTATGATATACCTAGTTCTAATTTAGAATGCATACTTTGTATGTAAGCTGTAATGATATGGTATTTTTGTGATGCATCCAAGTAAATTATAGGTAACTATTATCTAATTTAGAATGCATACTTTGATTAAATGTACTGCTGTAATGTATGACTATTGGATGATGTGCAGATGTAACAACATGTTTGTAAGCTAGCTATGTTTACTGTTTAGCTATGTAAACATGTGATACAAAATTGTTGTTACATCTTGTACATACTTATTATTTTATGTGTAGGGTGCTTTATCTATGACAAGTATATTGTTTACTATATTGTATAGATACAATCATTGTTGTATAGTTGTGTTATAAACTATTTAGGTGTTTTATATTGTCTTGTACAATGTTTAGATATGTATAGAAATTTCAAAAATATAGTATTTATATACATATGTATGTAATTTTGCATACAAGTTTATAGGAATTGGAAACCCGCTTTTCTAAAAAGTGCCCGCTTAATCGCCCGCCTGGCGATTAATCGGCTACAAGGTCCCATCCGCACGCTTCCCGCTTTTTAAAACCTTGCACACAATACTAAAGAGATCTTCATATTTGGGCAATGTATCAGAAAGCGGGAAGCGGGAGGCGTGCAGACAGCACCCTGTAACCGATTAAGCGGTAGACGGGCGATTTTTGAAAAAACCAGTGTCTAAATTTTATATATTTTTATACAAAATTACATGTATGTGTATATAAAAAATATATTTATAAGGAACTTCTATACATATCTAATCAGCAAATCAGTAATTAACTAAGTATTCATCAATACTTACTATTAATCAGTATCTCTAATGACTAAAATGAGCAAGCAGATCAGTAATTGTAAATAACAAACTATGAATTGTTGAATTAAAGTAATCACTAAAGTAATACTAACCAGTAGTACCAATCATTAATCCCTGAAACCAGCAAGGAAATCAGTAAAACTAATCATGCATTACTAGTATAATAGATTAATAGGATATTTACTTAGATATATTACAGCAGTACCCTATTATATACAACTTACATACAAAGTTTGCATTCTAAAGTAGGACTAGGTATATCATAGAACATTTAATGTATACAAGCTTCATATATTATACTCAATACTACTTGGATTATATAATTAATTAACATTACATGCTTACAACAGCATTTTTTTCAAAAAGCGGGAAAAAAGTGGGTGAAGCGGGAAAAAAACGGGCGTTTTTTGAAAACCCGCTCAAGCGGGCGTTTAAGGGCGATATTAGGGATGGGCTTTGCTGCCGGCTCAAGCGGCCGTTTTTTAATTCACTGTATTTGGGAAAACACTAACACAAAAGACCTAGTAAATTCCACTATTTTCTTGGGGTTGAAAGTTATTATATCTTCTTTTCGCGTCTGCCTATCACAAAACAAGTGAGTCTTTAATCTTCTATAGGAAATCGGTATGCTAGGAGCTAAGCTTGTTGGATCACAAGATCCTAACACAAATTGGGATGATGACACCTCACCTGGAAACTCTGAAAATAAGCAATACAGAAGGTTGGTTGGATAACTCATCGATCTTATTCTTAGTAGAGCTGATATGTTTTCTGTAGGTGGTCCATTAGTCATTTTCTGGATAAACTTTGCATATGCCATCAAGAAGTTCTTTGGCACATTCTGCCTAAGGGTTCTCCAAGCAAGGGACTCCTATACAAGAAGCATGGGAGCTGCAATATCACAAGGTATAGCGATTCTGATTATGCTGCTAGTAGATCTCGTAGAAAATCTATTTCTAGTTTTTGTATGTTTGTTGGGGGTAATCTTGTGACTTGGAGGAGCAAAAATCATACTATAGGTGCTTAGACTAGTGCTGAGGTGGAATACAGAGCTATGGCACACACCATGTGTGAGCCCATGTGGTTCAAAGCCTTCTCAAAGAATTTGCACGTCTGTTGATGGTTCTACTTCTATGTTTTGTTATGATAAGGCCGCGACCTATATAGCAAGCAATCCAATGTTACATGAACATGCAAAACATAGAAAAGTGATTTGTCTTTTTGTTTGAGAATCCATCCTATCTGAAAGAATTTCTACTGCCTATGTTAGGAGGGAAGATCAAATTCCTGACATCTTCACCTAGACTCTACCTAAGAAGAGATTCCCGACCATAGTGAACAAGCTGGGCATGTTGACATCTATGCTCCAACTTAAGAGTGAGTGTTGAAATAGTTTATTGTTTATGTTTACATTATACCACCTCCTTTTAGTCCCACATCGGTGAGTATCACCTATGCCAGTGAGAAGGAGCTCAAGCGGTAGCAGACAAGTAACCCAATGAAGGAGACCCACGATCCACCTTGGTTGCACCCTTTAGAAATGAATTATTCCCATTACGCAGGCTGACACACTGTGTGAATAAAGCCCCCTACATTGTGTGGTTAGTAGGGGGCAACCGTTTACTTTGCCAGGTGAGTCCATTATGCATAATAGAGGTCTCTCTCACAAATAAAAAAGAGAGTATCACCTGTATTTTTTATTTTTTCCTTATATTAGGAGGGCCTTGTATTTCTGCTTAATCATCTAATAAAAAGTGAATTTATTCATTAACAAAATTGAAGAATGATTGATTGATAAAGTTGAATTTTAAAGAAATGCGTAGGATTAGTAGAAGCAAAGTAGAGTATATGCATTGCCATTTCAACAAGCTTATAATTGTGAATAGTGGTGCCAAGTTGGATGTAGTATCCCAATGTTTTAGAAATCGTGCTAGGCTCCCGCTTATGCAACACAAGGTCCTGGCCGATTAAAGTATACCTCATGCGTCCGTTGAGTGGATTTGGGTTATGCACCCGCTTCTAGCCCGCTTTGGACGCTTTTTCCCCACTTTCGCCGCTTTTCCTCCACTTTTCCCCACTTTTTCCCACCTTTTCTCTTGTTATATATTTTATAAGTAACATTAATGTCAGTAATGTGATTTGATATTTATATGAGTATATACTTATCATCATCATCATCATCATCATCTAAGCCTCAGTCCCAACTATGTTGAGGTCGGCTACATGGATCCTTTGTTTCCATTCAACTCTATCATGTGTCATATTTTGGTTGAGATGTAGAGATTCAAAATATCTCTTTATAAGCTCTTCCCATGTTAATTTAGGCCTTCCTCTTCTTCTATTAATTGTGCTTCCCTCAATAGCATGCTTCGTATAGACACATTAATCGGTCGCACATGTCCATACCCCATCTGAATCGGTCCTCGCACAACTTGTCCTCAATGCTTGCCACCCTCACTTTATTCCTAATATAGTCATTTTTCAAATGATATTTTCTTGTCTTCCCACACATCCATCTCAAAATACGCATTTCAACCATGCTCATCTTGTTGAGTCCTTGTTTCTTCACCGCCCAACATTCACTCTCATAGAGCATGGTTGGCCGTGTAACATTTCTATAAAGATTGCCTTTTAGTCTGAGAGGGATCTTCTGATCACATAATACTCCAGTTGCACTCCTCCATTTCAACCATCTTGCAGTGCTATTTGAATATAATAGAACCCAAGTAACGAAATTTATCACATTTTGGTATATCTACTCCGTCCAACTTGGCTGCACCATTCACACTGCGAGATTGGCTGAAATTGCAATGCATATACTCAGTTTTGCTCCTACTAATCATCAATCCATTTAATTCCAATGCCTTTCTCTAAAGTTCAACTTTATCATTCAATCCAGCTTTAGTTTCGTCAATCAATACTATCATCAACAAATAGCATACACCTACGAATATCATCCCGAACATTCTTTGTCAACTCATCCATAACAAGAACGAACAAATATGGGTTGACTGGATCCTTGGTGTACCCCAACTGTGAAAGGAAATGTTGGTGTCTCTCCTCCAAGAGTCTTCACAGTTGCAGTAGAGCTACCATACATGTCTTTAATAAAGTCAATATATTGAATTGACATACCCTTTTTCTTTAAAACCATCTACAACACTTCTCTGGGTACTCGATCATAAGCCTTTTCCAAATCGATAAAAAGCATATGAAGATCTCTTTTGCTTTCGCTATACTTCTCAGTAAGTCTTCTAATCAGAATTGTAACATCTGTAGTTGATCTACCAGGCATGAAACCAAATTGGTTGTTTGATATCTGCGTTATAGATCTTAGCCTCTGCTCAATAATCCTCTCCCAAAGCTTCATAGTTTGACTTATCAACTTGATACCTCTGTAGTTTGTGCAGCTCTGTACATCCCCTTTGTCCTTGTAGATGGGGACTATAGTACTATTTCTCCACTCATCCAACATCTTCTTGGTCTTCATGATCTTGTTAAATAAATTTGTTAACCACATAACTCCTTCATCCCCCATACTCTTCCATACATCAATGTGAACACCGTCTGGTCTGCATGCCTTTCTCATTTTTATCTTTCTCAGAGCATTTTTGACCTCAAAATAGCGAAACTCGTTGTGTGTAAATGATATCTCTTATATTCATATCACACGAGTTACTAACATTATTTATAGTATCTCCATTGAAAAGCTTATGGAAGTAATTTCTCCATGGGTTCTTGATATCGTCGTCCTTCACCATCACCCTACCATCTTCATTCTTGATGCATTTTACTTGACTCAAATCTCTTTCTTTCCTTTTTCTTATGCGAGCCATTTTATATATCTTTTTCCCCTTCTCTTGTGTCCATCTTCTTATAAATATCATCAAAGTGTCTAGACCTTGCCTCCCGAACAACTTTTTTTTTGCTTCTTTCTTTACTTGCTTGTATCTCCGGAGAGTTGCATCATCTCGAGATTTGGGCAAACTCCTATAGATCTCCCTTTTTAGCTTAATAGTCTTCTGTACTTCATTCCACCACCAAGTCTCTTTCTGTGGAGGCCCGCAACCTTTGGACTCCCCCAAAACCTCTTTGGCAACTTTTGATATGCAGGAGCTCATTTAATGCCACAATGTTAAAATCAGACTCCACGTTCCAAGTTCCCTCCTTGATGAGTTTATCATGAAAAGTTTATCTCATTTCTCCATTAAGATTCCACCACTTGATCCTGCTATCTTGATGTTTGTTATGCCCGCCTTTATCGATCTTCATGTTAATATCCAAAACCACCAACCTATGTTGGGTCGTGAGTTCTTCGCCAGGAATCACTTTACAGTCCTTGCATACTTTACGATCCACCCGCCTTGTAAGGAGGTAATCAATTTGGCTACAATTGTGCCCACTCTTGAAAGTAATCTTATGAGATTCTCTTGTCTTGAATTGAGTGTTTGCCAAAATCATATCATATGCAACTACAAAATCTAATATTCTCTCTCCTTCTCTGTTTCTGCTGTCATATCCAAAACCACCACAAACTCTCTCATATCCATCATTGCTACTCCCCGCATGGCCATTTAAATCACTCCCAATGATGATCTTCTCCTGTGTCGGTAGTCCTAGCATCAATTCATCCATGTCGTCCAAAAAAATCCTTCTTAGCCTCCTCGCTAAGGCCAACTTGGGGGGCATAAGCGCTAATAATGTTAAAACTCTTTTCCCTAAGAATGACCTTGATAGCTATGATTCTATCACCCATCCTAGTGATCTTGGCAACATCATCCTTCAACATCTTATCAACAATAATACCTACACCATTTCTATGTTTATCAATACATGTATACCACCCGACCAGCGTAGCCCGGGCGGTCAAGCCAACGCGCCCCTCATGAAGGGTCGCTGGTTCGATTCCCCGCTCGGGTCAGCTGTATTTACCAACCTCTTGGGTCATCCGGGCTCTGGCACCTGTTTGGAGAGGGGGTGGGCTTCGGCCCATGCAGATCCAAAAAAAAAAAATACATGTATACCAAATTTTGTATCCTGTGTCTCCAATCTCTCTACAACGTTCCCCTGTCCACTTAGTTTCCTGCAAGCAAGCTATATTGACTTTTCTTCTCATAATGGTATCCACTATCTCCTAAGATTTCCTTGTCAAAGAACCAATATTCCAAGATCCAACTCTAATCTTTTTTTGTTGAACTTGCTTCTTTACTTGCCTTCGTCGAAAATGTTGCCCTTGCACATTTTTCACCACATACGGGCAATGATGCGACGGGGTTAGCTTCTTTACCCACATCCGTCCACGATGTGGAAACCCTTGCACATTTTTCACTACATCCTGGCGATGATGCAGCGGGGCTAGCTTCTTTACCCGTTCAAGATGTGAAAATCCTTGCATGTCCTTCATCACAATCGGGTATCGTTGTGTTGAAACCCGTTGCATATTTTTCACTGCACCGGGGTGCCGATGCAACGTGTCGCTAGGTAGGGACGCTCCAATCGAAATTTTATAATGATCCATGTCATAGAAAGAGTGAGTTTTTTTTTATGGCTGGTTGTCAACCTACCACCAACCCTCCTTCACTCGGGCTTGGGACCAGCTACATTTGCACAAAATGTACGAAAATATAGGCGGAGTTATGAGTATATACTTATACACTATATTAAATGAATACGAATGTATAGTTAGCTGCTGATTTTATATAGTCTTAGTTACTGATTTAATATAACTGGTTAGCTATTTTATATTAAGTTATTAACAATCTGTAATTGATCAGGTGATTTGTTGTAACTGGCTGAATTTATTAACGTTGATTATTGTTACTTAGTATTAATTTTAAAGGAATAAATATGTTTAACTATGTAAAACATTCACCAATCATAATTTTATTTATGTATGTATGTGTGTAAATTGCTAAAAATATTTGAAAAATTAAGCATCTGTTTTTTAAAAAAGCACCTGCTTAATTGCCCGCCTGACGATTAATCAGCTACAAGGTCTTGTCCGCTCGCTTCCCACTTCACGCTTCTTAAGACATTGAGTATACCAAAATGTGTAAGTTTAATTACATGGTTTCTACTATTAAAATGAATAGTGTTGTTCAAAATGTTTCTTATAGAATCACATCAGGTTGGTTGAGATGGAGGAGTGCTACTGGCATAGTATGTGATTGGAAGATTTCACTCAGATTAAATTGTAAATTTATAGAACAATTATACAACCAAGCATGGGAGTGAATGTTGGGTGCTTAAGAAACAATGTCTCAACAAGATGAATGTAGCCGAAATACATATGCTGAGATAGATGTATGGGAAAACAAGAAATTATTACTTGAGGAATGACTATGTAAGGAACAAAATCAGGATGTCAAGTATCGATGATTAAGTAAAGAAGGCCGCTTGAGATGGTATTGATATGTGCAACTCAGACCAACAAATACCCCAATTCAAATTTAATACTACTGAGTCTATTAGAGTGTCTATTTACTTAAGTGTTTTAGTCTTTTACTTAAGTTGTCTTTAGTCTAATTGTAACAATTGTAGATAGCTGGATTTATTTTGTATTTTCAGAATATGTGCCGCTAAATAAATATTAAGAGTTTTACTACGCAGGAAATCTTTTTAATTATTATTCAAACCTTGGCATCAGCTACGAGGTTTCCAAGGAAATTTTTCCTAATTTTGTGTCTGATATGGGTCGAAATTCAGTTTGATTCAAAAGTTTCTTACAAATATAATTCATTTAGTATTTTCTTTTATCCTTTACATAAGAAATTGGTTGGACTGTTATCAGCGGGGGGTAACAAATCCCAACACGAACTGCCATTCTTTAGCAAGTTTATGTATCGAAAATCACAAAAGATAGGATGCTTATAAGGCAATTAGCTTAGTTTCTGTATAGCCATTATTTTCTTTAAACGTCTTGATCTCAACCTGATCAATGAGGGGATTTTTGAATGAACTTCTTTTTGAATAGCTAATTCTGTGATTTCATTCAGGGTAAATTACATTATTCAGGTGTAAAGCTCGCCACCGAAGCCTAAATTGTTCATTGTCTCAAGCTTTTGATGTTCACATCTGGAACGTCATTAATGCTCAAGTTAATCTAACCTATTTTCTATTGTAATTTTCCTTCCAAACATCAGCCCCACCAAACTTGTACCTTTAGAATGCCTTCCCATTCAGTAGGCTCCACGCCACACCTACCACTCCCTGTCTTATCTCTCTGCTCCAATTGATAGACACTTAATGATGCTATTATTGTGCACAACAGTAATGTGGTGTCGTATACAACTGCTTGTGAGATGAGGAAGATTGAAAGAGTGACGAGTGCATTGGTGTCGTTCCTACCCTTGGTCAATGCTGCCACCACTCCATCTGTGACTGCTGCGGAGTTGATCTCTGCCACCACTCCCTGGCCATCCCTGCCATGACTGAGATGATCTTTGGTTCTCATTTTCTTTAATCCGTCTCTTTCTTCTTGTCCTCCCACTCATCAGACGAACATGCCCTATGATGCAATTGCATCAGTAGTCCTGTGTATTGATTTTTAAGGGCATAGGGAATATGGGAAGATGGGTATGAAAGGATGCACAAATAGATGGAAAATAACGGCGGCGGAGGTGGGCAGAGGGCAGAAAAATCATTAATCTTTGATCGGCTGGGTGGTGGTGGAGTCACGGAGGCGGGATGGAGCTCTATATAGTAGCCATCTGTTTTGAAGAAGATGGTGTGGGTGATAGTTTGCAGTTCAACTATGCTAGGATGGGGCTTTAGATGTAGACATAACATGGACACTTAGCCAAAGATCCCGTGTGTCTGTGTCCGACATGTATTGGAGACTTCAGAGCCGTGTCCTATCTGTCTAGGTGCGTCCAGCTTTTCGGAAGAATGCAGAAGTGACGACAATATGCTACTTTTCTTGTCAATCATTTGACTATTGGTTCCTCCAGTGACTTTCTAGATTTAAGAGATGCTAGTATCAAATATTAATAGAATAGTCTCACCCATTTTTAACAAGGATGTACTACCAAAGGGATATCTAACCACAACAAACATTGCCTAATTATATTTGTTATTTTGTTCATTAGACTATAAGTTGTAAGCAAATTTTGTTTCTCTGAGTTGAATCACTTATAGACAGAGAAGATAGACACCAGCTAAAAATAGGATAAAATAGCATGATCAATGAGTCAAGCATTTATAATAGCTATAATATGGATTGTTACTGTATATTATATTTAATGAAAAACATACATGTGTACTACTTATGATGTAGGACAATCGCAATCTTTGACATAATCGTTGTTTGATTAGCAAATATCATGTTTTATTAGATCCCATGTGTTTAGGTGTTATTTGATATATTTCAATTTGGGAAGCCCTTGGTTTAGTTCCACTTAGGCTATATGTCTAATCAGTCTTAAATGCCTGTATATAACTTTGTACGCTTCCTCATAGGACAGATTTGATGATTGAAATCATTGAATGAATTTATATTTCCTTGATTATTTATATCAAATTAGTTTACATTTTAATCATTAGGTTCCACACATTAACTTATCTATCTATGATTTACTATGACTAGCATATACATCTCTTTATCATGTTGCTGTGTCCGTGTCCTATATTTTTGGAAATCGGCATATCCTGTGTCCGTGTCTAAAACCGGGTCCGTACTTCCTAGGTATTGATTCTTTTCTTGTTCAATCAATTTTCTTTCTCTGCCTAGTACATACTATTGTGAAAGTTGATCTCTTTGGATATTTAAATATAGAGCTTGCAAAAGCAGCTTTCTCTTGTGAGTTATGACCGCTACTGATGTGTATAAAGTGTATAATAAGTAGCCTGTGATGGAAATGCGGATGGAGATATTTATTTGCCCCATGGATGTATGGAGATATGGAGTAGAGGTTTCAAGATTATGGGTTACGGTTGGACCAAGATGATTCGTTATTCCTCAAGCAGTTTGTTGTTGAGTCTGCAGGTGCTAGAGTTTCTGTATCGATGTATGTAATCAAGGTATCAGTGATCCTATTAATAATTGACTGTTTCATGCCAATAGTGTTAATGGGTGTCCTTTGACATTAATTGAAGTTCGGACTAACTGGAGTTAGATGCGATTACCCCTGCGACAATGCGTCCGAGTGCTCGGAGAAAATTGTTGTATGCAAGGTGCAATGAAATTCTGTGCTTATTTGGATGATGTCTATAATCTGTGGCGAGATCTCTCACTCATTTCAATTTCTACTCTCAAGCAGTTTTTTTGCTAAGAGCATACTGGTTCAGGTGTTCCTGTATTTTTTTTGATCGCCGGCAGATGCTCCTGTATTAATATTATGCAATCAATATATTAATTAATCTCCTACAAAAGATTGACTATTTCGCGTCTAGAGTGCCTTTGCGTTTCTCCTTTCTTTTTACGGCAAGTTCAAACCCAGGTGTTAAATTGATTATAATATCTCTCATGACAATAACATTCATGCGGACGTGTACCAACTGTTATATGTAATGGCCAATAAACCTCAATGCTTTATTTGGATGACCTTAACGAATATTATGTGGAGAGCTTCACAATAGACAACGACAAAATATGATAAAGAAAAATCTGAAATCATGCGCGACTTAGATTATGCAGTCATGTTCAAATATTGTTATTTTATCTGTATGGTCTATCCTTTGTTTGGCCTTCCCTACAGCACTCGGTTAATCGACCATATATGTTATATTTTGTCGCTTGTTGTCTGATGTCATAATAGTTCTGTGGTCCTGGAGGTCTTTATAGTTTAGGTGTTAGGTTAGAAATTCACTATGTTTTATGGTGTCAGTTGTCAACCGAGTAGATTATATACGTGGTGTGTACGTCCGAGCTTGAAGGCGCTGCAAGAAGGCATTTTGACTTTCACATTGGTTCCAATTGTGATTTATTTCCATGGACTTGTAGACTTGACTTCAATGGCTGCAGCCCTTGGGAATGCTTTCTCATTTCCAGAATCTCTGTAGAAAAGACATGAGCGCCTGTGACTAGGGCTGTAAGTAGATAAGAGTGTATTTGCTTACCCGTTATCCACATGCGTGCTCCATACAGACCTGCCCCCCCACGCACACATGTGAACACACGCTTGCACACACATAACATACTGAACGGGTAGCATGCTTGGATGCCGACATAGATGTTGGTGAGGGTTAGACACATACACATGCATGCGCACACTGACACTCGTGTTCTTACACTTGTATCCGACACTTTTGACATTCGCTTGTGAAGTGATTTTTTTTTCAAAGATTGACCTCAAGTAAAGAACAAATAGAGGCATGAAATCGCACACGGGCTCTTGACCTTCTGTCGGAGCCTTGTTAAATAGTTTGTGTATTGAATTATCCAGTCAGAAGTGTTGTAGACTTCAGGCACGTTTGTTTAAATGTATTCATCCGTATTGGATTGGATTAAATGATCCAACAACGCAAATATTAGGTTGGTTTTACTGTCATGGAGAAATAACCATCGTCTAGCAATTTTCTATTATCAAGCAACTGCTGGATGAGGCTATCCATTTTAAAAGCGCCGGCGCTGATGTCCCGCATGTTGCTCCGCTGTTTTGCTCTGTGACAGCGCATCACAAAGCAGAGTGTTCATCATCCGTCATGCACAGCAAGAATGAACCAAACCTAACATCCAGAGTTGCAGTGTCTTTTTCGATTTGTCATCCTTGTATAGCGTTTTTAAGATCAGAAAATATTTATACCGGATCATGTGAATCCAACATTCTCTCAAATCCACTTAAATACTACCAAGCAAACGTGCGTTTCATTGTCTAAAAAACAGAGCAATGGCTTAAAACATGACACGTTTTATCAGGAGGAAAGGGAGTGGATGAAACAAATCGAGCATAATTAATAGTCATCTTAAAACATCCTGGTGATCTGTGTTTCATCTACATAACGGGTCACATTTGGTGAACTGATGTAGGCAGACTGTTGTACTTGTGCTTTTCATTATTGAAGTCCACAGTCTTTACGGCATGTTTGGTTGACAGGATATTGGTCAGGATAGGACTCCTAATCCTAATGGTATTTAAATCCCATGTTTGACTGTGCAAAAATAAAATTCGGATGAGACAACAGTTGCATACGAATCTGAAGGGTGCGGGACTTTTCAGTTCTCGCTGCTCCCCAATTATTGCTTCGGAAATGTCCCCGAGCCCCTCACACATTTCCAACTGTCCCCAAAACTCCAGCGCCACCTCCGCTCCCTGCATCTTGCGATGACAACACCTCCCACAGCGACGTTTTCCGCCGTCCTTGCGCACGGAGGCCTCCTCCGTAACGACCTTCAGCTTTGACAAAAATCTGTCTCGCAACCTCACTCACGATTGGCTGGCAAGTGGCAAATACCTACTTGACATGCACAATACATTTTCTTCCTTTCTCAGACACCATATCTTCCTCCGAACAACATGTCTGATTCTGCAACTCAAACTCCTTTGTGCTGCAAACAAAAGTCATTCATCAACCATCTCAGATTTTGGCCCCCAGCTGGTGCAATCTGTCACGAATTGGCTGAGGCCTTCATTTGTTCAGTCGTCTCAACTTGCATTGGCTAGAGCCTATCCTAAAAAAACGTGCATTCTTCTTCAATTGCCCATCTACCTACAACCCCCGATCTCTTCCGTGTGATGACAAGCTGTCTACACAGACACACCTGCTGTAGCTAAACGTGTGCACTTTATTGGCAGAATAATATCCTTTTCCTGTCTGTACCCAAATATAGGAGTGGAAAATGATACCCCTTCCAACGCTACTCCTTTCCTATCTCTTCCTTTTTTTATATCCCATTTGTTTTTCATCCGGTCATCCAAACATGCCGTTAGTGTCAAACAATATTAATTCAAGCTATGCATTAGATATTTGAGAAAGAATGTTCCACTTGTTTCTGTAGCAGTACTGTCGAGTTACTCATTATTTGGCATGTTAAGAAAGAAAATCTAATTGTTTTTCTTTATTTACCATGATCATCAACAAAAATGTCATCATCTTACTTGTATCTTCCTTGTAGTATTGAAAAATTGCTACTTAATGTGTGATTTAGAGCAAATGCTATGTTTTAAAATAAAGATCTTTTTGTTAGTATAAACTTGTTATTTACTTCAAAATTGATGCATGCTATTCCCTGGACAATATTCTTTCCAACAAAACGATTCCAAATGCTATATGGATAGTATGTTCAATAAGTTTGCTTCATATAAGATATATAACGCTTAGGAAATGGTGAACATCATATTCGCATATCATGTATACTATATAGATAGTATGTTCAATAAGTTTTCTTTATATAAGATCAATGAGGCTTAGAAAATGGTGAACATCATATTCACATATCATATAGACAAAATCACACTTGTTTTCAATAACACAAAGCTACATGTTGTCACACAAATCCACACATTAAATGTATACATTAGACTAGGTTGTCATACTACATATAGCATTATCTTGTAGTGAGGAAGATGCACACACTACATTTGTGAATAATAGCATTGTTATACTTTTGACTTGTAAAATTACACATCATCTTATGATAATCATACAATACTCAATATCACACATCATAACTAAATCACGCTAAAAAATCACAATATATTTATTGATATCACAATATTCTATTAATCACACAACGATGATAAGCTTAAAGATTGAATGGAGGAAAAAAAGGGTGGGGGAATTAGCTAGGGCACTTGATGTCCGACCCGAATTTGAACCCGATCAAAATTTTCAACTCAAAAAAATAATGATTTGATTTAGATGTGTTTGAATTGAATAATTGTATCTACTTAACTATCTCATTTATTTAGCTTTCAACTCTAATTTGAACTGGAACACAATTTAATTCAATAATTTTCTTATTTGACATGATTCTGACCCATGTTTGTGATGTATCATATGCAAAGGAGGTAATTGTACTGATTTTAAAGTCAACTAGCTGATTTATAGATTTATTTATCTAATAAAGCATTGTACATTGAAAAATTTGTCTATATGTTTAAAACTAGAACATTTATTCAGACCTACATATTTCAACCCAAATTGAACTTGGCCCGAAATTTGGACTGCCCTAGAATTACCTGGTTGCTGTGTTCTAAGGACAAATCCAATATGTGAGAGAGAAAATTCACTGTGAAAGGAATAAAGAGACAAAAACAATGAGAGAGAGAAATAACTGAGGGAAAGAGATAATAGGGAAGTGCATGAGTGATGTGATAGCACTGCATGCATCACTATGCTATATGAGTCATATTCTTTTGTGGCACATGTGCTGCATGGCAGAGGATAGTGGGATCAGTTTGATTAACCAATCCTAATCAACCGCAAATACATGTTTATGTACATAGTTGTTAATAATTACTATATATACAAATCATGACCCTTATTTATTCTAGTTCTAAGGCCTTCTCTAATTAGATTCTTTTGAAACATCATAAGTTTGGTGAATTTGATCTAGCCTGGGAACCACAAACAAAATTGCATATAGTAATCTAAGAGGTTTTAAGACCTAGCCATTCTCTAGTAGCATCTAGACCAACATAAATACAAAGTACGATGACGTGTCTTTAAGTTTGATAAAACTATTATTATTTCATTTTGTATTCAATTAAGCTCAAGTGGATATCATCTGTTTTGAACATGTCTAGTGAACAAATAATTTGATTTAATACTAAATAATGAGTGAGACTCAATTTTGATTTTCTAGTTGGTGATCGTAAGTGTAAAGATCGAACCTAATGGTACAACTCTTCACATGGATTCATCTTGTGTTGGGACTTTTGACGTATGAATTCCTTAGACTAATATAATAGTTAATAAATAAGTACACAAGTATATGTGTACTCCAACAATATCTCCAAGATTAATTATGCAATTAGTAAATTTGAATTAGTAGAAGTAATAACCATTTAGTAAGTAGCACAATTCAAACTTCATATAACACATTTAAAGTAGTACCTAGTCATCATCTAAAGAGGCATACAAGGAATGTAACAAACAACATAAAATCTCCAACATCAACCTTATAACTTTAGTGTATTAGTGTAATGGTATACAACTAGTCATGTGTCCACCCACGACGAATACACACATGAACTTCAGAGAGGAATCAACCTAAGTTACTACAATTCTAATCATTAAAGATTTAAATAAACACATTTTAGTGCCCTATTTGACACAAATGAATGGAAGATTCTAGTTTTCTATTGTAACCATAGTAGTATAGCAATGGTAGGGATATTTCCAAAGTTCATTATGCATAATTATGTGAAACAAGATTTATTAAGATTCTTAATTTGGATTGTCAAACTCTAAGGACATGCCATTCTTGGGGTATCCACAGACTCAAGATTCAAGGTTCCAAAATTTCCAAATTCTTGAGTGTACACGAAGCAAGCAAAAAAACTACATCTAGACGTGTGGGGATTGGTCACTGTGATTCTAACTCATCCATAGGATATGCCCTCAAACAAAAAATTCATCTGTCTTCCAAATAAAGGTACCATAAGGACTGATCATGTAAGATTATCCATGAATATGCTATTCAAGATTAATTTTTACAAAAATGTTTAGAATGGTGTCACACACTAGACCAAAACGCAAATCCTTGTGCAATCAAGAGGGAAATAATTCCTAACAATGGATAAATTGATTCCTACATCAAGTTATGCTAAATTCAAAGAAGTCACTAGCTTAGAACAATTTTTGCTAATATTTCAATTGACATGATTACCAAATGTCGTAAAGATTATCAAGGTATAATTGAAAGTGACTAAGACTTGTCCATGTTCCAAGATCGTTACTTTTGAGTTATATTTCTTATTATAGATTTGACTTCATTTTCTCATGTATAAAATTATTTCTATGTATCTACCACAATATGGTTAGGTTGTGATGACCAAAAATATGTTTAGGTAGTATATTTCAAGCTCTTATTAATAGCATAAGCCAATTGTGACACTCATACCAAAGATCAAAGCAATAAACATGCCCTAAGTTTGGGTCACACATCTAAAAAGAAATGATCCGATATTAGCATTAATTAATCATAAACAAAATTGATCGTATATCATAGGCTATGTGACTTTAGAATAATTTAAGACACTTAACACTAATAGAGTTTCCCCAACATAAATCTAAGTCTGTCTCTCTGGAGATCAATGGATTCATTTCCCGTGGCGACCAAGAGGAGTAGGTGTAGTGAGTTTATGACTTTAATTCCTTGGTGAGGCTGAGCATTGGTACCTATGGAATTCGAACATGTGCGTAGAACCTTTTGGTTGTAATTGTCTTTCTCTTTTGCAGGTTGCCATGGAAGATGTATTGCGGTGGTGTTATGGGGGTCTACCACTGGAAGACAAAGAAGTCATCATAAATATTAATGAGGAAGGGGTGCAAGATACGAAGGAATATCTTGAGATAGAGATGGAGGGAACTCTAGAGATAGACATATTTTAAACTTCAACACTCTCTTAACAGCACTAACCCTCTTCTGGGAATTTCCATAGATTCTCCCCATTAGATTGGGCACAATATTTTTGTCGTTCAATTCAATCACTAGCAAGATATAGAAAGAGTGCAGATGGTGCTTTATCGATGCTTGAGGGATCTTCAATAATCTTGAAAGAAATCAAGGCAACCAACCATTGGTGATGATTCTGAATGGCATTTGGTTTTGTATGTGAATCTACAAACTTCTCAATGGGGCACCAAAGTGACAATGCAATGCAAACAATTACTGAAGAATAAGACCTATTATGGAACTTGAGGGTGAAGAACTTAGCTCAGATAATTTCTCATCAATTTGATTTTTTTTGAATGTGAGAAAAACAATAAAGAAGAACTAGAAGATGCAAGACAAACATATCATAATATTAAAGGTCAATCTAAATTACAAAAGATTGCCAAGATATTGATATTTGTATAGAAGGAATGATCATGTGGAGTGTGGTTGGAAGCATATACTTTGAAAGAAATAGACATACATCAAAAGAGGAGATACTCATGCTGGAGAATATCAATAAGAAGTTGAATTTGAGTCCAATCATCTCAATGTAAAATGGAATAGGAAGAACACATAAGAGGAACACGAATCATGGAGCTATGAAAAGGGAAAAAGTCATCTAGGTAGCAGAAAATGATTATATATACCCTAGAACTGTAATGAGGGAAGGAAACACATATCTATAAGTAGAAACAAAGTACTAAATGATTTTCATAAAAAAAGACACCGCCAAAGGGTGTGGAGGAGCGCACATGATGGAAATTTAGTAAAGCAAGAGAAGAAAGGTGTACCTTTGCAACTAGAGAGGAAGTTCAAAGGCAGAAAGGAAATGAGAAAAATGCATTCAAAGAGAAAAAATGATGTGCTCGTAGATGAGAAAACACCGTCGAGTGATAATGAGAGTTCAACAGTGTAAACAATTTCCATGATGGAGATGGGAAATATGATACACCAACACATAATCATATATTGGAGAAGATTTTTGAGAAAAGAAAACCTTTAGCCTATGCCTACAAAACATGTATGGTGTAAATGGGGCACAACAATGAAGACAAGATTAAGGAAGGAACATGCTATGGAGGAGGAAGGGATGTTAGGGAAAGAATAAGAGAGGGAAGAGAGGGAAAGGTAATGCATGGGGGATTTCTAAAGGAGGAAAGATGTTTTGGGAGGTAGTAGGGAAAAGTTGCACCATACATATTAAGGATCAAACACTACAAAAATAGAATAAGAGAAAGTAATATGTTCTTAACATGTATAGACTAGACAACCAAGTAGAAGCGAGGGAAGGAAATACCCACCATGAGGATCCATGTAAATAATTAGCTAGAATTGTTGGGGGTTGGTAAAGTCCAACACACTGAGAGGAAATCTCAACACGATGAGAGCCCCCACACATTTGTGCTGGAGGGAGGTTCCCAAGGTGATGCTTCTTATGGAGATGAAAATGGATTCATGAGACTGGAAAAGATCTAAAGGAGGTATGGGTTCACATGTGACATACACATGAGTAGCATTGAGAGGGAAAGAGGTTTGGGCTATGGTGGAAGGATGTAGAGTTAGAGATAAAAACTTCATCACAATACCTTATTGATTGTCTAATCAAGTGAAATATGACAAGGGGACATGAATGGAAGTTAGAGTGTATGGATGATCTTCACATCATGATAAAAGATTGACATGGTAAATGATGACTAGGTTGTATGATAGAATATAACATGCCTATTGTGGTTCGAGGACTTCAACAAAATCCTATCTAACAATGAGAAGAGTGGAGTTGTCCTTGAAGCTAGCATGCCATTGATATTTTTTGGGAGGCACTACATACATGCATAGTCAATCACCTTGGCTATGTGGGACATGTGGTTCAGAGGGAGGCAGAGTAGGATCATAATGCAAGAAAGAATAGACATATTTGTGGCCAATGAGGGATGGAAAAAGCTATATGGACAAGAATTTTTATTTCTTTGAAATTAAATAATGCACATATTATCCAAACAAACATGGGAAGGGACATAGAAGAGGAGTGTTAGGGTAAGAGAAGCTTTCATACATAAACTTTATAGTTAGATAAGGAGGAGTGCAAGAGGATGGTGGATCATGCTTGGGGAGAAAGTATGGAGGAGGATGCAACCACCTAGATCACATGGTGTAGCACAAGTTTAGCAATATAGGAACAAGAAAAATTTAGTGACATCCAAAATAAGATCAAGGATGCACAGGAACTTCTCAAGAAGATACATATGCTAACACCCACTGAGGATATGAGTAGAATATGCATAGAGATGCAAACAAGGCTGCATGACCAGCGGAGACTGGAAGAGAGTTGGTGGTTTGTTGAATTAAGGAACAATTAGATGATTTTTATTAGTAAGCAAACACAAGAAGGTAACAATCACATAAATGGCTATATAGATGATAATGAGGAAGTGGTAGACATCATACATAAAGAAGAGATATATGTATCTTACTTTGACAAGTTTTTCACAATATACTAGTGCAAAACTTCAATTATATAAACTTGGATGTAAGATACTTTTTAACAAAAAATAGGTAGAAAAGATGGAGGAGGAACCTAGGGTTGTCAATTTGAAGGGTATGGGGAGGGTAAGGTCTTACCCTTACCCTTACCCACCAAGTGTGGTGAGTAAAGGTATGGGTAATTCCCCACTCCACCAATATCCTTACCCCCCTTACCCTTACCATGTTACCCACAGGGTAAACGGGGAGGGCAAGGGTGAAGCGGGGAATTTATATGTCTTCTTTAAATTTGTGCTAATATTAGCAATAATGGCCTAGATATTACATTTATATATTTGAGTGAATCAGGATGCTCCAGAATGGCTTTTAAATATCCAAAATGATCATAAGTAAGATTCTACAACATCATATAAATAGTGTGTGTTGTATTGAATGCATGTACAAATGGTAGTACCCTAACATTGGTGTGTAAACAAATAAATTGTTCCCAAAATATAAAGATTGCTACATTAAAATGATACTTAATGACAATGTCACAAAGAGTTATTATTGGAAACATACATATATTATATCCTATAAAATGTTGTTGCATTCAAAATATTAAGCACAAATGAAGTAGATAAAACCACCTCACATATGTATCAAATGGTACATTGAAGATTAAATATTGTTATTATATACATGTTTATCTTACACCAAAAAAGTATTTAGTGGAACATAAAATATTTTTATACACATGTCTTGCACCTCCAAAATGGTTTTTCTTACACAACAAAGTTAACTACATAAGAAGTGTACAAAAATATCATGTATTGTATAAAATGATGACCAAATGATTTTGAATATTCCATAGACTCAAACAACATAATAACTCTACATTTGATATATTATACATAAATATTGGTGGGTAGCGAGTTTGAGGGTATGTGTAATGGCTTACCCTTACCCTTTCCCTTACCCTTACCCTTACTTACTAAGGTAGTGGGTTAGAGGGTAGCGGGTAGCGGGTAGGTGGGTAAAGGGTAAGAAAAACCTTTACCCTTACCCTTCCCTTATAAGGTATGGGTAAAGGATAAACAACTTTACCCTACCCATTGACAATCCTAGAGGAACCTAGGGAGGAAGAAATTTGAAAAGTGTCAAATCAGATGCATCATACAAAAGTGGTAGGACAAATATTACAAAAAGTAATTTTTATAAAAATTTCTAGTCTATGAAAAGAGTGTGATCTCTTTTATTCATATATGGTAGAGGGGAATGTAAATTTAAGTGAAGTGAACACAACCTATATTGTTTTGACATACACTTGTCGAGATACAAAATGCATCAGCTTATACAATGTGCTTTTCAAAATTTTGTATAAAGTCATGGAAAACAGAACAAATCTATTCCTGAAAAATATGATCTCACAAAATTAGAGTGTGTATTTTCCATCAATAGACAATTACATAACTGCCTATGAATTCTTCATTATTATGAAAATAAAAAATAAAGGGAAGAAGGTGATGATGGATAAAAAGTTAGATAAGGCCTATGACATCATTGAATGTGGATTTTTAGGGAAAGTGTCGACGAAGATGGTAGTCTAAAATATTTTCACAAAGAAGATACATGACTACATCTATTGAATCTCTCACTCATATCTTCTCAATGGTGTGAGAAAAGGAAAATATTCATCATACGAAAGGTCTATGCCAGGGTGACCCCATTAATCCACATCTTTTTTTTTGTTTCCATACATATGCCTTGTCCATGTCTATCACTAAAGCATTGCATGAAGGAAGAAACAACGAAGCCTGTGTGTGCTGAGGTGCAATACCTATAATCACCTTTTCTCTGCAGATGGCATTTTTTCACAAGGGCAATTTTGGAGCAATGATCAAAATTAGTACATTTAGTGAGCTAGTATGAAGGAGCATCCAAATAGAGAATGAACACAATAATGTCATAATGTAGAAGATAAAACAAGCACTAAAATGCCTAAGGTATATAGAAATATAAAGTATTTTGGTCTTATAAAGAGGATAAGCTAATCAAAGAAGATGGTGTTCACATATGTGAATAAAAAGTATAGAAGAAGTTGCAAGATTGGAAAGAAAAGCTACTCTATCACCCTAGAAAGAGATCTTAATGACGCCAATGGCTCAATCTCTTCCTACATATATCATGAGCATATTGAAAATTTTGAATGGACTTAATAGACAATGCCATAGCTAGATTCTAGTGGGTCAAAGGAACAAAATTAAAAGTTCATGTAAAATCTTGGGATCATCTCTACCTATCAAGAAACTGAGGGGGCATGTGTTTATGTAATTTAAGATTTTCAACCAAGCATTGCTCACTAAGAAAGGGAGGGGAATCCTCATGAAACTAGATTGATTGGTTTGACTTACACTTAAAGAAAAATATTCCTAACAAAATTATTTTTAGGAGTCAAGAAGTATATACACCCCTAGTTATACATGGATCAACATATGTGGGGAAAATCCTCTACTACTTGAAGGGTTACAATAGAGAGTGGGGGGACAAGAGACTATATGTATGGGGGACAAATGGGTCTCTAATATCACTAATTTATTAGAACTAGTGAATCGAGATGGAAAGAAACAACCTCCATGGTATCATACTTTATGGAGGATTACTCTAGAAAATTAAAACATGACAAAACTAATCCATATATTGGGAGAAGAAGATGCATGAAAAGTAATGAAAATACCACATTCCCACAACCACAACAATGATATCTTCTCGTGAAGGCTGATCAATAATGAATTATACTCAGTCGAAACTACATATTGGATGGGAAAGTTTCCATAAAGGATGAATGGACAACACAATATGACAACACATAAAATAGACAATGGAAAAGATTATGGAGACAACAATGGACATCAAAGTTGAAACATTTTTTTGTGAGAAACAACAACCAATATGGGCTTTAACAACCAGGATAAGATGAAGCAACACAAATGTAGCATTAAATCAACCATCCATGCATTGATGTTGTGCACTGAGAGGAAGCATGGTTGGGAGTTGGAAGAACATAATGGATATAAGATGCACCCATAAGAGACTTCTATAACCTCTTTGTTTGGATGATGATAAAAATTGATGACAAGAAATTGGAGAGAATGACCACTGAGATGCGGGCAACCTAGAAACCAAGGAATGACAATTTTCCCAATGAATGTGATTGCAAAAAGGATTTCCCATTCCAAGGGTCCAAGAAAATCATGGATGACTACAATAAAGTCACCATGAAGGTCTACAACTCGACAAAGATAACTCATACCCAAATTTCCCAAGTGTGGTAGGCCCCTCAAAAGGGAATAATGAAACTTAATGTAGGCACATCATGGTCAGTTTGGGCTCATACCAAACTAGGTTGGGTAGCTAGAGACCACTTTGGAGCTGTTCTATTGATAGAAAGAAAGAAGATCGAATAATGTTTCAACATGTCCTATGCTAAAGTAAAACATGTATAATGGTGTCTAGAGGTTGCTGTATGATAAGGAATACAAAAAGTGTGGATCCAAAATGATTCAATAGAAGTAGTTAAAACTATAGAAGAAATACAAAAAGCAAGAGGATACTTAAATGTCATATGGAGAAACAAAACATATATTAGCATATTTTTGTTTCCTTTGCAATTATCCATGTAAAGAGAGATAGAAACAAAGTGGCAAGACACCATGGGCCTATACAATATCACTATGAATAGAGAAAGTGTCCAGTTCCCTCTCTGTATTTGTCCTACTAAACTCCGATATCTAGAGTTATATGATTTTCACTGACCTATACATGGAACGGATACACACCTCTACTAGGGATAAAAGAAAGGGAATAATAAGAGATGTGGTGTAGGATAACAAAATGTAAAACATGTACTCATTCTAGGTTTCTCACTCGCCTTCGACCTAACAATTGTGCCATATCGTATTGCCTATAAAAACAAACTTTTCCATATAGTATTTTATCCAGTTATGCTTACTTTGCCATATTGGAAAATACATTTTTACTTTATAGACTTGATGTCAACTTTAGCATGTCAATACCTAACATCTCCTTGAACTTTATGAATTCCCTTCTTTCATCTTTGATGCAAATTGTTGACACCTCATTTTATATCTACTTGCATCTAAGGATTTACTAACATGTATATTTGGTTTGAAGCAATTGACCAATTCCCACATACTTGATTATCAACCAAGTCATTTTAACTCAACGTAGGTATCCATGACATGTTCAAATGTATACTAACTTAGGTATATACTGTGGGGGTAACCTTATTACCTGAATTTGGTTGCAAGGCACCAAAGGTCACATTGGAATAAGAAAACACAAAGAAACTTTTGAGTCAACAAGATACATCCCAAGGGATGTCCAGATGTAACAATTTATTCCACACAATGCTGAATGCCCAACTAACCACAATTCTTTTGATGGAACCTATGACTAGACATATAAAATGATTCCAAATCATGATGGTTGATCATTATCAAACATGTTCTTATGGGTAGCAATCCTAATATTTTCTATTGACCATGATCACACTCATGAACCCAAATAAAACTTCCCATGCTACGAATGAGCCAATTCAAAGTGGAAATTTTGCAAATAGACACTACCAAAAGCATCTTGCTTAAAGTGATACCATAACCCATAAAGCATAAACTAGACTCAATCATGCATCCAACTATAAGCCCCATAATATCTTGATAACCACAACTGGCCAGACCCAAAATTACTATGTGCAAATTATGCACCTATTAGAAGCACACTCACTCTAAGAAAGTTCAAAATGGGCTTCTAATAGAGTCACAAACACATATAAAGTTCTCAAATTTTATCATCTAACCTTTATAACCATGTAAAATTTATTGTAGAATTATCTAAAGAAGGACACATGGGTGCTCAGTAGACAAATAGCCAAACCTAGTCTACTAAATATGTCCTCACAATAACACACTTTGTCAAGTCATCTAACTAATTCGTGGAGCTTGATGGACATAGATGCACCTTATTGAAGCAAGACCATGCAATTTTTGTGAATATTTCAAAAGTTAAGAAATCAACAAGGCATAATTCCATAGAATCCATTACCAACCCCTCTTGACTTTATAAAATTGACCCCTAACCATTTGTTTATAGGTAATTTCAACCATGTATCCCCCATAACTCAAAATCACTATCCCAACCTTTTTTTTTGAGAATGGACGGGAAACCCTATGATGGGGGTTCCCCGCAATACTATTAACTTGCTAAAATGTGATTTACAAAGCTCAAACTACTAGGAGAAAAAGGCTGAAAAAAACTAATCCTATCTACTTGTCCACGACGGACATGGTTGGCCACTTGATGAGCTGCCCTATTATCTAAACGACTAATGTAACTAATACTACAAAAAGAAAAAAGAAGCTTCATCTCAAGAATGTCCTCCACTATAGTACCCAGGTAATCCCTCCGTGATGCTTTGGAGTTGCACGCTTGGACGACCACCATGGAGTCGGATTCCACTTCCACCTGTGTATAACCTTCTTTGTTTGCCCATTCCAAAGCCGCCCGCACAGCCAACGCCTCTGTCATAGCTATCTCCTTTCCCGTAGTGACCTTTTCCCCAAGCATCCCTTTAAGAGCCCCCGCTGCGTCTTTCATCACTACTCCAAAGCTAGAAACACCATCTTCTCCGCAAGACCCATCCACATTCAATTTAACACGGCCAGCACAAGGCGTGCGCCAGCCTCTTCGACATGTGGTCTGTTCGTCCGCTGCCCCATACGTCAATGTACATGGCTCTTCTTTTAGACCTCTAGCCGTCATCAACGCACAGCCAAATCACTATCCCAACCTCCTTCTATATTAATACCCTAATCCAACCCCTAAGATTAACGATTTAACCTAATAGAAAATAATTGTTGGTGGTCTAGGGCTTATGCTTCCTCTTATTTGATAGAAAATAGAGAAGGAGGACCTCATCTAATAGCCATAAAATCCAAGTAAGGTGATATGCCATATAATCTTCAAGATGCAAATCCCTTATTCAATTGCCTGATTCTAAGTGGTGTAGGATATGAGGGGGTATATGACCAATATTCCTCATATTCCTTATAATTATAACCCAATTTTCTGTAAGTATTATGTCCATGTATAAATTTTACATTTGCTTTTCTGCATTTGTATGCTTTTTTTTATGATAGTTCACTTTCTCCCAAGGTTAGCAACACTAGTTTCATCAACATGTGCAGGTGCCTAACACTTTACCCACATGTATCTAGTTCTAAGGCTCTAGGACATCCTTATCTCCTTGGTTTTTCATAGTTCTTAACTAATTTTGTTCTTTCCTACATAATTATAGTGGTACCTTCACCCTTTTGGATTTTATCCTCTACTTCTCACAAACCCACAAACAAGAAGAGAGAGGAAAATTCATTGGAGTCTAGCACTAAATGTGTCATCACCCTAGGGAGTATGACAATCAACATAATTCTTTAATAAAATAGGATAGGCACACACATGGTGTGCTCCCGCATTGCTCCTGAACTTCTTTACACAATTGGAAAACCTACATGCTTCACATTGCTCACATGGTTATACTACTATAAAGTGGACATTCTTCTATAACACACATTATTTCATGGATGTAATCTTCCATCTTCATAATAGGAGAACATGAACTTTATTTTATTGAAAATTAGGCCAAAGTGGACACACTTATGTTGCACACCACATCAATAAGCCTAATTGGTTTATATGGCTCATCTTACTTGACTATGATGTTGATCACCTACAGATTGGTCTGGTGTCCATTTGATGCATGCCCACATTCCCCTCTAATATTAGTTATATAGTGGATTCATCAAATCTAAATTTTATGTAGGAGGGCATCCATATAAATCTCTCTTTATTCCCTCTACCTATATTTATTGACGTATTAAAAAAAATCCAGCTTTCTTGTTTTGTAAAACTTGGGTTGAACTGTGCAGGCATAAGAGACACACCTACTATTTTGCCAAATTAGTTCCATGTGATGTTATGTGGGTTCATATTGCCCAAAAACCTATAACACTAGTCACTACTCTCTCTCTTCTAACATGGCACATACATCAAACACACACCACTAAATAACAAGACTGATATAATGATCAAAGAGCTCAAAACTGAAAACTATTCACATTTTTGATAAATCCACCTTTCAAATTCCTACTAATTTTTATTCACCAGTTTATTTATTTATTTGTACATATCATATCTCTTTTGTGTTGAATATAATCTACATTAAGATTAACCAATTGCACAAGGTGACAATTCTGTTAAAAATTATATTTCATTTTATATACTAGGAAAATATGTTGCTAGTGTAATATAATATCCTATACATATGAATTATACCTAGATATAAAAAACATTAAATACTAAAAAACTACCCAAAACTCATATCGGAATGATTGATGCACATATACATGACCCTTTGCAGTATCCACCTCTAGCTCTGTTAAGAATATTAGGAATATGAGAGGAGAATTTGTAGATTTGTTGTCGTGCTCCTCCTTTTAGACTGTCAAAACAAGGAGACGTCAAGACATCAAGAAAATAGAACTGGAATTGAAATATTGAGGCTATTAAAGGAGTGGACAAAACAAGATAGAGTGTACGGTGTAAAACCACCCAAAAAACACAAGAGTACCAACGATACAAAATATCATTGTGCGATTAGAATGAAGTCTGTAAGGAGTGGGACCCGATAAGGGATCTACTTGATACTTAATTTGAGGAATATACCATATATTCCAAACACACTAGAAAGTGTACTAGAATAGGTGTATTCTTTTTTTCTTCTTCTCAAATGATGGTATATAAGAATAACCAAAGTATAGTAGAAGAATAATAAATCATGAATATATTCAATTTTACAAGATTACAAAAGAATCTCCCATTAAGGGGCTCACATGAAAGTACAACATCAAGATCTAAGTAGAGGGATATCCAAATATCTCAAGTCTATCTCCCATTAAGAGTCATCTCCATAAGATAGGACCACATCTGCATATCATGTCCTCCATGTCCTACACCTAGGGTTGGAAGCATACCCTAATAGAGAAGATAAAATGGAAATTATCAACGTAAAAGTCGGTATGAGCATATTTGATTGGGGATTGAGAAACATTAGAAAAAGGACATCAAATATAACATGCTTCCCATAGTAGAGGGAAAGTACTATTTAGGTGGATATCAAGAGAAAATGAATTGTAATAAGATGATAATAAATAAAAACACTTGTCATTAACAAAACATAAAAGTTGCACCATAAAAGCACATATAAAGAATTTATGGCACAAAAACCATCACAATAATATTCAACCTACATGCATGTGAGATAAACATAATAAAAGTGAAATATAAATAGCAATGCATGCTAAGGTTCATAAACTTAAAACCTAATAGAGTAAAACACATAACCAAACTCCCAAATATATATAAAGTGGGCACAAAACCTGGGTATGGGGAAAATAACCTCCATACTATAAATAAAGGACACATAACCCCATAAGAACCAAATTACTTATACAACTCTAGGGCAACTGATTCACAAAGCATGAAAAATGTACATGCAGTAAAAGTTCAATCACATAAATAGAATTAATGAGGTTTCCATCACATAAATGAACAAAATAAAACATCCACCACAAAAGTGACAAAAATAGCTCATAGCCACAATTAGGGTTTCATCATGAAGCAAAGTATATTTTAGAGTTGGTAAGAATAGTCAATAGAGTAACATGATCACAAGATAAGAACCATAAAAAAATCTCACATGAAATAAGTTCTCAGAAGAGAGAGAAATTGTGTCAGCTAATTTATCTATAGGACTAAGAGAGAGTGATAAAATGGGTGATTTCTCAATATGATAAAAATGGATGCAACACATCTCAAATATGTTTGCCAAATTATCAAAATCCAATCCTAGATATAAGTCAGGGTTCCAAGGTCTGTAACACCAGTGGATGAGAGAAGATCACCATATGAATTGTTTCATGAGATCACAAGACTTTGATGGCTCATCCAAGGGACTTGAGTAGGAGGATATGAATAAGGTTAGGATTCATTTTTGAATGGTCAAGTGATTTCTATGTGTGTGAAGGAAATGGAGATGGGTCCTATGTATATAGACCATTAAGCTTGGGTAGCAAGAAACTTATCTATTTTGTTTACTAGGAAAAATATGTAATGTATCTTGTAAAAGGATAAAAGTTCAACATTCATTAATACATAAAAGGAAAGAATACATATAAAAACATCATTTCCCTTCCATTTCTTTATTTCTACATTTTTCAATATATTTCCCTTTTTCCCAATAACTTGGTCATAGAAATATTAACTACTACATTTATAATAAAGATACTTCTAATGATCTCATTGTGTAATTATTTACTCAACATAAATAATGTATAATAATTTAATGTAACATTTTATAGGATATACTCATTCAATTTCTTTTTTATTATTACATTTATCAATCTAATATATAAACTTATTCATACCATTACGAAGTAACTTTCTAACAATGTTTTTTTTCTCACATTAGAGTCACTGAAAACATGCACACCAATTTTCTTAATAAAAGACATATTTTATTAATATTACAAAATTCCAAATTTGAGGAAACCTTATATATGCTTCGTACATTTTACTTTAATTATTTACAGAGACAATAGATGGCAATAGATTTATATATGCAAAATCAATAATTATAGAGACATGAATTTCAAATCAAAAGGGTGAAACATTATCTATCAAACCATTTTTCTTTTTTCCCTTATTGTTAACGATTTTAGGAGGTAATAGGGAGGTTTAATAAGGAAATCATTTTGTCAAGATTATTATTATTTCTTATTTGGGTTAAGTAATTAATCATATAAATTTTATAAATGTTGATATAGTTTCAAACAAATATATAATCAAGTTGAAATATTTGTTTCCTTTATGATAAGTTAATGTGATTGTTTTTATTTATTTATTTATTTCAAATATTAAGTAGAGAGAATTAGTTATTTAAAGTTTGTTCTAATTAATTAAAATATCTAGTATACTCCACGTTGTTGCAACTAACTCAGTTTATAATTTCTATAGTAAATATTGTATTAGGAAAGTAAATACATTTTAAGGAACATGCTTTTACCATTATATGTCACTTTTGATATTTCCTTTTATGAGTTCTAATATAATTATGGTTTTAGGCTAAACACCATTATATTATTATAACATTATATGATTACCATCATCATTTATTTTTATAATCCCATTATCTTCACATTGTTATCAAAGAGTTACATTTTATTATTATGGATGAAATTCAATATTTTACTCATTTAACATATCTAGTCCATCCACTTTAAATTAGATGATTACACACAAAAATTCCAACTGTTGATCTAATACATGTATTAAGCACATTCTCCTCCTGTATAGACATTATGTAAATATTAGTTAGCAAAGGAAATACATATAACATATTTCATGTACTTACCTACATGTTAGCACATATTTAACTTATTTTATAAATATGTGATGTTTATAACATAGAACCTATTGCCACATAATATGTTATATGCATTAGCATTATTTATTAGGGTATAACTTTATCCTTGTCTGGTCAAATCTAAGGAATCAATCTAAAAAATCTTCTAATTATGGAATAGGATAAGATTCTAGGTTTTGGTTCGTTACAACACTCCACCATTAAAAGAATTTCATCCTTAAAATCTATTCTTTAATACATTATCAATCACCTATTCTCCACCCCTTAAAAAGTTTTAACTTAAACAAGGTCAAGGTATTAGAGTTACATATGCATCTTTTAGTGGAAAATGTTATGGGTTTATGCTGTTCATAGGCCATGCATCCAACTAACAAATCATACTCACTTAGGGTTGAGTTTTAGGTCCTTGTGTAACTAACCTAACAACCCTAATGTTCATATCAACATCCAAAAAGTCATAGGGTAAAAAAGAGTTGGTCAAGTAAACCTTTATATCATGCCACAATTCCTAGTCACCACTTCATAGACAACTATAGTTTAATATATTTATTACAACTAATTCTAGGGTTTCTCTTCCAAGACTTCATAAATCTCTTCTTTTGACTTGGATCAAGAAAACATTGATAAAATCCACAAAATTTTTTATGTACATATAATAGTATAATAAAAATAATTTTTGCCGATAAGAAACTTGCTATGTAAAACAAACATGGTGGTAGAAAATCAAAGCGAGAACCAAGTCACAAGTTTTCCTTATAGTATATCCTTTTCAACTACTTTTCTTCATCCTTATTACATATCTCCATCATAATCATATCTCATATCATTCAAAAAGAGATATCATCATTACCCTAGAGTCTCATCACATTAGGATTTACTATCATGGTTCTTATGTGTACCTTATATGATTCTCAATTGACCTTTCATTATCTCATGAATAGCTTAAGTCAATTCTAGGGCAAACATCTCACTTATTGGGCACCTAAGTAAGGCAAGGGTTCTAATTAGGGAGAAAAAATTGAAATGGTTAGATTCTAACTACCATGAGCTCTTATACCATCTTGTAAGGAGTGGTACCCGATAGGGGATCCACTCCCTACCTAATTTGAGGAATAAACCATCTATTCCAAACACTATAAGAACGTATGCTGGAATAGGTGCATTCTTTTTTTCTTTCTCAAATGATTGTATATAAGAATAACAAAAGTACAACAACAAAATAATAAATCATGACCATATTCAATTTCATAAGATTATAAAAGAATCTCCCATTAAGGGGCTTACATGAAAGTACAATATCAGGATCTAAGTAGAGGGATATCCATCTATCTCAAGTCTATCTTCCATTAAGAGTCATATCGATAACTAGGTCCATGTATGCATGTCATGTCCTCCATGTCCTACACCTGGGGTTGAAGCATACCCCAAAAGAGAAGATAAGATGGAAATTATCAACATAAAAGCTGGTATGAGCATGTTTAATTGGGGATTGAGAAACATTAGGAAAAGGACAACAAATATAACAAGGCTTCCCTTAGAAGTAGAGAAGTACTATCCAAGTGGATATTAAGAGAAAACTAATTGCAATAATACTATAATAAAGAAAAATACCTTCCATTAATAAAATAATAAAATTGTGCCACAAAAGAACATATAAAGAATATATGGTGCCGACAAGGAGTGTCTCAAGTGGTCAAGCATGATGTCCTCTAACAAAGGGACCCATGTTCGAATCCTAATTTCCACCTTAATTTACGACCCTCCTGGGCGTTCGACCTCTGACACAGGTAGGGAGAGGGGGATATAATGCCTCTCTTAATCCCATAAAGAATATATGGCACAAAATCCATGACAATAACATTAAACCTGCATGCATGTGACACAAAATAGCACTAGTGAAAGATAAATAACAATGACATCTAAGGTTCATAAATTTAAAACCTGATAGAGTAAGGAACATAACCGAGCTCTCAAAATATACAAAGTGGGCACAAAACCTGAGTATGGGACACATAACCTCCATATCATAAGTAAATGGCACATAAAAATGTAAAAATCAAAGTACATACAGAACTCTAGGCTACTAAATCACAAAGCACGCAAAATCTAGAGACAAGTAAAAGTTCACTTATATAAATAGAATTCATGAGGTTTCCAACATAGAAATGGACGAAATAAAACATCCACCACAAAAGTGGACAAAATAAATTATAGCCACAATTAGGAATTTATCATGAAGTAAAGTATAATTTAGAGTCAATAAGAATAGTCAACAAAGTAAGAAGATCATGTGATCAGAACCATCATAGAATCTTTCACATGAAATAAATACTCAGAAGAGGGAAATTGTGTAGTCTAGGACCAAGAGAGAGTGATAACAAGTGGATCATTGCTCAATATGTACATAGGATGCCATACCTCAAAGATGTTTGTCAACTTGTCAAAGTCCAATCCTAAATCTAAGTTAGGGTTCTGAGGTCTGTAACACCAGTGGTTGAGAAAAGATCACCATATGAATTGTTTCATGAGATCAGAAGGATTTGACGACTCATTATCTAAGGGACTTGAGTAGGAGGATATGGTATAAGGTTAGGAGTCATTTCTAAATGGTGAAGTGATTTCTATGTGTGAAGGCCATGGGGAGGGGTCTCTCTATGTATAGAAATATTAAGATTGGGTAGTAGGAAATTTATCTATTTTTATTTACTAGGGAAAATATATAATGTATATTGTAAAAGGAGAAAACTTCATCATAACACATAATAGGAAAGAATAAATATAAGAATGTGACATAAAATATTTCCAATCCTTTTCTTTATTTATACAATTTTCAATATATTTCCCCTTTTTTTCGACAACTTGGTCACAAGAATATTGACTACTACATTTACAATAAAGAGACGTCTAATTATCTCATTGTGTAATTGTTTACTCAACGTAAACATTGTACAATAATTTAATGTACAATTGTGCAAAACATACATATTGAATTCCTTTTCTGTTATTGCATTTATCAACCTCATATATAAAATTATTCATCCCATTACAAAATAACTTACTCACATTTTTTCTCTCACATTAGAGTTAATAAAAACACATATAACAATTTTGTTTTAATAAAAGGCATCTATTTTATTATTATTAAGGTAGATCCAAAATTCCAAATTTGAGGAAACCACATATATTTTGAATAGATTTTATATTAATTATTTACAGAGGAGATAGGTGGTAGTAAGTTTATATATCCAAAACTAATTATTATAGATACATGAATTTCAAATCAAAAGGTTGTAAACATTATCTACCAAGCCATTTTCCTTTTTTCCTTCTTGTTAACAATTTTAGGAGGTAATAGGGAGGTTTACTAACAAAATCATTTAGTCAACATTATTATTATTTATATGGGTCAAGTAATTGATTATATATATTTTTAGAATGTTTATTTATTTACAAATAAATATATAATTGAGTTAAAATATTTGTTTCCTTTATGATAAGTTAATGTGATTGTTTTCATTTATTTATTGCTTTCAGACATTAAGTAGAGAGAATTAGTTCTTTAAAGTTTGCTCTAATCTATTAGAATATCCTGTGTATTCTATATTTTGGCAATTACCTCAGTTTATATTTCTATAAAAAATATTATATTTAGAAAGTAAATACATTTTGAGACCATGATAAATTATCCATAGATTTACCATGCATGTACAACATTGTTGCCCTTTATGTTATATCAACATTTTATTTATTACAACTTCACCTATATTATATATGTATAAGCCATAAAAGTTGGTTTATACAATTCATTTAATATATTTGGTGTTTTTAATAACGAATTTAATGTTTTTGGCCTTATCTTTTATTTTCTTTTCTTAATGGAATTCAGATAGTTATGATTGTTTAAATAAGTTGAAACTTGTCAACCAAGGTAATTAGGAGCCAAGAACACATGTTTACCATTATATTTCAGTTTTGATATTTCCTTTTATAAGTTTTAATACAATTATGGTTTTAGGATCAAAACCATTATATTATTATAACATTATATGATTACCATCATTTATTACTTAGAATTCCATTATCTTCCCATTGTTACCAAGAGAGGTTCATTCTATTATTACGTACATATTTCTATATTTTACCAATTTAACATATTTAGCCCATTAATTCCACTTTAATTTGTATGATTACACATGAAAATTCTAGTTGTAATTCTAATACAAATATTAAGCACATTATCCTCTTACATACCATTATGTGAATATTAGTTAGCAAAGGAAATGCATGTAACATATTTCATGAACTTACCTACATGTCAGTACATATTTAAGTTATTATGTGTAGGGCTGTACATCAGTCCAAACCTGGACCGGACCGAACCGAGACCCGATTAACAAGAAACTCATGGACTAAGTAAGAGCCGGGTCCAGTTCAGGACCGAACCAAAAAAATGAAGGACCAGACCAAATAACTAATAATTATATACTCTTAATTATAAAATATAAAAAATATGTTATAAAATTATTAAAGAACTAATAATCCATTTGAGTTTGGTAACACAAATCAAGTTACATGATTCAATTCTTACAACTTGAGAGAGTAAAATATCATAAAAATATTAGGAACATTACTAATACAATATTTACACATAATAACAATTGAGACTAACTATCACAAATTTTTAGAACATAAAAAATTAACACTTGAAATAGTTGTAAATTAAATTTATGTAATATTTAATACATAATACATTTACTTATTCACAATTCAATTCAATGTGCATCGCCCTTTAAGTTTTCGTCATCTTAATCTAATGCAATATTCAAACTTATTTAGCAGCTACTCGGTACTTGCATAAGTGAAATAATTATGTAATTGATGTTTATCAATATAATGATATCAATGTACAAACCAAAATATTAATATACCTTTTGATCAATTCTAGAGTCATTAATAATATTCAATGCATCCCCACAATCCTTCACAACTTTTAAATTTCATTAATATACACAAGACATTTTTTTATGTTATCTGATCCAATCGGTCCAGACCGGTTTCTATCGATTTTGGACCGGAACGGACCGGACCGAGGACCAGATTTAAGATAAATAGCAGACTGAGGACCGGACCGGATAGCCGGTCTGGTCTGGTCCATCGGTCTAGACTGAGAAATATACAATCCTAATTATGTGAATATATGATGTTGATTATAGAACCTATTACCACATAATATGTTATATGTATTAACATTATTTATTGAGGTATAACTTTATCAAATATAAGGAACCAATATCATAGTCCTTTAATTATGGAACAGGGCAAGTTTATAGGTTTTGGTTCATTACAAAGTCAAAGAACCAAAATATAATGTTTTAAAAATGACATAAGGACACAAAAAAACCTCCTACTATCACAAACATGTGACAACAAAGGTGGAAATGGAAAGTAGGTAATGCCTTATAATTGAGAGAGGTTTGAAGGTTACTCACTACACAATTTCCCCTTCACCTCTTGAAATCATAGTGGTCTAGAGAGCTTCAAAGTATCATAACTGAGTGTATTGACAGAGATACAAACACTTTGTGCACAATCACTACTCTAAAATAGTTGAAAAAGCTTTTAAGAGTTCTACTGATAGTTTCTACCTAACTAATTCCTGAATGATCATCTTGAAGTGAAGAACAACTTGAAACATATAGATATGTAAGACACTTTGAGTTAGGGGTATCATTACAATTTAGATGACATTGGTAGATACAAGGAGTGTTAAATGGTCTTTTGTGAATAAATAAGAAAAAGGGTAATTAAGGTATTTATTGAATGTAGTATATGAGTAGCGATGTGTGAGTGCATAATAGTATTACGAGTTAGCAAAACAAGCAATACAAAAAATATACAATCTAGAGAGTGAGAATACTAGTAACAAACAAAAATCATCACTGTGTACCTCATCCAATGGCATGGTGCGAAGTAGACAAGGACATCTTGTCTAAATGGAGCAATTAACGTTTTCTATATGTAAAGAATGGGACCCGAGAGATCCACTCAAATGGTATAATATGAAGAGCCAAGTAAAGATAAAGTAGCAGAAAAATAACAAATATAAAGTTATAATGTGTATCATCATACAATTATTCCTCACTAAAAGGGTAGTTTTGTTATAAAAATTTAAACCATCTACAAGTAAGGCAAGTAGCAGAGGGTAATCCAACCACTTTAAGATATCCTCCTATTCATAAAGATATACATGATCTTACTTAGACCTATTCCTCTAAGGTACTTACACCTGGGTGGTTTGGGAATTACACCCAAAATGAGATAAACAAAGAATGGGTCAGCAAATGCTAAGTATGTGCGTAGTAAACATATTTAGGTATTTTAAGTAAAGGAGTTAAAATAAGGGGGTTCCCTTTCAAGAGAGGGCTAATAACAAGTAGGTGAGTTTAAAAGAATCAATTAAGAGAGTCATTTTCAAAAGAGGGAGGCATATGAACGTTTAATCAATATATAAATAATCTTGCCATTGCACATTCCATAATATCACAAAAACAAACAGTTGCATGTAGATAATTTATACTATAACTAGCTATGGTGGGGCTCAAACACCATTGAATTATTGGTCTAAGTAAAATGGGTGGAAAGATGCACCCTTGTACATAAAGATGTGGAAAGACGAACCATTAAGGAAAAGACGTGTCCTAATTGTTATGTATTAGCATCTACATTAGTTATCTTATTATAATATCACATGCAATTATAGAAGGCAAGACTACATCTATCAATTACATCAACAAGATTAAATACATTGGCAGGAGGGATTACAAACCCAATATGATATGAATAAGCAGTTTATCAGAATAATTCATAATTTTCCACTAGAAGTGCATGGAATTCAAATAAGAAGTAAAGATATCAAGAGGTGCCTCATTATGGGAAGATGCATGACAAAGTCAAATAAATGCCTAAATTTCAAATGGAGACTGCACATACTTGGTCTTCTGTACTATTGGTTTTCTCAATAGGTATACTTGGTCTGAAAGTTGAATATTCATCCTAGGTACATATTGTATATGTTAGTAAAACCAAAGAAACATGTGTGTACATCACTATTTTAGATTTTCATAATTATCTTATTCTAATCCCAATTACCATATGATTAGTTAGATATCTATGATAATATTAGTCTTTCTTCACATAGGTCTAAGCATGTCCTATTACATATATGTGTGGGTGATAACATGCATTCTTCCAATTTAGGACCAATAATGTTATTCTCTTTCTATACTATGTGTACCTATGTTATTCCTAATTTCATATTTAGCATGCATGTTAATGTGTATAGTCATTCCATTATCTAATTCTTGAGTATGCATTGCATACAAGTATGAATTATATGGATGATGTCTTTTGTGTATTCATATATGGTAGTAATCGACATACAAACCTCATCTATGTTCATTAGGTAATGAATTATTTCTCTCACATTCTGCTTTATTATACATAGATCATCCTATTTAGATGTAAATGGAAGATCTATAAGTGTAAGGATCCATCCTAATAATCAAACCTTAATTGACCATTAGGATAAATCCTTATCTAGAACCCAAATTAAATCTAATATCGATACAAAACCAAGCTATTTTTGTTTTTGAAATAAGACGATCCACACAAAGGACCAATTACAACATCTATCACACTTCACATGAATTTTATAAAATAATGTATTACATTATACTAGAGCCATTCTAAAAGAGGACATGATATAGGCATAAATTGAAATTCCTTTATTAACTTTGTCAAAGTAAGATTACAACATGAGATATATTCATGTGACTAAAACATCATAAGGGCACTAGCTCAACTTATAACTTGTATCTGTAAGAAAACATCACATAAAACAAACTGACATGTAGTTTATCAACTACCCACTCACCACTCAGGAAAGTGAGAGTGAAAGGACACTCTAGACTTAATTATATTCTTTATTGTTACATCTTGATCAACACTTTCTTTCCATTGCTCCAACATGCCTAAAAATATGTAGATAACCACGATTGAGACCCCCGGTCCCATCGATATGATATAACAAAGGTAACATTCTATCCGTTACAAGCATATTATAATCAACTTATTTAAAGGTAGATTAATGAACATTTAAGTATCATCACACAAAATATATGCATCAAGCACTAATTCTCAAAACTAGATATGTGTATTGAGAAAATATAAAATTTCTTCACATAGATGTATAATCAGCAAGTACAAAGGACAATACAATGTATGTATTTGAGCCGTATGCTTACCTGTATAAAGTACAAAACATATGTAATATTTGTAATAAGTAAAAAAATAACAATTGTGCATCCAGGTGATTCGTCAATTAAACTTAAGCAGATATACTAGACGGCTGGGTTGCATATTTTATTGTTGTTTGAAGTAGTTTGAGACATACTATTCAAACTACTAGCTGACCATTGCAAAGTTGCAGTCAACCTCATATAAGATCTAGGGTGACCAGAATCCTAATATCTCTTTCCCTCGGTCAGTACGAGTCCGTCGTAGTGGCATATAAGACAAAATACAAAACAACATAGTCTGCCCTTGGTACACACACCACAATACTAGAAACTAGGACGCACAACCCTCAAATCTGAGTTACGACTACAATCACCCTCAATTACATTTACATCTAAGACACGACCTCAACCAATCTCTAAAAAAACTTTGGGACCAGGATGACAAGAATATACCCTCCTTGCACTCCCCATATACTCAAAAATATATGACTCTAAGTTCCTTTTGGGATACTCATTTCACTACTCAGCAAGTCCTGACACTAGAATAGTTCTACAAGTTCAGGTCACTACATGATTAGGTTATACTTATTAGTTAAGTAAATTCAGTATTTTGACTCCATCAATCAAGACATATACAAAGTGCCTACAAGTATTTGGAAAATGAAACATGTATTGTAATTCCAAGGTATATAAAATGTAAAACATATATCAAGACACTAACTCAAGGTACACATATCCATCTTTGATCACCATTGTGAGACCCCTAACATTGCTTAAAGTGTTGAACATGCTTAATTTTCATAATTTAATTGTTATATACCTAATATAATCTTGTTATATGCTTTAAAATCATAAGACAAGCTTAAGTTTCAAATTTGGTCCAATTTGGACACTATTTGAGCAAGTTATGCAATTTTATGCATATTTTGGACTTTTATGCAATTTACCCAATTGAGATGTTTTCTTTGCAATTTATCACTTGAATTATGTTCTTTGGATATTATCTCATCATTATTGATCTTTTTCATCCAAGGTATGCCTATTTAAACCTTGGTTTGAAGGTGTTTTCCTCAAGGGTATTTTAGGGTTTACCCCTTCATGGATGAGCTACCTTTAGTAGCTATCAACTAATGAATTATTTGTTTTTCTTGGAAATTCAATAAAAGAGGGATAAGCATGTCTCTATGGATAGTGGGGGAGATTCTTGTACGTGTTCTTGTATATTCTTAATAGTTTAAGGCCATGGACACTTGGAAAGATACTAGAACTTCAATTTTTTCTTTTTCTTTATCTTAAAGTTTCATATACTTATCCCTAAGTACCAAAACGAGCCATTAGCTCTCCACCACTTCTCTCCTTCTGTGAACCTCATTCCCCCTCTGTGCTTCTACAAATTTCCTGTCCAAGGAAGAAGAAAGAGGGGATCTTCTTGGAAAAAGAATCTAAGGTTGCAATTCCTTTTAGGGTTTAAAAGGCTTCCTTCTAGTGATCTTGACCTAAAAGAGTAACAATCCCCTTATTTAATCTCATTTTTTTCTTTGTTATCCTTCCTCCTACCTTTCTCCAGGTCATAACGTTGCTGTTTTATGGTAGAAATTGCTCTAAAGCTCTAAAACACTACCTCTCTTGCTCCTTATGCTTAGGGTTTGCTCATTTGATGAAGAAAGGTGCTAGATGGACAAGTTCACAACTTATAGTTGAATTTTCTACCCTATCTGCTCAAGTTTTCTTCTGTTTAGGATTTCATCTTCTCATTAGAGGAAAGTTTTATAACTTTCTCCACGTTTATTTCTTACCATAAGTTTTCTAGCTCATGTTCTTTCTTGAAAATGATGATCCATGCACTAAAAAGCTATGCTTGACTTGGATTTCAATTTTCATAATGCTCCCTATTTTGATTTCAGTTCTATATGAACCTGTATTAATGTGTACATTCTTCCTAAGGTATAATATGACTTGGATCAGGTTGGTTTGACAACCTATGGTGCTAAGCACCTATCAACCAATGGTTAATTTTAGGGTTTAAAGCTGATTTCTTCGATAAACCCATGACCCGATGATGGTACCATTGCAACAACCCTATGGTGTTGTATTCATGACAAATGATGGTTGGTATCAAACGTGTCAGATTATGGTGACAACCTATGTTCACCCCCTTAGGTTAGGTTTTAGATCAATTAGAAGTTTAATGATCAACCATTAAGTACCCTACTGATGTTAGCAATCAATGATGACATTAGCTTAATATTTGATACTGATTAATGAATATAGTGCTGATCTAACAACCTATGGTGACTTAATGGTCACTAATGATGTTGGATCAGGTCTCCACAACCTATGGCGAGTTAATCATATAGTTGGAGCATCAATTAAGCCTTAGACCAATGGTTTCTTGGGTCACTTGGCAATGGTCCGACCTATAATGTAATTGATGGTTTAAACATTTGAACTTGAACCAATGGTCAAGATATAATGTTTATTCCTCCAATAAAGTGGAATGATGGCTAATGTAAAATGTTGGTCCTAATAATGTGATTTATGTGGTTTCCTTTATATGATCAACTTAAGGAGCTTACTTACTGACAATGGATGGCTTGTTTTAAATGAACAACCAATTATGGGTTTTACTCTACTGTCAATGGAACTTTTTGTGTTGTTAATCAAGGGATGTCTAGGGTTAGATGGAGACTCTTTATTGAGCACATTTATTGGAATTCATTGGTGGTTTATCCAAGGTGTGTACTTATGTAAACAACCAATGGTCTTACCTTTTAAACATCCAATGGTTCTGGGTGACATTGTGGTATGGTGATATGGGTTGAATGATGATGTAACAAATGGAGGGTTATTCTTAATAAGGTAGTCTTACCTATTCAATCATATGAATAGAAGTGATTATAACCATATTGTGTTGATATGTAACCCTAATGATGTATATCTTGTGATACCTAGCTTTAATATAACAAAATGATGGTAATTGGGTATGCATAGTCCTTGCATGACTAATACAATCATGGAGTACTCTCTTATTATTGTTGAAACCCTAGTATGCTATAAAATGATGGTTACACCTTGATTTATGTGTGGGTTCATACTTGAGAATATATGGAATGTGATGGTGATGCTTCACCTTATGCATCCATGATCTAATGGGGATGCCGTGAGTTAGGGTTTGGGTATGAGTGTTGACTAGTAACATTAATATAATTTATCTTGTTGAACCTCACTCTAATGCAAATAGATAAAGATGAGTATTCATGTTTAACCTTCTTATATGATGGCATGATGGTGAAATGACCTCCTTAATATGATCATAACCTTAATGTGTTAATTGATGGTTATCATAGCCACATGGTTGATACTTTCTTATGCTAAATATGTGCATTATGAATACGATGAGGGTTAATCATATCTAGATTCCTTGCATGTTGATGTAATAAAGGAATATTCTTAATGCTAATATAACCCTTCTATGATGGTTTATGAATATCTCCTAGCTCACTAATGCAATATTGTGTTGATATGGTGTATTATATGTAAGTGATGTTGTTGAACCTTGCTATAAGGCATGGAATGATAATGATGATCTTATAGGGAATAATATGATGGTGTTAATGACCTTTGGGCATGGTTGAGTCTGAATGAGGTGTAATCCTCTTGTGTTGCTAAGGTGTGATATTGTGAAAAGGATTTATATCCTGTGATAGTATGATGGTCTTAATGACCTTTGGGCATGGTTGAGCTCTGAATGAGGTGTAATCCTCTTGTGTTGATAAGGGTTTATACCCTGTGATATTGTGAAAATGATTTATATCATGTGATAGTATGATGACTAGTGTAGCCTCATGAATGGGAAGTGAATAGTACCATGTGATATGAGATGAGAAATTATGTTTCACACATTTTATATCTTTTGAAGTTGTGATACTTATATGCTTGCTAAAAGTGAATCAAGGTTTGTATGTCCACTTGTTTGATGTAACCTTAATTCACCCAATTGGAGATAACTAATCAAGTGAAACTCTAATCATGTAGTGCCCTGTGCCATAGAACCATCTTCAGTGTCAGACCTTGCTGGATGGTGAAATGAGTATTCCTAAGGGAAACTCAGAGCACATACTATTGAGTATGCAGGGTGCTTGTCATCTCGACACCAAAGTGTTTCAGGAGGATGGCTGCAGTCATACCTAGCCCACTTTTTGAGAACAACTTTGGTCGGGTCTCAGTGATTATAACATGACGTGATTAGAGGAAAACTACAGTTGTACCTCGACGATTGTGTTTGAATACCCTAGATGCTAGCGCCGTGACTTGTACCAAGGTGGGCTAGTTACATGACTATATGTCTATTTTACAGTTTGACTATATGTCACAACGGTGCAGACTCGTACTGACCGAGTATGGAGAAGATCTTGGAGTCTGACTCTTATTAGATCCTATATGGAACTGATTACAACCAAGCAGTGGTCAGTTGGACTTTGAGTGGTATGACTCAAACTCCCCAGGGCTTAATAAAAGATGTAATACAACAATGTAGCATATTTGTTTAGGGTTATACATTATGTTTGGCATTGGATGATAACCCTTGTTTGTTATCTTTACATAAAGATGATGCTTAGTGCAATTAAGAGATAGTAGATATACTTAGGTTGTGGATATGCTTAAGATTATAGATGCGTACATACAATATCTATGCTTGTGTTGATAACTATACTGCTACTGCTAATTATAATATGATGTTAGCTATCTCATGTTGTTAGTTATGTTTAGCATGCTAGCCATGCCTTTGTAACTAGAGATGCATATACTGCTAATCATGCTTATCCAGATAGTTGTGCTTATGTTGTAGCTCTTCTTATGATGTTGACATGTTCAACCTATTAGACATGCTGATGTTGTTAGCTATGAATATGATACTAGATTTATTCATGATGTTAGAGATGCTCATGCTACTAGACTCCTTATATTGTTAATAGGGATATGAGAATAGTTTGGCTAATGAAGATAGTTATTATATGCTCCTTTATGTATTTTGTTAATCATTAGTGCTGTTGAGCTTATTTGTTATATATGATTAAATTGCTTAAACTGTCGAATTATCTAAAAATGTTGGAATCAATAAATGTTATTGGAAGTTATATCTCTTGCTGGGACATGGGTCTCACCCTTGTGGTTCGCCACATTTTTTTAGTAATCGGATGTGACGAAAACAAACACGTGGCAGCAAAGAGGAGCTATAGTAATGAATCTTTGAGAAAGTTGATTAGATGTCTAGTGTGTCCAAGAGTCATCCCTGTGCTCTTAGGTTTGGGTAGGAAAAGTTTGTATATGGTGTTTCAAACGAATCAGACTTTTGTTAGCATATCAATGCTTGTTTGTGTGGCATATACTAATATTGTTCTCTTGTGTATATATGTTGTGGCTAATGCGATAAAACAATTTGTATCAAATTCTTGGCATAGTATGGATATAATAAATATGTTGGTCTCTTATGCAAATGTTTCTGAGCGGGTGCTAATGTTGAAATCAGTTTTAATTTACCCATATTTTTGGGTATGTGCTTAATTAGTGATTGATTGTGTTTTATGTTTTGAGTAATCTCATTTAGAGTAAAGGGTTCTCACAAGTTGGTATCAAAGATTTAGGTTCATTGAGTCTATAGGGACACTAGGACTTAGGACTTGGATGATGTCAAAATTAGGAATATGACATCAAAATATGGTGCATACTGCCTAATCTCAGTATTTGGATGCTCTGGTCAGGTATTCAATTATTGAAGAAAGGTAAGTATGGAACTCTTAGATTGTTATCTTTCTAATTTCTCTGATCAAGTAGTCATTTTGAGTCAATATAATAAGCATAATGAATAAGAAATCATGGTATGAGTATCTCAATCCTACCTTAAAGAAGACAAGAATTGCATCATAATCTATCAAAACTTGAATGTTTGGTAACTATAAGACAAAGATACAACACCATGAAATCTAAATCTGAATACAAATGAGAAAAAGAGGAGTTCTTGAAGATGTGATTCAAGAAGATAATAAAGTAAAAGATAGATAAGTTTATGCTTATAAAGTGAATCAAGGTATGAAATCCACATAAGATGGAAAGAACTCTTATAACTAGTACAAAATGAGAAGATAAATGGGAACAATGACAAAGGAATAAGGTGGAACCTGAGTTAATCTCAGACCAACCTATGTGTGTAAGAAAGTGTTAATGTAAAATCAGCATGGCGTGTGAAAAAAATTAAGGGAGATGATCCATGCTTAATGAAGAAAATGTAGAATATGAGTATTTACCTATTGATAAGTGGTTGAAAAATATAATAAAATAAGATAACATACCCAAGTGTGATAAATAATCATCAAGGAAGGAGTAATGAGATATGTTAATCATGATGATTCCTATGGTAATGGAAAGGAACCCGAAATAAAAAAGGTAAAATGATACATAAGCTATAATCTGCATAATGAAAATAAAATTGGTTACCTTTTTTTAGCGACCCTTGAACAATGCTGCTATGATGTGGGAAGTGTGTTTCCCTTTGTGTCTTTCCTTTCTAGGGAACAACTTTCAAGTGGATCATTTCCACTTGGTTTGTGTGGATTCATTGTAAACATGAAGATGGATAGCTTATTATAGCATAAGGTTTCTTGGACTATGGTTACAAGATCATAAAGTTTGTGATGAGTTTGCTTTTGATCCTTCCAATAATTAGGAAGACTCCTCTTATATTTCTTGATATTTTTTATGTTGGTAAAAGTGGATGAGATAATGATGTGAGTTCCTTATAGCACATGAGGTGAATACCAAGGTAATGAATCCTAGTATCCAAGATGTTTCAACAATATGAGAAATATGTGAAGGTTGGAGATGTTTATTAAATGAACATTCCAAGTATTCCTCTCCTATATATATATATATATATATATATATATATATAGAGAGAGAGAGAGAGAGAGAGAGAGTTGATGATGATCCTATAAATGTTGTTTGGAAGGAAAAACAAAAGTGACTCTATAATGTTGTGTATGGTCTAGTGATAGCTAGGCAATACCACTATCAAGGATAGATGGTTTGTTGATATAATAGATATAATTTTAGGATGATAGCTAGAGTTTAAAGTTGAAAGCTACTGTTAGATTTGTACATGTGGTACAACAAGTTTCTATGTTCAATATTTACAAATGTCTTCTTATGTGGGGTTTTTTGTGCTGACCCAAGATGAGATATGTACGAATGATGTGACATCACTATGATATGGAAGTAACCATGCGTAATATTGAGGATTACGTGCATGATAAGTGTCCATCTATGTGTACCTTAGATTTTAGGGGTGAAATCTATGTTAGGGATTTATGGTTGTGAGACCCCTAACCTTGCTTAAAGTGTTGAACAAGCTTAATTATCACAACTAAATTATTATAACCCTAATATAACATTATTATATGCTTTTTAATGATAATACAAGCTTAAGTTTCAAATTTGGTCCAATTTGGACACTGTTTGAGTAAGTTATGCAATTTTATGCACATTTTGGACTTTTTTGCAATTTACCCAATTGAGAGGTTTTCTTTGAAATTTATCACTTGAATTATGTTCTTTGGATATTTTATCATCATTCTTGAGCTTTTTGCACCATGGGGAACCTATTTAAACCTTGGTTTGAAGGTGTTTTCCTCAGGGTATTTTAGGGTTTACCCCTTCATGGATGAGCTACCTTTAGTAGCTATCAACTAATGAATTATTTATTTTGCTTGGAAATTCAATAAACTAGGGATAAGCATGTTTCTATGGATGTTGGGGAAGTTTATTGTGTGTGTTATTGTATATTCTTAATAGTTTAAGGCCATGGACACTTGGAAAGATACTAGAACTTCAATTTTTTCTTTTTCTTTATCTTAAAGTTTCATGTACTTATCCCTAAGCACCAAAACGAACCATTTTCTCTCCACCACTTCCATACTTATATGAAACTCATTCTCCTCTCTGTGCTTCTGTGAATTTCCTATCCAAGGAATAATAAAGAGGGGATCTTCTTGGAAAAAGAATCTAGGGTTGCAATTGACTTCCTTTTAGGGTTTAAAAGGCTCCCTTGTAGTGATCTTGACCTAAATGAGTAAGAATCCATTCTTTACTCCATTTATTTCTTTTTTATCCTTCCTCCTACCTTTATCCAGGTAGGAAACTTACTGTTCCATGGTATAAATTGCTCTAAAGCTCTAAAACCCTACCTCTCTTGCTCCTTATGCTTAGGGTTTGCTCATTTGATGAAGAAAGGTGCTAGATGGACAAGTTCACAACTTATACTTGAATTTTCTATCCTGCCTGCTCAAGTTTTCTTCTATTTGTGATTTTATCTTCTCATTAGAGGAAAGTTTTATAACTTGCTCCACCTGTATTTCTTACCATAAGTTTTCTAGCTCATGTTCTTTCTTGAAAATGATGATCCATGCACTAAAAAGCTATGCTTGACTTGGATTTCGATTTTTATAATGCTCTCTATTTTGATTTCAGTTCTATATGAACCTATATTGATGTGTACATTCTTCCTAAGGTATAATATGACTTGGATCAGGTTGCTTTGACAACCTATGGTGCTAAGCACCTATCAACCAATGGTCAATTTTAGGGTTTAAAGTTGATTTCTTCTATAAACCCATGACCTGATGATGGTACCATTGCAAAAACCCTATGGTGTTGTCTTCATGACAGCCGATTTTCGGGATCAAAGGTGTCAAATGATGGTGAAAACCTATGGTCACCCCCTTAGGTCAGGTTTTGGATCAATTAGAAGTTTAATGATCAACCATTAAGTACCCTATTGATGTTATCAATCAATGGTGACATTAGCTTAATATTTGATTCTGATTAATGAATATAGTGATGATATAACAACCTATGGTGACTTAATGGTCACTACTAATGGTGGATCAGGTCTCCAAAACCTATGGTGAGTTAATCATATAGTTGTAGCATCAATTAAGCCTTAGACCAATGGTTTCTTTGGTCATTTGATGCAATGGTCAGACGTATACTGTAATTGATGATTTTAACATATGAACTTGACCCAATGGTCAAGATCTAATATTTATTCCTCCAATAAAGTGGAATGATTGATAATTTAATATGTTGGTCCTAATAATGTGATTTATATGGTTTCCTTTATATGATCAACTTAAGAGGCTTACTTGACAATGGATGGCTTGTTTTAAATGAACAATCGATTGTGGGTTTTACTCTACTCTCAATGGAACTTTTTGTGTTGTTAATCAAGGGACGTCTAGGGTTAGATGGAGACTCTTTCTAGAGCACAAATCCAGGACTTAATTGGTGGTTTATGTAAGGTGTTTACTTATGTAAACAACCAATGGTCTTACCTTTTAAACATCCAATGGTTCTGGGTGGCATTGTGGTATGGTGATATGGGTTGAATGATGATGGAACAAATGGAGGGTTATCCTTAATAAGGCAGTCTTACCTATTCACTCATATGAATAGAAGGGATGATAAACATATTGTGTTGATATGTAACCCTAATGATGTATAAATTGTTATACCAAGCTTTAATATATTACTAAATGATGGTAAGTGGGTATGAATAGTCCTTGAATGACTAATACAATCATGTAGTACTCTCTTATTGTTGTTGAAATCCTAGTATGCTATAAACCGATGGTTACACCTTGATTTATGTGTGGTTTCATACTTGAGAATATATATAATGTGATGGTGACGCTTCACCTTATGCATCCATGAACTAATGGGGATGCCGTGAGTTTGGGTTTGGGTATGAGTGTTGACTAGTAGCATTAATATAATTTATCTTGTTGAACCTCACTCTAATGCAAATAGATAAAAATGTGTATTCATGTTTAACCTTCTTATATGATGGAATGATGGTGAAATGACCTCCTTAATATGATCATAACCTTAATGTGTTAATTGATGGTTATCATAGCCACATGGTTGATACTTTCTTATGCTAAACATGTGCATTATGAATACGATGAGGGTTAATCATATATAGATTCCTTGCATGTTGATGTAATAAAGGAATATTCTTAATGCTAATATAACCCTTCTATGATGGTTTATGAATATCTCCTAGCTCACTAATGTAATATTGTGATGATCTGGTGTATTATATGTAAGTGATGTTGTTGAGCCTTGCTATAAGGCATGGAATGATAATGATGATCTTATAGGGAATAGTATGATAATCTTAATAGCCTTTGGGCATGGTTGAGCCCTGAATGAGGTGTAATCCTCTTGTGTTGCTAAGGGTTGATACCCTGTGATATTGTGAAAAGGATTTGTCTCTTGTGATAGTATGATGGTCTTAATGACCTTTGGGCATGGTTGAGCCATGAATGAGGTGTAATCCTATTGTGTTGATAATGGTTGATACCCTTTGATATTGTGAAAATGATTTATATCTTGGGATAGTATGATGACTAGTGTAGCCTCATGAATGGTAAGTGAATAGTACCATGTGACGATGAGATGAGAAATTATGTTTTACATGTTTTATGTCTTTGGAAGTTGTGATACTTATATGCTTGCTAGAAGTGAATTAGGGTTTGTATGTCCACTTGTTTGATGCAGCCTTAATTCACCCAATTGGAGACAACTAATCAAGTGAAACTCTAATCATGTAGTGCCCTATGCCATAGAACCATCTTCAGTGTTAGAACTTGCTGGATGGTGAAATGAGTATTCCTAAGGGAAACTTAGAGCACATACTATTGAGTATGCATGGTGCTTGTCATGCTAGCACCAAGTGTTTCGGGAGATGGCTGCGGTCATACCTAGCCTGCTTTTTGAGTTTGACTTCGGTCGAGTCTCAATGATTATAAAATGATGTGATTAGAGGACAACTGCGGTTGTACCTCAGTGATTGGGTTTGAATACCCTAGATGCTAGCGCCGTGACCTATACCAAGGTGGGCTAGTTACATGACTATATGTCATTATTTTTTAGTTTGACTATATGTCACTACAGTGCAGACTCATACTGATTGAGTATGGAGAAGATCTTGGAGTCTGACTCTTCCTAAATCCAATATGGAACTGATTGCGACCAAGCGGTGGTCAATTAGACTTTGAGTGGTACGACTCAAACTCCCCACGGCTTAATAAAAGATGTAATATAGCAATGTAGCATATTTGTTTAGGGTTATATATGACGTTTCACATTGGATGATAGCCCTTGTTTGTTATCTTTACATAAAGATGATGCTTAGTGCAATTAAGAGATAGTAGATACACTTAGGTTGTGGATATGCTTAGGATTGTAGATGTGTATATACAGTAGCTATGCTTGTGTTGATAACTATACTGGTACTACTGATTATAATCATGATGCTAGCTATCTCATGTTGTTAGTTATGTTTAGCATCCTAGCCATGCCTTTGTAACTAGAGATGCATATATTGCTAATCATGCTTATCTAGAAAGTTGTGCTTATGTTGTAGAACTTCTTATGATGTTGATATGTTCAACCCGTTAGACATGCCAATGTTGTTAGCTATGCATATGATACTAGATTTATTCATGATGTTAGAGATGCTCAAGCTTCTAGACTCCCTATATTGTTAATAGGGATATGATAATAGTCTGGCTAATGAAGATAGTTATTATATGCTCCTTTATGCATTTTGTTAATCATGAGTGCAGTTGAGCTTATTTGTTATATATGATTAAACTGCTTAAACTGTCCCATTACCTAAAAATGTTGGAATCAATAAATATTGTTGGAGGTTATATCTCTTGCTGGGACATGGGTCTCACCCTTGTGGTTCGCCACATTTTTTTAGTAATCGAAAGTAACAAAAAAAACATGTGGAAGCAAAGAGGAGCTATAGTAATGAATCTTTAAGAAAGTTGATTAGATGTTTAGTGTGTCCTAGAGTCATCCCTGTACTCTCAGGTCTGAGTAGGAAAAGTTTGTATATGGTATTTATGAATATCTCCTAGATCACTAATGTAATATTGTGCTAATATGGTGTATTATATGTAAGTGATGTTGTTGAGGCTTGCTATAAGGCATGCAATGGTAATGATGATCTTGCAGGGAATAGTATGATGATCTTAATGACCTTTGGGCATGGTTGAGCCCTGAATGAGGTATAATCCTCTTATGTTGCTAAGAGTTGATACCCTATGATATTGTGAAAAGGATTTGTATCCTATGATAGTATGATGGTCTTAATGACCTATGGGCATTGTTGAGCATTAAATGAGGTGTAATCCTCTTGTGTTGATAAGGGTTGATACCCTGTGATATTGTGAAAAGGATTTATATCTTGTGATAGTATGATGACTAGTGTAGTCTCATGAATGGTAAGTGAATAGTACTATGTGATGATGAGATGAGAAATTATGTTTCATACATTTTATATCTTTTGAAGTTGTGATACTTATATGCTTGCTAGAACTGAATTAGGGTTTTTATGTCCACTTGTTTGATGCAACCTTAATTCACCAAATTCGAGATAACTAATCAAGTGAAACTCTAATCATGTAGTGCCCTGTACCATAGAACCATCTTTAGTGTCAGAACTTGCTGGATGGTGAAACAAGTATTCCTAAGGGAAATTCAGAGAGCATACTATTGAGTATGCATGGTGCTTGTCATCCCGACACCAAGTGTTTTGGGAGGATGGCTGCAATCATACCTAGCCTGCTTTTTGAGAATGACTTCGATCGAGTCTCATTGATTATCTTTACATAAAGATGATGCTTAGTGCAATTAAGAGATAGTAGATATACTTAGGTTGTGGATATGCTTAAGATTGTAGATGCATACATACAGTAGCTATGCTTGTGTTGATAACTATACTACTATTGCTAATTATAATCATGATGCTAGCTATCTCATGTTGTTAGTTATGTTTAGCATGCTAGCCATGCCTTTGTAACTAGAGATGCATATACTGCTAATCATGCTTATCCAGATAGTTGTGCTTATGTTGTAGCCCTTCTTATGATGTTGATATGTTCAACCTATTAGACATGCTGATGTTGTTAGCTAAGCATATGATACTAGATTTATTCATGATGTTAGAGATGCTTAGGCTGCTAGACTCCTTATATTGTTAATAGGGATATGAGAATAGTCTGGCTAATGAAGATAGTTATTATCTGCTCCTTCATGTATTTTATTAATCATTAGTTCTGTTGAGCTTATTTGTTATATATGATTAAACCACTTAAACTGTCCCATTACCAAAAGATATTGGAATTAATAAACATTGTTGGAGGTTATATCACTTGCTGGGACAAGGGTCTCACCCTTGTGGTTTGCCACCTTGTTTTTAGTAATCAGAATTGACGGAAACAAACACATGGTAGCAAAGAGGAGCTATAGTAATGAATCTTTGAGAAAGTTGATTAGATGTCTAGTGTGTCCTAGAGTCATCCCTGTACTCTTAGATCTGGGTAGAAAAAGTTTGTATATGGTGTTTCAAATAAATCAGACTTTTGTTAACATATTAATGCTTGTTTGTGTGGCATATACAAATATTGTTCTACTGTGTATATATGTTGTGGCTAAGGTGATAGAACAATTTGTATCAAATTCTTGGCATAGTATTGATATAAGAAAGATGTTGGTCTCTTATGCAAATGTTTTTGAGCGAATGCTAACGTTGACATCAATTTTAATTTACCCATATTTTTGGGTATGTGGTTAATTGGTGATTGATTGTGTTTTATGTTTTGAGTAATCTCATTTCGAGTAACGGGATCTCACAGCCATACGACCTCACATGTCAATATTTCCCACTACAAGGTCCATAGTATCATTCTTGGACATAACAGGGCTCAACATATCATCTTTAGATACAACAAGGCCCCACATATTTACTCAAGGAACATCAAACTTAGTCATGAAAAAAGAAAGGATAATTCTCCTCCTACTTTTTCATCTCGACATGCAAATAGTAATACAAAGATATGCCACTATCTTACACATAGAAATTCTCAAAATTTTCATATAAGGCTAGATGTGATAATAGAATATGATTAACAATCACTATTTAAGTGTAAGAGTATCATGAGGGACTCTCATATTGTATTGTTTATAAGAATATTAAGTAAAGTCAATCAATCCCATTACATGCATCTTTTAGAGTCTAATTTTATATAATAAGGTGTACATCATTATTTGGAGGTAAGGTTATCAGATTCATTAGGCCATATAACTCAATTCACTTTTAACAATACCACAATTTTATTCCTCATCTTATGTCTTGATCATTTTCAAACATGAGTGATATTTAACCATTGGGTCCAAACATCATCCCAATTATTACACACATGTCATTTCAACCTACATATCATCCTTAAGACACCAAGTCTAACATATATATATATTTAACCCATATCCAAGATATACTTTTAATGTCATATTTTATATATGGTCTAGTCAACCCTTAGCATTCTAGGAGAAGGAGGTATATAACACATAGGCATCATGTAAGGTATTGAATAACCTTATTAAATTTATTCATCATGAAATACTTCCATCAATTTTGAAGACTCACATTCAATTTAGAACCTCCAAGCTACACCTTGGTCATTTTGTTAATTTCTTTTATGATACATATCCTCTAAATTATTATGATTATAGTTCTTAATTAAGAAATTATTACACATTCATCTAGGATATAAGTGAGGAAAAACATATTCAAAAAGTATAATATGGTTCAACATATAATTCCAAGTACTCATTAGGGCATACAGTCCAAAAACCAGACATAAAAGGGTAATTTCACCATATAAATCTACATTAGGTTCAATACCATGTGAGAACATCAAAACCATTTGAAATTTTATATTAAAATTCAAATTATAGTTATACACCAGAATATCAAATTTTATATTCAAATTCAAAAGTATGAGGGAGTTCCATTAGTAATACTATTGTACATAATATGTGCCACCTCTATGCATAGATGATCTACTTTGGGATTATAGATCTAAGTCAAAGGAACTTCACGAAACATAATGGTTATATTAAGGACTTATAAAAGTGTTATGTCAACTCGTATTCACTAAGAATTTCATTCTTACATATATTCCTTTCATATGATACCAATACACCACAAGGATGACATATTAGTAACGTTTCCACTTGTATTTTGAAATCCAACAAGTACATGATTATTTGGTCATATAAATGACATCGGGGAATAACTTCTGAATTTTAGGAATCACATAAAGTTTCTTGAATCTATTCTACTTATCAAAAATATTTCTCAAGTCATCATCTTTTAGAACATTAGGTGGTCATAGAACAAGACATAGAACAAAATAAACTATTGATGCTCAAATATCAAATTTCAGATCATAAACCAAAGAGTGCAGGTCCATTTAATTAAGGATTCATGATTAAGATAGAGGATAATATATTAAAGTTTGAAATTGTATAACATGGAAGTAAAACAATCCACAAAGATTAAATCTTTAGGCATATTAATCAATTTTGGAACAAATTTTAAGGATTTGCATGAACTAGTAGACAAAAGAATGCTAAGAATATTATATCACTTGCCACTTGTGGTGATAAAGATGAGGTCCATATAAGGAGGCCATGAGTATGCTTCTAGATCCTAGACCAGCCCTCTAAAATCTCCCAAATCCATGCTCCAAGTAAGATGTAACTCTCCTTAGATCAAAAAGAGGAAAAATAGAGGTTCTTTAGATAGATGTAGTAGTTTCGACCATGGAGGTCCATAGGGCACGACCAAAGGAGGTAGACGAGGTGATGAAAAGTAGGAAAATAGATTTCAAAAGATGAATGTTACATGATTAGGGTTGGAAACGAACTTGTTAAGCTTGGAAGCATCTTGAAGAAGCTATATCTGTAACTTGCATCCACTTCCATCAACATGCAAGGCTCCATCCATGTCCATCCATTCCTAGCAGCTTGCTTCGGCCTCCATGGATCTCTCCATGATTCAAGTATCTTGTGGTTTTATAAAAGAGACTCCAAGCCGAAGGTTTTGGTTTTATAAAGTGGGAAATAGGTACAAAAGTCCAAACTGCCCCCCAACTAGTGGTCATAATTACCCTTGGCCCAAAAATGACATCCATTTCAAATGAGTCATATATTTCCGACCTGCTAGTATTGTATAACCGTTATCATATTCATATGTGAGGTTTTCATTGGTGTATTACTTCCATAAGACAAAATTCCACTTTCATAGGCCAAAAAGTCCATTAGTTGAGCACAAGAAGCTCCACGGTCTTCATCAACCACCACCACCATACTAGTTAAGGTTCAAGCCCTAATCCAACTAAGGTCAAAAGAATAAAGACAAATAAATATATGAAGATACTAGTTAATATCATACATTTTTATATTATGCACTCAAATTGGCACTTAGGTTTTCAATTAAGGTCAAACTGCATATTAGTCCACAATTGTAGATGATATTACATTTCCTGGCAAATAAAGTATAACAAAGTCTAGATTAGAGTCATCTATTAACCAATTGAGTTTAAGTCTCAAATAAGTAAGACTAGGAATATAAGTACAAGATTAGATATTTTTCACATAATTTGCAATTTGGTCCTCAAGCTATGTTGAATTTACAATTAAATCCACATCTTGCTAAGAACCCTAAATTTAGGGCACAAAAAGAGTAAATTAAACCAAAATAGATTTATATATTGATCTATTGATTCCAAAAATTAATAAATCATGGAATAAATAAGTATTTTTTTAAACAACCTTACATTTAAATCCTAAATTTATGGTAATTTTCAATAAAGTCCACAACTTATGCGGAAATTAGAAACCAAGGCATTCAAAGTGCAAATTGAAACCAGATAGTGTTTTAAACTATTAAATCGAGCAAATATTATTTTACAAATATTCAATTAATCTAATAAATAAATATTAGAGATAAAATTAAGAGTAATATATGATCATTATCTCACAACCATAAACCGCTCAAAAGGATTTCACTCCTGAAATCTCAAGGGCAATAAAGAAGCAACCCATAACCCCATGACAAACACACTTGTGCACAAATTATGATACACCATCATTATTTATGCATGTTTATCATGAAGTTATTATGGATCATCGGGTACACTCTTAATAGTTGATTCCAAGCTTTCAACTATTTATGTATCATTCATTTTATTATTTAAATTCCTTGCCGTCTATTTAGGAATTTTTATGATTATCATACTTCATAGCTCTTTCTTGTAACCTATTTATCATTCTTGTGTTTCTCATCATATTATTATGTTTTTCATTCACCTACTAAAGGCGATTCCATCATTTTTCACGTTCATCCTCATTTATTTACACCATCATTATTTATGCATGGTTATCGTGAAGTTATTATGGATCATCGGGTACACTCTTAATAGTTGATTCCAAGCTTTCAACTATTTATGTATCATTCCTTTTCTCATTTAAATTCCTAACCATCTGTTTATGAATTTGTTTAATTATCATACTTCATTGCTCTTTCTTATTAATTATTTATCTGTTCTTGTATTTCTCTTCATATTATTATGTTTTCATTCACCTACTAAAGGTGATTCCATCACATTTCACATTCATCCTCCTTTATTTACTCTCTTTATCAAATTTTTGTATTTGTGTTTTTCTTTATATTAAGGAGATTAGTTGATGTGTTCCTAAAGCTCGTCCAACACATCCATGCACATATCCATTCTCTTCATCTTGGTAAAAACTCTTGGATTGATATTGATTAAAAAAAATTCATAATCACATGGATACATATCACATCCTATTACTTTTAATAATTACCACCTTGGCTTTGTTCTATGGTTGAAACACATTCTTGTAGAATGACCTTCCTCCCATAACATATGACTTATACAATTCTCATCCTTTAACCATAAAAAGGATTAAAAAATCATCATATTTACTCACCATGTGATCACTGATATTTATTTTATCATGGTATCAATATACTGATTTCACAATTACTACAATAAATCTTACAATTGCACCATTTTATGTCAATTAACCTCATTACTCATCTTGATTATTACCACATATCCTTGACAATAATCAAAGTTTATACCAGGTTAATGTTTCTATCTCCTCATATTTATTCATATTTACTCCAATTCCACATGACTATTCACATTCTTTCATTTAATAAAAGATCATTTCCTAAGAAATCCATTTAATCTCTTCTATATATCATGATGATTTCACCTCAATGATTTCATAACACACATGGATTGGTCTCAGATTAACTCAGGTTTCACTTTGTTCATCTATCATTGTTCTTATTTATTATCTAATACCACACTCATCATTTGAGTTCTCCTCTTTTTATATGAATTTTACACCTTAAATCATTTTGATAACATATGTTCTCTATGAACTTCCTCATACTCACTTGTACCTTGTAAAAACTACTTGATGATTTCCTTGTCTGCTACACATAATTAAAGCTTCGTCATAGAGTCATCTCTCCTTTACATCATCATTTTCTAGAATTGAAGTTTCAAACATTGGATTCTTACCCATGCAAAATGTTCTTTCTAGTTTCAAGAACTCCTTTTTACATTATTTATATTCAAATTAAGCTTCATGGCATCATATCTTTTTCTTTAATCACCAAACACTCAGATTTTGATGAATTAAGACATGATTTTTATCCTTCTCAAGTGGTAAGATTAGTACATTTTCATCATTTGTTTAACACTTTTATACATGATCCTTGTTCAAATAGTTAGACATAATCCACATTATGCATATTACATCCACTTTTATCTCATTCTTTTCATCATAATTTCTTATTATTATGCTCTTCGGATTGTTTCCATCTGACTACTTGGTCAGAGTAATCAAAAGGATAACAATCAAAGAGTTCCATACTTATCCTTCCCTCAATATTTAATTAGCTGACCATGGCACCTAAATACTGAGTACAGACAGTATGCATTACACATGTATCATATTCATCTCTTTGTTTAATTTTAATCTAATTCCTATTGTCCTTGTAGACTCAACTAACCTAGGATCTGATGCCATAACTTGTAAGGACCCATCTTGATAATCAAACCTTAATTGACCATTAGGATAAATCCTTAGCAAAACCCAATTTAAATCTAATATAGATAAAAACTAAGCTAAAAATTCCAAATAAAATGATCCACATAAAGAACGGATTACAACATCTATCACACTGCACATGAATTTCATAAAATAATATATGTCCTTATACTAGATCCATTCCAAAAGAGGACATGATATAAGCACAAATTGGAATTCTTGTATTAACTTCGACAAAGTAAGATTACAACATGAGATATATTCATGCGAGTAAAACATCATAACAATACTAGCTCAACTTATAACTCATATTTGTAAGAAAACATCACACAAAACAACCTAACATGTAATTTATTAAATAACTACCCATAACTTAGGAAACTGAGAGTACATGGACACTCTAGACTTAACTATATTCTTCTTGTTACATCTTGATCAAAAATTTCTTTCTACTACTCCAACGTATCTAAAAAGATGTGGTGAGATCCCCAGTCCTAGCGATATGATATAACAAAGATAACATTATTTCACTTTCAAGCATATCATAATCAATTTATTTAGAGGTAGATTAGTGAATAGTTAAGTATCATTACACAAAATATATGCATCAAGTACTAATTCTCATAAATAGATATGTGTATTGAGAAAATAATAAATTTCTTCCCATAGATGTATAATCAGTAAGTACAAGGACAATACCATGTATGTACATAAGCCATACACTTACCTATGTAAAGTAGAAAACATATATAGTATTTGCAATAAGTAAAGAATACAATTGTGCATCCATGTGATTCATCAATTAAACTTAAGAAGATATGCTACACAACGGGGTTACACATTTTATTACTGCCCTAGGTAGTTTGAGACATACCACTCAAACTACTAGTTGACCACTATGAAGTTGCAATCAGCCCCGTATAAGATCTAGGGTGACCAGAATACTAAGATTTCTTCCCCTTGATCAGTACAAGTCTTCCGTAGTGGCATATCGACCAAACTACAAAACAACCTAGTCCTCCCTGAGTACACATACCATGACACTAGAAACCAAGGTATACAACCCCCAAATATGAGTTACGGCCACATTAGCCCTCAATTACATATAGATCTAAGACACAACCTCGACCGATCTCCAAAAAAATATTGGGATCAGGATAACAAGGATATAGCCTCCCTGCACCCACATATACCAAACAATATATGACTCCGAGTTCCTTTTGGGATACTCGTTTCACTATCTAGAAGTCCTGACACTGGAATAGTTCTATGGACTCAGGGCTCTACATGATTAATGTTACACTAATTATTTAAGTAAATTTGGTATTTTGACTCCATCAATCAAGACATATACAAAGTGGCTACAATATTTAGGAAATAAAACAAGTATTTCAATTCCCAAGTATATAAAACATATAAAACATACATCAAAGACACCAACTCAAGGTACACGTATCCATCTATGACCATACTAAGACCACACAAGTCAATCTTGTCCACTACAATGTCCATAGTATCATTCTTAACCATAATAAGGCTCAACATATCGTCTTTAGCTACAACAAGGACCAACATATTTACTCATGGAACATCAACCTTAGTCAATGAAAAAGAAAGGATAATTATCCTCCTACTTTTTTATCTCAACATGCAAATAGTAATATAAAGATGTGCCACTATCTCACACATAGACATTGTCAAAATTTTCATATAAGGCTAGACATGATTAGTAATCACTATTCAAGTGTAAGAGTATCATGAGGGACTCTCATGTTGAATTATTTTCAAGAATATTAATTAAAGTCAATCAATCCTATTACATGCATTTTTTTAGTATAGTTGGCTATAATAAGGTGTAGGTCATTATTTGGAGATAAGGTTATCAAATTCATTAGGTCACATAACTCATCCACTTTTAATAATACCACCATTTTATTCCTCATCTTATGTTTTAATCACATTCAAACATGAGTGATATTTAACCTTTAGGTATAGATACTATGCCAAGATTACACACATGTCATTTCACCCTAGAGATCAGCCTCAAGACACCAAGTCTAAAACATATACATTTAACCCATATTCATGATATACTTTTATAATCATATTTAATATCTCATATGGTCAACACTTAGCATTCTAAAAAGAGGAGGTATATAACACATAACCATCATGTAAGGTAGAGAATAACCTTATTAAATTTATTAATCATAATATACTTCCATCAATTGTTAAGACTCACATTCAATTTAGAAACCTCCATCTTACACCTTGGTCATTTTGTTAATTTCTTTTATGATACATATTCCCCACACTATTATGATTATAGTTCTTGATTAAGAAATTTATTTCACATTCATGTAGGATATAGTGAGGTAAAACAAATTTAGGAAGTATAATATTCTTCATCATATAATTCCAAGCACTCACTAGGGCATAAGTCCCAAAACCAGACATAAAAGGGTAATTTCACCATATAAGTCCACATTAGGTGCAATACCATTTAAGAACATCAAAACTATTTAAAGTCATGGATTATGATTCACATTATAATTATACACCACATTACAAATTTTAGATTCAAATTCAAAAGTATGAGGGAGTTCCATTAGTAACACTATTGTACATAATATGTGCCACCTCTATGCATAGATGACCTACTTTGGGATTATATACCTAAGTCAAAGGAACTTCCAACAACATAATAGTTATATTAAGGACTTATAAAGTTTTCTGTCAGCTCCTAATCACTAAGAGTTGCATTCATACATGTATTCCTTTCATATGATACTAATACACCACAAGGATGACACATTAGTAACATTTCCACGTCTATTTTGAAATCCAACAAGTACATGATTATTTGATCATATTAATGACATCAGGTAATAACTCCATAAGGTTAGTAATAACATAAATGTCATGAATCTAGTTTTCTTATCCAAAATAGTTCTCAAGTCATCATCTTTTAGCACACTAGGAGGTCATAGAACAAGATTTAGAACAAAATGAACTATTGATGCACAAATATCAAATTTCAGACCTTAAACCAAAGAATGTATGTCCATTTAATTAGGAATTAATGATTGAGATATAGGAGAAGATATAAAACTTTGAAATCATATCACATGGATGTAAAATAATCCACAAAGATTAAATCTTTAGGCATGTTAATCAATTTTAGAACAAGTTTTAGGAATTTTCATGAACTAGTAGGCATAAGAATGATAAGAATGTTATATCACTTGCCTCTTATGGTGATAATAAGGACGTCCATAGAAGGAGGCCACGACCATGCTTCTACATCCTAGTTCAGCCCTCCAAAATCTCTCAAATCCATGCTCCAAGTAAGATACAACTCTCCTTACATCAAAAAGAGAAAAAATGGAGGTTCTTTAGATATATGGAGTAGTTTCCACTATGGAGGTCCATGGGGAATGAACAAAGGAGGAAGATGAGGTGAGGAACAGAAGGAAAATATATTTTATAAGATTAATCATACATGATTAGGGTTGGAAACGAACTAGTCAAGCTTGGAAGTAGCTTAAATTCTAGATCTACAACTTGCATCCACTTCCATCAACATGCAATGCTCCATCCATGCCCTTTTCTCCTAGCATCTTGCTTCGGCCTCCATGGCTCTCTCCACGATTCCAGAAGCTTGTGGGGTTCTAAACGAGGCTCCATGATGAAGGGTTTGATTTTATAAAGTGGGGAATAGGTACAAAAGTCCAAACTTTCCCAATTAGTGCTCATAATTACCCTTGGCCCAAAAATGGCATCTATTTCAAAGGAGGAAGGTCTTGGTGGTGTGGCGGTCCAGGTGGTCATGGTTGCCTATCATTATAGATGCCTCCATTGTCACTCCATCTATAGGTAGACAAACTAAGACTATCTACAAAAGGATCAAAGGCTATGAATAGATTTCTTGCCACACTAGGAGAGAAGATGGATGAAGAGGGGATGAAAGTACTAGGTTAAGTATTGTAGAGAAGAGGAGGAAAAAATGGTTTTTAGCTACTAGCCAAGCGCCGTACCTTCCTCAAGGTAGATGAATTTGTGGATGCATAAATGGTGGAAGACGTTACAAGGAGTACATTAAATGGACTATGATTTCTTGACCAATCAAACAATAATGTTAATTTAGATTAACATAATTAATTCATTTTTCTCTTAGTTGAAATTACAGGAGCCAATAACCTCTGATTAAGTTGAAAATTGCTAAGTAGGGTAATTAGGGTATGAGGACACTGAATCTCATTTTTTAAGTTTTAAAAACATTTGATGTTATATTTCATTATTGGTATATTAATCACTCACTTAATGCATTAACTCCTCTTTTATGTACTTATTTGATTCATTTCATTAATTAGACTTAGGGTGATTCTAGGGTTCTGAGTTAGGGTAAAATCTAATTAATTGATGAATTGATATAATTAACTCCTAATAAAAGAATTAATTGATTAATTTATCTTTGACCTTATATAAATTTTCGTACATGGAAACATTATACTTTCTTGACTCATTAACTCTTAATTAATCTAATTCAAGGAAAAATGGGTCTAATGTTGTCCTAATAAAAATTCGGTCTAAGTAAAGCAAATAATAAGCTATGTAACTAGATTTGAGTATGTTATAGTATGCCTCAAAATTTTCGGGACATAATAGCTCCAATTAGTTAAAAGATGCAACAATATTTAATGCATCCACTTCAGAAACCAATTGTTTCCAATATGCACATTTGAAGAAAAAATTGATTACAATGCCAATAAATAGGTTATGTAAGGAAATTCTTCCTTTCTATTTGTGTATTTGGATAAAGTATGATCAATACCAATATTTGACAAGTAACACATATTATGTCATATTTTATCTATGATATATTGGTTCATATTTTTATGCAAATATTTATGTAAGAAATTGAAACATATAAAAATTATTAATGTTGTAAATAGTTTTTCATTATTATTATGATCATTAAAGATGTATAAAGATACAACATCATGCTATATCCTACCAAATAATATATTTCATCCTACATATATGTTGACACTTTTGTATATATATATATATATATATATATATATATATATATATAGCTCATGGCTCATCAAAGTATCATGATGAGGATGACTTACACATCATCCTTAGTTTACTAGATTATGGCATATGCATGAAACTTTATTGATTAGTTATAAATAATGTATAATCCATTTTAATATTTTCACAAGATTTGATGGATTTACTCAAGTAATATCTACATTTTGAGTTTCCAAATAGGATTAACAATATAGTAACTAGATTCATTTAAGTAGAGTTTTTTAATAGATGTGATGAATATATTCAACTATAACTAGATCATTGTAATATACTAATATAGGCTTATGAGGGCATCTTATATGCTTGCGTTACTATCAATAGAAGTTAGTACTTGGATAAATCCATACTAGTGAAGCCAAATTACAATTGCTTAAATTATCAATATGTTCTCCAAAGAATGAGACGGGGAATACTACTACTTTTGTCTTTTTGACAAATAAAAAAGGTGTTTGAAGCACATTTTTAGGTAGACAAAGTGGATTCAAGAAAAAAGGAAGCACACCCCGGGCTCTCAGAGGATCCCCTCGTGGGTAGGGCTATCAAATGGAATGGGATAAAGAGAGACATTCTTTCCCCCTCTCCCACACTCGTGACAGATGCCGAACGTCCGGGAGGGTGGTAAACCAAGGCGGCAGCTGGGATTCGAACCCGAATCCCTTCGTGAGGAGACATCATGCTTGACCACTTGAGCCACTCCTTGTCAGCAAATGGAATGGATCACACCTTTGTTCGGTTGTAGAGAGCCTTGAGGTCAAATAAATGAATCTCGCTCTTGTTGACTGTGCCACGATGCGTGCCACGTGACCGGTTAGTTATTTGATCATGCAACCAAAATAGGGACTTTACATTATATTTTCCTTTGGGTTCCAATTCTTGTCTTAGTTTGCAATAAACAAACATAGATTTAGGATATAACGTGGCATTGGTATCCTATATCCCCGTCAAACCCAACCACGCATACATGCAGCTAGTGAACATTAATATATGTTACCACAACTTCTTGTCATTTTCTCGTATGAAAAACATTGTGGTGGTTCCCAATGTCATAACTGTGAAAGGAGAAGTCTATGTGAAATCATATCTAGCTCCTTCTACCTCTGGTAAACACCCCCAACTCGACCAATGTACTCCGATCATCTCCCTAACCCTCTGTTGACGTTAGAAGATGTTTTTGTTAACATGTATCTTTAATGATTAAACCTTGTGATGGTCTAGCTTGCAATCCAAATTTACACGAACTCCATCTATTTTAAGGTTAGGTGTTGAACTGAGCATCACCTTTTTCTATAAAACCCTATTACCTTTAATGAATAGGAATATCTTATGACCATGGACGTAACCAAATCTTGGTAACCAAATAACATTTGGCGTTCTACTTATGTTTCTATCTTTATTAGGAATTCATGACAACTAAATAAATCTTGAGAAATGAGATAATATTTTGAAAACATTACTTATTCGTTATATAGTAAATTTGCAAAGAGTTGTTAGCCACTGAGTATTCAATGCATCCAGTGGTCTAAATATATGGTTGGCAACCGTTTGTAGTATACTATAAACATTTACCTTGTCTTCAGTTATCAAAACAGAGCTCACTTGAGAATGGAAGCTCAACATAGCCATTTCAAACTGAGGCTGATGAGAGATTCAACCGAAGAGCGGAAGGATGAGCAATCGCATTCCGCCCCATGGTCTTAATATACGAGAAAGAGTGGGTTAAGAGCCTAAGAGATTCTCCCTTGGCTTCTCAAAGAGACTGTCTTCCTGATTTGGTGCACGAGTGCTGTTGGTCGACCCCTGATCAGAAATGACAGCACTAAAATGGGTTTGACTGGCTGACTTATACCTCTGTTCCTTCGTAAGTACTGCCAAAGTCGCTTTTTGATATCAGAAACCAGAGACCAAAACAGATGGTGCATGATAACCAGCACAGCAGCACCGCCCAAATTGGTACCTGTCAGAGACAAATGTATGCAAACAATAGGGTTATACAAGATGAGCTATCTGCCAACTGTACGTTCATAGACTCCAGCACCAGTGGTGGACATACAACTGACATATAAACCGCTGCAACGGTCACTGTAAGTGCCAACTTAGTGTATAAAACACAAAAATAAAAACCAAGAACCTAATATCCTAACCCTATCCCTGCTCAAACTGAGAAAATTGCAGGCAAATTATGGCCGTCGACTAGTTGTTCTTGGGAGGATGCGGTCTCGGTCCCCTGTAGTCGCAGCTGAAAGGAATGTGGCCGGCGAGGTTCACCCTGCTAGGACGAGCCCGGCGTTGTACCCTCAGCTCACACTTGACGTCCAGCTTGCCATCCCCTTGGTTCCCACACTTCAGCGAACTTGGCGGTGGCCTCGGCTGAGCTGATGATTGCGAGTGGTTCTTTCTTGCAGCTGCATTCTTGCTGCTGGTTCTCGTCTCTTCTGTCCATCTTCTTCCCCTTAGCATCTTCCTTCTTGTCAGGGACTCCAAATCCTGCAATAGGTACGTCGGTAAGTAAGCAATCTTGCCTAAAACTGACATGTGCTTGTAATAATGCTTACGCACTTGCAAATTATAATCTCAAGCATGTAGTCATACAAGACATCACAAGCCAAAGCTATGTAACCTAAAACTGACTCAGAAATATGTGCATACCTGATCAAATTCACCCTCAAGAGCAGGCGGGTTGTGATACCTGAGATTGGCAGAAACACCAACAGCTGCAAGAGAGCAATGATCATTTTAGTCAATTGAATAGATATCATAATCATGTCTATATCAATAGCCATGTATAAAGAAGGTTTAAGAACTTGCAACTATGACTGCTTACCCTGACTGCTACTGTTATGGAGGAATGTGCTGCTCAGGGAGGAATCAGCAGAAAAGGAAAGCAGAAGAGAGAGAACAGACAGTAGACCTAGAAAAAGCGCAGTAGAAAACAACATTGATCACTCAACTTTGCATCAATCACCAATCTTCTTATACTTAGAAGTAGGGAAAGAGAAAGGGATATAGGAACCTAGAGGCAGGTCATATGAAGCAAAAGATTAGCTAGCTGCACTAGGATGTATATAGCTCACGATCGCGCAAAACCAAACGATGGGTCAAGTCAAAGCAAGGACTACTACTCCAGCTTGGTTTTCTACGGCTACTCCTTCCAATACCTTCTTCCTCTCCCTCCCTGACTGCTTTTTCTACACAAATTCCCGTTCTGTCACGTACTCTATGATTTTAAAACTCCGAAAGCGCAGTCCTTTTCACTGTACTTCGGGGGGAGGGAACCATGGAACAAGTGTTCATTCAAACCTTTCAGACCAAGGCTGATTAGTAGGGGGTTGATGGTGGCCGGCGTGTTTGTTTGCCTTGGGATAAGGTCCGGGAAGATTTGCGTGGAAAGGAAGGCACCGGTGCTTCGAGCCTGTCTGCCGCCATGCACGCGACGAGGTAAAAAGGGGTAGTGGGATTCATGCCACGGTGGTGGTGGCCAAGTGCTCTCGGACGCTCACCAAGAAATTCTAGGGTTTGTAAACTTGGTTTGTTTTAATATAATCCAGCCGCAGTCCCCAAGCAAGAACACATGACAGGCGATGTAGGAAGAGGGGTAGGGATAGGAGGTAGGGGGTAGGGTTTTTGCTCTCCGTTCTAGATGCTTCATGTTCTCTTGTTTTCTCCCTGTTGTGTGTTTGCGAGCCCCTTGGGTCGAAGTGCATGCCTTTGGGGTACGTTTGGTTTACCGTGTCTAGGTGTGTATTGGATTGTAATCGTGAATCCATAACAAAAAAGTTTATGTTTGATTTGACGTAGCGGAACAAAATTGGAATCCAGCAGCGTCTCGGCATACCGTAAGTGCTGGAGAATCATTTACATCTCAAAACGGCAGGACGCCGTGATCTAGAACGAAGGAGACAGTCTGCTTGCGCGATTGTCTCTCACTTTAGTGGTCCCCGCGCACCTAACCTGCTAGGAATTGTCCACATACGTATTGAAAGGCCAAACTGATATCCACACGAAACAAACTTAAAATTTCATTTTACTGTATTTTTAAACTCCGCAACCCGTTAATACAGGATGATGAAAATTATGTATTATCAATAATCTAGCAGCATCTCATAAACCAAACGTGCCCTTGGTGGACAGCGCAATCTTCATACCCAGTAAAATAGTCAAAGTTGTTTGCTTCCTTTTGCAGCCGGCATGATCGCCGCAATGCATGGTTTGGTAGCCATGGAGTCGAGTTCTCGCTCACATTGTGAATGTTCACTTTTAGTTCAAGATTTACTAACTACTTAATTACTCTAAGTTGTTCTCTGTAGATGTGCACCGGAGAAAGCTCTCTCTTCACAGATATGAACGCACGTGAACCATGATTCACGAGCAATGCCTTAGGATCCCACTGTTTCTGTGCATCCACTACTAAATCACACAACATAGATGAGCCCCTAAGATGCTGACAGATGAGACGATGACACAAACCACAAGATGGAGGAAAGAGAACCGTGAAGGTGGGAATTCCTTTTGTTATTATAATCAAGTGGAAAAGGCTGGCCTAAACCCTCTTCTTCATGTAGCTTATGGTTAATACTCTATTCTTCAACTCTTTTAGGATACATTGAGGAAATCTTGATTGCGGTGGCACCTTCTAGCATTAACCAATAACGATACCGATCTTTTTGTGTTTGAATCGATGAACATTGGTAATTGTATTGGTGGGCATCATCGGCTATGAAAACAATGTACTCCATCAAACGAAATAGGCAACATATATAGGTTAATTTACATTAGTGCACACGAGACACAATGTGGATATCAAATGACTAACAGATGGAAATCACATTTCTTGAGATTTTGATTACCAGATTGCTCTTATTCACAATCCTAGGAATGCCTTCACATAGGATGATATACCGAATGGTACAACAAGAACAAACATAAACTAAGCAACAACATGCCCTCGCTCAAATCCTTGTACACGTCCTAGGCACAACCCTGTACCTTTGACTCATGTGTAGGGATCCCGTTTGGAGAAGTCTAGATGGGTGTCCACTGCGTAGCAAGAGGCTGATGAGGTTCACACCTAATCTAGAAATACAAAGGTGGGGTGAGTGGCCTCTCTAGACTAGGTATGAACTCAGGTGGGGTGCCGCAGAACTGCACCTCAAACTTAGATTGTGTATAAGTAAAAATAATGGTCCATGTAGTGCACATCCTAAGTGTTATAGTTACCACGTATCTAGGGTGTAACGAAAAGAAGAAGAAGATCATGGTCCATAGTAGTGCATCTATATATGGAGGTGGAAGTGGGGTCGCATATAGATTAGAACTAGAGTATATGTAATTGAGGAGTCAAAGGGGGATCTGAGTATGGTGTAGAAGGAGCAGGATTAGGAACATGAGTAGGGGTATGATTAGGAGTAGGAAACGTGGTAGAGGTATGAGTGAGTTGGGTGGATGACTATAGGTGATATGGACAATCAACTCAGGAAGACCGTCAAATTAGGTCCTCTGGATGCTATGAACATAATTCCTAATATGTTCACGTGCATGCCGCAACTCGCCCAAATTTGCATTTGTGTTTGAATGTGTTAACAAAATTATATAATATATATAATAAAAGACATATAAGGAATATTTTAGGTAAAAAAAAACTAAAAAGTTATTGTTATATTCACAAAGTGTAATACTCGAGCCCATTGCCCAAGACTCTAGTAGATTTTCAGGAATGATGACCGGCCCCATAGATCATCATTAGTCTTAACTGTACACTTTGTCCTCACTCACGTGCAAGTCAGGATAAACTTCCCGGCTGGTCTTCCATCCTAGTACTACTCCGGGATGAGCACACTTAACCATAAAGTTTTTTAGTGACGGGGTCCCTGAAAAAGAAGTGCACCTTAGTGATATGGGTAGTCCAATCATTTCTGATAAGATTATTCTATTTGAGACCTCAAATCCTGAGATGTTACAATCTCCCCCACTTAGACTCTTGACATCCTCGTCAAAGCTCAAGTAAATGGCCTCATAATTTATCCCCATTTTAGTGCAAACTCAAATGGCCCTTGTACACCCAACTCCCAACCATGAATACCAGTACAAGGGTGGCTCCATCAATTAGGATAGCCTTTTCTAACATGTCTGGACTGCACGACTCAAAGAATGACATGCCACAGATCTAAATGGGCCCCACCTACTGGAGGGGAATTTGTCTAATACTATTTGAAACACTCAGAACCAAGGATCTAGTAGAGTTTCAAGAATGACAAATGACCCCACAGACCACCAGTAGCCTTAACTGAACATTTGTCCTTACTTACGCACCAGTCAAGATAAACTTCCCAACTGATCACCCATCCTAACACTACTCTGAGTTGAGCATGCTTAACTATAAAGTTCTTTAGTGATGGACTCCCTGAAAAGGAGGTACACCTTGATGATATGGGTAGTCCAATAATTTCTTATAATATCATTCTTTCTGAGGCTTCAAATTTTGGGATGTTACACAAAGTCTTGTTGTATGTAACTAATTGGATAATACATCATCGAGATTCCACCAAGTAGAGTGGATTATATTGACTGTAGTGCACCTATGGACTGAGACTGTCTCTGGTGAGGGATGAAACTAGATACTCACGTCCCTTGTTCCAAAGATGCACCTGCTGCATATAGGGATGATAATTGTGCATATATGATGTGGTCTTTGTGAAAACCATAACCGCACCACAATAGAAAATTAAACACCATATTCTCACCATATATGGTTTTGAATATGAGAAACCATATCGGCATCACCAAAAAATCACGGTTAACCGCACTGCACCACACCAGAATGTGCAAAAACTATTTATCACACTCCTACTAGCATTATACAAAACATTCATGAAGAAGTTCTACTCAATAATTGAAAAAACAACAACATTAACAATATAAAGCAACCATCTTATTTAATATCACATAATGAAAAACACCAAATATTTTGTTCACATGAACAAACATTCTAACTTTTCTTTAAAATCTGTAAAGATGAATATAATTATTTCCAAGTACACATACTTTAAACATCATCCCTTTTCTAAATGACTCATGAAGTCTTCCCCCACTAATATACATTTTTTTTCTCAAACAACATTATCTTTTTGAAAACAACTCCTCACATCTCTCTCCACTTTTAAGCTATTCTCTTCACTTTCAAATATATAATCCATCTCTCCTCCTCTGTATAGTTATTTTTAACAAAAGAAAAGTAAGATAATTAAATTCAATGATATGTTTTCCAATAGAGAGTGGAAAAAGTGAAAAATTATTGGTATATGAATGTGGTAAATACTTGAATTAATTATGCAATATGATGATTACTAATAATGGATGTAATTATCTCTTATGTACTCCCTCTCTCTCCCCCTTTGATGTCCCCCATATTATTTTCACCTTTCTTTATATATTTAAATTGATTTTATCTCCACTAAGAACTACATCTCTAAATAAAAAGGTAATAGTCCACTTATAATAATAACATTTTCCACCTTAATTATCTATTTCCTCTTTTCTAATTTTTGTATGTTTCTATTCAAGGATTGCATGATACGAGTCAATGAAAACTAAACATAACACATTAGATGATTCCTTTAATGACTCCAAATCTCTCTACGACACTTATATAAATGACTATATAAGGTTGTAAAAGTTCACATATAAATATTCAGTGTAAATTATGATCGATTATGTTTTCACATACAAAGGACATATGTAGGCTCACCAGTTGTACTAAGTGGACATCTGTGTATGCAATAATCACAAAAAGTGGAAGCTTTTACTTTTGAATATATGAAATGCCATTTAAAAATAGAGATACACTAATATATGTGAGATTGACAATAAATAATTTCATCAGGGTAATATTCTACATAAGTATATACATATATAATTTACTTTTTCTGGTGTAGTTTTTATCTGTGGTTATTTTTTAGAACCATAAACGCACCACACCGTAGTGGTTTTAAAATTTCTAAACCATCTCCTAACCATAACCACTTGGTGTGGTTATGCGGTGTAAAATGTGGTGCGGTTATCTGTAGATATGGTGTTTCTGCAACACCATTGCCATCCCTGCATATAATGATGCAACCAATTCTAAATAGCATGGACCCTCCCATCTATCCTACTAAGTTGTGGCAAGGCAATAGCAGGATGTACTTAGAACAAATCTATGTTGTCCAATCACTCTATTATGGGAGGTACCACTCTACTACCAAATAGAAAACACGAGGCACTCTGCCAACAAAATCTCATAACCCTCTCAACACTATAGTGGGAGCCTATGCAGAAGATCATACATGTAAAGAATATGTGTTATTTGTTTTCAAATATCATGTAACATATGACAGAACAAGTATTAATCAATTAAATTAAAGCATTCATACAAAATCTCACCTAGGAGGATAGAATCTGGTCGAAGGTGGCATCATAAATTTAGACAAGACCTCATACAGTATCAACATTTTGAACAAACTTTGACCACTTTTGATAAGCAGAATCAAGTCATATAAAGCTATAATGCATTAAAACATGTAAAACAATTATGTTGAGTTTCCTACCTATAGCCCAATTGAACAACCTATGGCCACTCCTCTCAGTTCATAACTTATGTTCTTGGCCATCCAATTCCTACTCTGTCCTAGAACCATATCTGAAGTAGTCATACACAACCAAACAAATGGATCTTTGACTTGGCTCAAGTAGTTGCCTTGTATAGATCCCCATACAAGTATGCTAGATTTGCAACACCCCAAGATAGGGTGCTACAATTCTTAAAGTTAGCCACTAGGGGAAGGTATCATATATGAACATGGTATCCACTCTAGAATGAGGTAGTTACCTAAGAAATAAATGAGATAGGCTCTAGTATACAAAACCACAATTCTTATATGATGCTTAAGAATCCCTTTTTTGAAATCCATACCAAAAGATGCCTCACACAACCATGTCATACAAATGTGGCCCATGGACATCCCATCCTAATGACTCCCCAAGTAGTAGGCACAAAGATGATCCAATGACTAAAATTATCCCTTATTAGGGCCTATGGGACATGTATCTATCTATAACATACTCAATTCTAAGTATATAGGTTAACTCTCATTTCTTCTAGACTAAATTTTGGTATGTAAATATGTAGTACCTCTTTCCCTCACGTAAAACATGTTAGTATAAATTAGAGTAAAATAAGTATGGACTCATAACAATGTAATAGCAGGATAAGATAATCATATTACTTACAAATTAAGAATCACTGTGCCAATGCACTAAATTATGTATTCCGCCTTGGTTTAACACATTATAATATTAAAATAATTAAAAGATGAAGGAATATGAATATATATGGATTATGATGTCACAAATTTTGTAATAAATTCTTTAATAAATTAATAATATGCAAGTAATTAAATACAATATCAAACATTTTTAGAATACAAAAAATTATGTTAAAATTGAATCCCTTATACTTTTTTTTTGGAGAAGCCAGGGGGCTATTTATTCATCTTGCCCTCCTCTTGCAAGCCAATATGGAAAAACATTACAAGTTGAGAGGTGTGCATGAATTTGAAATATGGTAGTACTACTACCATTGCATATGTCTTCCTCTAAGATAGGTAGGATACACTTAGGGGGTCTAGGGTAGTCAAAGCTACCTATGATTTGCTTTTGGTGGGATCTGGATAAGGCATCAACGACCTTGTTACTGTTTCTTGATTCATATTTGAGCTCCCAATCTTCGTTCAAGGTCAGTTTCTCCTTTATCCTCTCTAGCAAGATTGTATACTTAGGATTGAAGTTAGAATCTGTCTAAAGCATATTCACAAGCACCTTGCAGTCAGTGGTGAGGGTCATCTTTTAGAACCCAGAGTATTGTGCCAGCATGAGTGCAATGTCGACTGCTATTATTTCAGCATGGAGGGCAGAGCTCACATGAGTTGTTTAGACATGAGCGCCTACCCACCTTCCTTCCCAGTCCCAAGCTACCACCGTAGTTGTGGTTTTGTCCTTCTTCCAAGAAGCATCAATGTTCACCTTGACATAGCCTTCACAAGGTTTGGACCATTTTTCACTCTTCGGGGAGGTGTTGCTGGTTATTCCACTGCCATCCCTGGTGCATCATCCAGAAGTCTTGCCGAATTCTCTGTGCTAGTTGGACTGCTGGTATCTTGGTTTGCTCAAACACTTGTTCATTGCATGCTTTCCATATGTGCCAAGTTGCGATCATGAATTGATCCCGCTGATCCTCATTTAGTTTCAGGTTGTCTTGCAACCATTGATCAACATTACATAGGAAGAAATTCGTGGGCGGATTATCATTGAAGATCTTCATCCAAACTTCCTTGGAATAAGAACAATCCCTTAGAGCATGTGTTGTGGATTCCTCAGCTATGTTGCATCTCTCACATATGCTACTTGTGGTCAGCTGTTGTTGTACCTGCCTATAATTCATTAACAGTCCTTTGTGTGCTGCAATCCAAGTGAAAAATTTCACCCTGGGTGCTACTTTTTCCTTCCAGAGCGCGGTCCACTCTCCTTCAATAGCTCTATCCTGACTTCTTCTCAGGATGTGGTAAGAGGATTTGGTAGTAAAGCTTCCATTGTCAGTTTCATTCCACAACCGTATATCATCTCTTCTGTCAGCCATCGGGGGTTCTATGTGTTGGATTTTGCTCACCACTGATCGTGGCAGCCATTGCTTTAAGAATTCGGTGTCCCACTGTCTGTCTTACTTGACAACGCTTGAGACCAAGAGGTCCTGCAGATCACTCAATATTATATGTAGAGCCTTGTTCTTCAGTTTTACACCTGCAACGATCTAGGTGTCCTCCCAGAAGTTAGTCGACTTCCCATTTCATGGAAGGACATATGAATTCTCCATAATGAGATCCTTGCATTTTAGGTTTGCTTGGGAAAGGCGAGAAAGGCTACTGCAATTTCTTTCTGTGTGTTCAGTATATCATGTTCTCATGAAATTGCACCAGATGGTTCTTCTATTGTTTGTTATATCCCATGCATTCTTAGCTATTAAAGCCATGTTCCAGTCCCTAATAGTCTTAAGACGCAACCCTCCATTCTCCTTGTGAGTTGTGATCTTGTCCCATGCCACCAGGGATATGGGCTTCTCTTTATGGCCACCTCCCCACACAAACCTTCAGATATTGCTGTCTATATGGTCACAAAGTGTGAGTGGAAGAACCGCCGTTTGCATGGCGTAGGTAGGGATAGCTTCCAGGGTTATTTTAGCCAGACAACTCCTTCTAGCTAGGGACAAAGTTTTCGCTGCCCATCCGTTAATCCTAGAGTCAATTTTCTCCAGAATACCAGTGTAGGTTCTTTTGGTGACTCGTTTATGGATGATGGGCACCCCCAAATACCTACCCAAGTCATCTGTTTCCTAGAATTTGCATATCTTGTTGATGTGATTCTGTGTATGTCTAGGGATGCTTCCTAAGTAAAACACTTGTGTCTTGGCTATTGAGATGACTTGTCCAGAGGTTTTTCTGAACTCATGGAAGCATTTCTTGATAGTTTGCATTTGGTTGCATGAAGCTTCACAGAAGAGAATGATATCATCAGCAAAACATAGGTGCGAGACCTCAATTCCGCTTCTTCCCTTCTTGATAGGTTTCCATTTGGCTTGTTTTACCAGTGTTTGTATCATCGTCCAGAGGTTTTTTCCGAACTCATGGAAGCATTTCTTGATAGTTTGCATTTGGTTGCATGAAGCTTCACAGAAGAGAATGATATCATCAGCAAAACATAGGTGCGAGACCTCAATTCCGCTTCTTCCCTTCTTGATAGGTTTCCATTTAGCTTGGTTTACCAGTGTTTGTATCATCTGACTTAACCTTTATATACACATCATGAATATGTAGGGTGACATTGGGTCCCCCTGCCTCAACCCTTGGCTGGGTTTGAAAGGAGCAGTCAGCTCACCATTCCAGAGGATTGCGCACTCCCCTACAGTGATGGAATTCTTGATGTAGGCAAGGATGTTATCCAGTAGGTGGAGTCTTTGTAGAGTATCCAAGATAAATCTCCATGATAATCTGTCATACGCCTTAGACAGATCGATTTTGATAGCCATGTATTGTTTTCCTTTCTTCTTCTTCATCGTGTGAACTATTTCTTGCATGGCATCAATGTTATCAGTTATCCTCCTCTCGGGCACAAATGCACTTTGAGCCTGTGAAATCCATTGAGGCATGAGGCCCTTTAGTCGTTCAACCACAATTTTAGATATCAGCTTCAAACAGAAGTTGTTTAGAGAAATGGGTCGCATATGATCACAACTGGTTGGTTTTTGTGTTTTTGGGATCAAGATAATGGTGGATTTACCCAGTTCAGTTGATAGTGATTCGCCCCTAAGTGCTCCTTTCACTGTCTCCATTATAGACCCCCTGACAACATCCCAATGTTTACTAATGAATAGACCTGTAACTCCATCTGGCCCTGCGGCTTTGTATGGGTTCAAATTCTTAATGATGTGCAATCACTCCTCTTCAGTTAGCTCTGACCCAATATTTTTTATTTGTGCTACGGTCAGTCTCTCAATGCAATCAGGGATGGAAGCCAAAACTTCGGCATTGGGATTGCTTTCCTCTGTGAGAAGGGTTTGGAAGTGGCCTCAAACCATGTTCTTCAGATCTGTACCTTTGGCAACCCAATCGCCTTCCTTGTTTCTGATCTAGGTGATCGTGTTTTGCCTTTGTCGTTGCTTAACAATCACATTGTAGAATCTGGTATTAGAATCCCCATCACGTAGCCAGTTGATGTGTCTTCGCATTTTCCATTCTTCTTCTTCCTCCTTGAGAATATTATCAAGTTCCGATTTCATGTTTGTGTATATGCTGTCAGTGATGGGGTTGTAGTCATATGCCAACTCCTTCTCTAACCTTTTGATGTTGCACATAACAATGCTTTTCCACTTTCTTTTCTCTTCTGACTTCCTCTTGTCCCATTGTGTGATGGCGGTCCGACTGTTGTCAAGCGCCTGGTTGAAGCTGACACTCCCATCCCAATTTTTCTGTAATAGGTTTTTAAACTCTACATCACAGTTCCATCTCGCTTTTGTGATGAACCTTGGCTTTCTGATGGGTTTTACAACATATTTCACTAGTAGCAGGTTGTGGTCAGACTGCATATGTGATAGGTGTTCTACAATGAAATGTGGGTAAGATTGGAGGAACCCCTCATTTGCTACCACTCTATCTAGCCGTTGCTATAGTTGTCCCCTTTTGAAAGTGAACTATGGTCCTGAGAACCCCTTGTCCGACAGCCCTGCCACCATCAAAGTTTCCTGGAAGAGACGGGCTTCCGATGAGTTGTAGTGTGTGCTGCCGCTTCTTTCTGATGGGTTGCAAGTTGTGTTGAAGTCGCCCAGAACAATCCATAAAGTTGTGAATTCCTTATACTTTAGTGTGTCTTAGATAACAATTTTCATCTCAATCGGGCCTTAATTGCTCCCTTACTTAAATTAGATTAGAAAATACAATGTTATTTCATATTAATTGCCTTTTGATTAACAACATCTAAATTGTCTAAAATTTTGTTTACTTTCTTTGGTCACATGCGTTCATTTCTGTTACCTGTACCCAATTCGAATCATCCTGATGGATATGCCATTGTCTTCCTCCCCTCTTCCATCACAACAATTTCTGACTGTGTGAGTAACATTTCCCTATTGTTGTCCTCTCCCAATTCAGTAACTCCCATATTCTATTTTCCCTATTTTCTCCATGCTCTTCCTCTTCTCCTCTTCCTTCCCTACTTCTTCCCTCTCACCCTTCTTCATCTACCCAAACCTTATCCATGTGCGGCCCCCTCCACTTGCACCGGCTGCCATAACCACAACATGGTGTTGCACCAGAAAAACCACCTAGATGTTCGCTTATACCTTCACCACATGATCACTATCAACTCACAGATGTATTCCAGTCACCATGGCATCTCTGGCCACCTAACCTTCTTCTCCAACACCCATCATCTGTGACATATAGTAAGTATTTGTCTGCTACATCTCTATTCGATGGAAGCTCTAATGACGACCATAACTTCCTTCTTCCTCTCCACTTTCAACACCACTACACCTTCTCCTTCATCTAACCTACCATCCTCCTCCCTTACAACCACCAAACCTAGTGAGGAAAACAAAAAAGCACCTAACATCTATCTGAAAGGTTGATGATGGGCCTAGCTCAAGCTCATCCGCTTTGGTTAGTAGTTGCAATAGACTAATGGAGAGGAGAAAGTAGGTCATTGTTCCTTCTCCCACAAGTAGTAACCGTGTTTCCCATATCATATTTTGTGTTCACCTATCAACAATGGTGGCAACCTTTGCATAAACTCTCACCCTTACCCCAACCACTAACATTTGATCTGGTAACAAGAAACCTTCAAAAGGGACCTGTAACTGTGGTGTTCTTAGTTTTATTGCTTGGGTACACATATTACACCCTTTGGTGCCTAAGGAGGAAACTCTTCACCATGAAAAAGCTAATGAAGGAATGAGTGCCATGACTATACTGAACTAAAGCAAGGTTAGACAACTCGTTGTACCTTCTCAAAGAAAGCTTCTTCCCCACCACTTGTGGCCAGACCTAGAGAGGTTTATGGAATCAAGCCTATCTCAATGTGGTGATTGGTCATTGAATAATAGTTCAATCACCCGATCTTTCAGTGAGTCTTCTTGGTCTTGTGTTTTAGATTATAATCCAAACATCATGCTCTTAACACATATGCCAATTGAAAGTAAATACTTATGGGATCCTACCTAAATTATGTAAACTAAATCAATCAATAAGATAACAAAACCTAGTAGCTATTAATAGCTCTCATCTATAAAACTCTTTTAGTATAAAAATACATATATTTATGTATAAATAATGTGTGTAACCAAATATAAGAAGTTAATAACTTAATTTTCATTGCAAAATCTAATTTGTATAGATGGGACTTATATATTGATTAGGTGATAGTACACACTCAATACATTATAACTAATCCTAGTAAGTAGTTGGATTACTTAACCATACACAATATGAGTATGCATGCATATAACATGGACTTTGGTAACATACAACATAGTTCTTATGATTTATTTATGTGTAGTGTGGTAGTGACTTGGACAATGCAAAGATGACTCTATTGAATCCTAATAGGGTATTGCAACAACCATTGACACATGTAAGGAGACCTTCATGCTTGAAGGATATAATATTAACTTCACCATAGATGAGAATGTAGAATTTGTAAAGGTGATGGGTCTAATGCCCTATCAGACTATAAGCCTAGAATTGAATGGAAATAAATGAGTCATTCAAAACTAAGTAGACATATAAGCTAATCCACCATGCTATTGTCCCTAACTAGATATTGTTATATACTAGATCATATGGCCACTTAAAATATTAACAACCTTAATATGAAATTAGGTGATCGATACCAGGGTAAGAACACTATAAAAATATATAATAGGATTGTGTACTCATGTTTGATTTGGTTTGACTAACACACCTAATATGTTCATAGGATGAAAACCTAACCTTGTTGACCAATTATCCCTACTGAGTTATCCTTTAGACATGAAAGATCATGTACATGATGATGGCGGGGTAGATGGATTCTGTTAGTTTCTTTTTCCTCACTAGGTAGGAAACCGATAAAAACTAACAGAAGCCATGAAAGATCACTTTGAGGGTATACATAATCATTAGATGAGGAACATGATTTGAATTCCTTTTTGAGAGATACTACTATGAAGGAGGAACCACTAGATTTGAAAAGATATGGTGATGAAGGAACTGCACACCTGGATGAAGGTATCAATTTAGTTCTAGTAGGAGGAAACCCATATCAGGTTGTGATATTTTGACCATATACATTGCATTGATTTTATTATACTTTTGTTTATACTTCTAAGAAATACATACACATACCACACTGGGTAATTTCCTTATTTATGAGTCTTTTTAGATCATGAAATTAACTAGTGGAATGATCCATGGAGTGGCCAAACCATTTGAAGATCCAATATGAAAAGAAGAACAATGATGAACAAAATTGAATATCTACATGAAACCACCTGGAATAGTTGTTATCTTTAGAACGGTTATGGTGAGAGCTGACCAAGATAGTTATTTCACATAGAATGGTCATAGTGACCCTAGACCCTCACCACTTGTGTGACACTCATATCTCCCAACCTTAACACCAAGCCAACACAACTCCACAATAATTACCCTACTACCCTAAGCATCTATTTCATGATGAAAACAACATAATTCAAAAGCTTTTGGTGGTGTAGCGGTACACCATCTTATCTTTTACCCCTTTGTTTAGAAATTTTGCCTAATGACATTTATGGATTGTTTCACCCTTTGTCCATTTGTCTTCTTGTTTTTCATTTGGCATCATTGCATGTCATGTAGTTCTATTTCTTGCATTTGCATATTGTTTAAAAAAATTACATTTTGCCATGTCATCCACATACTTTGCATTGCATGTAGCTTATGTTAGTTTATTTTTATGTGATTTTTTAGATTTCTCTTGACATCTATTCTTGCTCAAATTGAAAATGTTGATGTGGCTAGGGGTAATTTGGCACCGCTTTTCCAAATCTTCCTGAGTTTGAAATATTTTTCCCTAAAAAGTGCCCTATCTTAATCTTTAAATTGTTGAATGAAAAGGGTGGGATTTGGCAAGATCATCCCATAGTATCACCGAGTTATTGCCGAATGATATCCATTTGTGAGTTTATACATATTTACCACCTATCTCATGGATATTTAACTGACTGGTAGATTATAAACTTAGAAAGCCACAAGAGCTTAGGGTTTATCAAATCTCAGATTGAAATGTAGTTTGTTGTATTTGTTCATTTATTGTGGGCTCCTATTGTCCTATAAGAAGTGTTCAAGTAATTTGCAATTAATAAGTCTTATATGAAGATCAACACTATTGACTCCTCTCTTGATTCACCATTCTTCCACCATCTCTTACCTCTATGCCTCCTGAAAATATGCAAAAAAGAGCAAAAAAAGAGTAAGCCTTGTCCACCCCAAAAGCTTGGGGATGACGAACCCTTCCTCCTCACGCTTATTGATACCACCATGTGCACTAGATACACAAGGGAAAAAGGAAAAGATAAATGCAAAGAGAAAATAAAGGTTATTCAATGTAATAGAAACAAAATAAAATGAAATAAAAAGATGGGTTCTCATGTGTAATAGCACCCTATTCCCATTCCACAACCCCCTTATTCTTTTTTTTTGCTTCCATTGGGCTAGTAAAAACCAATCATAGCCCCCATATCCCTTAACATAGCGAAGTGGGTCATTTTGGGTGGACTTGAAAATAAGATTGAATGCATGCAAGTGAAAATAGACTCATAATTGCTTTGATCATTCCTACCATAAAACACTTTACTCAGAGCTATATGACTACTATCTTGCTCTATTTTACCTTTGATGACCTAAATGAAAAGTTTTGTAATCCCAATGCTTTGACAAAAATAGGTTTGTGGAAGTAGAGAGAAGACACATGTGGAGCTTATTTAGTCAAATAACTATCCAATTGAACACATTTGCCATTTTTTCACCAGAACGACCTCTCTACATACCCTAGGGCACACTCACCAAGTTCCCCCTATTCTGAACTCAATTTCCCCATAGTCGTTGTAACACATCTTCTCCCATTATACCCATTAAAGAAGAACTAGGAAGGTAATGGTCACTATCCATATTTCACCATAGATCTAGATTCAAATAAACCACTTAAGATAATGTTAACTTCAAACTAAAGTATTATTTGACAAAATAAAATATTGATCTCCTCAAGAGATTTAAAATGATCTTGCAATGTTTGGAACACTAACATTTAATGAAAGTAAAAAAATGAAAGTATCTAAAACTCTCCTTGGTTTCATTCATTAGCATTCTTCTTCTTTATTGATCTAGATTTTCACACTAGCATCTCTAACCTAAAATACATACAAATGAAACCCAGTAAACATGTTTTCATATAGTGTACATGGGTGCAACCAAAATGTGTGCATGTACATTTATCAATATATATGGCAATTCAAGTCAAGTAATTGCAAAAAACATAAATTCTACATTTTAATTTTACTCAACCCATAATCTTGCTCATTTCACTTGGTGAAGTAATATTGGATCCATAATTGAATTCAAAAGTGTATGTCCTATCATCAGGATCATTGGTGTGTATCCCAATATTGGATTCTACCACCTCAATTCTTATTGGTTTTGGAACACTCTCATAGTGATTTTTCTACTATTTATATCAAGAGTAGGTTTCTCCCAAAAACACCCTTGTGAGTTATTGATTATTGGGTTGGATGTCATAAATTAATGATACACAGAAGACTTCATAAAATTTGTAATGATTGGAAGCATGGAATGCATCTTTCATTTACTTTAAACATTCAACAAATTTTGGGAATCTAAAAATCTTAGTTAAAGCTAATACTTATAGATAACCACGTACATGATATGTAGTGTAGAACTCAACCAAGTCAAACAATTTCATCAATTCTAAGTTGTAACATGAAAATATCAAATAACAGTCAGTGTGTTATTATAGATCTTGAAAACTAAAGATATACTATCAGATAACTCCTTGTGTTATCTTTCAGTTTATTTAGATGATTGGAAGTTAATGTTATCAAAGGTTCAATGATAATTGTGAGAAAGAAATCTTTTCAAAAGTATCATTTATTTCAAGATTAGGATATGTATTTACATTAACACAAGTTATTCTAGATACTTGAATTAAGTTTAAAAAACTTGTCACCACTAGGGTTCATATCAGGTCAAATAATATTTTGCAAAAAGATCACACTTTTACTTTATAAATGAAAAGATGCTACTTTTGTATTTTTAGTGGTGATTGTATTAGATTATGTCATGATTATATATTTATATTATTCCTCATTATGTTCTCATGAAGATACAATATTTACTTTAAATTTTGGATAAAGGATGGATTTCCTATTATTAGTTTCCTAAGATCGAATCATTTATTGGATTCTTAGACATAGAGAGACAAGAAATGCCTAAAGAAAAAAATCAATGGCCGCTAGATTGTTCTATCTTTTTTGATTGGGAGTTTGATCCAGTGGCTGGGATTTATTTTGCCCAATAGTTGGTTGTCAAAAGTGTGGGAAATCAAACCCGTTGATCTCGGTCCACAATCAACGTGTGTTTGAGATCCAACGAACCCACTGGTCACACCAACTCAACAACCTACACACAAGAAGAGGTGGTCCACATTAGAGGAGATTATTGGAGAAGGAGAGGATCCAGTGAGAGAGGGGGAGTGGGGGCTTGGAACTTTCCATCAGTGCTTTGGGGCTCTAGGAAAACCCAATGGTTGGGTTTTAATAGGGTGAGCATGTTATAACCTAGTTTTTCTTATGTTTTAATATATTTGTTTGCAAATAATGTAACATGAAGGACAAATTAGAAAGATAGTTCCCTATGTGTCTTGTTTGGAAATTATGGTGCGAAAGTGAAAATACTCCATATGGAATAAATCTCATGTAGTTTACTACTTTTAATCTAGTGATAGATATTGGAAAAAGAAAGAGTGGAAAGTCCAATAATAATTTTTTTTCTAAAAGTAATGGATATTTGTATGTTAAATATGGAATTATGTAAATAATCTAGAAAAGATATTTTTAGTGCATAAATAAAGAATGGTGACTTTATTGATTAGTGAACAATTGATATGTATGATAATATGCTAAGTTCCCAAAAGAAAATAAGAAGTGTGGTGTTTAGATAATTAAAAGAGTAATTATATAGCTAGTTTGGCAACACAATGGTTAAGGCATCAAAGGAGAATATTTTGATCTAACTCTTGGTATACTAAAAAATAATAATGGAAAGAAGAGGATTCTAGAAACTGGAAGGAAAAAAGGATATTTCATGAAACAATGGTATTGTTTTAAATAATTGATAAAAGGAGCAAGTATTGACATCCCAACATATTAGATATTAATTGGGATACTATTAATGAGTTTCCATGGAAAGAGGATAATTGGTTTGGAGGATATACCCAAGAAAGAGATAGAAGAATAGTCTAGAATTCATGATCAATTAGCCAATAAAGTGCAATGTATCTATTTGTTTTTCTTAATGGCTTTTTGTGTGTCGGTCAAGCAAAGTTGATAAATTAAGTAAATAATACTTGAAAGGCATATATGTATATATATGTTTCACCAAATTGGGATTTTATTGAATAAACCTTTTTATGATAAATACTTTTATAAGAGCTTTACCATAGACATGAGAGGGAGAGATTATTAAAGAAGAAAATAAAAAATACATGATTAAACCATGCCATTGTATACATAGCAAGATGTATAATGGGTTTGGGAAGTATTAGGGGTTGTGGTTTTCTACGAGACCTATGGATCTATATAGAAAAGAGGGAGGAATGAATTTAATGTTTACATTTTCTTTACATTACTAATTGTGTACAAACCCTGTGGAAAATAGGATCACCAATCCACAAACCCAGTGCTACATACATATATATGGTGGCAAGAACATAAGATGAACCACCCTCATTACCCCTCCTTCCATGTGATGTTGCCTCTTTCCTTAGCCTTCTCAAACCTCTCCCCTAACATGAGGGTTCCCTTACCTTCCTTTCTAGTCCCACCATGGTAGAGGGTCGTGGACCTATTAGTCCAGAGAGAGAGATGTCGCTAGGCACCACTACCGCTCATGGTCGAGGGATGACTCTTTATCAACATTGATGATCATCAGTGTACACCTATATCTCACTCAAGCGGTAAGAAAGAACCATGACAACAACTTGTCAGGATGACTTGGGCAGAGCCACCTTGCCTCACATCTCAGAGTCGCAAAAGGCATGGTTGGTTCCTGTCTATTCTTTGTGAGACAAGAGGATGATGCTTGCCAGACTCTAACCTTCGTCTACAACCCCCCACTCTCCTTTCACATAGTATAACTCTTACAGTCCTTCCAAAAAGTGCCCCTTCCTACCTCCACTCTCTGGAGCCTTGGGGGAACTCCGTAGAAAGTCATCGAGGCTATGCCGGCCTAGGACACCCTGCTTCACGACATGGGGGGCGACGGAGGCCATGCCGACCAACCAGAGTGTTGATTGGAATCACCCTAGGAGAAGCCATGTTACTATGCACAAACTATGGTGGCAATGATGCATACTCTAATGGCATAGAGGATGTGGTGCTGACCTAATCCATGACTCAGAGGTGCTCCGGTGGCATTGGGCGCAGAGCCACGCTCTGTGGACGAGCACTGGATCAGATCATCAGGCATAGGGTTGACTTAGATGAGAAAGGAGATAAAACTAAGTCAAAATACTCATATACCTTCCGTAGGAGAGTTAAACCACAAGGGCACCATGGTCCTTTCCCAAATTTCAAGTGGCTATTGGTTCAGATATAATGTGATTGCTTGGGTAGCTTTGTTGATAGGATTGCTTGAACATACTCAAAGTATATTCTACATGATAATCTGCATGGATCACTATTGTGGTACGTGGTTAAGCCTAAGACTACCCACATTAATTTTCCAGCATTATCTAAGGTTTTATATAGGATTGAAAATTTAAAATGTTGGTTGTTTATTTATGTTCTGTTCAATTATAATGCCACTATGAGTATCACATGCAGAAAGATTATGTGAAGAAAAGGCTAGTTTATATTTGCAAGTATTTTATGGAATATATGTAGTTAGTTTACTTGCACACTTTTTCATGCACCCAATGTACACAATATAGCTTATTATACTGATCCGTGCTTTTGGTTTCATGATGTTTTAGGTACATGCTAGATAAGATGGCATCAAGATGTGATAGGCATACAAAAGTACTTGAAGACACTAGATTTAACTAGTAAGAAGGATTAGCTAGTTACTTCTTCTCATGTATTGTAATTCTCATGGTGAAAGTTCATGTAAGAATTTTGTAAAAAATAATTGTGAAAATGAAATTATTTTCTATTACTTGTTATTTGATTAAAATCTAGATCCTTGGGAAAATTTTAGGCAATGAATCTCATATTTTTGGTCTTCCTTAATTGGGGGTTGCTAAAAAGTGAGGTCATTACATTTGGTATCAGAGCACCAATTTTTTCCAAATAATATTTAATAGTTTATAATTTCAAGTAGTCTATAGAAATACGAGGGAATTACTAGGGCATTTTCTAAAGATGACGGTGTCTAGTAGGGAGCACAACTGGGGGCTGGAAAAACTTTTCTTCACAACACTAGTCGACTTACAAGGACTCCCGAGCCTGTGTATCCTGCCTGGCCAAAGTTGGATGATTTTTCCCGAATTAAAATACCTTTAGATTTTCTTCTCATCATAATTCATCCATTTCTCATCCTCTTTCTTAATAAAAGATAAAAGGAAATTTACTCCTCATCTAAAGTTAGGGTTTTTGAGAAGAAGTAAGATGAAGGAATCCTCTTCCAATTAATTTACACGTAATGTCGAAATAGTAAGTACGTGTAATGTGGAAAAAATGTACATGTAACATGGAAATAATGATAAAGTAAAGGAAGATGTTTTATGGGTTTTACTTATGAGGGTAACCCAAGATAGAACTAGGGTTGGTTGGGAAGACCGTAGTGGGTCAAGGGACATAGAAACCCTAAGAGGAAGGGTGTTGTCTCTATAACCTGAACCCAAACCCTAATCCTGGGAAATGGGAGCAGAATGGGTAAAATGGAAACCCTACCCATATGAACCCTAATCAGGGTAAGAGTAATGAGAAATGAAGAAAAATGTAAATGGGTCTACATGACATAGATTTGCATGTATGAATGTGGAGGAATGTATGCATCATGCTTGTGAAAAAGAGAGAAAGAGTTGAATATATATGAGAGACATAAATGACCAATGGCTATACATGAAAATGAAAATAGGAATATAACTTGCTTGCAAGGACCCTGACCTGAGTTTTGGGGTAACCCTATTTTCTTTGGCTTAATCATGTGATTATACTCTTTATCTAATCTTTTTAGATGTAATTAAGGCTAGTAGAGAGCTTAAGTTTCAAGTTTGAGCTTGTTTGGATGAATTTTGTGCTTTCTGTGCTAGTTTTGGTGCACATTGCAATTTACCCAATCTAGGGAGTTGATGTGTAATTTGAAAACTCTAGATTGTTCCCTCTCTATCTTGAAATCATCTAGAGGAAAGAGGAATAGGGGGGTGTCCTTTTTGAGCCTTGGTTGAGGAGTATCACCGTAGGTGGTGATTAGGGTTGATGTGAGTGTTGAGTGCCTTGACCATGAGTATTATCTTGACCTTGGGTCATGAACAAGGTTGACATTAGAGGATGTCATGGTCAAGAAACCTCCTCCAAGTGTTTGGGTCACGACCTAGGTCATCTAGGGTAGTATTGGGTCGATATGGATGACCTACCTTGGGTTGTCTCGACCTAGGGTTTGTGGAGGTGCTTTGTCTCGACCAAGAGGAGATGGTGATAGGTGGTGTCATGACCATGGATGGTGCAACCTATGAGGGTCGTGATCGTGACCATGTGGATTGACATGGTGGTTGAGACACTACCTAGAGGGTATCACCATGTCTTGCATGTCATGTATAAGTGGTTTCATGTGGGTGCATGTTGGTCTTTTGCAAGGATAAGCGTCCCTTGGGTCCCTTAGTATGTTGACACCCACCCCTTTGCTCTCTCTCATCTTTCATCTATATAACCCCTTATCTCTTCTTACTTGCAACACTTTCGGCCATCTATCTTTCTCCTCCTTCTTTGCTTGTTATTGGAGCTTGGTGGAGCAAGTAAGTTCGTCCTTAGATCTTGGGGGATCTATATCCTCTTGGATGTGGTGGTGGTGGTGATCCGAGCTCACCTTCCATAATTGGTAAGTGTTTGTCTTCTAGGTTGATGTTTCTTTTGATCTCCTACCTTCGTCTTCCTCTCTTTCTCAAACCTAGACCATGGTTCTTCCATGGTGGTCGTTTTTGGAAAGAAACTCCTCATCACAAGGGTCATAGACCATGTTTTGACAAGGTAGACCCAAGTGTGAAGAGGATTTCTCCTCTCTTTCTCCCTTTCTCTTTTGGTTCAGTCAAGATCCTCTTTGCTTCTTTCCTTAGGCTAGCTTTGACCTTGGTGTTTTCTTCTTCTTCTTGAGGCCGAGTGTGGAACTTTTGGTGAAGCTTCTTCAACCCTTAGATTGTGTGCTTGGATCTCTTGATCTTAGAGTTTTGAGCTCTCGGTGGTGATCATCTTAAGGTGGGTTATATAACACTAAACCTAATATATTATTTCTCTTTCTTATGCTTTTTATTAGTGTCTTTTCTCTCTAGATTTCTTCCTCATCATGCTTGTACTTAGTGGTAATCTCTAGAGCTTGTATGGTGGAAATACCTTGCTCGGTTTGGGAGAAATCCAAAACCCTAACCTATGTGTACTTGATTTAGTAGATGATGAGTTGTGGAGGTTATTCTCTAAGTTTTTCTATTGACCTTGCTCCCATGCATGGTGTTCATATACCTAGAAATTGGAAACATGATTAGGTTCGAATTTGATTACCTTGAGCATGGTTTTCCTTTCTTTAGAGGAGGTTCTTCCTTGGTGGTCTCTTGACCTATGCCTTAGGGTTAGGTGATCAGTCGCTTGAGTTCCTTTCATGATGACCATGGTTCTTCCCTTGGTTTCAGTTCTATTTTGAAACCTAGATGGTGCATCTTGGTGTGGTCACGACACTTCCCTCTTGGTGGTCATGACCTTGATAGATTTTGATCAAGACACTCTTGAGGTCGAGAAACCTTTGCTCAAGATGCTTTGTGAAACCCTAACCCTAGTGTCACGGGCGCGACATGACCTAGAGTGTGGAGGTGGTGACATGTTGGTGGATGGTTGAGACACATGAGTGTTGCGGTCGTGACATGGACCATGATGGGTGGCCCTGACCTATGTGGTTATGCAGTCAACATAGGGTGATGGTAGGCAGATGAGAAGCATATAAGAACACTTAATGATACTCATATATGAATGATACATAAGCCATATATTGTTTTTAAACTCTAATGACGTTTCCTAATCCTTTTACACTCCAAGATAATGGAGGATATGGTTCTAGGGTTGATGGTTGAACCCAGTCTTATAAACTCTAATCGGCTAAGAAGAAACCTAACCCCAATAATGGGAAATGAGACTTGCTTGTTTCTCTCTCTCATGTAATAGTTATGATGTTATGTGGTTATGTTCTCTTATTTATGAACTTCTAACCATGTAGGTGTTATGAGCTTGATAAGCATAGCTAGTGTATGCTATGGTCATTAAACACGATATAGGTTGAATATGAGCTTTCAAGAGGCATGCTCAAACACTTGTGATACATGAATGATGAGTAAGGGATTGATATCCCATAACACATGGCTTTGGTATTGATGATGTGTTGAATGGAAGTGACACATGCATCATGTGGTGATAGTGTGACAAGTTCACACCCTATACATTTATATTTACTAAAGTGTACTATGCCCTTATCTTGGTAGAGTTTGTTATGACTTCATACATTGTAACTTGATTGATGCTAAAAGATACCTAATTGACTTAACTAATCAAGCGGAACTTAATCATGTAGTTTTGCCCCATTCCATAGATCCATCTCCGTGTCAACACTTGCTAGATGGTGAAATAGGCTTTTCTTTAGAGGAAGCCTGGAGTCATATACTATTGAGTATATGCAATCACAACATTGGATGTGGACCATACCCTGGCAGGAGTGTTGCTGCGATTTGCAGCTCAATGATATGTTTCTTATGTGGTTTCACAGGATTGGCTGCGAGCCATACCCTGACAGGAGTGTGGTTGTGGGCCGTAGCTCAGTTTCACTAGCATCATGAACTATACAAAGGTGGGCTAGGACTTTCACTATTTGACTATATGTTATAGGTTCTAGTTGACTGGTATGTATTTTTTGTGTACTCATGTACTGACCATGAGGTTTGGTGAGTTCGTGGATTCCAGCTTCATCCATAGACCTTGTATGTCACCAATTTCGACTTAGTAGTGGTCGGTTGGGTTTGGGTGATATGACTCAAATCCTCAGGGCATAATAAAATATGTGATCAACCATGTAGTGTACTCGCTTAGGATCAAATACAAAAACATTAGATGAGGCCTTGCTTGCTTTCGTACAATGTATTTGGTAGTGAATATACATGTTCTTCATATTCCTTTTAAAATGTTAGATGACAATAACTGCCTTGCTGATATGATTAGCTGATTCTGCTTATCATAGTTGTAGATTTACTTCTATTCTTTAATTATCTTACCCATGTTAATAATAGTCTTGGTAGAGAGTTAGATCTCCTATTGAGATTTAGAATCTCACCCTGTGGGTTTCCACATCTTTAAGGTAAATGTGCAAGAGGAGGTAGAGATCGTGCAACGGAGGCTAAGAAGTAACAAGAAGGACAATAGAAACTAAGGTTGGGAATGTTTCTTATGGTATTTTTTGGTTACAGTCAAGAGTCGTCCCTGTACACTCAGGTCCTAAGGGATTTATGTATGTTTCTCGATGGTGTTATCAATATGAGTTTTTGTCTTATGCACCCTTGTTGTATATAGTTTGCTATTGTACATGTTTATGTAAATGAACATATATCACATGTGAAACTAGTCTTGTATGGACATGTTGTAAATAACGATGCTTTATGATATATAATTCATATGACAAGTTTTTGGACCCTGATGTAATAAGTTTCTTGATGTTGGTTCTTGTTGTCATTGGTTTTAATTTTTAGTGTTTCTCAGTAATCCTCTATAGAGTTTTGTTTTAATCTCGTGACTTGTGTTTGTGTGACAAAGGGTGTCACAATTGGTTGGTATTAGAGCTTTAGGTTTGCTGAGTCCACAAGGACATAGGACTAGGGTTTGTGTCTATTCTTGTGTCCTCTAGTATATCTTATAATGACTTCTACTTATGAAGAAAAAGAAGGAAAGCTTAAGGTTGTCTGGAGAACATGGAGAACACATTGTTAAGAGCAGTGTTGTTGCACCAGGTGGTGGTGTAAGGAACTATGCATGAGAATATCGGGTGTGTGTGGGTCCCCAGTTTGACCCAGGCATGCTTAAAAATCCTACCTTTCAATCTCTTTTTGGGAAGTTCATGGCTACTATGACGCATTTGGCAGACATGATGCCTGCACCATAGCCTAGGGCATCCATTCCCAATGCAGAATCTGTAGGTACTGGGAAGACCTTTGAGTGACTTTGCTGTGTTGGGGAAATGGAGTATACTGGGATGGCTGATCCAACAGATACTGTACTGAGCTCGAGAAAGCCTTCAAGATCCTTAGCATCCCAGAGGTAGATAAGGTGATGCGTGCTATGTACCTTCTGAAAGGGAGTGCTGACCATTAATAGGCCATAGAAGAGGAGAAGAGGCCTGGAGTGGCTGTAGGATGGGAGGAGTTCTGATGTGAGTTCGTTAGTCTGTACTTTTCACAGACCTATCTGGATGAGAAGATCAGCCAATTTGAGCGGATCCAGTAGGAATCCATGTCGATCAACGAGTACGAGGCCAAGTTTATGTTACTTCTTTGGTTCTATCTGCACATGGATGCCATGGATGATACATGATACAACATTTTGAGAAGGGATGGAACACAAAGTTGTCTATCCAGGTGGCTACTTTGGAGAATCGAGAGAGGTTTTCCACGTTCATGGAGTATGTTTGAAGGATCGAGAGGTCTGTGATAGAGAAGCAGGAGATGAGTTCCAGGAAGAGGTCTGTACAGTTTCAGGGGTAGTATTCAAGTGGCTTTAAGAAGCTAAGGTTTTCTACACTGCCAAAATCACAAAGGTTCAGTTCTCAGACACAGTGGTCACCAAGTAAAAGTAGAGGGCGTAGCCTTCCTCCAGCCTGATCTCACAACACCATGTAAGTGTTAGTGACGGGGCCGCCTAGTTCACAGTTTGAGACTAGAGAGTGCCACAAGTGTGGGCAGGTAGGACACCTGAGGTGGGAGTGCTCATTGAGAGGTGATGAGGTAACCCAACAACCGATGAATATCCAACATGGCTCGCTGAAGTAGTAGTTCAACAATGTAGAAGGATGAGGATGAGGATGTGGGCAAGCGTCACTGGCTAGATCGTCTGCTCAAGGAAGCAGAGGACGAGGGTGATAATAGGAAACAACTAGATATTCCATGGAAAGAAGAGGATTCTAGAAATTGGAAGGAAAAGGATATTCCATGAAATAATGGTATTGTTTTAAATAATTGTTAAAAAGGAGAAAGTATTGACATCCCAACATATTATATATAAATTGGGATAATATTATTAAGGTGGTCATTGCATGAGGATAATTGGTTTAAATTATATACCCAAGAGAGAGATAACAAAATAATCTAGAATTCATGATCAACTAGCCAATAAAGTCCAATGTATCTATATGTTTTTATTTTTGGCTTTTTGTGTGCTCATCAAGTAAAGTTGATAAGTTAAGTAAAGAATACTTGAAAGACATATATGGATATACATGTGTCACCATATTGGGATTTTATTGGATGCATTCCTTTTTTTGATAAATAGTTTTCATAAGAGCTTTACCATATCCATGAGAGGAAGAGATTACATGATTAAACCATGCCATCGTATACATGACAAGAGGTACAATGGGTTTAGAAAGTATTAAGGGTTGGGGTTTTCTACGATACCTATGGACCTATACATAAAGGAGGGAGGATTGTATTTAATGCTTACATTTTCTTTGAATTACCAATCATGTACAAATCCTATGGAAAATAGGATCACCCATTCACAAACCCAGTGTTACATACATATATATGGTGGCAGTCACATAAGGCAAACCACCCTTATTTCCCCTCCTTCACTGTGGTGTCACCTCCTTCCTTAGCCTTCTCAAACCTCTCCCCTGACATGAGGGCTGCCTTCCCTTCCTTTGTAGTCCCGCCATGGCTGAGGGTCATGGACCTAGTAGTCTACAGAGAGAGAGGGAGCCAAGAACCTCTGTTGCTCGTGGCCAAGGAATGTCTCTTTGTCAACACTAAAGATCAACATCACACACCTATTACATCTACACAAGTGGCAAGAGAGAACCGAGACAACACCCTATCGAGGCTGACTTGGGTAGGGGCACCTTGCCTTATAGCCGGGAGGCACCGAAGGCATGGTTGGTTCATGTTTGATCATCTTAAGATAAGTGGTTGTGCTTGATAGACTCTAACATTCATCTAAAACCCCCACTCTCCTTTCTCATATTAGAACTCCGACAGTCCTGGAGGAGGGAGCCCCTTCCTACCTCCACTCTCTGGAACTTTGGGGGAACTCTGCTGAGAGTCGTCAAGGCTGCATCGGCCTAGGACACCCTACTCTAGGGCATGGGGTGAGGGAGGCCATGCCGACCAACTAGAGTGCTGACAAGAATCACCCTAGGAGAAGCCATGTTACTATGCACGAACTATAGTGGCAATGAAGTATGCTCTGAAGGCATAGAGGACGATGGCGGTGGCCCAGTCTATGAGTCAGAGGAGCTCTGGTGGGGCTAGGCATGGAGTCGTTCTCTGTGGAGGAGTGCTGGATTAGGATTGTTGGGCATAGGGTTGCTCTGCATGAGAAAGGAGATAAAACTGAATCAAAACATTCATATGCCCTCCCTAGGAGAGTTAAACTGCATGGGCACCCTGGTCCTTTAACAAATTCCAACCGACTGTTGGTTCGTATGTCATGTGATTGCTTGGGTTCATCTTTGTTGATTGGATTGCTTGAACATATTTGAAGTATATTCTACATGATAATATGCATGGAACATCATTGAGGTACGTGGTTACACCTAAGACTACCCACATTAGTTTTTTGACATTTTCCAAGGTTTTCTCAAGGACTGAACAATTAAAATGTTGGCTGTTTATTTATATTCTGTTCAATTATAATGCAATTATGAGTATCACATACAGACAGATTATGTGAAGAAAAGGCCAGTTTATATTTGCAATTATTTGATGGAATATATATTGTTAGCTTACTTCCACACTTTTGCATGCACCACACATACACAATATAACTTGTTATACTAATCTGTGCTTTTAGTTTCATGATGTTTTAGGTACATGATAGATAAGATGGCATCAAGATGTGATGGACATATGAAAGTACTTGATTAAAGTTAACTAGTAAGGAGGATTATCTAGTTACTTCTTCTCATGTATTGTGATTCTCATGGTGAAAGTTCATGTCAGCATTTTGTAAACAATAATTGTAAAAATGAAATTATTTTCTATTACTTGTTATTTGATTAAAATCTAGATCCTTGGGAAAATCTTAGGTAATGGCTCTCATCTTTTTCGCCTTCCTTAATATGGGGTTGCTGAAAAGTGAGGTCGTTATAGAGCATCTAGGGTTAGAAAGGGTTGAGAGAGGGTTGGCAGGCATGAAAATATCTTAAATCCTAAGGCACAATTTGCCTTCCTATTACCCATCTTCCAAATCATGTTTGTGAGAAGAAACCAATGAAAAGGTTTTTTTTTTAATTTGAGGAGATGTGAGGAGAGAGAGGAAGATAAGGATTTGTCCAATGTGCACCCCTTTCCTTGTTAGGGATGGAGTAAGAGTCAACAACTTAGATGTTGTCTCCAATATGATGGTCATGGATAGTGTGATGCATGAGAGGAGCATGATATATTTCCTGCCTAAGTCAAAATCAATTATTGGATTCAAATCAATTAACTAAATTTTATTTATTACAAGTAGGCCATTTTTCTTCTGGAATTTCATAAGCCACTAGGAGTGTCCGTTTATTTTTAAATTTGTAGTATAACTTATTAATACTATCTCCAATCTAAGCTACACATATGTGATTTGTTTTATAAAACTTTCATATTCAAAACTTGCTCCCCCAATGTTTACATTAAATAAAGAATGATAGAGGAAATAAAACAACAAATGGCCTCCAATTTCATTCAGTTTTGTTATTGTGATTTACTAGTACAATACTTGATTAAAGAATTTATTTTCCACCAAAAAATTTAGCTAAAACCCCCTCTATTTCAATAAATGACCCACATGGATTGTATTGCAAATAACAACATATGATATTAAAAGTTGTATTAGATAAAGTCACTTTGTCCAAAAGTAACATTAATAATGAAACTTATGAAGCAAAAATTAATGTTCATGGATTCATTCTCATTACCATGGTCGTTCTACCCACACCTAAAAATTTTCATGGTGATGTTAGAATGGTCATTCTACCACCGTGACCTAATGCTTCCCCCACTTATTTTCCTAAACCCCCTACTTAACCCTAGACACCCTGGCCCCCTATATATGCCTTAGTGGTAGCTAGGGGAATAGATTATCTCCCCTGGGACTAAAATTCTTCCACCTACCTACTACCTACCTCATTCTCTATCCCATTCATCACCTTTCACCCCAAAGCCCTAGTTTTCTAGGGTTTTGGCAGTCCCACTTCCACTTTTTGTGCCATTCCACATTTTGGAGGTGGAGCCCAATCTCGTTGTTGTTAGAGCTGAAGGAGGAGGCCCAACCATTGGCATGCATGCCCTTTCTTTCTATCTTTTCCTGCTCTTTTGTTATTTTTCTATTATGTGTAGCAAAGTTCCCTTGGTGGTCTGTTTGGGGGGGGGAATATGTTACTACAATATAATGCAATGGGGACATTTTTTTTGTGTAAAATGTTATTTAATGTTATTAGTTCCATGTTATTCTTGTTCTCTCTCTAAGTCATGCTTTAATTTTTTGATCTATGGAACAACTTGAGGTATAGAGAAAATATTTGTGGTTTTTAAGGGGACAAATTCCATGTTCCCTAGAGGAACCTTGGTTAGTTTTCCTTTCTTCCCCAATACGCCTCGATTCCACTAACCGTAGGTGTAAGGTCTAAGTGTCTATGTGTTGATCTCCCCCTCTTTTGGTACTGAGCATATGTAGAGGTTGGATAGGGGAAAATAGCAGGGTGGGATGAAATACCCTCCTCTGTGCTCTTATACCAACCCATGACACCAAGTCGGTGAGGAGAACCACTTTTAGAAACCAAGAATATAATTGATATCAACCAAGGATTACCTATCCCCTAGATGATTGAGCCTTTAAGGTTGGATAAGAGCTGATAGGGATTAGTTTCCCTATATACACCCTATGACGTCCATGGACATCTAGTAGGGAATGACTCATATCCTCATCTCCCTTTGCTCTATGTGCTTGATGACACTTTTATTACATTTTTGCATTGATAGGAACCCCAATTGTATTGTTGATTAATATCTTACTCATAAAAATCCTACTGTCATAATTATTTCTAAAATCCTAACTTTTTCTAGTATTAGCTAGTCTCTCTTGCTTAGTTAAGTTAATTGCTTCCTCATGTTAGTTGAACCTTGTGTTGGTATGTATGCCCATGAAGCCATCATATGATGATTGTAATGACACATCTTGTAGACGATTTGATTAATAATAAAGGAAATATTATCCTATATGTTTGTTCAATTATGAGATAATGGTATAACATGATAGATGTCTAAAGATTGACATTGCTCGATGACATATGTTTTCAGATTGAGGACCTGAACAATGAGATCATAAGTATGATAAGAGTATAAACATTATTGTTATGTCCCTAGTGGGATATTATTATGGAAGCTAATAGACAACAACAATGCATAAGATTATAGTGCGTGTTGGTTGATGACATAATGTCATAAGTCATGATATGTGATATCAAACCAAACACATAGGTATTAGTTAGAGAACAATGTATCAGACAAACCGACATCGAGACTGATACTGGGAAACCATTGAATGGTAGTCAGAATCAACTCTCATAGTGATATTGGTGATTGTGATTCTTAGACTTGAAGTAACTACACTTGTCACATGTTGTTCGATGTACTTTGACATCATCTAACGTGACCTTGAATAAGGGTTTTCATAAAGGTGATACTCAAATATGTTATGACATATGGGGAATGACTTTGACTAATGTAGATGGTAATTGTCCCTCCTACTAAGTTGATATCCTTGCCTCTTGATAAGAAAGATGGAGAAATGTATGGCCATACTCATGTGAATCAATATATGATATGTGAGCTCACGTGCATCTCAGATAGTTTTCTCTAGTTCAAGAAGCATGTATTGAATGTTGAAACGATGATGATTCCATGCCTTGAGTTCAATCTGGATATCAAAGAAAAAGGAACTAAATGGTCACTATAATACTAATCATGGATCATAGTTGAAGTTGTTCTCCAACTTTACAGTTATTTGGTTAGCAATGATGCGTTTCTAGATACCACTCATCGCTTGTGATGCCATAATTTAGTTATAGACATTCACTGCCAATGTAATTAGGGACCTATAGGGCCACACACTTAGGATACACCTGTAATAGGACTTTACTCATGAATAAGGTTTAACTTGATACTAAAGTGTTTGGCTATTCAATTTAAACAAGTTTGTCTGAAAATTGGCTAAATTAGAAAATGAATCGACCGATTCAGAATATGAAATGAACTCACATTCTGAATCAACCAGTTTAGATTATGAATTTCCCAGTTCAATGATCAATAAGATTGGATCAATGACTAATGATGACGTCATGTTGTGCACTAATCATCACATTAAATCCAATATATTTATGAATAAGAAACAATGTGAATCGATTGATTCAAGTGTTCAATCGATTGTTTCACATGTGAACCTACCAGTTCAATAGTGAGATGTCTGGTTTGTTGTTCCCAGCTTCCATAAATTTCATGAAATTCTATTTGTTCAATTCTCAATTGATCTATAAACCCTGACCCTGTCCCTCTTATAAGTAAAGGGGTAGTCAAAGATTTTAGGAAATACAACATTAAGCTCTAACCATTGTTGTCCTCTCATAGTTGTGGTAGCATGAGGTCCTGAGCAAGTCTTACTCATAAAAGGGAAAGACATCAAGGGAGAGACAACAAGGGAGAGAAATCAATGCTAGCACGTTGACATTGAAGGAAAATTTCTTCATGTCAATTATAAAAGAATGACAGGAGTTCTTGGTGGTCCATGTGGACTATGTAGAGGCATGGATGCCATTTCCACCCACTAGGAGAACGTCGTCAACTGCTATCTGGGGTGCCACACCAAGGACTTCATCGATAATTGTCGAGGTGTTTCTAGCAAAAGGAGCACACCACTGTAAGGGTAGTCACTGATACTTGCTCTAGGACCAGGTATATGCCTTACAACCTTCTTTCCCAATCCATAGTTGTTGACGCAATCCACTGGTCAAGGGGAATATGGAAATATATTTTTTAAATTTCTACTTCCACCTATGTCACCATATTTCCATATGGTGGTATCAGATTCATATAAATTTCTTTGTTTTGGGATTTTATCAATATGATTGGTGTAACATCCTAGGATTTCAGGCCTCAGATAACATGATATTAAAAGGAATGATTAGACTACCCATATCACCAAGGTGCACCTCCTTTCCTGGGAGCCCATCACTAAAGAACTCCATAGTTAAGCATACTTAGCTTGGAGTAGCACTACGATGGTTGACCAGTCGGGAAGTTGACCTCGACTTATGCGTGAGTGAGGAAAAAATCACACAGTTAAGGCTAGTGGTGGTTTGTGGGGCCAGTCGTCATTCTTGAAACTCTACTAGACCCTTGGGCAGTGGGCCGAGTTGTTACAAATGGTATCAAAGCCATAACCCCTCCATTAGGTGGGGCCCACATGGACATGTGACATGCCAGTCTTGATCCGTATGGTCCAAGCATGTAGGAAAGGGCTTTCCATGGTGATGTAGCCACCCTTGCACTGGTATTCCATCATCGGGAGCTGGGTGTCCATGGGCCATGTTGGGTCTGCACTAAAATGGGGAAATATTATGAGGCCATATAGTTGAGTCTTGACAAGGATGTCAAGAGTCCAAGTGGGGGAGATTGTAATGTCCTAGGATTTTAGGCCTTAGATAACATGATATTAAAAGGAATGATTGAACTACCTGTATCACCAAGGTGCACCTCCTTTTCTGGGAACCCATCAATAAAGTACTCCATAGTTAAGCGTGCTCAACTTGGCGTAACACTAGGATGGGTGACCAGTCGGGAAGTTGACCCCGACTTGCGCATGAGTGAGGAAAAAAAGCACGCAGTTAAGGCTAGTGGTGGTCTATGGGGCCAGTCATCATTCCTAAAACTCTACTAGAGACTTGGGCAGTGGGTCTAGTTGTTACAATCGGATTTGTGTTTTATCATTTAATTTATTACATATGATGTGAATATTTAAGATTATTAATGTGTACATATGATTAAAGATTAAATATCACATACAATCCATACACACACACTAACATATATATATATATATATATATATATATGTGTGTGTGTGTGTGTGTGTGTGTGTGTGTGTGTGTGTGTGTGTGTATGTGTGTGTGTGTGTGTCACCCTAAAATTGTTTTGGTGGTGGATGTAAGTGTGGTTATGGATAATATCCCCTCGATATGTGTGTTTGGTTGAATGGTTTATTATGTATTTTTAAATTCAGTTTGCATACCAAGCCTCTCTCTCTTTTTCATTATGTAAGTTAATGCTTTCCTTCATATGCTCCTCTCAATTGTAACTCAAGGTTTCATTTTTACAATGTAATAAGTTAAATAGAAATAGAATAGTTTAATTTCTTGTATTGGCAAAGAGAAGGTATTCTATAAGAGATAAGTCAATCGATACAGAAGTCATATTAATCGACTAGAGGACCAAGGAGGCCAGGTGATAGGAGTAGTAGATCGATGGACTGGTGGCCCAAAGGATTGACGGGAGGAGTACAGACACCGCTTGAACCAGAGTCTAGTCAACTGATCTAAGAGACCAATCAACCGACCTGGAGGCCAACCAATCAACTCAAGGGTTGAGTGTACTAACCATACTAGTTCCAACATAGATTTTTGCAAGTACATGTTGTTACATATGACATGGAACTTAGGTGGTAGTAATTATTTGTGGCTCCAAATCATTGCATTAGTGTGGTCATAACCATTACTGATATTTTATAATTGTATGTTTTGTTTGTGGATATAGTATGTATATGATACATATTATTAGTATGTGATGATTGGATATGTATAAGTATTTATATAAATATAAATCCCTCAATCTGATATTAAGTATTAGATGGTTTCCATAAGAAAAACACATGAAAAGATTGATCGACTAAGCATGGGTATGCTAAGAGAGGTGCATCGTCTATCTCATGGAAGTGTGATGGTGGTAATGTGCGTCTGCCAAGTAGGGCACCTTTATATCATGTTGGCTTTTGGATAGGCTTAACTAGGTGACCTCGATGAGATTAAGTTCCTTAAATCATGTAGATGGAATATGGAAAGGATTTTTGCATACCATCTATCCAAGAATTGCATTAGATGCAATTGCCAAATGTTTCCTACCTTAATAATTGGTTATGGCCATTAACATTGACTGGGTAATAACTTAATTGTTTTGGATATTGACTCACTAGAAGGTTGCAAATGCAATCTTCCAAATTGATATGCGAGAGCTATCAATTTAGAAAAAACAACAGGAGCAATAATTAATTAAAGGTGTAATTAATATCATTAGCCTTTTTTTAATCAAGTCAAATCAAAATTGCTTTTACAAATTGCAAATTTCTTTTGTAGAAACAAATGACAACCAATTGTTGGTATGGTATGCCCATAGATCCAATCATGTGATGATTTACATGGCATATACCATAAAGGATTTGATTAATACTCATAAAGGAAAGCTTCCAATTCATTCCATTTCACTAAATTATGAGATAGTGAGGAAATGTTATGAATGTCTAAAGAATGACAATACTCAATGACATATGTCTTCAAGTACATGACTTGGAAGGATGAGATCATATGAATGCTAAGAGTATGTACATTCTTATTATGTCCCTAGTCAGCTGTTACTATGGAAGGTAGATAGACACCAGTAACACTAACGACTAGAGTGTGGGTTGGTTGATGACAAAATCTCATTAATCATGATATGGTAATATCAAACCAAGGACATAGATACATGTTAGAGATCAGTGCATCACACATACCCACCTTGAGTGTGACACATGGAAATTATCATATGGTAAGTCATAGTCAACTCTCCTACTAAAGGTGGTGATTGTGATTCTCAGACCTAAAATCACTGTACTCGTCACATGTCGTTGGGTTCACATTGACATCATCAAATACAGTCCTGAAACATGATTTGTTATAACGGTGATAATTGGGTGACTTTGATACATGGGGATAGACTATGAGCGATAGATATGGGATTTGTCCCTCCTACTGGAGTATGATATCCTAGCTACTTGATAAGAGAGAGTGAAAAACACATGTGCATGCACATGTGAATCAATACATGATATTGAAGTCTCATTATCTCATACAATATGCTCTTGGTTCAAGAAACATGAGATGTACATTGAGAGGATGAGAAGTACATGCCTCAAGGTCACTCTAGATATCAGAGACAAAGGAATTATACGATCATCGCAACACCTTACATAGATTGTAGGTTGAAGTTGTTCTCCAACTTTTCATTCATTTGGGTAGCACTAATGTGCGACTAGGCACCACTCGTTGCTTGCGATGTCATATGCTAGATATGGACATTCACTCCAACAAGATATGGGACCTATAGGTTCACCCACATAGGAACTCATCTAGAAGATGATTTTATCTTAAATGATGATTGGATTGATTACTAAAGAATTTAGGTATTCAATTCATGCAATATATCAATAGATTGGCTGACGGGACTGCTAAATGACCATATCAAATGTTGAGATAGACATTTAGGCATTTATAGGGGTGTCTCAAGTACTGAGATGGCCGTTTGGATTGTCAAGCTAATTAGAGTTCGAATTGGCTAAGTTTTGCCCTTGAACTGACTTGTTCAATGTCATTGAACCGACCGTCTCATCACATACTCACTAGGCGACCGTATGGGTGAGTGAGATCGACGTCTCTCATGCGTGATATGTCTCGGTTGGGCCAAATGAAGGTTTTAGATATTTCCCAAACTTGTTTCGATTGCATAATACTTGTGGTGCAAGGACATATTCGTATGCAATTGGGAAACTGCTAGATGACCGTCTCACAGTATGAGACAACCATCTCGTACACCATACGACTATCCGAGTGTGCCATATGACTGTTTTGGCTGTTGCAGGTTGTGAAAGTTCAAGATCTTTTGGTCCCTTTTACTCCTGCACAATCCTATACTGACTGGGAACCCTGACCCAAATCTCACCTATAAATAGTGGGGTATTGGGGGCTTCCTAGAAAACAATACAAACAACTCAGAATCAGTTCCTCTGATAATTGTTGTCTCCCTGGTTGTGGGAATTGTGAGAGACCAAACAAGTCCTACCCGACAAGGGAGGGATGGCTATGGGAGAGAACAACAGAGAGTTTTCATTGTGGGAGAGCACGTTGGTGAGTAGTACAACAATGGGAGAGACAACTTCTTCCTATATGTTCTAGTTGAATGGTAGGATTGGTCCGCGTGGACTACTCTAGAGGCAGGAGTCCTTTGGCTGCTGCTTGGAGCGTAAAGTTAGCATGTAGTCCATGGATAGACCATAGGAGCGCTACAAAAGCTGTTCGTGTTTGTTTTTCATGGTGAAGACCAGGAGCTACACAACCACCATCCAAGAGCAACTAGTTGATAGTTGCACTGAAGCGAGTTGTTATCACTCAACTTGCTCTTGGACCAGGTATAAATTGCTAAACCATCCTTCCTATTTCATAGTAGTCGATGCGATCTTGCTGTTATGGGAATACAAATAGATAAATTTTGTTTACTCTGCTAACTCTGTGCCCATATTTCCCAACAATGGTATCAGAGCCACGTCAATTTACTATGTTTTAGGATAATTCGTATGATCAAATTTTGGTTTAATAATTTATTTATTGCATACGATGTGAATATTTAAACTATGTCATATGTGTGTCCGATAAAAGACCACATAATCCCAAAATTATATATATATATATATATATATATATATATATAGAGAGAGAGAGAGAGAGTCAGGCTAGAATACACTCGAGTGTATAGATCACACGCTACACTCAAGTGGTGTTTGCATATCAAGATTATTTTTTTGCAAAATGTAAACCACTGATCTTCATTGTTACACTATAATTAGGCTACATGCAAATTTTGAGCTCATTTGGGTGAGTATAAGTCACTCATCCGAGGGCAACAAAATTGACGCACGAAACTAATTTGAAATGCATGATTTTTGTAGTCTTCATAACATGACCTGTAAATGTCTAAATGGGCTCAAATTTTGTATATGAGCTATTCACATGATGTTTAATAAGATCAACAAATTAGATTTAAAAAAAATATTGCATCATGGAAAACTACTTGAGTGTATTCTACTCCGAATACACTCGAGTGTATTCTACTCCGAATACACTCGAGTGTATTCTAGCCTGACTCTCTCTCTCTCTCTATTTATAAATAAATAAATAAATAAATAAATAAATAACTATATATATAAATATATAAATAAATAAATAAATAACTATATATAAATATAAATATATAAATAAATAAATAAATAAATAAATAAACAAATATATAAATAAATATATATATATAAATATATATATATATAAATAAATAAATAAATATATATATATATATATATATATAAATAAATAAATAAATATATATATATATATATATATATATATATATATATATATATATATATATATATATATATATATATATATATATATATATATATATATATATATATATATATATATATATATATATATATATGCAATTTACATGTATATATATATATACATGTAAATTGCATATATATATATATATATATATATATATATATGCAATTTACATGTGTCACCCTAAAAGCGGTTTTGATGGTGGATGCGTAGCGTGGTTATGGACTAAACCCTATATCTATGTGTGGTTGGATGGTTTGGTTCCTATTTATCTCGGGTTGCATACCGAGCCTCTACCTCCCTTTTCTCAATGTGTAGTTAATGCTTTCCTACCTTTTCTCCCCTCAAATGTAACTCAAGGTTTCTCTTATTCAATGTAGTAAAGTACCGATAAGATAGTTTTCTTTTCCTGCAGCGACGAAGAAAATGATCATCACCAGTTGAGACGACCAATTTGTGAGATGAGCCGACCATCTTGAGGACTATGGAGGACAAGATGATGAAACTAGAAGACCGCCTAGTGGGTCCAACTTACCGTTTGGAAGGAGTCCAGACATCGATTGGACAAGAGGCCAAAGGACCGCCTAGTGGGCCCAATTGACCATATGGAAGGAGTCTAGAGATCGATTGGACATGAGGCCAGATGACCGTCCCAATGGGCCCAGCCGACCATTTGGAAGGACTCCAAAAATTAGTTGGATAGGAGGACTAACCAACCAGACAAGAGGTGATATGACCAATTCAAGGGTTGAACCGATCTACCAAAATTGGCAAACACAAGTCTACACCAACAAAATGTTCATGCATGTGATGTGATTATTGACCTAGGTGGTAGTAATTCCTTGTGGCTCTAAGTAATTACAAGTAGACATGGCCATAACCATAACCTTTTTATTTTATATTGCATGTTTATGTTGCGGGATATAGAATGTATATGATACATACTATATATGTGGTTATTGGATATAGTATATGTTTATATATATGATATATATAAAAATATCTCAAATAACATATTAAGTCTAAGATGCTTTCCAAAAACAATACACATGAAAAACTTGTTTGACCAAGTGTAGGTTACGCCAAAGTGTGGTGCACCATCTACCTTGTGGAAGTGTGATGGTAGTAATATAGGTGCCGCCAAAGTGTGGTGCACCATCTACCTTGTGGAAGTGTGATGGTAGTAATATAGGTGCCGCCAAAGCGGGGTACACTATTATTGTGTTGGCTATTGGGTCAGGCTTAATTGGTGATTCTTAGAGAGTCTAAGACCAGAAGCATGCAGATGATTAGGGAAAATAGTTAAGCATCTCATCTATAAAGAGTTGCATATATTGCAATTGGCATGATTATCGACTTTAATGGTTGATTATGGATGCTGGTGTAGGCCGGGAAATAATTGAATCATTTTGGATCTTGGTTCATTAGAAAATTGATTCGCTATAATTTTCTGAATTGATACTTGAGGGTTATAAATTTGAACAAAATAATGTGAATGATGATGAATTAAAGACCTAATTATTATCACACAAACTTTAATCAAATCAAATAAAAACATGAGTTTTTGACTGAATTGCAAATTCTTTTACAGAATCAAATGACAAAAAACAACAATCACTTTTCTCTGTGATCGGTCCTTGAGAAGGAAAAACTTATTCGGTACAACTTCCATGACTAGCTTAGGGCATTGAGAATCATTCTCACATAGGAGTTCAAGCTCTATGTCCTAGAGATGCCAGAACTAGATGGACCACTTCCAACTACACCAAAGACTGACATGGTTGCTTATAAGAAGCACACTGAAGATATGGTGGATGTCAAGTGTCTGATGTTGTGCTCCATGAACTATGAGTTGCAGAGGCATCATGAGAACATATATGTGATTGAGATGGTCACACATATCACGAACATGTTCCAAGATCAGGAAAGATAAGAGAGATATAATGTCTCCAAGGCACTTCTCAAATGTAACATGACAGAAGGAGATCCAGTAGGTCCTCACGTGCTCAAGCTTATTGGGTATGTAGAGAACCTTGCTAGTCTGGGATTCCCCTTGGGTCAAGAGTTGGACACTGACATGATTCTACCATCTCTTCCAGAGTCATATAGTCAGTTTGTCATGAACTACATCACGAATGACTTTGACAAGTCATTGACAGATTGTTGGGCATGTTGAGAACAACTAAAGGACATATGAAGAAAGACAAGCCCAAGACAGTGATGATGGTCAACAAGATAAAGGGGAAGTCTAAAGGCAAAGGCAAATCTAAGAAGAGTTCTAAAGCTATCTAGAAGCTCAAGTCTTTAGATCTCAAGGCAAAGGGAGGTGTGAAGAAAATGAGAGGTGATTGTCACCAACCTGGACATTGGAGAAGAAATTTCCCACTATGGATAGAGGAATTAAATAAGAAGATGGAAGGCGCTGATGCCTCCACTTCAGGTATAAACATTATAAGATAAATTTGATTACTTCTTCATTTTGGTATGTGATACCAAATCGAGATCTGACATACTGATGTGTAGGAGCTGACAAGAAGTAAATGACTTCATGGAAGGACAAGATGGACAAGGTTGAGCATGAGTTGTGGAAGATTTAGTCTACATTTAAATTTATCTTAGCCCAATGGGAATGTAATAGAGTTATTTGTACTATTATTTCATTATGCCATAAGAAACAATTTACTTTAGAGCATCTTGTATGACAAGGATGATATATCAATAATGTATGAGATTATTGTATCAAAAGATATGATCTTGAATGGCAGTGCCCATACATCTAATGATATTTTTACAAAAGACTTTGAGATGAGTGTTTATAACATTAATACCAAAGGATTATAATTGATAAATCAAGATTATCATTAGCATTGTCACTATGTATGTACATATAAGAAATGCATATCTAGAATACATATTGATGTTATCTAGATTCCCTTGGTTATTGAAACTAAGGAAATATGCAATTCTTACTTGGGAACAAAGTGACATAACATCCTTCACTAAATGTAGTGGGAGGATAATATTTCCATTAGACCTCATACACTTGATGCATGCATATTGTATAGAACAAATGCTATAGATAATTACTCATTTTTATTACTGGTAATATGATGATATGTACTCAGTAAAGTAGAAACACAAGTCTCTTGAAGTGTTCAAGGAGATTATAAATGAAGTATAAATTTGATAGAAGTATTAAGAAACTTTGATGAGATCAAATGTTGAAATACTTTACATCTAGACCTTGAGAACCTTCAGAAAAGAACTGTGATAATATATCACAAGTCAAATCCGTATGAGCATGATGATGTGTTAGAATGAAGAAATTACATCATGATGGGTCATGATATAATTATCAATCAATCTAATATTCTTATCCTCATAAATATATAATCACTAAATGATGTACCTTCTGAATGGTTTTTAAGACATCATATATGGTATGATTTGGGAATGTCCCAATAAGTCTTAAGGGTTGAGACCTACATTGAGAAAGTTATTTCTTGAAGAAGGTTTATCCACAAACTATAATTGTTGAATATTACTGTTAATCCCAATCTAATAACATAAGTGTTTTGTTGATAAGATATCTAAGTTCCTAAAGAATTAGTGGGAGTAAAAGTAGAACGTGAAATGTTCGAGGTAAACAAAGAGGTACAATGAGAACTAGAGAATCACAAGTTGTTGTGGAATCTCAGTGTAATACAAAATAAAATAGTTCTAGTAGAACATATCTGAGATTGGAGGATTGTGAGTCCAACAACTCACATGGGTTGGTCATGACAAGATGAGCCAACTAATCCACTAGAAGCTATTAAGTACCATATCTGAGTAAAGTCTCAAGGTCATTATAGGATCCATGTAAGATAACAAGATAGGACCTTGATAGCACCACTTGTAGGGTAATACCTAAAGGGTGAAATAAGGTCTTGTGGCATATACCTACATGGACAACATAAAAGTATATATAGGTTGAGTAGGTTTTCAAATCAGTTCAAGTTGTTGAACATGATAGAAATTCCTTTACCGATTCTCATGCTTGTTGTTGTAGTTATAATAGACTAAGGATTCGGCATATGAAGATAAAATCAGATTCCTTAAAAGGAATACTTCATAGGATGCGTATGTGACACAACCTGAAAGGTTTTATAACTTCTAGAATGCAAATAAAGTCTATGAACTACAAAGTTCAATCTGGGATTGAAACAAGCATCTTAGAGATGTGATATTTGATTTGATAAGATAGTCAGAGAGTTTGACTTGAATCAAGATGAAAGATGAAATATGTGATTATAAAAGATTTAGTGGGAGCATATATGAATATTCCACATATGATGAGGAATAACAACTCAATATTGTGAATATTAAGATTTGGCATGAAAACCCTTCAGTAAAGAAGGATTAATTGAAACATCTTATGAGATAATGATCAAGACCTATGAGATAGATCTTAAATGTTTCACAATGGAAGTTGAGCACATATAATGGAAATATTCTTAAAGAGTTCAACACGGGAAGGATTCTATGAGAGAGAATTTGGATTAGTTTCTCATGAACCTTATGTTCCAATTCTTGTGAAGAATGGAAATGATATGATGCCATAGGCTGTTTTAATGGATCTATCATGAATGCTATAAGTGCACTTATCCCACAAAATCTTGTATGTATGGAAATGACAATATGATACTAAATTCCAATAAGGGTTATCAGAATATCATTAATGACATCCATTAGTACTTGTGATGTACTTAAGGATAGATTGGTAATCAATAAGGATAGAAATAAAGGAAGATTTGGGTGTAAAGGTTAAATCGATGCAAGCTTCCATAATGACAAAATTGATCACAATAAAATATGTTTGATTTAAAGAGAAATGTTGTTATCTGAAAGAATTCCAAACTATTAGCCATTCTATAATAGAAGATGAGTATACTTGTGTTGTGAACACAGAGTGATACTATATGGATATAGAAGTTCATATGATGAATTATAGATGTTCCAACCATTGATGACTCAGTAGAAGTATTGTGACAACAATGGAACTAAGTGTTAGACAAGGAATATCAGATACCATATTACGGTAGTTTTATCTCAGAGTGAAGATATAAAGAAACATGCAATATACCGACTAATAGAAACATGTTGCTAACTCGCTGGATTAAGTACTTGTACAACAAAAACATGGTGGACATGTTTAGATCACCAAGAATATGATTCATGGGTGATTGGATCTAAGTGCAAGTGGGAGTCTATTGGTATGGTATGCCCATTGATCCAATAATGTGATGATTGACATGGCATATACCATAAAGGATTTGATTAATACTCATAAAGCCAAGCTTCCAATTCATTCTATTTCACTCAGTTATTAGATAATGAGGAAATATTATGAATGCCTAAAGAATGAAAATACTCTATACATATGTCTTCATGTATGTGACTTGGAAGGATGAGATCATATGAATGCTAAGATTATGTACATTCTAATTATGTTCCTAGTTAGTTGTTACCATGGAAGATAGATAGACACCAATAACACTAAAGACTAGAGTGTGGGTTGGTTGATGATAAAATCTCATTAGTCATGCTATGGAAATATCAAGCCAAGCACAGAGATGCATTTTAGAGAATAATGTATCAGACAAACCCACCTTGAGAGTGACTCATGGAAACCATCATATGGTAAGTCATAATCATCTCTCATAGTGAAGGTGGTGATTGTGATTCTTAGACCTGAAATCACTACACTCATCACATGTCGTTGGGTACACTTTGACATCATCAGACGTAGTCCTGAAACATGGGTTGTTATAACAGTGATGATTGGGTGACTTTGACACATGGGGATATACTGTGAGTGATTAATATGGGATTTGTCCATCCTGCTAGAGTATGATATCCTGGCCACTTGATATGTAAGAATGAGAAATGCATGTGCATGTACATGTGAATCAATATATGATATTGAGGTTACATTATGTCATATAGTCGGATCTTGGTTCAAGAAACATGAGATGAACATTGAGAGTATGATGAGTCCATGCCTCAAGTTCACTCTGGATATCAGAGACAAAGGAATTATACAATCACCTCAACAACTTACACAGATTATAGGTTAAAGTGTTCTCCAACTTTCCATTCACTTGAGTTGCACTGATGTGCGAATAGGCACCACTCCTTGCTTGTGATGTCATAAGCTAGTTATGGACATTCACTACTCACAAGATATGGGACCTATAGGGTCACACACATAGGGACTCATCTAGAAGAGGAGTTTATCTTGAATGATGATTGGATTGATTATTAAAGCATTTAGGTATTCAATTCATGCGACATATCAATAGATTGTCTAGCTGTATTGCCAAACAACCATCTTTAGTGTTGAGACGGTCGTTTGGGTTTTCAAGCTAATTAGAGTTTGGATCGATGAAGTTCTGCCCTTGAACCAACTAGTTCAATGTGATTAAACTAATCGACTCATCTCAGACTCACTAGACTATCGTTTGGGTGAATGAGACAGGCATCTCATATGGGTGAGATGGATCGGTTGGGCCAAATGAAGGTTCTGGATGTTTCCCGAACTTGTTTCATTTGCACATTACTTGTGGTGCAAGGAATTAATATGCAATATTAATTGGAATTGAAATTGCCAAATTCACATGCAATTGAGAAACTGTTAGACAACCGTCTCACAGTATGCGATGATCATCTCATGTACTAGACGATCATATGGGTGTGCCAGATGATCATTTCAGCTGTTGTAGGTTGTGAAAGTTTAAGATCTTTTGGTCCCTTCCACTCCCACACAATCATGTACCGACTAGGAACCCTGGCCCAAACCCCGACTATAAATAGAGGGATACTAGGGGCTTGCCAGAACACAACACAGACAACTTGGAATCAGTTCCTATGATAATTGTTGTCCTCCCTAGTTGTGGTGACTGAGAGCGCCCAAGCAAGTCCTACCCGACAAAGGAGGGATAGCTATGGGAGAGAACAAATGAGAGTTGTAGTTGTGGGAGAGCATGTTGGTGACTAGTACTCCAACATGAGAGACAACTCCTTCATGTATGTTTTAGTTGAATGGTAGGATTGTTCACACAGACTACTCTAGAGGTAGGAGTCCTTTTGCTACTGCTCAGAGAGCAAAGTCAGCTTGCAGTTTGTGGCTAGACCACATGAGAACTACAGAAGATGTTCATGTTCATTGTTTGTGGTGAAGACTAAGAGCTAAACAACCACCATCCAAGAGAAACTAGTTGATAGTTGCATCGAAGAAAGTTGTTGTCGCTGGAATTTCTCCAGGACCAGGTATAACTTGCTAAATCATCCTTTCTATTTCATAGTAGTTGACACGATCTTGTTGTTATGGTATTACAAATTGATAAATTTTTATTTCTGCTACTATACTATGTGCACGTATTTCCCAACATCAATAACACATTTTTCTTGTGATTGGTCATGGATAAGGACAAGTTGAATGGAAATAATTTTCATGACTTGTTTAGGATGTTGAGAATCGTTGTCACGTAAGAGCGCAAGATCTATGTCCTAGAGACACCAGAGCATGATGAACCTGATCCCACCATGCTTAAGGCTGACAGAGATGCTTACAAGAAGCACTCTAAAGATTCTGTAAATGTCGAGTGCATGATGCTATGCTCAATGAACTATGAGTTGCAAAGACAACATGAGAACATGGATGTTCTTGAGATGGTAACACATATTATGAACATGTACCAAGATTAGGGAAGACAAGAGAGATATGATTTTTCCAAGGTGCTATTCAGGTACAATATATCAGAAGGAGATCTATTAGGTCCTCAAGTGCTCAAGTTGACTGTGTACGTGGATAACCTTTCTAGATTCGGATTTCCCTTGGGTCAAGAGTTGGCCATAGCTGTGATTATGCAATTACTATGATAATCATACATCTAGTTTGTCATGAACTACAACATGAACAATTTTGACAAGCCGTTTCCAGAATGACGGCATGTTGAGAATCGTTGAATCACAAATGAAGAAGGACAAACCCAAATCCATGATGATGATTAGAAAAAGAAAGAGGAAGTCTAAGGGAAAAGGAAAATTTAAGAATAGTTATAAAGTTGGCTAGAAACCCAAGTCTTCTGCACTCAAACAAAAGGGTAGGGTGACCAAGGGAGGCATTTGTCACCATTGTCACCAGCCCGAACACTGGAAAATGAATATCCCTATTTACCTAGAGGAATTGAGGTGGAAAAAGGAGGGGATAGCGATCTAAACTTAAGGTATATACATTATTGATATAAATATATCTACTTCTTCATTATGTATATTAGAAACACAATGTGAATTTCACATATGTTCAAATATGCACGATCTGAAAAAAGTAAGCCTTTAAGAAAGGGCAAGGTCGAACTACGTGTTGCAAATGGAGTAAGAGTTTCTGCCATTGTAGTTGGAACCTCTCATTTATCTCTACCCATGGGGCTTGTAAGAGAGTTATAGAACTACTATTTTGTAGTTACCACAATGAGAGAGCAAGTAGTCTATTGGGACTTGTGCACACTGATGACCTTTTAGAAAAAAATTCTAGATGTAGTTACCAGTACTTCATTACCTTTACAAATGTCTTTAGTTGGTGTGGCTATGTTTACTTGATAAAACACAAGTCAGAAACTGTTGAAACGTTCAAGGATTTCATTAATTAAATACAAAACAAACTTGGTAAAAGTATTGAAGCACTTCATTTAGATCAAGGTGGAAAGTATTAAGCCATGAGTTTGAGGACCTTCTGAGGGACCCTGGTACCATATCACAATGGACTCCACCTGGAACACCATGACATAACGATTTATTAGAAAGAAGGAACCATACATTGCTAGATATGGTGTGGTCAATGATGATTTTGCTAATCTTCTGACTTCCTTATGGGGAAGCTCTAATACCACAACGTTTACACTAAACTATTATCATCTAAACCAATTCAAAAACCACCATATGAGATATGTTATTTGAAGCATCCTAATGTGTCTTTTATAAAGATTTGGGGATGTGAAACTTATGTGAGAGAAGTTTCCCAAAAAGATTGGACCCAAATTAGATAAATGTTATTTTGTTGGGTATCCTAGGGAAACTAGAGGATACTACTTTTATACTCCATTTGACAACAAAGTGTTTGTTGCTAGGGTTTTTGTATTCCTAGAAAAGGAATTTATTTCCATAGGAATTAGTGGGATAAAAGTAGAACTCAAAGTGGTTCAATACCACCAAGAAAACATTGAACTATAGAGGTGCAAGAGGAACATAGAGAGTCACAAACCGTTGTGGAATCTCAAATTCCTCATGTAATACAGGAACCTCAAAGATCTAATAGGACATGCCTTGAACCTAAAAGATTTGGTTATCTTATGACTCAAGAAGGCGATGAGTTGGTCATTGATGATGAGCTAATAACCTACCTAGAAGCTATTAAGGGACCAGAGTCTAAGAAGTGGCTTGAGGCCATGAGATCTAAGATGTAATCCATATACACCAACAAGGTATGGACCTTGGTGGATCCACCTGAAGGGGTAAAACCCATAAGATGCAAGTGGGTTTTCAAGAAGAAGACTGACATGGATGGTAATGTACAAACCAATAAAGGTTGATTGGTTGCAAATGGTTTCATACAAGTCCAAGGTGTTGACTATGAAAAAACCTTTTCTCTGGTTGCCATGGTTAAATCCATCTGGATCATGCTTGCCATTATAGGTAATTATGATTATGAGATTTAGAAGATGGATGTTAAAACTGCATTCCTTAACGAGAATCTTCTTGAGGATGTGTACATGATACAACATGAGCGCTTTATAAATCCTAAGTATGTAAATAAAGTCTGTAAGTTACAAAGTCAATATAATGGATTGAAGCAAGAATCTAGGAGCTTGAATCTTTGATTTGATGAAATAATAAAAGAGTATGTTTTTAGTCAAAATAAAAAAGAACCATGTGTTTACAAGAAGGTTAGTGGGAGCATGATTATATTCCTCATATTATATGCATATGACATACTATTGATGGGGAATGACATACCTACTTTTAAAATGATAAAAACCTAGATAGGAAATACATTCTCTATGAAGAAATTAGGTGAAGCATCCTATATCTTGGGAATCAATATGTATAAATATAGATCTAGAAGGCTTCTTTGCTTAAGCCAGAGCACATACATAGACAAAGTGTTGAAGAGGTTCAACATGGAGAACTCAGAGAGAGGAAACCTACCCATTCTCATGGTGTTACTATCTCTAGAGCTTAATTCCCAATTATTTTGAAGAAAAAGAATGCATGAGTAAGATTTCATATGCATCTAAAATTGGATCTATCATGTACCCGATGTTATGTACTCAATCTGATGTCTTGTATGCCTTGATCATGATGAGAAGATATTAGTTAGGTACCAGTGAAGGCCACTGGACTTCCATAAAGAACGTCCTTAAGTACTTGAGAAGAACTAAGGATCAATTTCTTGTCTACGGTTGTGAGGAAGAGTTGGCGGTAAAGGGTTACACAAATGCAAGCTTACAAAATAACAAAGATGAGTTCAGATTGTAATATGGATATGTGTTTTGCCTAAACAATAGAGCTATAAGCTAGAAGTGTTCCAAGCAAGAAACAATTGTTGATTCTACAATAGAGACTTAGTATATTGCTGCCTCCAATGTAATAAAGGAAGCTGTTTGGATCTAGAAGTTCATCACTGAACTTGGGGTGGTTCTATGTATCATCGATGCAGTTGAGATGTATTGTGACAACAATGGAGCTATTGCATAAGATAAGGAACCCAAATATTATACGAGAGATCATACAATGAGGAAATGTGAAGATTTGCAAAGTACCCACTGAAAGCAATGCCGCTAACCCCTTAAGAAACATAATTTCATAGTATAAGCATGATGGTCATTTTAGATCACTTGGGATTAAGTTCATGGGTGTTTGGGTCTATGTGAAAGTGGGGGTCTGTGGGTATGTATACCTAGAGAGCCAATCATATGATGATTGTAGTGGCATATCTTGTAAATGATATGATTAATAATAAAGGCAATCTTCATCTATATGTTTGTTCAATTATGAGATAGTGCTATTGTGATATACTTAAATTTGGTGAGTTTGAATTATATAAATTGAGCCTTGAATTGATAAGTAATTTATATAATTGTATTATTGACAAAATAATAACATTACCCACTTTGTGGAATGGGTGCAACTCATGGCCCAAGTGTGCCCCATGAGATTATTTGCTTTGCAGATAGGTCTTTGAGTCACAAGACAAAGAAATAAAAGATTTCATACGTTATAAATAGTGATGGATTTGTGCATCTCTGAATAAATAGAAATATGATACAATAAACAAGTTTCCAAAATAAAATAAAATATGTGATATTTTAGATAATTAATAGAGTAACTGTCTAATCCAGTTTGGCAACATACATTTTGAGGCATCCAATGATATTATTTCAATATGACTTTTAGAATACTTAAAGATAATGACCAAATGGAAGAGAATTCTAGAAATCGAGAGGAAAAGAATTTTCCAAGAGATCATGGTAATTGATTTTAGGAATATATCAAAGAAAGATATAAATAATAATGTAGAATTCAAGTCATGAAGTGTTTCCTAATGGTTTAAGGATCAAATTATCCAATGCGTACCATACAATTATGTTCTTTCTTTAATGGCATATTGTTTGTAAAATCCAAGTGTTAAAAAGTATGTAGTAGGGTATTTTTGTGACCTCTGAATTTATAAGAATAAAACCCAAGACTTTACATATAAGGGAAAGTAAGGAGATTATGCTTTATTCTTTCCTAAATGAGATGCCCTGCCTTTCTCCTATTCTTAATCGGAGACAAATTGTTGAATAAAATAGACATCTTTTTAATACTTAAGGAAAGGTGGTTATGGTGTGTAGTGAATGCTATAATATCAAAGGTGCCATTCCTTTTGACATCTTTCTTGTATACCAAAGGAAAGAGGAGGAAGGAAATAAGAAAGGAGGAGGTGTAGGTGTATATATACATGAAGGGGGCATGCATAACTAACAAAACCTTCACCTCTCTCCCTCATCCCTCCTTCCATACCTCTCGATAGCTAGACCATCCCATAAGCTTCTCCGACGTAATTTAGGTTTTGGTATTACCATTATTGCGGATAGGATCGACACGTCCATAACACAGCCTAGTGGTTGGAGAACAGGTTCAACCACCTAGGTGGGCCACCATGGTGCCGATATCAAGCATTGTAGGCCCTCAGTCAGGGGAAAGACTAGAACCTGAGTGTTCCGAATTTCCATCATAGCCCAAACCATATACATAGAGAGGAGAGCCATGACAAGACTCATGGTATGGCCCCATGACCTGTGTAGGAGTAGATAGATGCTCTACCTTCATCCATCGAACATAAATGAGTAGGAAATGGTCCCCTACCTCCTTTCTTTAGTTGTATAACCTACTACATTATCTAGAGATCTATGATCTTCCTCCTTGTCTCCGACCACTATGGATCCACCCTGAGGATTGAATGAGATCTGAGGATGGTCAGAGGAGATGCTTGACCCCTCTTATTATCTAGAAAGCCAGAGAAAGGAGGGAATATCCCTACCTCTCTCGTACTAGGGTTGCAGTCAAACCCCACCGAGAGGTATGGGGAGACACATGGTCTAATGACCCATAAACCCTTCAAGTAGAGAGTAACATGCAAAGGTAATGTAATAATTACCCCATATCCCAATCTAGCTTAGAAAAAGCCATATAAGTACTATTATGTGGATGTGTAAGCAAGTGATTGGCCTACTTATTCATAACTTAAATTAAATGTAGAAAATAATAGGTAGGCAAGAATGTATATAAATTATATATCAATTTTATCTAGAAAACAAGAGGAACACAAATAAATATAATGAATGTGTAATTCTGATCCTAGTTCTAAAAGTAGGTTTATTGCTGTTTAAGTAGTGATTAGTAAATGGAAACCATAGAATTGGTGACATAGGTGTTGAATACCTTAAATGATTTTATTCTTGTTGTAATTAGATATTTCTGAATATGATAGTAATTCAAGATGATCTTGATCATAACAATGAATAAGGTTTCTGAAAGTAAATAATCATATATATGATGAATTAGGGTTTTAGAAACCGAAGACCATAACTTGATAATTTTATTGAAATTGATCTGATCTAAGTGTTCATAATGAAATGGTTCAATGGATCTAATAATTATGGTTCACCTAATGTTTAATGTGCAATGGAATTAGGGTTTGTACCCTTATTCCTTATCCATACCCGATACTACCCTAAACCCTAGACTAGGATCGAGTAGGGTTTAATCTGATTAATATGATGGTGACACTTTAGGATTTACACACATGTAAATAATTTCTGAATTGCTTGGATTCCTCTTTCCTTGTTTGATTGGATGATATGCTTAAAGTATCACTGCATGATTTACATGGTTCTACAAAACATATGTGGATTTATGATTGTGACTACTTGCAATATCGATTATCGGTACTTTTTTAAGCTTTCTCTATGACTGTTGAAATAAACTATTGGATGTTATATACTTTTGGCTCAATAATAATAATGCCACTATGAGTATCACATAAAGATTAGAATATGTGGATAAAATGCCAATTCTTAATTGAAAGTAATTGATTGATAATATGTTGTTATCTTACTTGCACTCTCCTGCATGCAACCCACACAAATAGTATAGAAATATACCAATCCGTGTTTCATTTCATGTCATTTTAGGTAAATATAAGATACAAAGACATCAAGACATGATAAACTAGATGAAATTACCTAAAGGCATTAAATATAAGTAAAGGAAGATTAGCTAGATACTTCTTATCATGTAGTTCTCATGTAAGACATCAATATAATTCCTTAGAAGAATATCTTTCTACAATTGTAAGCAATATTTGAAATTAATGGAAATTATTTACTACTATTTATTATTTTGTAAATTTGGATCCTTGGGGATATAGGTAATGGCTCTCAACTTGAAGGTCTTCCCTTAATTGTGGGATACTGAAATTGAGGTTGTTACATTTTCTATTAGTACCCCATATTTTCAAATAATATTTAATAGTTTATAAATTCAAGTAATCTGTAGAAAACTAAGGAAAGTTATTTGGGCATACCCTAAGGGTAACAATGTCTAGAAAGGGTCACGACTTTTGGGGTCCAAAATTTTTTTCTTCTCCGCACCATTAATTTGGTATACAAGGACTCCCTTAGACTCAAGATACCTGCCTGGCCATAACCTAAGGTTTGGCTCAAGTAATGTTTCCTCTAAGTCTTTTCTTCTCACATTTCATGCACTTCTCATCCTCTTTATTTATAAGCACTAAAATATATTTCCCTTCTCATATCAATTTAGGATTTTTGAAAACAAGTATGATGAAGGAATCCTCCACCAATTAATGAACATAGAAATAATGATAAAGTGAAGAAAATGTTTTATGGGTTTTCCTGGAAAGGGTAAATTCTAGATGGATCTAGGGTTGATTTAGGTAAACCCTAGTGGTTCAAGGGATATTGAAAATGCTAAGAGGTAGGGTTTAATCTCTAACCCTAAACCAAAAAAATTAATCTTGTGAAACGGGAGTGGTGTAGGTGATATAATAAGCCTACCCGTATGAACCCTAATTAGAATAAAAGAAAAAAATCCAAATGAGTTTAGGTGAACATAACTCGCTCATTGACCAAGTTATTTTTCTAGAGGTATGGATGAAATTAGAATACCCCCAACGAGTGGGTATGTTAGTGGAAATACTCCCAACGAGTGCTATGCTATTGAAACTACCCCCAGTAAATGGGTAAGTTATTGAAAATACCCCCAGTGAGTGGGTATGGTACTGAAACGACCCCCATCGAGAGGCTATGTTATTGACAATACCCCCATTAAGTGGGTATGTAACCCCCAGTGAGTGGGTATGATATGAGGACTATCCTTAGCGAGTGGGTATGCTACCCCCAGCTAGTATGTTATCAGGTATGCTACCCCCAGCATGTGGGTATTCCATTGAAATACCCCCAGTGAGTGGGTATGATTAGAGATTACCCCCAGTGAGTGGGTACTTCATTGAAATACTCCCAAAGAGTGAGTATGATATTATGAATACCCCCAACGAGTGTGTATACCAAGAGATTGGGAAAATACATGTTGATAAGTAATAACTAAAAATATATGTTAGAAAATATGAAAACCTCAATTAAACTTTTAGGGTTGGTTTCCTAACCTGGGGTAACTCAACCTAAGATTTGGAAAAGGACCTATGGGGGAGGTAATACCCTAATCCTGTGGGGTCAAGTTGTGGCTAGAGAGCCTAACCATCTCCTGTGAGTCAAGAAGGCACCCTAGGTTAGGACCTTCCCTAGAAGGGTGAGTTCACAAATTAGTTTAAGAATAGGGGTAGCCTTTAAGGTCACCTAAAGATTGAAATTGATTATATATACAAAAACATGAATTTACATACATTATTTGAACCCAAGTATGAAGTCTCTTAGGAACATAAGGAAAGGTCATTGAGGAAGTGGCTGACAATATGGGGCCAAGCCTGATAGGGAATGCCTATTGGTATGTATGCTCAGAGCGCCAATCATATGATGATTGTAATAGCACAATGTGCAAATGATTTGATTAATAATAAAGGCAAGCTTCTGGTTTATTTAGTTTATTCAATTATGAGATAATGATGTAACATAATAAATGTCTAGAGAATGATATTCCTCAATGACGTATGTCTTCAAGTATGTGACTTGAAAAATGGGAGTCATACAAATGTTAAGAGTATATACATTCTCATTATGTCCCTGGTCGGATGTTATTGTGGAAGGAGGATAGACAACAATAACACATAAGACTAGAGTGTGCATTGGTTGATGAAAAAATCTCATTAGTAATGATATGTGATACCGAACCAAGCACACATATACATGTTAGAGAATAATGTATCAAACAGACCCACCATGAGAGGAAACACATGGAAACCATTACAATGGTAGTCATAGTTAGCTCTCATAGTGTTGGTGGTGACTGTGGTTCTTAGACCTGAAGTGACTAAACTCATCACATGTTGATCAGTGTGTTTTAACATCATCCACCGTAATCTTGAATAAGAGTTATCATCAAGTTGATGATTGGGTACACTGTGACACATGTAGATGACTGTGAGTGATGTAGATGGGATTTGTCCCACCTATAGGAGCATGATATCCTAGGCCTATTGATAAGAAAGTTAGTGAAATGCATGGCCATGCACATGTGAATCAATATGCAATATTGAGATTACATATATCTCAGATAGTCTGATCTGGTTCAAGAAATAAGATTGAATGTTGAAGAGAATGACTACTCCTTGCCTCGAGTTCAATCTGGATATCAACGAAAAAGGAACTATCCAAACATTGTAAAACCATACACACATTGTAGGGTGAAGTTGTTCTCCATGACTAGGAACTTCTCTTTGCTTGTGATGTCATAGTTAGTTATAGACATTCACTTCCAATGTAATATGGGACCTATAGGGTCACACACATAGGAACTCACCTGGAATAGGAGTTTATCCATGCATGATGTTTAAGTTGATTACTAAAGATGTTTAGGTATACAATTAAAATACCAATTAATATACTAAACTCTGAACCATGAAGTTCAAGTGTTGAGCTAACTGGTTAGCGTGTCAGGTTGATTGCAAATTGAATTGGATGATTTGTGCATGAGTCAGCGCACCAGCCGATCGACTCACAGGGTGAACCAATCGACTCAGTTTGGTGAGACGATCAATTCACCTAGTGGACCGATCGTCTTGATCATACCAAATGATGTTTCTGGTGATTTTCTCGATTCATGAGATTAGTTGATCATTTCACTTTATTCAATTTTATTGGAATAAGGATTTAAGTTGGGCATTAATTGGAAATGCGTTGCAAATGCAATTGCAATTAGGGAAAATGTGAAATAACCGGTTCACTGTGTGGACCAATCGGCTCACACTGTCAATTGACCGATTCACCAGTGAACCAACCGATTCACATGTCATAGGTTGAAAAATTCATAAATATTCCAAACCCTTCTACTCCTGCACAAACTGGGAAACCAGAACCCGACCCCTCCTATAAATGAAGGGGTACTGGGAACTTCTTAAAACACACAATTGATAATCAATTTCTCTAACAATTGTTGTCCTCTCTGGTTGTGGTAATTATGAGAGTCCAAGCAAGTCCTACCTGACTAGGGAGAGATAGTGAGGGAGATAATAACTGAGAATAATTGTGGGAGAGAAAGTTGGTTACTATTACGCCAACAGAATGAGACAACTCCTTCCTATCTATTCTACTAGAATGATAGGAGTTCTATGTGGTTTGTGTGGACTTCTCTATAGGCATCCATACTTTTCCCGCTAGGAGAACAATGTCACCCTATAGTTTGTGGAGGAGATACTACAGATGTTGTTCAAGTCTGTTGTTTGTGGTGGAGACCAGGAGGCATAGAAGACAAGTCCCAGTGAAACTATAAGATAGTTGCATGACTACAATAATGAGGATATGTTGCTGGACGTGCTCCAGGACTAGGTATATCCTCGAAACCATCCTTCCCCATTATATAGTTCTTGACGTGATCCTCTAGTTTATGCAGAATATGGCAGTAAATGTTTGTTTCCACTACCTATTCTCATGCCATATTTCCTTACAGTGGTATCAGTGCCACGTCAATCTACTATATTTTGGGATAATCGATATGATCAGATTTTGGTTTTATCATTTATTTATTGCATATGATGTGAATAAATATATCCAATCAAATACCACACATAATCTCAAACTAATACACACACATATATATGTATATATATGTATATATATATATATATATATATATATATATATATATATATATATATATATAACTCAAGGTTTCTCTAAAATCATGTAATAGTAGGATACTGTAAATTCTTGTTTCTATAAATGAGACGAGCCCATAAGATGGAGGACCAAGGAGGACTGATCGATTGGAGGCCCAACTGATCAATTGGAGGACCCAAAAGATGGTGGACCAAAGTCCAGACGATCGGGGAAATGACCAACTGACTGGCCAGGAGGTGAGCCGATTGGTTCAAGGGTCGAACTGATCAAACCAGATTAGCAAGAATAGATCTTCATCAACAACATGTTTCTACACATGATGTGGACCCTAGATTGTCGTAATTCCTTGTGCCTCCAAGGACTTACAATAAGATGGTCATAACCATTACTTTTTGTTTATGACATGTTTTTATTGTGGGATATAACATGTATATGATACATACTATACATGTGGTGATTGGATAAAGTATATGTATTTGCAAATACAAACTCCCTCAATCAAATATCAAATCTTAGATGCTTTCCATTACAACACACATGAAAATCTTGATTGACTAAGCGTGGGCACACCAAGGGTGGTGTGCTATCTATCTCATATAAGTGTGATGGTGATTATGTGGGTTTGCCAAACGAGGTGGATTATTATCATGTTGGCTTTTAGGTTAGGCTTGAATGTGTGACCTTAATGATATTAAGCACCAAAAGCATGCAAATGATCATGGCAAGGAGCTGTACATATCATCAATCCAAGAGTTGCATATGATGCAATTGGAGAAAGTTGCCTACCTTGATAATGGACTATGACACCTCTGTTGGCTGGGTAATAGTTGAATTATTTTGGATCTTATCCCATTTGAATATTATTCACTGTAATATTTTGAATTGATATGTCAGGGATATCAATTTGAATAAAATAGTGGGAGCGATAATTAAAAATCTATTTGATATCTTCATTTTTTTAAATCCAATCAAATCAAAAAGGGTTTTTGAAAAAACCCAAAATTTCTCTTATAGAATAAAATTATTAACAAATCAATATTGTGATCAGTCCTTAGAAAGGACAAACTTGATGAGACAAATTTCCACAAATGTTTCGAACTTTGAGAAGGGTTCTCAATGAAGAGTGCAAGCTCTATGTCCTTGGTAAACCAGTGCTAGAAATACCTGCTCTTGATGCGGCTAGGGCTAAATTGGATGCTTACTGGAAGCATGCCAATGATTCCTTGGACATAAAGTACCTTATGCTAAGCTGCATGAACTACGAGGGAAACTTAGTCATAATCTCACAAAGAAAGAAAAGGACAATGTCATAAAGGTGCTCTTTGAGCATTATAAGCTGATAGAGGGAAACTTAGTAGAAGAAAATGTGCTCAAAATGATTGGACATGTATCATCTTGAAGAACGAAGATTCTCTTTGAGCCAAGAGTTGGCCACAAAAATGATTTTGAAATCATTACCAGAATCATATAGCCACTTTAATTCATGTTATCATGTGAATAATATGTCCAAACCGATGTCAGATTTGCTTGGCATGCTGATTCATGCCGAAGCAATACTGAAGAAGGTCAAACCCATGATAGTGATCGGTAGAGTTGAATCCAAGGATGAAACCAAAGCCATGAAGAGTTATGAGGCCAAGACCAAATCTAGATCTTAAATGCTCAAGATGAGGAGAAAGAAAAGTACAAGATGAACTCATCCTTTGTACTTGCAGGCATTCAAGAAGAAGAAGATGGGGATAATGATATCCAATTCAAGTATATATGTTATTGAGATAAACCTATCTACTTCTTCATCACTGGTACTAGATACCAAATGTGGATCTCACATATGCTCAAATATACAGGCCTTTAGGAAAGGGCAAGGTTGAACTGCGAGTCATAAATGGAGCAAGAGTTGTTGCCACTACAATCAAAACCTATAGTTTATCTCTTCCCACATGGCTTGTAATAGAGTTAGTGAACTGCTATTATGTACCTACCATAAATAGAAACATAATTTCTATATCTTGTATGGACACGAATGCAGATGAATTTCATATTAAGAATGGTCAATGGGATATTTTATGGCAGTACCCAAATGTCTTATGGTCTTTATTTGCTATATCTAAAGACAAATGTTTATAAAGTAAATACCAAAAGACTAAAACTCAACAATTCAAACAAAACATACCTTTGGCATTATTGTCTAGTGCACGTAAATGAGAATTGCATATCTAGACTCCATAAAGATGGTTATCTGAACTCTTTTAATTTTGAATCAAAAGAGACGTGTGAATCTTATTTGTTGGACAGGATGGATGACCCCTTTCACTGGTAACAATGAGAGGGCTATTGTTATATTAGGACTCATACATACTGATGTATGTGGGCCTTTTAGAACAACCTCTAGAGGGGGGTAATAGTACTTAATTACCTTCACTGATGACTTTAGTAGTACGGTTATGTTTACTTGATGAAACATAAATTAGAAAATATTGACAGGGTCAAGGAGTTTATGAATACAAAAACAACTTTGAAAGAGTATTAAGGCACTCCATTCTTATCGAGGTGGAGAATACTTAAGCCAAGAGTTTGAGGACCTTCTTAGAGCCCATGGGATTGTATCCCAATGGACTCAACCAAGAGTTTGAGGACCTTATTAGAGCCCATGGGAGTGTATCCCAATGGACTCGACTTGGAAAAAATCAACATAATGGTGTATCAAAAAGAAGGAATCACACATTGCTAGATATGGTACGATCAATGATGAGTTTAGCTGAGCTTCCAACTACCTTCTGGGGTTATGCTCTAGAAATCATCACATTTACACTAAACTGAGTACCATCTAAATTGGTTCAAAAGACAACATATGAGATATGGTATGGGAAGTGCCCCAATGTGTCTTTTATGATGATTTGGGGATGTGAAGTTTATGTAAGGAAAATGTTTCCTAAAAAGCTTGGTACTAAATCTGATAAATGTTATTTTGTTGGATATCCTAAGGAGACTATTATATATTACTTTTATTCCCTATGCGACAACAAAGTGTTTGTTGCTAGAGATGATGCATTCCTAGAGAAGGAACTTATTTCCAAAGGAATCAGTGGGAGGGATGTGGAACTCTAAGAGATTCTAGACCAACAAGAAAGCATTGAACTGATAGAAGTATAGGAGGAACAAATATAATCACAAAGTGTTGTGGAATCTCATATTCCTCTTGTAACACAAGTACCTCATAGATCTAATAGGACACCTTAAAATTGAGAGATTTAGATTTCTTGTGACTCATGAAGGCGGTTACATATCTAGAAGCTACTGAGGGGCTAGAGTCTGAGAAATGACTTGAGGCCATGGGATCCTTGATGGAATCCATGTATACCAAAAAGGTATGGACCTTGGTGGATCCACTTAAAGGGATAAAACCCATAGGGTGAAAGTGCGTTTTCAAGAAGAAGAAGACCGACATGGATGGTAAAGTACAAACCTATAAGGTAGATTGGTTGCAAAGGGTTTAGATAAGTTCAAGGTGTTGGCTATGACAAAACCTTTTCTCCAATGGCCACAGTTAACTCCATCAAGATCATGCTTGCTATTGTAGCTTATCATGACTATGGGATTTGGCAGATGGATGTTTAAACTACATTCCTTAATGGGAATCTACTTGAGGATGTGTACATGATACGACCTAAGGGTTTTATAAATACAAAGGATGTAAATAAAGTCTGTAAGCTACAAAGGACAATCTATGGATTGAAGCAAGCATCTCAGAGCTAGAATCTTTGTTTGATGAGACAGTCAAAGAGTTTGGCTTTATTCAAAATGAAGATGAACCTTGTGTGTACAAGAAGGTTAGTGGGAGCATAGTGACATTCCTCATATTGTATGTAGATGACATATGGTTGATGGGGAATGACATCCCTACATTACAAAAGGTAAACACATGACTGAGGAATACATTTTTTATGAAAGACTTGGGAGAAGCATCCTACATCTTAAAGATCAAGATATATTGAGATAGATCTAGAAGGCTTCTTGGACTTAGTTATAGCACATACATTGACAAAGTGTTGAAGTGGTTTAGCATGGAGAGAAAAAAGAGAGGAAACATGCCTATGGTACATGGAGTTACCATCTTTAAAGCTCAAAGTCCCTATTCTTGTGAAGAAAGGGAACACATGAGTATGACTCCATATGCATAAGCAATTGGATCAATCATGCATGCAATCTTGTGTACATATCCTGATGTCTTATATGCCTTGAGCATGAAGAGAAAATATCAATCAAATCCAAGTGATGCTCACTGGACAACCATGAAGAATATCCTCAAGTACTTCAGAAGGATTAATGGTCAGTTCTTGGTGTACAATAGAGAGGAAGAGTTGGTGGTAAAGGGTTACACTGATATGAGCTTTCAAACTGACAAAGATGCTTACAAATTGCAACGAGGATTCCTATTTTTCCTAAACAATAGAGTTGTAAGATGGAAGATTTCCAAGCAAGAGACATTTGCCGATTCTACAATGGAAGCTAAGTATATTGCTGCATCAAATGCAACAAAGGAAGCTATATGAATCAAGAAGTTTATTTTTGAACTTGGGGTTGTTCCAAGCATCAACAACACAATTGAGCTATATTGTGACAACAATGGAGATATTGCACAAGCTAAGGAGCCCAGATCGCACAGATCACATCAACATTCCAAGCATATAAAAAGGTGTTCCATATCATAAAAGAGATCATACAATGAGGAGATGTGGAGATTTGCAGAGTACCAACTGAGAACAATATTGTTTAACCCTTAACAAAGTCACTTTCACAGCAGAAGCATGATGGTCATGTTAGATCACTTGGGATAAGATTCGTGAGTGATTGTCTCTAAGTAAAAGTGGGAGTCTGTTGGTATGTATGCCCAGAGAGATAATCATATCATCATTGTAATGGAATAATGTGTAAATGATTTGATTTTTAATAAAGACAAGCTTCCAATTTATTCTATTTTATTCAGTTATGAGATAATGATATAACATAATAAATGTCTAGATAATGACATAACTCAATGATGTATGTATGATCAGCCTGAAGTGCGCATCTGGAAGGGAGACATATTTAGAAGGAATCGAACTTTTAGATTTATAACCTGAAATCTTCAAGGACCCCCACAACTTTATTACGGGGTTGAAGTAGATATACAGGGTCGAACATAGGGACATGGTGACATTTAGGATGCTTGAGATTTCGTTCTTAAGTCAGATAAGACAAAATGATAGTCAATAAAAGTAAGGAGATAGAACTATTATAGAAGGTGGTCATGAATTAAAACAAAACAAATAAAAGAAAACAAAACAAAGTCTGCGAGATTCTACTTAATTAGAGAGAAGGAGTTGCTGGCTATGTAACCACAAGTTGGGTAGTCTATGCACCCATTCTCAGGTGTAGACAACCCTCAAACACCCCAGCAAGAAACTTACATACAAACATAGTACACACCATGGTATCTGTTCCTGTGGGGTCATCCCACTCGCTCTCACGTAGTGTGACTAAAACCCATCGATGATATGAAACCTCTCTCGAGAATGACAAACCAACATTCTAGAATATTCTAGATACCCTCTCAAGTCTAAAATATTCTGGGATGTTAGAACAAATGACCTTGAACCGTCCTCCTTTTAGATTCTGATCCAAACTACCTTCTCTTATCTATTTATATGACAAATCTCTCGATATAGGTAGAAATAGAAGTTCAGGCGAGAAAGAGATCAACCAAACTAGCAATCATAACTAGAAAGAGAAGATAGAATAGTAAACATACTAGATCTGAAATAAAACTACTTGCTTAAGGTAAAAGTACATAAACATGCCCAAAATGGGCTACATAGCCTAGAAGGAGCTCAACTAGCCATGAACACGCATAGTTGTCACCAAACAAAGATGTAAGAACATCATTTGTACAGAAACAAAAGACAACAATAGAAGAAAGGAGAAGAAGAAATTTAACTCATAGAGGAGGGGTGGATCTTGCTCCCTAGCCTCTGTATAGAATGGATCTCATATTTTGGGTCATCCTCCTTGATCTTCTAGACTCCTTGGCCTCCTTTCTCTCTAGATCCACCCCGAACAATAGCTTGGTTGGTGGATGGGGGTGGAAGATGATGGTGTGGACGTTCTCCTTCTCTCGAAGATGGATCCTCAATCTTCTCTCTCCTCAACTTCTGCCTTTGGAGATCTAAGACTGGAGGTGGAAGATGATGGGGAATGGAAGCACATTGAAGAGACGGGCGTAGAACGAGTACTTCAGTCTTCTCAGACCTCCAAACTCTCTCACAGGGCTCTGGGAACTTCACCAGGTTGGAATCACAAGGTGGAAAAAACTCCCCAGATCCGACCCTCTTTTTAGGTGGAGAGGGGCGTGTATTTATAGGCGGGGCTGTCGCAGTTCTGATCTAGGTCATGACCTTAATCACCACGGCCGTGGTGGTGACCGCGGGTTGCGGTCCTCACTCGATCACGGTCTGTGGTCGAGATACCTTCCGTGGGCGCGGTTTGAGGTCGTGGATTCATCATGGTCGAGCCGTAGGCCCTGGTGACGACCAGCTCTGAAATTGTGGCAGTAACTTGGATCACGGTCGAGGTGGGTAGACCGCAGTTTTGGTGGAGGCAGATACCGTGGTCGCGGTCGAGGTGAGCTTGGGTACCTCGATCGCGGTCGCGGTGTATCCTGTTGGTCGTGGTCGTAGTGAAGGCCTAGCTGCTATAAAAACCCATGCGTTGGAGAGAATTCTTTGGAGAATAGATGCCTTTTCCAGTTTGGTGCCTGCAAGTCCCAAAATTGGCTAGTTTGGGCAACTTTATCTATGAAAAGATATAAATTACTAGAAGATAAGGAACATGAGATATTTAAGTCATATTAAGGCTATAGTGACATAAAAACATAGATAAATGCTTAGCATAAATACATAAAATTGGGTGTTATCAACCACCCCAAGCTTAAACCCTTGCTTGTCCTCAGTCAAGACTATGCTCAAAGAACAAAAAGATAATATCCAAATTAAGCTTGGCGATAAATGCTAAGGCTAAGAAAAATAGTTTAAAACATCAATTCTCCCGATCCATTTCATTTCAGAACAACCCCCCACCAATCGAGCACAATGCAGCCAAAGTAAGATCAAAGAGCAACCAGGAAAGATTAATCTAGTCCACTGTAACCTGTCAATACTCATGATGGTTTGAATCATAATTATACAACATAAAAGCATTGTCACATAGATGATCATGCCGGTGATGAGCAATGAGAAATCATCTTGTATCCATGTAGACCAATAAGGGACAACACGCCTCTCACTTATTCAGGTCCTAAGAAGCAAAGAGAAAAGACTCTAATGACTTCTGAGGATTCCGATCTACGTCAGGCTGGTTCATGTAACGATCAACAGTCCTTACAGTCTGAGCCAATTGGCCCAGAGAAGTGAGACGAACTCCTCATACTGCACTCGAACTAACCCTGCTACTGGGATGATCTCATAGGTCTCCTAGGGGTTCCTAATGACTCTCTAATGAGCTTTTGGAGTGATACTACCAGGCGTGATATACCCACATTCATAAGCACAACCATACACTGGCTGGGCATCATCCTCAACTCTCCTAAAATAGAAAATAAGCACTCATTTATTCACACTCACGCTTTTATTCTTTGCATTCTATTTTTGTAGGCTTGGGTGAGAACTATATTGGTATTTTTGGGATTTTGTGGGCGGCCAAGCCTCTTTTGCAAATTTTTATTTTTTCATCTTTTTGACTCAATCTAAGGTGAGAGGGCACATAGTCCATCAAGGAAAACATTTCAACTTGTCTATAGCTCAAAACTCATCACAATCCATTTGACAAATGTGTGAAAAGTAGCAATTATGATTCAAGGATCCTTAGAATAGAGGTAAGCTTGTGAAACCGTAGCTAGGAGTCTTTGATCGTGCTTTAGCTCATTCCAACAGTCCTATACCTTGGATTTGTCATTCACACAGAGATCAAGGGAATACTGTTTTAAGCTATGAAAAAGGCACATAACCTTAGATTCATTACCAAACTTAAGGAAAGAGTCAAAAAGTAAGACAAGAAAAAGTCCAAGCAGTTTAAGATGAAAAATGTTAGGCATAAAGATAAGCATTTAGCTATAAGATTTGCATTGCACAACCTTAATTGAAAAGCTACATGTTACGAGAGTGATTTACACATAAATGCATTAAGTAAACATGCATACATGAAGAATGAAGAGGTAGAAGGGCGAATAGCCCTACCTAACCTCAATCTTATTAAAGTCCTAAAATGATGCATGTATGCAAGGAAATATTTAAGCATCTAGATAGGAAAAAAAACAAGAATTTACTTTGATAAAATAGAAAGAAAAGAAAGGGGTAAGAAGAAGGGGGTGGTTGCCCCATGATACAGACACTAGGATCCCAAATCCTAAGTTTTGGGACCAGTATCACCTGTGTCTTGCCGATGGGGTCCACCATGTAGGAGAACAAGGGGTAGAGATCTGGGCCCTTCTGAGGTTGAAGTAGAGGAATAGAATATGATGACTCAGTGAACTCATCCTTGTGCTGGAATTGTCTTGAACTGCACTGAGATGAATTCTTTGATGAATCATCCTTAAGGCACCTTTTAATGTACGAATATGAATGGGAAGGCCCTAGGATGTTGACACAGGGTGAGATGGAGAGGGGAGGCTGAAAGTTTTCTAGAGGACTCCTCTCTTCTTTCTCCACCTCTAAATACGAGGTTGGATGCTCAGATAAATTTTTATATATAGTCTGAGTCATCCAATCATCTTCTGAACAAGAAGTATCCCTAGTTGAATCTATTTGTAGTTCTACCACCCCAATCTTGTCACACTCTATGGGGTCTGGGGTATCTTCAGGCTCAACAACCATGTTATGATGGATTGTCCATCCTGTGCCTTCGATGTCCATCAAGCCTTGTAAAGGGATGATGGCGAATGACGGCTCGTACTGCCCCAACTGGTCTTCGTCGGTATACTCACTGATCCAATTCAAACAACTATCATCGTCCTCCTCCTCGAACAAGTTATTCCATACCATAGTAGGTGTGTGGGTGGTGGCTAAGTGACATGTCTCAATGTGAGAGTTATCACCTTGGTATGGATCAATTTCTGATTCAGGATCTTCAAACTGACCCCCCTATTGTGAGGTTGTTGACATTCCTGGTGAGGATAGGAGTCATCGTCATCATCATTTAACATTCATGCGTGCTACTAGTATCTTTCATTGGTTGATCAGCTGAATCATCTGGATAAAATGAAGAATTCCACCGAGTTGGTGGTTCTTCACAGAAAAATCTCATTAGCCCAATTGATGGTATGAATAGGATGGTAGGACAAGCTCCACTTCAGGCCGAATGGAATGGTTTTGATGACTGTAATCTTCACGATCTTGTGATGTCATTTGTAACCAAATTGTAACCAAATTGATGAGCTCTTGGAGCCTCCTTCCTTGTTCAACATCTTTATCATGAAGCTATTGTACTTGTGCAACAATGTTTTCAAGACCCGTCAATTCTACCATACACATCTGATGGGAATCTGTTGTATCAAACTGATGTTTTCGGATGAATCCTTTTTCAACAGTTTGAAGTATACTTCTACTGCGGTCTGCAATCTCCGTTGCTATTTGGAGTTGACACTCATGCTTATATAATAGTTTCTTGAGCGGGTCGACGTGTCCTTGGAGATGAGGAGCTGAGGAGGTGAGTGTGTGAACACTTTCCCTGACCAACTCTACTGCCTTAATTAGTTCTTAATCCCATGATAGCACAGAAGTCGAGGGCTGACTGGAAGTCTCTGTTGTTGGAGTGTCTACATATGACGACGATGGGGGTGAAAATAACTCGACGAGTTGTAAGGCATGACTTTCAATTATTTGCCAACAGTCAGAACTACAGAAAAATTTAGGTGGATAGGTGGACAAGATGACTTGTCTTGCAGAAGCAAGATCCATGGCTGAAAAAGTATAAGAAAAAAAAGAAAGCTATTTAGTATATATGGACAAGTATGTTTAAAACAAAAGAAAAACTATGCACATATATATATAGGCTTAATAGTGACAAAAAAAAATATTTTAGGTGTGTAAACATGGAAAGCCACATCCCCGACAACGACGCCAAAGTTGATCGGCCCGAAGCTTGCGTCCGGAAGGGAGGCAGATTCAGAAGGAATCAAACTTTTAGATTTATAACCTAAAACGTTCAAGGACCCCCACAACTTTATTACGGGGTAAAAAACAGGGACTTGGTTACATTTAGGATGCTTGAGATTTCATTCTTGAGTTAGATAAGCCAAAACGATAGTCAATAAAAGTAAGGAGCTAGAACTATTCTAGAGGGTTGTCATGAATTAAAACAAAACAAAGAAAAGAAAACAAAACAAAGTATGTGAGATTCTACTTAATCAGAGAGAAGGAGTTTCTAGATATGAAACCACAAGTTGGGTAGTCTATGCACCCGTTCTCAGGTATAGACAACCCTCAAACACCCCAACAAGCAACTTACATCCAAACACAGTACGCATTGTGGTATCTGTTCATGTGGGATCATCCCACTCGCTCTTGTGTAGTGTGACTAAAACCCATCAATGATATGAAACCTCTCTCGAGGATGACAAACTAATATCCTAGAATATTCTAGATGCCCTCTTAGGTCTAGAATATTTTGGGATGTTAGGAAAAAATGACCTTGAACCGTCCTCCTTTCAGATTCCGATCCGAACTACCTTCTCTTATCTATTTCTACGACAAATCTCTCGATATAGGTAGAAATAGAAGTTCAAGTGAGAAAGAGATGAAACAAACTAGCAATCATAACTAGAAAGAGAAGATAGAACAGTAAACATACTAGATCTGAAATAAAACTACTTGCTTAAGGTAAAAGTACATAAACATGCCCAAAATGGACTACATAGCCAAGAAGGAGCTCAACTAGCCATGGACAAGCATAGTTGGCACCAAACAAATATGGAAGAATATCATTTGTACAGAAACAAAAGAGAATAGTATAAGAAAGGAGAAGAAGAGATTTAGCCCATAGAGGAGAGGTGACTCTCGCTCCCTAGCCTCCGTATAGGCCAGATCTTGTCTTTTGGGTCATCCTCCTTGATCTTTTAGACTCCTTGTCCTCCTTTCTCTCTAGATCCTCCCCAAACAGTAGCTTGGTTGGTGGATGGGGGTGGAAGATGATGGTGTGGACGTTCTCCTTCTCTCTAAGAAGATGGATCCTTAGTCTTCTCTCTCCTCAGCTTTCACCTTTAGAGATCTAAGAATGGAGGTGGAAGATGGCGGGGAATGGAAGCACGCTGAAGAGACGAGCATAGAACGAGCACTTCAGCCTTTTCAGACCTCCAGACTTTCCCATGGGGCTATGGGAACTTCAACAAGTTGGAACCAGAGGTGGAAAAAACTCCCCAGATCCAACCCTCTTTTCAGGAGGAGAGGGGCAGGTATATATAGGCGAGGCTACTATAGTTCTGATCTAGGTCACGACCTTAATCACCACGACTGTGGTGGTGACTGTGGGTTGCGGTCCTCACTCGGTCACTGTCTGTGGTAGAGGTACCTTCCGCGGGCACAATTTTAGGTCATGGATTCATCATGGTTGAGGCGTAGGCCTTGGTCGCGGTCAGCTCTGAAATTACAGAAGTGACTTGGATCGCAGTCAAGGTGGGTAGACCGCAGTCTTAGTGGAGGAATATACCACGATCATGGTTGAGGCTAGCATGGGTACCTCAATAATGGTCACAGTGTATCCTGTTGGTCGCGATCGCGGTGAAGGCCTAGCTGCTGCAAAAACCCATGCGTTGGGGAGAATTCTTTGGAGAATAGATGTCTTTTCTAGTTTGGTGCCTGCAATTCACAAAATTGGCTAGTTTGAGAAAATTTATCTATGAAAAGATATAAATTACTAGAAGATAAGGAACATGGGGTATTTAAGTAATATTAAGGCTATAGTGACACAAAACCATAGATAAATGCTTAGCATAAATTCATAAAATTGGGCGTTATCAATGTCTTCAAGTATGTGACTTGAACAGTGAGATCATGCAGATGTTAAGACTATATACATTCTCATTTTGTCCCTGGTGAAATGTTATTATGGAAAATGGATAGAGAACAATAACACACAAGAGCAGAGTGTGCATTTGTTGATGAAATAATCTCATTAGTCATGATATGTGAAATCGAACCAAGCACACATACACATGTTAAAAAACAATGTATCAGACAGAACCACCATGAGAGTAACACATGGAAACCATTACAATGATAGTCATAGTTAGATCTCATAGTGTTGGTGGTGATTGTGGTTATTAGACCTGAAGTCACTACACTCGTCACATGTTGTTCAATGTGTTTTAACATCATCCATCGTAATCCTGAATAAGGGTTATCATAAAGGTGATGATTGGGTACACTATGACACATGGGGATGACTGTGAGTGATGTAGATGGAATTTGTCCCCTCCTATAGTAGCATGATATACTAGGCCACTTAATAAGCAAGATTGAGAAATGCATGGCCATGCACATGTGATCGATATGTGATATTGATCTTACATGTATCTCAGACAGTCTGCTCTGGTTCAAGAAACAAGATTTAATGTTGAAGAGGATGACTAATCCATGCCTCGAGTTCAATCTGGATATCAGCAACAAAGGAACTATACAAACATTGTAACACCACACACAGATTGTAGGTTGAATTTGTTCTCTAACATTCCATCTACTTGGGTAGAATTTATGTGTGACTAGGCACCACTCTTTGCTTGTGATGTCATAATTAGTTATGGACATTCATTGCCAGTGTAATATGGGTCCTATAGGGTCACACACATAAGAACTCACCTGGAATAGGACTTTATCCATAAATGATGTTTAAGTTAATTAATAAAGATGTTTAGGATTCAGTTAAACAACCAATTAATTGATAAGACTCAGAACCATCAAGTTCAAGTCTTGAACCAACTGGTTAGAGTGTTAGGTTGATTGGAAATTGAATTGGTTGATTTCTACATGAGTCAGGGAACCAACCGAGTGACTCATGGGCTAAACTAATTGGCTTAGGTTGGTGAGATGACTGGTTCACCTAGTAAACCAATTGGCTCGGTCATATCAACTAAAGCTTTTGGTGATTTTCCCAATTCATGAGAATAGTTGATCATTTCACTTTTTTCAATTTGATTGGAGCAAGGATTAATGTTAGACATTAATTGGAAATGAATTGCAAATTCAATTACGATTAAGGAAATATGTGAAATGACTAGTTCAATTTGTGATCCGATCGGCTCACACTGCCAACTGATCAGTTCACCTGTTGTAAGTTACAAAATTCGTGGAAATTCTAGACCCTTCTACTCTCGCACAGACTGGGAATCCACACCCTAACCCCTCCTATAAATAGAGGGGTACTGGGGCTTTCCAACACACAAAATTGAGAATCAGTTGCTCTAACAATTGTTGTCCTCTCTGGTTGTGGTAACCAAGAGATCCCATGCAAGTCCTACATGACTAGGGAGGGATAGTGAGGGAGAGAACAACTAAGAATAATTGTGGCAGAGCAAGTTGGTGACTAGTACACCAACATAAGGGGACAACTCCTTCCTATCTGTTCTACTAGAACGATAGGAGTTCTAAGTGGTTCGTGTGGAATTCTCTAGAGGAGTGGATACTTTTCCGACTGGGAGAACAATGCCACCCTATAGTCCTTGGAGGAGCTGCTACAGACACTATTCAAGTTTGCTATCTGTGGTGGAGATTGGGAGGCACAACATAGGAGTTCCAATGCAACTAGAAGACATATGCATGGCTACAGTGACGAGGAGATGTCACTGGACTTGCTCTAGGACTATGTATATCCTGGAAACCATCCTTCCCATTATATAGTTGTTGATGCGATCCACTAGTTTATAGGGAATATGGTAGTAAATTTTTTGTTTCTGCTACCTATTATGTTGCCATATTTCTCTACAAGTTCACCATGATCCCATTGTAGGGACATAAAGTGAAAAATGTGTACCTCTAATAGATGGGGGAAATTCGAGTTAAAAAATTACATAAGAAAATAACATGCTCTCGATAAAACCTAGGTAGGGTAGAACCCTAAGTCAATCCTGAGGTCAAGTAGGGAGGATTGAAGGTACATAAGACTAATGAGAGTAGGAGGTGATTGTTCCATAAATGCACTAGATGATGGGGTCAGGAGATAGCTGTACATGTTGCTCAAGGCCCATGGGTTAGGAGATTGGCTAGGTTCAGAGTTCATGAGGCCGAAGTGTAAATGTGAGAGGCACTCCATAAGTGCATAAGGTCCATGAGGACAAGAGAGATCACTCTAAAGGTACATGTACCCCTAGAGACCTTGAGGAAATGACTAAGGCTAATGATACATGAGGTGTAAACATCAAAGATACAAGAAGTCATGTAATCATGAAATCTTAAAGGAAGTTATGCACAAACTAAGAGTGACAAAGACACTTGACTTTCATGAAATATAAGAATAATGTGGAATTAAAAAGTATTTATGGTTTGAAGTCATTGTTGAGAATGATTCTACCTAAAATGTTAAATTTTAAGATAATATGATAATACACCATCTCTAATCCTGGAATGAGATGAAATTTATTTTAGGTTTGCAATAAAGCACATATTTTATATTATTATGAGTGAGAGAGATTGGGTAGACATATGTTATGATTGAAATGGGCACATGAGAATGAATACACCAAGTTAAGGTCTAGTGACATGATCTAGGGTTGTGTTACCTCACCCTTATGTGGAAATAAATGAATACTAGGTTGGAAACTTAGGTGAGAAGGTAGTCATTAAGTGGAATTGAAATCACATATGAAAATGTAACCACCAAGAGATGATATCATGTAAATACTAAGGATGTGGATATACCTCTAATAAAATTCAAGTACCAATCATAGTCATAATGTGAGGAATTTTCATATCAATAAAAGTTGGTAAAGATATCTAAGTAGGGTCACTAACCCTAAGGTTTGAAATTAAGATGAGTTTTCATTCATCTTTACTAGGTTTGAATTTTGGGGACAAAATTCCTTTTAGGGAGGGGTAAATATAATATCCTGAAATTTGGTGAATTTGAATTATATAAATAGAAGGCTTGCATTGATAAGTAATTTCTCGAATTGTTTTATTAATAGAATAATGATGTTACCCAATTCATGGCATGTGTGCCAGTCATGTCCCAAGTGTCCCCCATGAGTCTATTTGCTTTACAAATAGGTACTTGAGGCAAACGACAAAGAAATAAGAGATTTCATACATAAATAAGTAGTGATGGATTTATACATTGTTGGGTGAATAGAAATATGATATAATAAGCAAGTTTGCAAAGAAAATAAAATATGTGATGTTTTAGATAGTTAATGGAGTAGTTGTCTAATCCAGTTTGATAACATAAATTTTGAGGCATCCAATGGTATTATTTCTATATGACTTTTGGAATACTTAAATATAATAAAAAAGGAAGAGAATTAAAAAAACTGGCAGGAAAAGGATGTTCCATGAAATCATGGTAATTTATTAGAGGAATATATCAAAGAGAGAGATAAAGAATATTCTAGAATTCAAGTCATGAAGTGTTTTTGAATGGTTTAATGATCAAATTATCCAATGTGTACCATATAATTATGTGCTTTCCTTAATGTCTTATTGTTTGACAAATCCAAGTATTAACAAGAATGTGGTGGTATCTTTTTGTGACCTTTCAATTTATAAGAATAAAAATAGAGAGTTTTCATATAAGGGAAAGTAAGGAGAATATGTTTAATTACTTCCTAAATAAGATGCCTTGCCTTTCTCCTATTCTTAACTGGAGACACATTGTTGAATAAAAGAGACATCTTTTTAATACTTAAGGAAAGGTGATTATGGTGTGTATAGAATGCTATAATATCAAAAGTGCCTTGACTTTTGACATCTTTCTTGTAATCCAAGGTAAAGAGGAGGAAGGAAACAAGAAAGAGGTGTAGGTGTATATATATACATGAAGGGTGCATGCATAGATAATAGAGACCTCACCTCTCTCCCTCATCCCTCCTTTCATACCTCTCGATGGATACACCACCCCATAATCTTTTCCAACTTCATCTAGGTTTTGGCATTACCATTATCGTGGATAAGATCCACATGTACATAGAATGACCTAGTGGCTGGAGAATAGGTTCAACCGCCTAGGTGGGTTGCCATGGTGTCGATATCAGGTGTTACAAGCCTTCGATCAGGGGAAAGACTAGAACCCGAGCATTCAGAATCTCCAACATATCCCTAACCATCAACACGGTGAGAAGGAGCCATGGTAGGACTCTTGGTGTGGCCCTAGGACCTCAAGGAGGAGCCTTGGAAGGACTCCTAGTGTGGGCCCAAGACATGTGTAGGAGTGTATAGATGCTCTACCTTCAGCCATCGAACAAAGACGAGTAGGTAATGGTCCCCGACCTCCTTTCTTTAGTTATATAACATACTGCATTATGTAGAGATCTAGGATCTTCCTCTCCATCGGCCACTGTGGTTCCAACCCAAGGAATAACTGAGGTTCGAGGATGGTTGTCAAAAATACTCAACCCCTCCCATGATCAGGAAAGCTGGATAACAGAGGGAGGAGCCCTGCCGCTCTCACACCTGGGTTGCAGTCAAACCACACTGATAGGTAATGACCCATAAACCCTTAAAGTAGAGAGTAATAAACAAGGGTGATGTAGTAATTACCCCATGTCCCATGTCATATTAGAAAAATCCATATAAGTATTATTATGTTGACGTGTAAGCAAGTGTTCATAACTTGAAATAAATGTAGAAAATAATAGGTAAGTTAGAATGTACTGAAATTATATATCAATTTTATCAAGAAAATGAGAGGAACAAAAATAAAATATAATGAATGCCTAATTCTGATCCTAGTTATGAAATTAGGGTAAATAATTGTTTAAGTAGTTATTAGTAAATGGGAACCCTATAATTGATGATATTGGTGTTGATTACCTTAAATGCTTTTATTCTCATTGTAATATGATATTCCTGACTATGATAGTAATTCAAGATGATATTGATCGTAATAATAAATAAGTAAGGTTTTTGAAATTGAATTATATATATATACAATGAAATAGGGTTTTGGAAATTGAAGAACATAACTTGTGATAATTTTATTGAAATTGATCTGATCTAAGTGTTCATAATGAAAGGGTGTAATGGATTGAATAATTAGGGTTCCCCTATGTTTTAATATGTGATGGAATTAAGGTTTGTACCCTTATTCCTTATCCAAGTCCGAGACTACCCTAAACCCTAGATTAGGATTGAGTAGGGTTTAATCTAATTATCACGATGGTGGCACTTTAGGATTTACATACATGCATATTAAATGTTGAATTTGCTTCAATTCCCCTTTGCTTGCTTGATTGGGTGTTATGCTTGTAGGATGACTGCATGATCTGTATGGTTCTACAAAAGGTACATGGTTACGATTATGACTACTTGCAATATCAATTGTCAGTGTTTTCTAAGGATTTCTTGAGGATTGCTGAAATAAATTGTTAGATGTTTATTGACTTTCTTTTCAACCACAATGCCACTATGAGTATAACATAAAGATTAGATTGATTATATTAGATTAAAACCTATGAAGAAAATGTCAGTTCTTAATTGCAAGTAATTGATTGATTATATGTTTTTATCTTACTCACACACTCTTTCATGCACCCTACATACACAGTATAACAACTGATCCACATTATGTCATGTTATTTTAGGTAAATGGAAGATATGAAGATATCAAGACATGATAAAGCAAATGAAATTACCTGAAGGCATTAAAGCTAAGAAAAGGTGGATTAGCTAGATGCTTCTTTTCATATAGTTATCTGGTAAGATATAAATGTAATTCCTTGGAGGAATATCTTTCTATATCTATAGGTTTTGTTCTTATTTTCCTTCAATTGCTTGTTTTATCACCAGTAGTGCAACTCAACCAAATCCAAGTTGAACCCTTCAATCTAAACTCCACTGTAGGAACCTATCCCAAGATGAACATTACTCTAGTTCCCCCTCTCTCCCTTGGGTATGACCCCGACATACTACTCCTATACTACTCTCAAACTCGTGCACTTGTGGATAAGTGTAGAAGTGTGTCCATCAGTTTTTATAAATGTCAAAGACCCCATCGTGTACCTAAGGTGCATCCAATCAATTCCAATTGATTGAGTTAGGCTCTCAACCTAGTTAGTACATTTATCCTTGAGTTTCCTACTGCCCTCATCATTTCTATTAATTATTATTTGTGTTACTTGTGCAAACTTATTTACTAACTTGTTTTATTTTGATTGGTTGTACGTGTGTAGGTGACCATCATTGCATGTTTGAATGCCACTCACTTTTTATTAATTCTTTCCTAGAGGATCCTGAGATAGGAAGAAGAAAGTGAGGAACCCAACAAAACCATCATCTAGAAGAAGAGATGGAAAAAAAGGACCCAATGACCCTAATAGGAATCTAGATGATGAGAATGAGAATTCTCATAACCCTCCAATCCCTCATCCACACAAGCCATTGCATGATTACTTTATGCTGGAAACATAGAACTATTCAATTGCTACTAGGGTTGATCAGATGTCGGGGTAGATGTTTTCCATTCCTCTTGGTCTTCTTGGGACCCCCCAACCCTCTATGTCTTTGAGAATGAGAACCCCTACAAGAATGTGGACTCCTTTCTTGTGACGTGCTCCATTGCCTATAGCTACAAATAACTCTATCCAGATCATGATGTTCCTTTTCTCTCTTAAAGACAAGGCCAGGAAGTGACACTCATCAAAGACCACAATCATGACTTGGGAAGACATGAATAATGAGTTCTTGAAAACATTTTACTCTATTTTCAAGTTGAATCATATGAGGAGATATATCATATCAAGAAATAGAATGAACATTTTCATGAGATTTTGGAGAGGTTATAGAAGTTGCCCAAAGATTGTATCCTGTGTCTTTGGAAACTAGTCCAATCCTTCTACTCTAGACTTTCTCAAATGGGTCAGACCATTGTACAATTGTGTTGTGGTGGTGAATTTATGGCCAAAACACCTGAAGAATCTTGGCCTCCTTTTGACCACTTGTCTGAAGATTCATGATATCAAGATTCTAGTGTGGGTGTCCAATATGATAGGATCATGCCATCTGCCCCTCCTCAACCCAAAGATGATATCAATCCACAAATGGTGAAAATATTGGCAGACATGATGAATCTTATGAAGACAGATGTGTGAGGATCTTCTAGGCACTCTGCCAACTCCATGGAGGCTCTTCATGAGGACTTGAAAGATAAACAATCTTTGAAAGCTGAAACAACCAAGGCCCAATGTAAAATTCTTAGACTTTGGAATGGAGGAATCATATTAATTTCTCTTAGAAACTATGAGAGGAAGGACAAGGGAAGCCTAGGTGACATCAAGGGTCCAAATATAGCTCCAAGTTTGAAGAAGAAGACATCCTTGGGAGATTTAGAAGCCTTGATGACATAAAGAAGGATGTGTCCACTCAAGGACAAAACATTAGCCTGATTGAGCAAAGCATTGACCAAATTTCTCTATCTCTAGCTCATCATGAATAGGGGAGGCTTCCCTCTCAAACCTTAGTGAATACCAATAATGTTGGTAGATCTATGGGTGCTCCTCAAGGAACCTATGTCCCACCACAAGGACAAGTTTCCACCTTGTAGAAGTACCAAGGGCCTCCATACCCCTATTCTCCTCCCCCACCTCAACCTCCGCATAACTTCCAATTCACTCCACAACCACCACTTCAATGCCCACCGCCTCCATAATAGAAACCCCCCTACAAAAACATCTAGAACAACAACCATAACCACAAAACATTCTCCAAAATCCCAACCCACCAAGCCAAAGGTCACCACCACAAGATCATAGTAGCCACCACTGTTGGCTAAATTGACATTAGGATAAATCCCTTTGTTTCGATGATGACAAACATTTCATTCTTGTCGATCTAACGTGTTACTTGAGTGTTGTAGGAATAAGGTGGATGAAAAAGTACTAGGGAATCTATACACTTGAATATTTGTAAATTTCATGAAATGTAATCAATTGTAAACTTGTACAAATATATAATGTACAAGTACTTAGACTTCATGTAAATCAAGCGTTAGATCTTCCCTAGTCAATCACTACACTTAGATAGATCATCCCCTTCAATAGTGTCACATATGCACACTCATACACACACTTAATGCCTTAAATTGAAACATTGAAATAGGGGCAATCTCGGTCGACAAACTCCTCGACCGAGACACTCTCGGTCGACAAACTTCTCGACCGAGAAAGATCCAAGTAGCCGTTAGACACAGCTGACAAGGTAGTTGGCAGTTAGAGATGAACGTTGCAAACACTTGATCCAGAGAGCCTGTCGGTCGACAAAACCTCGACCGAGTAGGTATCTCGGTCGACAATTCCTCGACCGAGATGGACTCTGACAGCAACTACAGAATTAATTAATTATCCATTGCTAATGCAACCAACTTGTACCTAACGGCTAGTTAAGCACTTAGAACCCCCTAGAAAGTGTCTAGAACGTCCTTAAGCACTTGTAGGCCATTCCTATAAATAGGACATGCCTTAGGACACCTAAACTTACCTAAGCTACACTTGTGATACACTTGAGCATACACTTACAATTGGCAATCTGTTTTGAGAAATTGAGCAACACTTGCATTGGCGATCCCTCTACTTGCTCTAATTTCATGTCCTATAGGCTAGTATCTCCTATCCAAAACAATCACACATGCATTTACATTGGTTAGGAGATCTACACGCTTGATATAGGCAAATCAAGCCTTGTGCTTCAAAGGATAAGTGTAATTTCTTGTTTCCTTCTTGTTCCTTTTATTCTTTGTATTCTCCTTGCTACTCCTAGGGTTGGAGGCTGCGGATTGGAGAAGGTTCTTTTCGGTGGAGAAGGTGGACTTTGAGCTACTTCAAGAAGGCTATTGGAATGAGAAGCTACTTCAGGAGGAAGGCTACTTCAAGGGGGAGCTTGAAGTTACTTCAAGAAGGCTGCTTCAAGGTTGGTGCAATTACTTCAAGGTGAAGGCTGCTCGAAGGGTTTAGGGAAAGAATTGTAATTTTATGTAAAGTCCTTGCGAGGTAATAAAATTAAATTCTTTCAAAATCCCGGTTGGGTAAGCAACCGGGTAGTGGACTGACTACCTTAGTATTTGCTAAGGTAGGAACCACTCTAAATCCTTGTCTCCTTGTCCAATATTCTTGTGATTGGTTATTTGAGTTAAATAATTGTTAAATTAATTTAAAACCCTATTCACCCCCCTCTAGTGGTTTTTCAATTGGTATCAGAGCAGGCTTCAAGGAACCCTAACCAGGTCTTGAAGAATGGGTGATGGGATGCTCAACAACCTCAATCTTGAAGGAACACTTGTGACTAGGCCTCCTATCTTTGATGGGACAAACTACACCTACTGGAAGAGAAGGATGCAATTCTTCTTCCAAGGGATTAGCTGGGATCTATGGAGGATGGTGTCAGCCCCCTATGAGCTTCCTAAAATGGAATATGCAGCTTGGGACACCAATACGGTAAAATCGGCTCAAATGAATGCAAAGGCTGTAAGTATTCTCTATTGTTCAATTTCAGTAGGAGAATTTAATAGAATATCTAACTGTGAAACAACCTATGAAATTTGGCATAGACTTTCCATAACTTATGAAGGGACTGTTCAAGTCAAGAATTCCAAAATTAGTATGCTTAAACAAAAGTTTGAACATTTCTATATGGATCCAAATGAATCTATTAGTGAAATGTATGCAAAATTCTCTTCTATTGTAAATGGTTTAAATGCTTTAGGTAAAGTTGTTCTTGAGGAAGATCAAGTGTCAAAGATCCTTAGATCACTTCCTCCCAAATACAAGCCCAAGGTAGCGGCCATTGAAGAAGCAAATGACCTCACTCGACTAAAGATGGAACAACTCATTGGCAACCTAGAAGCTCATGAGGCAACTTTAGAAGAGGAAGAAAGAAGAGAACGTGAACTTCAACAAGGGAAAAAGGACATTGCATTCAAAGCATCAACCAAGGACAATCATGACACAAGTGAAGATGATAGTGAAGAAGAAACTCTCATTGTAAATGGTAAGCAATACAAAAGTTTTAAAACTAATAAAACTTCTAGTGTTTCTTCTTCCAGGTGCTTTGAATGTGGCAAAAAGGGACACATGAAAGGTGATTGTCCAAAACTCAAGAAAGGGAAGAAATCATCTCACAAAAAGAAAGAAAGAGCATATAAAGCTGCATGGGATGATTCAAGTGATGATAGTGATGATGGAAAAGAAGAAGTAGAATGTCTCATTGCTACAACAAATGAAGAAGAAGAAGAGGTAAGTCTTTTTGATCTACCAAAAGAAGATCTAATTGCTAGTCTTCAAGATACTCATGAGAAATATATTGAGTGCAAGAAGAAACTTAAGAAATAAAATAAAGTAAATGATGATTTAAACATTAAACTTATTGCTCTTGCATCTGAAAATGAAGATCTCAAAAAGGAAAATGAAGATTATGATCTTAAGTCAAAATTTGTAGAAGTTGATTACAATCTTCTTTCCTTAGAGAAGTTAAACTTGCAAACTCAAGTGAATGATCTTCAGAAACAACCTATTTTATGTTCACACTTAGATTATGATAAGGTTATAAAAGAAAGAAATTCTCTAGTATCTGATTTAGATCAAGCAAAGAAAGATATAAACAAGAAGATGGAAGATATTGTTAAGTTACAGAGAAAAATAAATGAGTTAAAAGGAAATGACATCCTTGAGAATATTCTGAAAATTTCCTCTAGTTATAATAGAAGAAGAGGATTAGGATATGATCCAAAGAAGAATCAACCTAAAAGAGCTAAAACATCCAAGCCTAAAATTGTGTTTGTACCTAAGAACACAATTCCTAGAAAGAGAAATGAAGTTGACTCCATTATTTGTCATTATTGCATGCACATTGGACATTATTCATTTTCATGCCCATATAAGAAAAAGAATGATGATATAGCTTGGATTCCTAAAACTTAGAAGCTTAAAATTAACAAGTTGAGATTTGACCTAAACTGATTATTGATATACAAATGTCATATCTCAACACAATCAAGCAATAACTTGTATACAATTAACAGTTCTGAAAAAACAGTACAGAAACATGGTCGGTCGAGAAAATGTCGACCAAGCAATCTGTCGGTCGAGAAATCTTCGACCGAGCAGGTTACTGATTTCCAGTCTGCAATAAATCTGCTGAATGTGTTTTTAAGTTAAGTCAAATTACTGCCTTCATGGTCTATTCTAAGTATTCTTTGATAGAAACCATATGTTGAATTTCATGTTGTTATTGTTCTATCATTACATCATGGATATGCTTTCACCATTTCATTATTCAAATATGATGCTTGTTGCAATAAATAAAACTCTATGGCACAAATAGATAATGATTATTGCATGAATTGTCTTTGATGATACATAGGCAAGCAAAATGAATTGTTGTTGATATATTTCTTAGAACTTCAATGCTTGCTCTTCTAAAGCAAATAGTCGTAACACATAAGATATTAATACAAATTTCTCAATTAGACTTGAGATATTAATCGTGCTTTCAAGGATATTTTTTTTAAGAATCTTATGGGTACAAGAAGAAATAGAATTTGATATTTATGTACCTACATCAAAGCTTATATAAATCTTCTAGGAAAATCAAGGACGAACATTTTCATATTCAGTATCATTCAAAATGCTTCAAATTGATATCTAATCAAATTACATGCAGATATTATACTTCACATATGAGTGTTCAAATTGGAAATCTGCAAAATTGCCTCTTGGTTGAAATCAAATTTGACCAAAGGGCGCTATGGTCGAAGTCAAGGTCGACCTAAAATAAGCTTTGACAAAATGCTTATTTGGACATCATTTTATTGTACTTAATCTTAGTATACTTTTGATAAAGTTCAAAATCAAAATTTAAAATCATTTGTGACCTTAGAAGCGTTAAATTGCTTTAATTGTAAGATTAAGGGGGAGCTTATAAAAACAAATTGGATTATTTGATTAAGAAGCTTACAAAAACATTGTAAACATCATTTGAAGTTTGTTACGACCTTAGTATTTTTACTCTTGGTTATGAAGAAATCTATGAATTTCATAAAAATGATATATCTTGTTCTTAAAGGAACTCTCTAAACAAATCAGGGCTTAACATCCCATGCATTTGGTTAGAGACATTTTTATGTACTCTAAGATTAAAGGATTCTCATTTCATTTTTAGGGCTTAACATCCCTTGCAAAATGGATGAGAAATCAAGATATATCATAAGCTTAAGGGAATCTCATATCATTTTCAGGGCTTAACATCCCTTGTAAAATGGGTGAGAAATCAATACACATAAGCCATAAACTTAAAAGAAACTCATATCATTAACATCCTTTGCAAATGATTGAGAAACAAATTGTGGCTAAATTTGACAATAAAATCCCTTGATTTTAATTGGATATCTCTTTAAGGGGGAGCAAATCTTAAAAAGAAAGACACAAAGTCATACTAAATGATTGTATTGGCTATCTTTTTGAAATGACAAAGGGGGAGAAATAATATAAAATCACAAACATAAAATTAAAATGAGTTTCATAACATCTTGGCCAGCAGTCACTTGCAAAACCAAAGATGGCTGCAAAGGTAAATTTCAGGTATGAAACTCACATGTTTTATATTTCCTTATTTTATATTTAGGAAATGTTTGTCATATTCAAAAAGGGGGAGATTGTTGGCTAAATTGACATTATGATAAATCCCTTTGTTTCGATGATGACAAACATTTCATTCTTGTCGATCTAATGTGTTACTTGAGTGTTGCAGGAATAAGGTGGATGACAAAGTACTAGGGAATCTATACGCTTGAATATTTGTAAATTTCATGAAATGTAATCAATTGTAAACTTGTACACATATATAATGTACAAGTACTTAGACTTCATGTAAATCAAGCGTTAGATCTTCCCTAGTCAATCACTACACTTAGATAGATCATCCCCTTCAATAGTGTCACATATGCACACTCATACACACACTTAATGCCTTAAATTGAAACATTGAAACAGGGGCAATCTCGGTCGACAAACTCCTCGACCGAGACACTCTCGGTCGACAAACTTCTCGACCGAGAAAGATCCAAGTAGCCGTTAGACACAGCTGACAAGGTAGTTGGTAGTTGGAGATGAACGTTGCAAACACTTGATCCAGAGAGCCTGTCGGTCGACAAAACCTCGACCGAGTAGGTATCTCGATCGACAATTCCTCGACCGAGACAGACTCTGATAGAAACTGTAGAATTAATTAATTAGCCATTGCTAATGCAACCAACTTGTACCTAATGGCTAGTTAAGCACTTAGAACCCCTTAGAAAGTGTCTAGAATGTCCTTAAGCACTTGTAGGCCATTCCTATAAATAGGACATGCCTTAGGACACCTAAACTTACCTAAGCTACACTTGTGATACACTTGAGCATACACTTACAATTGGCAATCTGTTTTGAGAAATTGAGCAACACTTGCATTGGCGATCCCTCTACTTGCTCTAATTTCATGTCCTATAGGCTAGTATCTCCTATCCACAACAATCACACGTGCATATACATTGGTTAGGAGATCTACACGCTTGATATAGGCAAATCAAGCCTTGTGCTTCAAAGGATAAGTGTAATTTCCTGTTTCCTTCTTGTTCCTTATATTCTTTGTATTCTCCTTGCTACTCCTAGGGTTGGAGGCTGTGGATTGGAGAAGGTTCTTCTCGGTGGAGAAGGTGGACTTCGAGCTACTTCAAGAAGGCTATTGCAATGGGAAGCTACTTCAGGAGGAAGGCTACTTCAAGGGGAGCTTGAAGTTACTTCAAGAAGGCTGCTTCAAGGTTGGTGCAATTACTTCAAGGTGAAGGCTGCTCGAAGGGTTTAGGGAAAAAAATTGTAATTTTATGTAAAGTCCTTGCGAGGTAATAAAATTAAATTCTTTCAAAATCCCGGTTGGGTAAGCAACCGGGTAGTGGACTGACTACCTTAGTATTTGCTAAGGTAGGAACCACTCTAAATCCTTGTCTCCTTGTCCAATATTCTTGTGATTGGTTGTTTGAGTTAAATAATTGTTAAATTAATTTAAAACCCTATTCACCCCCCTCTAGTGGTTTTTCAACCACAAGCTCCCTCATCTTCTTCTCATGAGAACATGAAGGTTGTGACTATGTTGAGAAGTGGGAATACTTTGTAGTGGCCAAAGAACCAAGTAGTTGATGGTTTTGTGAATGTAGAAAGAGATGAATCTAGGATCATGGTAGTAGTTCTGTGATGTACGATAATTATATTGGTGATACCAAGTAATGATAGTGTGATTCCTTTGATATCACTTGATGATTCTATTGATGTGAATATGTCAGGTGCAAAACTTTCTCCTTTCCTCAATGCACTTGAAGAGCACCCAGCCTCCAAATGAAAGAAAAATCACACTAAGTACAAAATGAAGACGTTCAAGCAAGTGAGAATCAATATTATTTATTAGATGTCACATGAAGATCCCCTTTCATGCAAAATTTCTAAAAAGCTATTTGCATTTTTAAGAGAAAGTCAACAGGGAGAATGCCTAAGAAAGTCAAGCTCACTGAAGAAGTGAGCTCCATTCTATAGTACACTATCCCAAAGAAGAGAAAAGATTCCATGCCCCCGTTGTTCCTTGCTACATTGACACACACCTCATAGATCAATATTTTCTTAATTTGGGTCCTAGTGTGAATCTAATACATTATTTTGTGTATGTTGAATTGAACTAAACTTGGGACATTGGAGTCATCTAACTACATCTTGAAGTTGGCTGACCATTTTGTGAAGATGCCTCAAGGGCATATTGATGATGTGTTGATAAGACTTGATGATAAAACATCTGCCTTCTTTACTGCTGATTTCATTGTGTTGGACATAGAAAAGCAAACAAAAAAATGCCCATCATCTTAGGTAGACTATTTTTGTAGGAAGCTGATGACATGATACATTGTGAGAACTGGAATCGTGTATGTGGCCTTCATGCACATGAAGATCTAGTTGAACATCTTCAAAGAATCCTCCAAAGCCGATATGATAGGTGATGTCGAGGAGGATTGTCAACTTGTTGATTGTCTAGAGGAGATCATTGAAGAATGCCTACCTTCATGGATTGAGACTACCATAAAGGGTATAGGTCTAGAGTCTATTGTTGAGATGTATGATGAAGACACTGCTAAAAAGAATGATCTTGCATTAGTTGCTGCATGAGAAGATCTACCCTATATTTACATGAAGCCTTTAAAATAATCTATTAAGGAACTTCATGTTCTTGTATTGATGACACTTCATGAATGTTTGAAGTATGTCTTTGTTGGTGCTAGTGGAACCGTCCTGTTGATCATATCTTCTATTCTCTACCCAGACCCAAAATATTCTCTTGTTTCAATTTTAAAGAAGAACATTCAGGAGATTGGGTGGTCTATTGATGATTTGGGGGGTGCTGACCCTTCCATCTCTTTGCACAAGATATATCTTGAAGATGATGTAAGACCAAGTTGGAAAATATCAAGAAGATTGAATCCCAAGTTGAAAGAGGTTGTAATCCAAGAGGTTTTAAAGTTACTTGATGACATGATCATCTATCCCATTTTTGATAGCCCATTGGTAAGTCCCATTCAAGTTGTATCCAAGAAGGGTGGGATCACTATTTCACCCAATGAAGAGGGTGAAATGATGATTGTAAGGGAGCAGTATAGATGGTGCATGCGTGTATATTATAGAAAGCTAAATGGGAAGACAAAGAAGGATCACTTTCCTCTACCATTTATTGATCACATTTTGGATAGACTTGCATGATAGACCTTATATTGTTTTCTTGATGTCTACTCTGTGTATTTACAAGTGGTAGTGCACCATACATATCAATAAAAGACTACCTTCACCTTTCCAAGTGGTATCTTTTCTTATAGAAGAATGTCATTTGGGCTTTGCGATGCCCCCTCCACTTTTTAGGAGGTGTTACATTCATCTTCATATATATTCTTGATTCCTCTCTTGAAGTGTTCCTGGATGATTTTTTAGTGTTTTGGAAGTATTTTGATGAGTGTTTGTCTCCACTCACCATTATTTCTAAAAATGTATAAAAGTTCATCTCATTTTGTCATAGGAGAAGAGTCACTTCACGGTTCTCAAAGGCATTATTCTTAGTCATCAAGTATCTAAAGCCAGAATTGAAGTTGATAAGGCAAAAATTGAGCCTCAATTCTACCTTATCCATTCCTTCCACCATAGACATGTGTGTTCTTCTTTGGGTGTGCAAGTTTTTATCGTTGCTTCATAAGGGATTTTATCAATATTTCTATACAGGTGTGCCACCATCTTGAGAAGGATATTGAGCTTAATTTTGATGATAAACATTGAGGCTTTCAACCATTTGAAGCACTGTTTGATTTATGCTCTTATTATGTATCCCCTGACTTCTTTTTTCGACTTGAGATCATAAATGATGCATCCAATATGGAAGTGGAGGATATGATGGGCCAAAAGATTGCTTAGATACCTCATGCCATCTATTATGCAAGTAAAATCTTGTATGAAGCTCAAAGGAACTATACAACCATGGAGAAAGAATTTCTTTCTAAGATCATTGCTCTTGATAAATTTCATTCTTATGTTTTACAAAACAAGGTGACTGTATATACTGACCATGGATCTCTCAAGTATCTCATGTTAAAGAAAGACTCAAATGCTAGGTTGATTCGATGGATTCTCTTGATTCAAGAATTATACTTGGAAATTATTTATAGGAAGGGGATTAAAAATTCTATATTCGACCACCTATCTCGCATTGTGGTGCCTTATAATGAAGTAACAAAGATCAAGGATACAATGCCCCATGAGAAACTTCTATTGCTTGATTCAACTCAAAGCCCATATAGTATAAGAACATAACCAACTTCTTGACTAGTGGGAGTTTACCAAGAACATGGACCATGGAAGAAAGTATAAGATTGTTTGCTTCGGTGATAAATTGTGTGGGATGACCCACATTTCTTCAAGTATTGCTCTGGCCAAATCATAAGAAGGTGCACTTCAAAAAGTGAATTGTAACATCCCTGACCTGGGTTATGAAATAACCCGATGTGTTTTGCTTAATAAAAGTGATTATATGCATGCTCTTATCTTTTGAAAAGTAATTAAGGCTCAAGAGGAACTTATATTACACTTTTAGTCCTTTTTGAATATTGTTGAAATCAATATTTTGCCTATTTTGGACTAAAGTGCAAATTACCCAAGTTGAGGGGTCTATTGCAAATTGTGCATGATAATGTGTTCCTCATGTGTTAAAACATAATGAGAGTGAAGATTATGGATAGGTATGGCTTGTGATAGCCTAAATTCCAAGAAAGAGCTGATAAAGCAATGTTTGTGCATGAAGACCTAGTTTTGGTGTAATGCGCAATTTACCCAAAACCTAGGGTGAAATATGTAAATTACCACTTCAATAAGGTCCCTAATGTTTCTTGGCATCATGTAGAGAAAATAAAATGAGAGGGGCGCCTCATTTGATTTAAGTTGAAGGTGAGAGAATCTTGATATTAAAATAATCAAGATATAAGCATAATGGATACATTAATACAAAAAAAAATAATTGAAGGGACTTCAACCAAAATTAAAATGGTGGAATTCAGATGTGTGTGGACGTCCTTGAGATTTACAAGGACCGAAAAATATCCTAAGGAGGTGAAATTCCACTCACCTTATTATAAGGAAAAGAATTCCCACTCAAAAATATATATTAATATTATAAGGGAATAAGGTGCTTAATTTCTTTTCCCTTAATCCATGGATAATAGAAGGAAGCTCAGTGGGATAGAGTTGCCTTTGCATGAAAGAAAACCAAGGAGGATGTGGTGGCAACATTTTTCGAATTAAATGATTTTTATAAAAATCTTTTCTCTCTCATTGATTTCCTTATAAAAGAGCCTTTTCCAACCCACCTAAGGATCTTTTCGGATTCCTTTCTTCTCCTTGCTTGAAAAATCGACCAAGAGAGCTAAGAACAGTAGGAAGGATGCCCCCAACCTGTTGGTAAGTCCTTGACCTTCGTTCTTCTTGATTTCATGGTGAAAATCATAAAACAATGTATGATTCCTTCATTTCTTCACTCCATCTTCAACCCTAGTCGATCCTTTCACTCCAAAAGCTTGAGAAATGACCTTGGGAGGTTGTTAGAGCTTCAACCACCATTGGATCCGTGAAGCCTGGAGCTTGGGATCAGATTTGAAGGCGGGTTATATAACTTGAACCCTCAATCTTTGTCATTGAATTCGATTTCTCCATACAATTGATTTAATTGTTATTATTGCAATAACTTTGCTTGATTGATGGAGTTGCCATGGAAATGGAAGTAGCTTTCGTGAGTCTAAAGGTTGAAGATAATAACCTGTTCACAAGCACACACCTCAACCAATAACAGGAGCAAACGGTCTTTGACCTTTGGTCCAAAAGGTTTCCCCAAACTGTTTGAGACCAAACGGTTTCCCCAAACTGTTTGAGACTGTTTGGTGAATTAGACTCCAAATCGAATGAAGGGGTTGACTGTTTGATTTAGTTAACCTTTTGAGGTCTGAACTTATTTACATGTTGGATGATGATCCAACAGACTCAATTGGTTGATTCAATGTGTGTACCATCCTTTAATTGGAAATCCTAATCAAGTTGATTAAAGAATCCTTGATTGGTCCTAATGATTTCAAGAAAACGTGGGTCAAACGGTCTTGAGACCGTTTGGGACCAAATAGTTTCAAAACCGTTTGGTGGGTTAGTGGTTGATTCTTGACCCATGGATGATGATCTAATGGTTTTGATTGATGAATCCTTCAATTGAATAACCAATAGTCAATTCAATGGTGCAATTGGAAATCGATTGGATTGATGTATGACCTAGTAAGCCCTTGCAGTTTTGGGATTGATTTGGCCCAAACGGTCTTGAGACCGTTTGAGACCAAACGGTCTTGAAACCATTTGGGGGAAAATAGTTTCAAAACCGTTTGGGGTCAAATGGTTTCAAAACCATTTGGTAGCAAACGGTTTCAAAACTATTTGATGGTGAAACCTTCAAAACCGAATGGAGTTCAATGTGGTTCAATCACTTGGATATTGAAGGTAATGATTGTTCCAATGATCCAATTATTGTTAGTAATAGTAATTAATGAAGGTAAAAAGGTTGAAACCCTAATAGTACCTAAGTGATTAGTGCCAATTAAGGGGTGAACCCTAATTTCTTATAAAAACAATGACTTGGTACACTATGTCAATCATAGTTGTATGTACTTGACTAAAGGGGTTGATGTAACATAATTAAGATGAGGGGGTGATAATATGTAATTCTTACATGAGTATGATTCATGTGGTGATTAAGGGTATGATCCTTAGGTAAAGAGATCATGAAACCCTAATCATGAACATAAACCCTAATTATGGGTAATGGGACACGGAACCCTAATTGGGATGAATAGTAAACCCTAGTTGTGGATTATTGAATATAGTTCCTATCATAGGGTGAAATTGATGTGAAACCCTAACTAAGGATGGTTTCATGAGAAACCCTGATGTTTGATGTGCTGTGAAGCTCAAATCTAGGGTAATTCTATGTAATGCTTAACAAACCCTAATCTTGGGCAATATGGTGATAAAACCATATCTTTGATGTGATAATGGAATGATTATCCTCATATGACATGAAATGAGAAACCCTAACCCTGGTAAGGGAATAGTGGTGTTACCCATGATAAGTGAATTCATATTTGTTGTACATGGTTCTGATAAGAAATTGATATCACTGTTATCATCTGTGCTAACCATGCAGGTATGTTGAAATGATGATCAACGCCAGGTATGAGCCATGATGTTTAATTCACTATTGTTATTGTGCCTTGAGTGCCATAATATACCTTGTTGCCTGGTAAGAGGTAACAAGAGAGTTAATGGGCCTCAAGTACCATGTGTGATGCTTGTAATAGAAAGTATCATGTTTGCCTTGGTCAATTGACCTGAAGGTGATGGTTACCTGGAAAAGTGGTAATAATTTTTAATGATGAACCAAGGGTATAATTACCCAGGGCTATATGATTATGGTGATGAAATTGTGAAGGGATGAGAATTTCTAGTTTTGAAATAAGGGAATGAGTTCTCAATATCTTTTAAAGACAGTTGAGTATTTGATGAAAATAGTACATGTTTCTTATAGCATGGTCATAATAAGTTTTGTTTGAGAACTTTCCTGATGCTAAATGAATATGAAAATGTACTTAATTAGTCAAGTGAAATATATTCATGTAGTGCTCTGACCATAGATCCATCATTGTCAGAAGTTGGTGATGGTGAAGCAGGTTTTCCTATAGAATTCCTGGAGTTCACATATTCTGAATATGTGGGGGTAAATGGGCAAAAATATCCTTATGTCCTTGTGAAGAGATTGAGGGAGGGTAAACATTAAACCTCTCAATCCTTCATGTGTTAGGACAGATGTAACATAAATCTCACGATGGTTGGGATAGAGGTATCATTAATCTCCGAATGATATTTTATGTCGGGTCGATGGAGATAAGCATTACGTCTCTCGATTGTTGATGAGAGTGCAGTTGACACTGTAACTCTATAGTGAAGTTCCAGTATACCCTGGAAAGCTATTTTGAGCAGTCAACATAGTCCTGCTTGTGGTCCTGAACTGACTGAGATGTGGGAGGTCATGGGAATCTGGCTCTTCCATTGACCTAATTATGGTACCGATTTTGATTTTAGAAATGGTCGGTTGGATTATGAACGGTATACCTCATCTCCTCAGAGCTTAAATCTACTTGTAAAATATAATCAGTCGTGTAGCAAATTTGCATAAGATTGAATTGCGAGAACCACTGGTTGATGTTATACTGCTTAGCATGTCCTTGACACATAAATGTACTTATGATCCTTTAATTCATATTGAATATGAGACATGCTACTTTATCAGTTTATAACCGAAATACTTGTATAAGAATGTTTCTCTAATTTTCATAGATGTGGATTCATCTGCTTCTGATTTATATTATCTCACTACTGAGTTTATTTCTATTAAACTGCAATGATAATGTTTTGGCGGAGAGTTATATCTCCCGCTGGGGAAATTTTTATAATTGTCTCACCCCCCTGGGATTCAATGTTTTAGATAGATGCAGACAATAAGGCAGAAACCCTTCTGTAGGGGAAGAGCAGTAGCAGCAGCCACAGGGACAACAGTGATCCATCAGGTGGAGACATTGGCTGTCTGGTTTTGTATAGTTAGTCCTATGAGTCGTCTCTGTACTCTCGATTCCTAGGAGTTAGTGCTTTGACAATTCAATCTGAGATTTTGGCTTGATGCCTCGAGATTTTTATACTGCTAATGTACAGTTTAATAGGGCAGTTAATGTTGTAACTTTCGAGAGGAATTAGTATGAGAGATGTACTTGTGAACCAGTATGTACTTGAAATACTTTGGTTCGGAATGAAAGAGTTTTCCTGTGAATGTATCTCTTGATAAATGGTTTTAATTTTTTGTGATTTTTAGTAATTCCGTTGTTAATAAAATGCTTCTGCATTAGTTAATCTCATTTTTTGAATAATTGCCCACAAATTAGTGGTATCAGAGCTCTAAGTTCGCTGAGTCTACGGAGACATAGGATTAAGTTTGTTGAGTCTGTTCTAGTGTCTTCTAGTTATCTGATGGTGTCTTCTGCTCATATAGGAGGAGAAGAAGAGCTAAAGATGTCTGGATCACATGATGAACACGCTGCTGAGAGCAATGTTGCTGCACCGAGAGGAGGTGCAAGAGACTAGGAAAGGGAAGAACCTATACCTGAACAACTTGAGTTCAACCCAACTGATATGGGGAACCCAACCTTTCAGGCTATGTTCGGGCAGTTTATGGTAGATATGACCCATATAGAATGCCATTACCTACACCCATGGTGCCAACTCATGATGAAAGGCATGGTGTCGGCAAGACCTTTGAAAGGCTTAAGAGGGTAGGAGCCTTAGAGTATGCTGGTACAGTCGATCCAACATATGCTGATCTATGGTTGACTGAGTTGGAGAAAGCCTTCAGAATCCTCATGATTCCTGATGATGAGAGGGTCATGCATGCTGTATATCTCTTAAAAGGGAGTGCTGGCCACTGGTGGACCATCGAGGAAGACAAAAGATCTAGAGTTGTGATTGGATGGGATGAATTCAGGCGTGAATTCGTCACTAAATACTTTCCCAAGATGTATCTAGATGAGAAGATCTCTCAGTTTGAAAGGATTAAACAAGGACCAATGAACATTAGCGAGTATGAGGCTAGGTTTATGGAGTTGTTGCAGTTCTGTCCACATATGGCATCTAATGATTAGGAGATAATTCAACAGTTCGAGAAGGGGTTGAATGCTGAATTAACCACTCTGGTGTCTGCTTTGGAGAACCGGGAGAGGTTTTCCACTTTCGTGGAGTCTGTAAGATGCATAGAGAGGTCTATAGTTGAGAGGCGACAAACCAAGGGTAAGAAGGAATACCCAAAGTTTCAAGGATAGAGTGCTGTAAGTTTTAAGAAATCAAGGTATTCTGTGCCTACACCACCACCGAGGTTCAATACCCAGACAAAATGGACGTCAAGTAAGGGTAGAGACCGTAGTTTACCACCAAAGGGAGCTCACAGCTCATCCTCAATGTCAGTAACAGGACCACCTAGACCACCGAGGGGGAATGTAACCTATTATAGATGCGGGAGAGAAGGCCATGTGGTGAGGAACTGTCCTGAGAAAGTCAGGAATGTGACCCAGCAACTGAGGCAGAGTCAGTAGGGCCCTCAGAGGCAACAACCTAGCAGTGGTTCTAGAGGACGTGGATAGGCATCCCAAGCCAGTTCTTCGACATCCAATAACTGAGCATAAAATCAACAACAAGCCACAACTAGATTCTATGTCATGAATCAGCCTGAAGTAGTAATCAACCCTCGAGTTGTGACATGTCAGATGGAACTGCTTTATTCTGATATGTCTTTATCCTGCTTCGTATCTGTGTTAATTGATCGGGGTACTATGTACTCTTTTATCACTCGAGAAGTGATTGATGACTGCAACATGATTGTCAGTCATATAGTAGATAGCCTATTGTTAGAAACACCTTTGATGGGATATGCAGTATTACGGGAAATGTGCTCTCCGTGCAATCTTCTCTTTTCTAACCATCACATTCAAGTGGATCTTATACCACTTGAGATGCATGGGTTTGATGTAATCCTTGGGATGGACACCTTAGAGAAGTATAAGGTTGTCTTGGATTGTAGTTCCAAGCAAGCTATGTTCACAGATGGTGGTGACACATGGATCCTTCAGGGAGATAGAAAGATTCTTCCAACATGTCTTATGTCATCTATGGTAGCTGAGAAGTCGATGAGATAAGGATGCCTTGCATTCTTAGCCCATGTGGTTGATACCATAATGGAGATCCCTCATCCTTTTGAAGTTCTGGTAGTCAGGGAATTTGAAGATGTATTTCCTAAAGAACTTCCAAGTGTTCTTCCGCCCCAAGAGATTGATTTTGAGATTAATCTAATTCCGAGCATGCAACCAATAGCACAAACTCCGTATAGAATGGCACCTGCTGAAATGGCAGAGCTCAAGAAACAACTATAAGATTTGCTTGAGAAGGGTTTTATCCGACCGAGTACTTCACCCTGGGGGTGCTCCGGTCCTATTTATTAAGAAAAAGGATGGGTCTATGCGATTATGCATCGACTATAGACAGTTAAATAAAGTAACTATAAATAACAAGTATCCTCTACCAAGGATTGATGGCTTGTTTGACCAGTTGCGTGGTGCGACTATCTTTTCTAAGATAGATCTGAGGTTGGGAGACCAATAGTTGCGTATCAAGGAGGGTGACATACCTAAGTCTGCCTTTAGGACAAGGTATGGTCACTATGAGTTCGTAGTTATGTCGTTTGGACTAACTAATGCACCAGCTGCATTTATGGAATTAATGAATAGAATCTTTTGACCTTTTCTTGATCTGTGTGTTGTCATCTTCATAGATGACATCCTAATCTACAGTAGAGATGCTCAACAACATGAACAACATCTTCGCTAAGCTTTGACTTTGCTAAGAGAGCATAAGCTGTATGCTAAGTTTAGCAAATGTGAGTTCTGGTTACCAAAAGTTTCTTTTCTTGGACACATAATATCTGCCTCAGGTATTCGTGTTGATCCTAAGAAAGTAGGATTTGTCCTACAATGGGAACAACCAAATACACTGACATAAATAAGAAGTTTCTTAGGGCTGGCAGGCAATTACAGGAGGTTCATTAAGAACTTCAGTTCAATAGCCTTACCCATGATCAAGTTGACCAGGAAGGAGATTCCTTTTATCTGGAATGACAAGTGTCAACAATCTTTCCAGTTGCTGAAGGAAAGGTTAACAAGTGCACCTGTGCTAGTGCTACCTGAGCAAGGAAAGGGGTACATAGTCTTCTGTGATGCATATAAGAATGGATTAGGATGTGTGTTGATGCAGGATAAGCAAGTGATTTCTTTTGCTTCTCGAAAACTTGAGAAACACGAGGAGAATTATCCGTCACACGATCTGGAGTTAGCTGTTGTGGTCCATGCCTTGAAGATCTGGAGACATTATCTCTATGGAGAAACATTCCAGATTTTCACAGACCATAAGAACCTAAAGTACATCTTTTCTCAGCATGATCTAAACATGAGGCAACACTGCTGGATGGAGTTAATCAAGGACTACGATTGTACAATTGATTATCATCCAGGAAAGGCCAATGTGGTTGTTGATGCATTAAGTAGAAAATTAGCAACACCAACCTTAGATAGAGCACATTTGAATTCTTTGGTGTGCTCTAGGAGGGATATGTTTATCTCCTTAAGGCAAGACAATGTACAACTTAAAGTGTCATTGTTAGCCGGGTTGTTAGCTGAGATGCACATAAAACCAACTCTGAGACACCATATTAAAGAAGCACAGCAGACTGATTCTATGATTCAACTGATCAGGTAAGAATATGGTAGTGAGAAACGAGATGTTTTCCATGATTCTGATGATCAGGTAGCCTGTTACCATGGTAGGATGGTAGTACCTGATGTTGACAACTTAAGAAAGTTAGTTATGGAAGAAGCTCATTCTTCAATGTATGCTATGCATCTAGGGAGAACCAAGATGTATCATAATTTAAAAGATATGTATTGGTGGCCTGGATTGAAGAAAGATGTAGCTGAGTTCGTTATGCGGTGTCCGATGTGTAAGTAGGTTAAAGCTGAACATTAGAAGACCACAGGAACAATGCAACCTCTGCCTATACCACAGTGGAAGTGGGATCATGTAACTATGGACTTTTTGGTTGGTTTGCCTAGAACAGCCAAAAGTCATGATTCCATTTAGGTGATAGTTGATAGGTTGACAAAGACAACACATTTCTTACCTGTTAAAACAACCTATACAACTGAGAAGCTGGCACAGTTATATGTAGATGAGATAGTACGGCTGCACGGGGTCCCAGTTACCATAGTTTCTGATAGAGGTCCTCAGTTTACGAGTCATTTTTGGGAATGACTTCATAAAGCTTTGGGCACTCAGTTAAGGTTTAGTACAACCTTTCACCCTCAGACAGATGGATAGTCTGAGAGGATGATACAAACTTTGGAGGACTTGCTTAGGGCATGTGTCCTTCAGTTTGTGGGGAGTTGGGATCTGCATCTGAGCTTGATAGAGTTTGCTTATAATAACAGCTATCAACACAGTATTGAGATGGCACCATATGAGGCTTTGTATGGTAGATGTTGTAGATCTCCCCTATGTTGGTATGAAACTGGTGAATATCAAATTTTGGGTCCTGAACTGGTTCAACAAACAATTGAGAAGATAAAGATCATACAACAATAGTTGAAAACAGCCCAGGATAGACATAAATCATATGCTGACAAGCATCATAGACCCTTAGAATTCCAAGTCGGAGACAGGGTATACCTTAAGGTTTCACCTTGGAAAGGTATCCTGAGATTTGGAAAGAAAGGGAAGTTAGCTCCTAGATTTATGGGGCCCTATCCGATCATTGAAAGATGGGAAAGGTAGCCTATAAGCTGGAGTTACCATCTAAATTGCATAGATTGCACCCAGTGTTTCATATCTCTATGCTTAAGAAGTGTCATCTTGACACTGAGTTAGTTTTACAACCTGTGGAGGTAGAACTAAATGATGACATATCTTATGTTGAAGGTCCAGTATTAATTCTTGACAGAAGAATCAAAAAGTTGAAAAAGAAAGACATTAGACTTGTAAAAGTCCTCTGGAATCATCGCACCATTGAAGAAGCTACGTGGGAACTATAGGATGAGATGTGGAGGAAGTGTCCTTCTCTTTTCTCTTAATGTTTTGTTGATGATTTCAGGGACGAAATCATTGTAAGGGGTGGATAAATTTGTAACATCCCTGACCTGGGTTATGAATTAACCCTAGGTGTTTTGCTTAATAAAAGTTATTATATGCATGCTCTTATCTTTTGAAAAGTAATTAAGGCTCAAGAGGAACTTATATTACAATTTTAGTCCTTTTTGAATATTGTTGAAATCAATATTTTGCCTATTTTGGACTAAAGAGAAAATTACCCAAGTTGAGGGGTCTATTGAAAATTGTGCATGATAATGTGTTCCTCATGTGTTAAAACATCATGAGAGTGAAGATGATGTAGAGGTATGGCTTGTGATATCCTGAATTCCAAGAAAGAGTCGATAAAGCAATGTTTGTGTATGAAAACCTAGTTTTGGTGTAATGTGCAATTTACCAAAAACCTAGGGTGCAATATTTAAATTACCACTTCCATAAGGTCCCTAATGTTTCTTGGCATCATGTGGAGCAAATAAAATGAGAGGGGCACCTCATTTGATTTAAGTTGAAGGAGAGAGAATCTTGATATTATCAAGATATAAGCATAATGGATACATTAATGCAAAAATAAATAAAATAATTGAAGGGCCTTCAACCAAAATTAAAATGGTGGAATTCAGATGTGTGTCGATGTCCTTGATCTTTACAAGGACCACAAAATATCCTAAGGAGGTGAAATTCCTCTCACCTTATTATAAGGAAACAAATTCCCACTCAAAAATATATATTAATATTATAAGGGATTAAGGTGCTTAATTTCTTTTCTCTTAATCCATGGATAATGGAAGGAAGCTCGGTGGGATAGAGTTGCCTTTAGGTGGTGGCAACATTTTTGGAATTAAATGATTTTTATAAAAATCTTTTCTCTCATTGATTTCCTTATAAAAGAGCCTTTTCCAACCCACCTAAGGATCTTTTCAGATTCCTTTCTTCTCCTTGCTTGCAAAATTGACCAAGAGATCTAATAACAGCAGGAAGGACGCCCCCAACCTGTTGGTAAGTCCTTGACCTTTGTTCTTATTGATTTCATGGTGAAAATAATAAAACAATGTATGATTCCTTCATTTCTTCACTCCATCTTCAACCCTAGCCGATCCTTTCACTCCAAAAGCTTGAGAAACGACCTTGGGAGGTTTCTAGAGCTTCAACCACCATTGGAGATGTGAATCTTGGATCTTGGGATCAGATTTGAAGGCGGGTTATATAACTTGAACCCTCAATCTTTGTCATTGAATTCGATTTCTCCATACAATTGATTTAATTGTTATTATTGCAATAGCTTTGCTTGATTGATGGAGTTGCCATGGAAATGGCAGTAGCTTTCGTGAGTCTAAAGGTTGAAGATAATAACCTGTTCACAAGCACACACCTCAACCAAGAACATGAGAAAACGGTCTTGGACCTTTGGTCCAAACGGTTTGCCCAAACCATTTTAGACCAAACGGTTTGCAAACCGTTTGGTTAATTAGACTCCAAACCGAATGAAGGGACTGACCGTTTGGTTTAGTTGACCGTTTGAGGTATGAACTTATTTACATGTTGGATGATGATCCAATGGACTCAATTGGTTGATTCAATGTGTGTACCATCCTTTAATTGGAAATCCTAATCAAGTTGATTGAAGAATCCTTGATTGGTCCTAATGATTTCAAGACAACTTGGGTCAAACGGTCTTGAGACCGTTTGAGCCCAAATGGTCTTGAAACCATTTGGGACCAAATGGTTTCAAAACTGTTTGGTGGGTTAGTGGTTGATCCTTGACCCATGGGTGATGATCTAATGGTTTTGATTGATGAATCCTTCAATTGAATAACCAATAGTCAATTCAATGGTGCAATTGGAAATTGATTGGATTGATGTATGACCTAGTAAGCCCTTGCGGTTTTGGGATTGATTTGGCCCAAATGGTCTTGAGACCATTTGAGACCAAATGGCCTTGAAAATGTTTGGGGGCAAATGGTTTCAAAACCATTTGGGGTCAAACTATTTCAAAACTGTTTGGTAGCAAACGGTTTCAAAATCGTTTGATGGTGAAACCTTCAAAACTGAATGGAGTTCAATGTGGCTCAATCACTTGGATATTGAAGGTAATGATTGTTCCAATGATCCAATTATTGTTAGTAATAGTAATTAATGAAGGTACAAAGGTTGAAACCCTAATAGTACCTAAGTGATTAGTGCCAATTAAGGGGTGAACCCTAATTACTTATAAAAATAATGACTTGGTACACTGTGTCAATCATAGTTGTATGTACTTGAGTAAAGGGGTTGATGTAACCTAATTAAGTTGAGGGGGTGATAATATTGAATTCTTACATGAGTATGATTCATGTGGTGATTAAGGGTATGATCCTTAGGTAAAGAGATCATGAAACCCTAATCATGAACATAAACCCTAATTATGGGTAATGGGACATGAAACCCTAATTGGGATGAATAGTAAACCCTAGTTGTGGATTATTGAATATAGTTCCTATCATAGGGTGAAATTGATGTGAAACCCTAACTAAGGATGGTTTCATGAGAAACCCTGATGTTTGATGTGCTGTGAAGCTCAAATCCAGGGTAATTCTATGTAATGCTTAACAAACCCTAATCTTGGGCAATATGGTGATAAAACCATATCTTTGATGTGATAATGGAATGATTATCCTCATATGACATGAAATGAGAAACCCTAACCCTGGTAAGGGAATAGTGGTGTTACCCATGAATAGTGAATTCATATTTGTTGTACATGGTTCTGAATCTTCTGATAAGCAATTGATATCACTGTTATCACCTGTGCTAACCATGTAGGTATGTTGAAATGATGGTCATGGCCAGGTATGAGCCATGATGTTTAATTCACTATTGTGATTGTTCCTTGAGTGCCATAATATACCTTTTTGCCTGGTAAGAGGTAACAAGAGAGTTAATGGGCCTCAAGTACCATGTGTGATGCTTGTAATAACAAGTATCATGTTTGCCTTAGTCAATTGACCTAAAGGTGATGGTTACCTAGAAAAGTGGTAACAATGTTTAATGATGAATCAAGGGTTGAATTACCCAGGGCTATATGATTATGGTGATGAAATTGTGAAGGGATGAGAATTTCTAGTTTTGAAATAAGGGAATGAGTTCCCAATATCTTTTAAAGACAATTGAGTATTTGATGAAAATAGTACATGTTTCCTTCTAGCATGGTCATAATAAGTTTTGTTTGAGAATTTGCCTGATGCTAAATGAATATGAAAATGTACTTAATTAATCAAGTGAAATCTATTCATGTAGTGCTATGACCATAGATCCATCATCGTCAGAAGTTGGTGATGGTGAAATAGGTTTTCTTATAGAATTCTTGGAGTTCACATATTCTGAATATATGGGGGTAAATGGCCAAAAATATCCTTACGTCCTTGTGAAGAGATTGAGGGAGGGTAAACATTAAACCTCTCAATCCTTCATGTGTTGGGACAGATGTAACGTAAATCTCCCGATGGTTGGGATAGATGTATCATTAATCTCCCAATGATATTTTATGTCGGGTCGATGGAGAGAAGCATTAAAGCTCTCGATTGCCGATGAGAGTGCAGTTGACACGGTAACTCTATAACGAAGTTCCAGTATACCCTGGAAAGCTATTTTGAGCAGTCGACATAGTCCTGCTTGTGGTCTTGAACTGACCGAGATGTGGGAGGTCGTGGGAATCCGACTCTTCCATTGACCTAATTATGGTGCCGATTTCAATTCTAGAAATGGTCGGTTGGAGTATGAGCGGTATACCTCATCTCCTTAGAGCTTAAATCTATTTGTAAAATATAATCAGCCGTGTAGCAAATTTGCATTAGATTGAAATGCGAGAACCACTGGTTGATGTTATACTGCTTAGCATGTCCTTGACACATAAATGTTACTTATGATCCTTTAATTCATATTGAATATGAGACATGCTACTTTATCAGTTTATAACCGAAATACTTGTATAAGAATGTTGCTCTAATTTGCATAGATGCTGATTCATCTGCTTCTGATTTATATTATCTCACTACTGAGTTTATTTCTATTAAACTACAATGATAATGTTTTGGTGGAGAGTTATATCTCTTGCTGGGGAAATTTTTATAATTGTCTCACCCCCGTGGGATTCAATGTTTTTAGATAGACGCAGACAACAAGGCAGAAACCCTTCTGTAGGGGAAGAGCAGCAACAACAGCCACAGGGACAGCAGTGATCCATCAGGTGGAGACATTGGCTGTCTGGTTTTGTATAGTTAGTCCTATGAGTCGTCTCTGTACTCTCGGGTCCTAGGAGTTAGTGCTTTGACAATTCGATCTAAGATTTTGGCTTGATGCCTTGAGATTTTTATATTGCTGATGTACAGTTTAACTGGGCAGTTAATGTTGTAACTCTCGAGAGGAATTAGTATGAGAGATGTACTAGTGAACCAGTATGTACTTGAAATACTTTGGTTCAGAATGAAAGAGTTTTCCTGTGAATGGATATCTTGATAAATGGTTTTAATTTTTTGTGATTTTTAGTAATTTTGCTATTAATAAAATGCTTCCGCATTAGTTAATATCGTTTTGTGAATTGTAGCCCACATGAACAATAAGACATTTTCTCCATGTGCCACTCTGACATATGTGAAGGACATTTTTTTGGAAAGAGGACTACTGCTATGGTTCTTCAATGTGGTTTGTTTTAGCCAACTTTGTTCAAAGATTCTCATGACTATTGCAAAGATTGCTTGAAATGCCAAAAAGTGGGTACGATCTCAAAGAGGGACAATGCCTCTATCCCCTATTCTATTTGTGAGGTGTTTGATATGTGGGGTATCGACTTCGCATGTCCGTTTCCCCTTATTTTGGGTGTGGATATGTCTTAGTGGTTGTATACTATGTATCAAATGGGTTGAAGCCATTGCCACAATGACCAATGACGACAAGGTGGCATGTGATTTTGTCAAGACATAAACTTTCAACCAAATTGGTGTGCTAAGAGAAATGATTAGTGATGGTGGAAGACATTTTATTCATAGAGATTTTGAAAATTTGTTGAAGAGGCATGGCGTGAATCATCATGTCGCTACTCCTTACCACCCTGAAGTTGAGTAGGCCACTCGGGAAATGAAGTGTATTCTTGAGAAGATGGTGAAACCAGACCATAAATATTTGTCTCTATGTCTAAATGAAGCTTTATGGGATTATAGAACTAAATTCAAGAACCCAATTGGCACCATGTTGTTCAAGTGCATGTACAAAAAAATCTGCCATCTACCTGTGGAATTGTGACATAAGGTTTGTGGGCTTTGAAATCTATGGAGATGGATTTGGAAACTGTCAGAGTGAGAAAAAAGATGTAGATGAATGAACTAGAAAAAATGAGGTATGAAACCTACAAGTAATGTAAAAGCTACAAAGAAATAGTCAAATTCTTGCATGACAAGTTAATCGGGATGAAGTCTTTTGAGCCACGACAATGATATGGCTATACAATTCTAGGATGAAATACTTTCCTAAAAATCTTAGGTCAAGATGGGAAGGACCATACCAAGTCAAGTACGTATATGCATCTAGGGCTATTGGGATTCGTAAGAAGTATGGTGACAAAGAGTTCATAGTCAATGACCAAAGATTGAAAGTTGTTGTTGAAGTCGGTTTAGACAAGGAAAATCAAAGTTTTGATATTAATATGTTGGTTGAGGAAATTCCTATTGGTGAAGAGATTTTGAACATGCATCATAAGAAATTTATTGTGGTGGTGATGCATTGAAGTTTTCAAGAGGATATATGATTCAAGAATCAAGATGCCCAGATGAAGGCATACAACTTAGCACTAGTGGGAGGCAACCCACCTAGGTTTGAGAAATTTTTCACCGAACCTTCAATTCTTGATACCTTTTAGTTATTTTTCACACATTCTAAGAAATACACACACACTTGTGTGTAAATAATTTTTCTTTGTATTTTGAAGTTTGATAAGGAAACAAGTGATAGACTAAGAAAAAGGGTTCAAATCATGATATTGAGTAGATAATATCATGTGTGGATCAACTATATTGATTGATATATGTATGGTTGGAAGATTTGAGAAGTTTTGAAGACTTTTGGATCAAAAGTGTTCAACACATCCATGCTGACATGGAATGTCTGTATTGGGATTGTCAAAGTGCTTGGGATTTCTAATGTTTTGGGGCTGGCCATCATGGTTGTGCTGACCAATATGATTGTGTTGGGTCTGGCCCACAACTTAAGTGGTCATTTTATTTTCATGACACCATGACCAATGCTCATTCTCCCCTGACACAGAATGTACATTCCACAATATTGACATTTTTGACTCCCTACCACTCCCAATCACACTAATCATCATTCCCAAGCTTCATTGAAGTTTCCTCAAGTTCCCAAAGGTCTTCCCCTACCTCCAGCTCCAAATTTCAACCCTTCTCCACCTATGAAGAAACCCTTCCCAGCCCTAATTTCATGTCAAAAACCTTCATTTTCCATCCAAAATCCATCCAATTTGAAGAATATGGGCAAAACGGTGAAGCAGGGAATCCACAATGGCATCCAAGCCATAATTGGAAGCAAAGACCACCCAAAGAGAGCTTTAAATGTCACCCCACATTCCTACAAACTCACTTCATATCCATTCAACCTCTCTTCAATCTCTCTACCATGTCTGACATGGATGAGTGACTCCTACCTCTGGTCCTCCTATAGTCTCCATCCTATAGATCTGACCTACAACCAATAAGGAGAAGAACTCCATCAAATCATGACATGGAAAATGATGTAGACTATATTGAAATTGATGCTCTGGCTAGAGAGAGAAGAATCAAGAAAGCAAACACTACCTCATCTTAACGCTTGCCTCTGTGGCCTACTCAGATTGCACTTCCTTGGTGCAACCATATGCTACATAACAACCCATGAGAACCAAGTTGCAAATTGGAGAAGAAGAGGAAGATGGCACACTAATTAAAAAGGTGCCCCTAAGCTTGAACACAAGTTAGGGGTCACATGATTATCAAGAGGAGGATGGTGAGGGAACTAAAAGCAAGGATGTGAAGAATGAGACAATGACATGGTTTCAATATTCAAAGAAGAGAGGATGAAGATCTTGGGCAAACACCCGAAGGAGACATTTCATGTAGGAAAGCACCAAGATAAGTTTTTGTGAAACCTCTCCACCCTGAGTTCACAATGAGAATAGTGATTGCTACAAGATATGCTTGCATGTCCACTGTGCAATCTATAGGGATTAAGTACTTCTTCAAGCACAATATGAGTAAATATTGAATGTTTAGATTGCTGATCAAGGTCCAAGAGACCTACATTGAACTCACCCATGTTTTTAATGGGTTCTAGTGAAGTTTCAATAAAAAGATGAAGATGTCATTTGGTTTAGACTCAACGATTCTCCACATGTGTTGACCGCCTCACAATTCAATAAGATGTTGTGCCAACACCCAAAATGCATAGAGACTTGATGGTCGGAAATTTGACAAGCGGGAAAGAATGGCTATTCATTTAAGTGGAAGAAACTTACCAAACAAGAAACTTTTGGTATAGGAAAATATAAGACAAGATGGCTACATAATCTCTTCATGATGTACTTTCAAAAAGTTTTAGCCAACACCATTTTAGATGATATGACAATCAAGGTTGTTTCTCTAAAAAGACCTCTTTTTGATATCCACAATGGTAAGTGATGGTCATGTCAACCTAGGAGAAATGATGATTGACTACCTAAATACAGTACCCTCAAAGAGAAAAAATCCATTCATCACAAGGGGGATCATAACTACCATTGTATAGCCCTATATTGTGATTTAGAAGGGCTCACAAAAACTTAAGGGACCAAGTACATTGATCTATAGTACCTTGAATTTTCCCAGATAATCTCCCTATACAATGAAAAGATAATTTGTAACATGAACCCTAGATATCACGGAGTCACCATGGAGATGCCCTATCACACCAATATATTGGTTGACACAATAAGAAAAGTAGAAGATTTCTTGGGGGAACTTGCCAGATGGGAAAGTGACCACCCTAAAGAAGTCTATAGGGAATTTCCAGTTGATTTACTTGAGGGAGATGGAGAGACTGATATTTCAGAGAAACATCATATTCTTGAGCAACCCTATTACACCAAATAGATAGAGTATAAGTATGATGTGAAACCACCTCTGACGAATGCAAATGACATCTCAGCTATCCATGCACATTTAGAGGGGATTCAGTAGATAGTAGGCCATGTGGTTGGACCAGCAACAAATGCATTATCATATCTACCTTATGCACCACTTCCAACATGCATAGGTTCAGAGAAACCCCCAATGGGGGAGCATTCTGGGGTACACTTCCCGATTACTAGGGGACTTATCTGCCTCAACAAGCCGATAATTGGGGAAACTATTACAATCATCCTCAACCATATGGGGGACCACCACAGGATCCACTGTGACAATAGTGATATCTACCACTTATCATACCTAGGATTTAGTTTTGATGTTGAGTTCAACATGATTCAACAATTTAGGTGGTAGGGTGGTACACTCCCTCTTTTATCAATTTCATTTTATTATACTTCTTTTCCCCTGTCTCTTTCTACTATTGATGATTGGAAGATGCACCACCTCATCTTCTGTATAATTTTACTTCCCTTTCATACATGCATACATATAGTTCATTTTCATGCATTTCTACATAATTTTTCAAAACATTTGCTTTTTTTTACCATCCCATGCCATGCATTCCATTGCATATAAAATTTTTTAGTTTCTTGTGTGCTTTAGTTAGAATTGTATTGTTTGTTTATTGCTTCTTACTGTAAGTTTAGATGTGATTTGAGTCAATTTGACACCATTTTGGTCAATTTTCCCCATCTTGATTATGCTTGTCGAATAGTGTCTTTTAACTAAATCTTTACTTATTGTGATGTGAATGATTAGAATTGGGATAATGCAACACTTTGATGATCATTTTAGTTAAATGAGTTCCATGATGAAATTTTGCATGTGCTCTAAGCCTCTTAGAAGTAATTGACTGTTTTAATAAAAATGTGATTCTTACAAGCCATGAACACTTGGATTATTCATTTGATGTGGAAAGAGAGTAATATACCATATTACTTTTTTTTTGGAAAATTGGGTAAGTATATTCCAAAAACCCCCGGAAGGGGACAAAGTTACAAGCCACACCCAAACATGTGACTACATACACTTAAGAATTGGTTAAAACATATCCCAATTCCTAACAATTATAGGAGAAAATTCAAGACAAGATTTAAAAGTAAGATACATTCTCTTGATCTCAAGTGCTAGACGATTGAAGATGACTACAAAATCTGAAGCACCACCATTGTGTAGCCTTTCATTACGCTCCTCCCAAATGAAGTGGACAACCCAAGTGATTGCCTTGAGTTCAATGATTCGGGATTGCTTTGATCTTTTACCAAGGTCTGAAAGGCATTCATATAGAGAATATGAGGATATAATGTTGAGTTTAAGTTGAGCTCGACCCCAAATATATTTCCAAAATTTGCAGCCCTCAAATAAATGGACAATCGAATCATTGTGTTGGCAACACAGTAAGCATGTTGGGACAGGTGCACCTGACCATGAACTAATCTTTTCCATAGTAGGAAGGATATTTGTGAGATCTCTAAAGGTGGTAAGACTCCATCTAGGATAGTGCTTTGAGAGCCAAAGATTTCCATAAGCCATCTCGAGTGAACGTTTTTGTCTTGCATTTCCCCAAAGATCATTACCCTGCCATGCTGAGAAGGAAGGCCATAGAGCCACCATACGTCTATGACAAGTGGTGCCATTTCTGGAAACAAAAGACAAAGAATCTTTGTACCTACAAGAAAACCATGAACTCTATATGCATTGAGTTTGGGTGAACCTTTTAATGCGATGCAATGTATAATAATCCGCAAGCTCATCAAGTCTCTTTAGTCCCAAACTGCCCTCACAAAGAGGATAAGCTAGTCGTGCCCAACAAGAGGGATGCACCAAGCTACCCCAAAGAAAATCAGAAAGCAACATTTCCATCCTACGTAAGACAGCAGGAGGAATGACACCCATGTGCAACCAATAGCTGATTAGACTCATGGCACAATGCTTTATAAGCATAAGATGACCAGCCATAGATATTTTAGAACTAGACCATCTCTGTATCATATCTCTTAGCTTATCTAAGCATTCATCAAAGTGGCGCCTCTTGATGTTGCCACCAACCAAGGGAAAAACAAGGTACTTAGTAGGCCATGTACCTAACTGAATACCCAAGCAACTGATCAAGGCATTCTTATCGTGGAAAGAAGAGGATAAGAAAATATGTTTTTTGTTTGGATTGTATTTCATGCCAGATACAGAACCAAAATCAAGCACAACTTGTTTAAGATTGGCAAGGCTGCGTAGGCGACCCTCAAAGAAAATAAGAACATCATCCACAAAAAGAAGATGACTAAGAGCCTTGGTTCTGTAGATAGGATAACTTCTAATAAGTTTGTTGTCATACGCCTCCTCAAGACATTTGCTGAAGCCTTCCATAGCAATTGCAAATAGATGTGGAGATAACAGATCGCCTTGCCTAAGACCATTGGAGCTTTTGAAGAAGCAACCGAAGAACCATTAAGTAAGAAAGAAAATGATGGAGTTTCCACACATTGTTTAAGAATGGAGATAATCTTCTCATTGAACCCAAGGCCATAAAGACAATCCCAAAGGTAGGACCAACGAATAGAATCGAAAGCCTTGGTGATATCCAACTTGATGCAAGCAGCAGGGGGAATGGATTTACGGTTGAATCTAAGAGAGAACTCATCCACAAGAAGAGAACAATCCTCGATACTCCTACCTTTAACAAAAGCACCTTGGTTAGGAGAAATAATATTTGGTAGAAGGTTATCTAGTCTTCTTGATATGACTTTAGCAATGATTTTATAAAGCATCGAGCAGTAAGAGATAGGCCTAAAGTCAGCTGGAGATGAGACAATGCCTTTCTTGGGAATAAGAGCAAGAAAAACATGGTTGAATTGTCTAACCATGCTTCCACCTTCGAAAATCCATTGAACAACCTTAAGAAGATCATCACAAATAATGTTCCAGTTACCCCTATAGAAGTGACCATTGAAGCCATCTGGTCCAAAGCTTTTGTGAGGACCTATGCTCCACACAGCATCACGAACCTCATTCAAACTCGGAATAGAGCATAACATGGCATTATCCATCACAGAAACAAGAGGAGTCCAATCTGAAATACAAGAGTTTGAGGCAACTTGATGCTGATTATATAGTTGTTCAAAGAACTGTATAGTGTCATCAGCAATAACATCATTATCCTACAAAAGATCACCGTGTGAGTCAAAAAGCTCAGTTATAGAGTTAATAACATCCCGTTTCTTGAAAATGGTGTGATAGACTTTAGTGTTCCTATCACCATTAGAAAGCCACTCCATTCTACTACGCTGCTAGTAATAAACCTCTTCAGCCTGAAGAAGCAAGTCCAATCTTTCAAGGGTAGGTTTCTCAGCCTGAATAAGATCTGGATCTAGAGGGCATCTACAGACCACATATGAGATATCATCAAGCTCCATTCTTTCTCTAGAAATAAGGTTCTTGAGGTTTACATACTATTTGGACCAAGTCTTCAACTTCTCTTTGATATTCTTGAGTTTATGACAGAATTGAAAGAGTGGGTTGCCATTGATTTCAGTAGCCCAAGCCTCTTTAATAATGTCACAACACCCTTCCCAATCCAACCAGAAATTGAGAAAGCAGAAAGGTTTCTTCTTGAAAGTGATAGGTTTCATATTGATGTTTAGAGCACAGTGATCTGAGTAATTACAGGTGATGAACTTCATTTTGGAACTGGGGAATTTAGACAACCAAGCATCATTGACAAAGGCTCTATCAAGTTTGCACGCCACCCTTTTAGCAACACCTTGTTTATTATGCCAAGTATAAACCTCATTACCAATGATAGGTAGTTCAGTTAGGCCAACATTATCGAGAGCAACATTAAAATAGTTGAGGATGATAGAGGGCACATCTCGACCCCCCACCTTCTCCTCTTGGTTCCTGATATTATTGAAGTCACCAGTAATAAGCCAAGCATCATCTATACAGGTAGCAATCCTCCCCAAGATATTCCACAAACTAGAACATTCAGACACAGAATTCCTAGCATAGATAACAGTAGTGTAGATAGTGAGTCCGCCTTTATTAATGCATTTCATAGTGACTTGTTGATCATCCATCTCAATCACAGAAGTAGTCCAACAATTAGGATTCCACCCGACATAGATACGACCATTATGGTCATGCAAATGATTAGAGACCCATAACCAACCTTTAGGGAACATACGGTCAAATGTGTGGATCATGTGAGACTTGATTTTAGATTCAACAAGAATATCCATAGTCACTTTATTTTCAAGGATGGTTCTCCTCACTTCTTTCTTCTTACACGGCTTCCCAGAGCCACACACATTTGTCATGAGAAAGGTCATTAATGACCTATGGTAGCCGAGCGGGTCTTACGAGACCCATCCCCTTTGGACACCCTAGAAGCCTTGGACAATGAAGAGGAAGCACCAGTGGATCGTCTAATTATTGATTCATCAATCACACCCAAACAAGCAACGCATGCATCCATTGTAGAGCCGAGCAAAGTGTCCGACCCATCATTGACAACATCAACACCCACGTTAACCTCTGAACCGCGACGCAGCACAAACCCTCCATCTTCCCTAGCCGCAACTGGAGACACAATCGGAGGCGCAACCAGAGATGCAATGTCCTCTGAACCACGAGGCATCACAGACCCTCCATCTAGCCTAGCCGCAACTGGAGACACAACCATAGGCACAACCAGAGATGCATACGAGATGACTCCTCCTTCAGCCCTTGTATCATTTCCGCCGCTTGAGTTAAGCCCATGATCAGCTGCTGCTCTTGCATCAGCAACGCCATGCCCGCAGCCCATCAAACTAGCACTATCAACACCGTTGTCAGCACCCGAGAAAGAAGTGTCACCTGAGGAAGAAGCACCACTGCTGCTCAATCTCACAACCATAACTTGGTCGTCAACTAGTTCATTCACCATAGTATTATCCACAGCCACTGCTTTGCCCTTCTTCTCTACCACCTACCAGACCTACGTCGATGGAGCAGGTACCTCCACTTCATTGATCGGATGGATAGGTTAGTTAGACCCATCGTGGCCAAATACTTTACACTCGGTGCATCTCTTCGGTATATGCTCATACATGATCTTCACCGACGTTGGGTCACACCGAGGCATGTTGACCCACACCTCCTGAGGCGGCTTCTTGTTGGTGTTGATTTCCACCAATGCACACACCTCCCCCAATGATTCTTGACCAAGCGACTTGAAATCAATACGAAGTAGCTTCCCTATGCCACTGGCCATGATCCCAACTGCCCTAGGGGACCAGTTGCGCCCCATGATGGGTATGTTAATCCATACCTGCAAAGTACTAAAGAAATCCTTCTGCAGGTTGTCTCCTGTCTTGTAATTCTTGACGACCACCAGGCGGCTGTCGAACCACCACTGTCCACCATTAATGATAGTCTTCTTATCATCCGTTGAGTTGAAAAGGAGGAGGAAGAACTTGTTTAGTTTGGAGAACATATCAAAGCCACCCTTAGGCTTCCAAACCCTACGTATCCAAGCAAGAAGATGATGGTAGTAAGGTCTTTTTCCCATCATGTAAAGGATCACTGTGTGCTCCCAGCACTTCTCCATGGCATCATATGTCAGTTCATCAATGGTCATGAATCTTTTGCCATAGATCTTCTCAGGCGGGCTGAAGGAGTACTTCTCATTATCAAGGCCGCCGCCGGCGAGGACTTGATTCCAGACCCTTCTGATGACAGGGTGCTCGGTCACAACAGGTTCCCCCACACCAGGAGACTCTACCGCAGCCATGGCACCTGGAAATGAGGATCCCCCTCTGGGGGGAAGGGAGGAGCTTACCTCAGGATCACCCAATCGTCACTGAGGCGGCGCCAACCCTAGAGAGTTGAGCTAAAGCATATATACCATATTACTTTTTTTTGATGACCGAGAGAACCCTTCCTGGGCGAAGCCGACATGGTAAACTCTCGAGGCATGAGAGGGTGTGGTCCGGTCACCCCCCTCCCGCACCCTACATCATTTACATATGTGATTTGTATCCCATATTTGAAGTTTTCATACTCTTTGCTTGAATGGCCCATATTACTTATTTTATGCATGGTTTATCTTTTAGTGAACATTGCATCGATTAGCTTGGTTGAATGAAATCATTCATGGATCTTCATCACTCATGACCCCTCTTTGACCCGACATTTATTCTTTCATCTTAATACCGCTCTGCCTCATGGAAAGGATGCCAAAAGTGCACACATTAGCCTTGGACACCCTCCAAAAGTTTGGAGTGGCCATATCCATACCACCTCATTTCTTCCAATCACCATGGGCCATCCTTACATATGGGGCAGAAAACAAAAGAAATAAGGGATGGTTGTATGTAATAGCCTCACAAGAGAAGAAAAGAAAAAAAAATATGGGTGCTCGTATGTAATAGCACTCGACTCCCTTACATAATAAATTTTTATGCCTAGCAGGGCTAGAGTAATCAACTCTAGCCCTCAAACCCTTACACAAGCTAAGTGGGTTATGAGAGATGGAGTGGAGCGTATGATGGATTCATGCAAGTGAAACAAAAACTACAAAAAATTTGATATATTCCATGCATGATGTGGTCTACCTAGAGCATTATGAGAACTACATCATTTAGATATGTGATTTGTATCCCATATTTGAAGTTTTCATACTCTTTGCTTGAATCACAATTAAAAATCGAAAAAAAAGGAATAGAGAGTAATGGATAATTCCATATGTGAACTTACTCTAGCTAATGAATATCACGATTATTGTATTCTCCCATGTTTTTTAATGAAGTGAACATGATTTGAGTTGGAGCATACTTGAGAACAAGTGTGGTTTAAGTTTGGATGGGGATTTTGTCCTATTTTAGGGCTTCATCTTGTGTCTTTTTATACTTTAATCACATCTAAACATGTTAGAATGCATGCTACTTCCTCAATAAATGGTTTACTATTAAATGCACTTATGGACGTTCTTTGCATGTTTTTAGGTACTTTGGACAACACTTTGGATGAATGTAGAAAAGGAGGTGATCTAAGGGTTCCTCTACCTCTGGAGGAGCCTAAGGAGGGTCTATTATCTCCCCAACCCAACACTAATAGACAAGGGTTGAATTGGATAAAATAACTCTAAGGATTGCCAAAGTGAAAATGAAAGTACAAGAAAAAGCCCTCAACACAACCATGGTGCCACATAATGTCCGTACTGCCATGAAAATGTTACATTTAAAATTGAAGTTGAGAAGCAACTATAATAAAGTCACCTACACGGTCGTGCTAGCTAGCACGACCATGCCAAGGAGATCCAACATAGCTGTGGAGGCCATAACAGTTGTGCTATCGAAGTCTAGCAGGTCCATGCCATGAGGAATGACCACCATGTAACCCATCCAACATAAACATGATACCCAACACGACTGTGCCACTTCCCTGTCATAGTGGTCATGCTAACCAACACAACTGTTATACCTAGACTACACCAAGGCCATGCTCCCGACCATCAAGACACCAAAATTAACTTCACATTTTTCATCCCAAGCATGCCCATTCTCTCCTAGTACAACCATGCTACATCCGCTCACCACACCCATTCTAACCAGAACGACCGTGCTACCAACAAAACCTAGTGATTTTTGCACTTTTTTCATATGTTTCCCCCACTTAAGATTATGCATCCCTAGACCCCATATATACATGGGTGGTGCCTAGGAGAAAAAGGTTACCACACTCTATCCACCCTAGCATTTACTACCACATTCATTGAGCTCCCACCTACTCCCACTTTATTTCCACCATCTTCTACCTAAAAATCCTAGCTTTCTAGGGTATTGGCCACTTCCATCCACACTTCCATGCCATCCATCCACCAAGGAGGGAGAAGGGCGATCTACTCAAGCTAGGAGGTGAGTAAGGAGGAGTCTTCACCAAGCTTCCTAGTTATTAACTCCTCTTCTTTCTCTTTTTTTGTTACAAATAACTAATTCCCTTACGTGGGATTTTGGGGTTTAAATGTGATTTTCAACCATGTTTGGGGGGGGTAACATGGAAAATCTATAAATTTTTTTGTTAATGATTTCTTCTACTTCTATCTCATTTTCAATAAATTATCTTCTGGTTTGCCCTTAAAACATGGATTATCTTATGATTTGTGCTTTAAACCACATACATCTAGGAGAAAATCGCCTATAAGTAGCTATTTTGAGATTTTCTCCTCAGTCCAGCTAGTGTATCCATAGATAGGTAGCACCCCATCTTCCTACATATAGATACCTTCTACTACTCCTATGTGTAAGATCTAAGTAGATAGTCTATAAGCACTTAGTGTAATTGGTTTGGAGCTATCTAAAGGCTAGACAGTAGGTGATGTGAGGTGAAATACCCTCATTTTCACCCTCCATTACTACCCTTATCCCTAATCACCCTAATAGCTTCTATCCTAGAAACCTAGACTTGATTGGATCCTAGTAGAGTTCCATCTAAACCCGAATCCAAATGAGCCTCGCAAGGTTGGATAGGGGATGTTAGGGTGTAGTTCTCCTTGACACACCCTATTGCATATGTGTAAAATTAATAGTTTGGAGAAATTCTTGAGCATCTATAATGTTGTTTAATTTAACAATCTAAATAAATGAGTAGTGATTGCATGTTATGACCCCCCCACACTAGGTACTAGTCACATTACCCCAAATGGCACACACTTCCTGTAATTGTATTGAAATCCTAATCTCTCTTGTTTAGTTAATGAATGCTTACCTAGTCTTTTTATATCTCTTGATTAAATACTCTCGTGGTTGTTCATGGTAGCTAATCCTGATTAGGTAAGATGATATTAATTTGTGCTTGTTTATGCTTGTTGTAGCTAGTTAGTGCTAGTTTAGCCCTTTGTTTGCCCTAGTCGCTAATTACTAGTCTAGTGTAGTTTCATACCTAATCTAGCTAGTTTCTCTCTTTAGGATGTTATGTAGGATTGCTTTGCTAGTCTAGAGGTAGTGTTAGGTTTTGCCTTTCCAACCTTAATGTAAACTTTATCTTTTCTTTCTTAGCATGATTTCTTTAATAATTAGAATTTAACTATCTACCATTAAAGTAAGTTTTGTTCTTTTTTGTTTCAATTGCATGTTTGATCACCATTAGTGTAACTCAACCAAATCCAATTTAAAACCTACAATCCTAGACTCCACTGTAGGAACCTAGACCAAGACAAACATAACTCTAGTTCTCCCTCTCTCCCTTGGGTTCAACCCTGATTTACCGCTCATATACTACTTCTGAGATCGTGCACTTGCAGATTTGTTTTGAAGTGTGTACATCATGTTTTATAAAGTCAAAAGCCCTTGTTGTGTGCCTAAGGTGCATCCAGTCAAATCCAACTGATTGGTTGTATTGAAGACGCACTAGATCTCATCTTTGAGTTGTTGAGTCACCATCATGTTCAATGTTTCCTTCCTCATGCTCCCCTCCCAATCACTATTTTCATTCTCATTACTAGAATTTTTGAAAAGATTTAGGTTTTCCATTTGATATAGAAGTTACATTATTGTTGACTATTTGAAACTAACTTAATCAACTCATGAAACTACATTTGTGAAGGAAGGCATCAATATAGCATCATATGAAATTGAAAACAAAGTCCTAATATTGTAAATTTGTAGGAGCATATGTTGTTCTCTAGGGAAAAAATACGATACATTTGTAGAGATGTAACCAGATTGATGTCAAGTAGTGTGTATATATATGCCTTGAACCCAAACAAAGTATTCATTAGTATAATATCTATGGTTCTAATAGATCGTCAGAGTATGAACCATCAGAGAGAAACATACCATCATATTGTAGCTTCCCAATTCAAGCATGTGAACTAAATGCCATGTTCCTATCATTAAAATCACATGAATATTTTAGCAGTTAATTGTAAAAGTAATTACATAGGTTCTTGATTTAAATTCTTAATCATAGAATTTCTTCAAGCTACAAAGGAAATTATACATAAAAAAAATAAAATTGTTATTTTTTAACAACACATGGTAATTTTAGGGTCGATTTTGGCACCGATTATAACATACTAAAACCTTGTTTTATGACTCTAGAAATTATGATTCCATGGTTAGGAGGTTAGTATGATTAGTTCCTTATATATGACCAAATAAGGATGCAGTTATACCTTAGTATAGTTGTTTATAACTCCAATAAATATAGTTAATGGATGAACATGAATAACTCACACTAACAAGTATATGTTTGAAAATATATACATTAGGTTTCATAATCAACATAAAATATCATGATACATATATTATAACTTACTAACCTAATTATGTGCTAATAAGTAAGAGAGTTCATGAAATGTGTCACATATGTTTTCTTTGATAACTTGTATACACATAAATTCTAAATATGTCTAACGAGAAGTATAATGTTCTCAATACATGAATTTGTATAACAATTGGGTTTTTTCATGCCCATAAACATGAATGGTGTGCAATCATGTAAATTAACAATTAATGAATTAATGGATTTCATGGATTAAATAAGAAAAGATGGAGATTTGATCATAATAATATAAATAAACTCTCTTGGTAACAAGATGAAGAGAATAAGACTCTAAATCATAAATATTCATTATAATAATATAATATCATAATAAAGATATAGTGGTTATGAGCCTAGACCAAATTTTATTAGAACTTAATAAAAAACTTCAAAACCTAAATCTAATGTAAAAATCATTATTTTTGGGTCCCAATTATCTTGGGTGCCAAGTTGCATGTTAAATGAACAATCCTACATGCCTTGATTTCATTTACAAAAGAAAATATAAATTAAAATGTAAAATAAAAAATAATAGATTAAAAGTGGAAAATAATATCAGATTCAAATTCTATATGCCTTATTTAGTATATAAGTCAAATTTGAGATTAATTGGAGTTTTTTAACTACCCTAAATAGGATAGAAAAGATTAGAGGTTTAAACAAAAATATAAAAGTTATATCCATTTATTCAAATAACTTTTTTAGTTTAATCACGTTGTCACACTAATGTTTTGCCGACCTCGATCCTTTCCATATGTGGATAAGAGAGCCTTTAGATTTCAATCTTGTGGTTTAGTACCCATCTTCAACCTCAATCAGCTTAGACAAGTCATACATGTTTCCACAAAAAAAGTAGCACTACTTTTCCTTCATGCTTTTCTAGCCCATCTTTTGATCTTCCCTCGATATTCCTTTCAATTTATGTTCCTCTCCCAATTCCGTGTTGATTGACCCTAATTTTACTAGAGTTTTTCTATGGGTTTTTCTCCTAAATGCCTCTCATGCTCTAAAAAATATAAAACCTTCCCTGGACATCTATTGCATCCACTAGTTCCTTTTTCCTTTGTTGTTTACCTTGTTTCCCTGCGTGCATGCACGACCAAGTCTAATCTCTAGTGCCCACAATCCTGAGTTTGACAGGGTGATTTAGACCATGGAGTATCCTAGTGATGGTCCAAAACTTTCCCTAGGGCCTACTCAAGCATTAGGTAACATCAATTTCTTTATGTGCATAGTAATCTCAATTTCCCTTTTTTCACCTATGTCTAGGCCTATTCCTCCAATCATGAAGATGTCTGGTATTTTGTCCTTGATTGCTTCATTTCTCTCTACCTTATACTACATATGAACCACTTGAATGTATCTTTAGTTTTTGTTTTCCTAATTTTGGGTGATTGATCATCTTCCGCCTTACAACTCCTTATCCATCTATGATGGAGGTCTAAAATCTTATCCATGGGCATCATTGACTCGAGCTAATGGTCTTTGGGTTTGGGGGATCTTCGGGAGTTTTATGGCAATGACGGTTTTGACCAATGTGGTTTGTGTGTTTATGTTAAGATCAAAGGATCAGATATGCACACTCTCTATTCCTTTTTGAGTTGTTAGTGATTGAAGGAAGATGGTCCTCTGGGGCTTTCCCTAGTTTACCCCTATCTCTTGCCTTTATTTCTTCATTTTTTGTATCAAGGGTATAATGCTCCTTTCACCTTCTATATTGTTTTATATGTGTGCTCATGATAGTGTGGACCAAAAGCTAAGTGGAAAACTACTATTGGTCCACCTCAACATATCATATCTGGGTTTCAAGTATTTCCCGTGGTTTTTTTGGGTTTCTCATTGGTCAAAAATTATATAAGTCAAATTAAGTCAATACAAGGTTAGAAAAACATGAGAAATCATGTTTTGGAAACAAAAAATTATAATCTATCCAATGATACTAGTTATGTCATCTAATTCCAATATAATATATACGTGATTTTTATGATATTCCTAACTAGTTAGAATTTCTAAAATCCATAACTAATTAAGAATAAGTAAGAAATATAAAGTAAAATATATTATTAACTCATAAAAATATAATATATAGGATCATATGGTTTTGATAACCTAATTCTTAATGATAAAAGGCAACTTTTAGGTTTTATGTAATTAATATGAAGTTAACCCTAATTTCATATATGCATCTAATATGTGGTTTGTGACCCTAATGTGCAAGATTGAGTTTAGACTTATGTAGCCTCGATATGAGGTATGCATTCCCATATGAGTCATGTTGATCAATTACTCTAATGATTCTCTCTCTTGAACCTCTATGAGGTATTAGTAAGATGAACTTCCTCTTTCATGTCTTGATTTGACTATTTGGATCAAGTTTATCGAAATTGGTCTCCTGATCCGTATAATATGTTGGATATGATTGTTGGTCCCTAATTCGTATATGTTCTTCTTATTCAATATGGAAATCCTAATTTTGAGTAATTGAACTAAATGAAACCCAAATTTCCAAATTGTAGACTTTTATGATCCTATGATGTATTTTAAGTGTGGAAAATGTTGAATACTTGGATATGGATCCTTTGACCCCACATGACAACAGTTGGATGTTCTCATCCCTTATATGAGATGGAGTATTAATTTATTTTTCTGCCCTATTTGCATGTGTGATTGACTAGTAACAACTAGAAGCAGTGACACCATATAGACACTGCATTTTATTCCCTTTCCATGTTTGATATTTAGGTATGGGGTTTTATTCCCATGCCAAATATGATATTAGGCACTAAGTTTTATTCCCCTGCCACGCTCTGAGTTCTATTCGCATGCAAAACTCTAAATTTATTTAGCACTGAGGTTTTAGACCCCTACCCTTTGGTATGGGAATGTATGGATTCCTACCCTAATTTTTAGTATATGCAAAGTCTGCTTATTACTCACCATGAAGCTATATATGTTTTGTGATATTATTGATAAGACATTTCTTGTAAGGCAAGAAACCTTATTGATAGTGTTGTTTATCTAATCATTATTCTTTTATCATCCACTTGGACACTTTGTTATCTTTTTCTTGATTTGGTAAGTCATGAATAGTTTATTGATTTCATTTTTCCCTTAATCTCAATTCATATTTATATGCACATATATGCCTTTATACCGGCAACATCTATTTTTTCTTCTCTTGTGTGGCATGTTTCCAATCCTTTAGGTGAAGGACATGGTGGACCTGACATGTTGACTTGAATTGGATTAGTGAAGTTGACTCTTGGGAGATATATTTGAGATAGTTTGGACCTACCTCTACCTAGATGTTGAAGTTGCTTTTTTCATGTAAACTCCAAATGGTAGAATATTATGTAAACTTGAGAAATTGTATATAGTCACTACAGTGATTTTCACTGCTATGCTTTGGTTTTATATACCATTCATTTGAGGAAAAAGATACACCTAATCCAACATACTTGTTAGTGTTTGGATTGGATGATTTATTCCCAAAATTAAGTAGTTAGTGGATACCCTCATGGGTCCCACTCCTTACACTGATAGTAGAATACATTTTGTGTTTGTAATCTTGATGAATGCATATTCATCTTAGTTTTAGTCACATCTTTAACTCTAATTTTGCACTTAAATCCCTTATATACCTTTGAATTTTCCTCTATATAGTTCATCTTCATTTTATGTGAATATCTAGGGCTTGATTGAATCTATTGGTATCCATGGAAGGATCAAGCTTCACATCAAGTGCACCATCTTAGGCCATGATGGTCCCAAGAAACGTTTTATTTTGGACTTGATTTTCATTCAGTAGTACCTTCATCGACTTAAGCCTTCATCGACGCTAAAACTTGATGGTCAAACAACATCCCCCCGAGTGGGTTTGATCCAAAGTAGAATGACCATCGATCAATGGGAATCACACTTGAAAAGACTGGAGCCTGGCAAGGACTGATGAATGAGCTACACCCTAACAAATTTCCTCTATTTTCTCATCAATTAACAGAAGCTATATGTACATGCCCTTGACGAGACTTACTCAGAATTCTCATTGACTGACAAGACCCACAACCAGTCAACCGACAAAGTCAAGAAACCTAAAACCTAATGACGTTTCTATAGGTCAAGACTGACAGTTCCTCTTCACCCATTTCCCCTGATGGAATCCTCGTCAACCAACAATACACCTACTCACTACGCCTGATGAAGCTCTTATCCCATTGAACGCCAGACTGCATGCACCCACTTGTCAATTGATGGCTCTACGACACACAACTGTAGCTTATAGAAAATATGTACCTTTCCTTCATTTGGGGGGATCTCTTGCTCTCCATCACATCAAAAGGTAGTTGCTCTACGCCCAGACAAGGAAAACAATCTTATAATCTGCTTTCATCAACACCTTTGTGGTGTCCTTGCTCCACCCCCATCTTTGCTCCATCTAGCTATATCTTCTAATTGTGAAAGTTGTTGGGGTTCAGATCTGCATCGACATCCATCATCCATCAACCATCCCTTGTCCCCGAAAACCCAGAGTTCCAAGAGTGAAGAACCAAAGAGGATACCAACCCCATCACCTCCTTCCATCGGTGTCATCTTCATCTTTGTCTAAATCAACCTCTTCATAGAGTAGAATACAACAAATGCTCCATCAAGCCACAAATCTCTTCTCCACTATGTCCATGAGTGATTCTTCCTTCTATCTTATTTTCTTTGTTTCTGTCATAAACAGGGAGTAGACCCTCTCGTTGGGGTTGGGGACTAGCCCCTCTCTCTGTTTTTTCATGTACATTTCTTAATGTTCCATCGCTTGTACATAACTATTGCAATTCAATATTAATCATTTTATTCATGTTTTATTGATTGATCATCTACTCTACATGATATTTTATACTCCTTTGTTGAGAGAATTTCAACAATTAGGATTTTAATATAGATTAAATTGGTTGGTGCACGGATGAGAACTTCCAAAGGGATATTTATGGGGAAGTAGGTACATGACTTGTGAGTTATGGGACATCAAGCTCATAGAGATATCTACATGATTTTTCCACACCTAACGGGTGGATCTCGCTTTTGCTCTATTTGAATGGTTGTATCTAGCATGTACATGTTATAGATGTGCTTGTGCTTGTAGTAGTGGTGAAACTCGATCCCACCCTAGTGACTTCTATCCTTAATCTAGACCCTATTTTAATTCCACTCTTTTACTTTTCTTTCACTTAGTTTGACTCAACCCAAATAAAATCTTGGTTCTAGATATTAATCCTTGTTCAAATGGTTACAAACTAGTAAGATTAAGTAAAAATATCATCTATTGGTATTTGATCCTTAATTATATTGTGATAAGACATGTCTACTTGTTAGTGGTATTATTGCATGTTGTTTTGATAAAAACTTAAGAATTTCATCCCTACGTAAACTTCTTAGTGCACTAAATGCCATGTCAACTCTACTATTATTTACGTTTCTTTTCAATTACAAAGGAAGCTAAATGTAACTTAGGTGTTCTAATCCATGTAAAAAGAATTATGCTAATAATGCAATAATTTAATTTTAACAACAAATTTCAAATATAAATTGTAAAGCAATAGAGAAATGCATTTTCCTATGCAATTTACATTTTAGTTCCATAATAATAGTAATTTCTATATATTGAAGTAATAGTTAATGTTGTATAAATAGAATTTACTAAACCAAATTATAACACTAAAAAGTAGAAACAATCCCAAAGTTACAAAAAAGTCATAGATCTAAAATCTAGATAACATAAGAGAAGAGAAGAAGTAGCTTACCAAATGAATAGAAGAGAAAAGAAGCATCTTAGTGGATGAATAGAAGATGGTGCCACCAACTTTAGAGGAGAAATTTACAAATATCATTGTCACAATCAGGTGGAAACTCTTCCCATGGCACACCATAGTCTAGAGAATCTCCAAAGCACTTGGAAGTGAAAGGGAGTTGAACAAATGTGAGAATGATGCAGAACGAGGGGGTGATTTCAGCCACCTCATATAAGGAAGCAACACATACCGGTTGGGGATGCATTACCCCCACATGGTATCTTACTGCTATTCATAATGACTATATATACATTACGGGCAGCGACCAACTCCCACAGTGGGGCCCATTTATCACCATTATAGATGGATTGGTCCTTTTTTGGGCCAATGCATCCCGAGAGTAGAAGCATTGGCCTCATCAAGAGAAGTGCGCCTACCTCGATTTTTCTTTGTAATCCAAATATAATATTATAATTTGTTAATCATGACAAATGGATAATTAAAATAAGAAACAACACTATTTCTCTTTTATAGTCAAATAAAAATAGAAGACAAAAAATACATCTATAAAGATACATCTCTTCCCTGTAGTATCTAAGGGAGCTAAAACTACATATATAAGACTTGTTAGACCTTCAATTTATATCACATGGTAAGTGAAAGTAAGACAAACAAGAAAAAGATATATATCTTAATTTGTCAAACAACAACTCTCTCTCTCTCTCTAGATTAGGTCCCGTCCATCTCTAAGTTTGGGTGGCGGTCATGGCGAACAGGGGCAATTCCTCTGCTACCTCTGGTGTTGCCACTAGTATACCTATGCCCCAGGGGAAAGGGGGTAAAGTTGTGGAAGATGTCACCGTTGCTAGTGACTGGGCCAGGATGGTAGAGGGACCAACCCCGTGGATCAGGGGCTCGATACTGGTGGACCCAAAGAAGCCATTTTTTTGAGAAGGTGATGAAAGAACCTGGACACGCTTCACTGAACTGATTATGGAGGAGATGGATGATTATCATCAGTGCTCTGCCATCATCCAAGTAGTCGGGAAGAATGTTAATGTTCCATACCAGAGGGTGGATGTTGAGAACTTGGAAGCCCAACACCGAACTTAAGGTCTTTACTTGAGTAAATGGCCTTATTCTTGCCAGATCTGCCAACAAAAGGGATATCGGGGTAGCCCTCTCTGCTGGACCCTGGTTCTTCGATGGCCAACTGGTCTTGGTTCACCGATGGACACCTGAAGCTGATATCAGGAGAGTTGTGCTGAAGACAACTCCTATTTGGGTCTCCCTCCCCAATGTGGGAAAGAACTGGTCCACGCATGCTATAACCATCATTGCTCATGCCATTGGGGAGTTGAGAACTATAGAACACAGACCTGATGGTAGTCTTCTGGGATGCACCAGATTGTGTGTTGATATAGCTGTTGAGAAAGTGCCGCTGCCACTCGTTATGGTTGAGCTTCCGAATGGCAGTGAATGGGAAGTTAAAGTCAAGTATGAGGCTCTTCCTAATAGGTGTGACAAGTTCAAGGTGTTTGGCCACAATGATGGTGGTTTCCCGGGTGTGAGGAGTGAGGTTGCTCTGGATTCTCCCCTGATCATGGCTGTAAACATCTATAGAACACATAAATCATAGACATGAGCCAAGTCTCACCCACCACCAAGGATGAGGACAACTAATCAAAATGTGAGTACTGTTGTTCCTAACCAAGAAGTTACAAAGGCCATTGTTCTTGAGGAAGGTGAGGTGGCTCGAACCACCACTGTAGGTGAACAACCGTTTGACAATGCTGATGAGGCTAGGGAGTTTATTGAAGTCAGAAACAATAAAGGCAAATGAATACATGTTGTTGAGGTGAACGAAAATGACACACAGGAGGAAGAAAGGCTAACAGGGAATCAGTTTGACGTTCTGAATGGCATGGGTGAAGAGTTACCAGATGAGCTCAACAGGGGAAGGAGTAGAAGTCTCAAATATACCAAGAGCGCTGCTGTTGTGAGAGGGAAGGGGAAGGCCAAACTTGGAGGGGGGAGGCCACAAGAAAGCTGCTTAATGTCCATTCTCACATGGAATGTGCGAGGGACATCTTTGCCTAGGACACAGAGGAAGTTCAGGAGTATTCTGAATGAGATGAAGGCGGAACTAATCCTTGTTTTTGAGACTAGGATTAAAAGATGTACTAGGGAGAGGACAGCGACTTTGTTCCCCTTGGATGGAGATGCTTGTCGAACCATGATCAGGTGGAAGGGGGCAGAATCATGATAGGTTGGAAGAATGATATTTGGCAGGTGGAAAAAATTAATGTCGCAGACCAAATGGTTACTATGAGTTGTTTCAACCAGGGTGGCTTCTCTATAGTTGTGTCTGACATTTATGGTGAAAATCTTGAACATGACAGAGAAAGGTTGTGGGAGAATATGGTGCAAACTACTTAGATTGAGATATTGTGGTTAGTACTTGGTGATTTTAATAATACAAGAAGATCAAGGGAGAAGTATGGGGGCAAGAGGGTCCCAGATAGAGTCATGGAGAGCTTCCACTTAGCCATTGAACAAGCTGGACTCATCAAACTAAATAATATAGGTGGGAAAATTACTTGGAACAACAACCAAACTAGCCAAAGAAGAATCGCCAATATGTTGGACGGAGGCATGGTGAATGAAGCATGGTTGGATCTCTTCCCCCATGTTGTCACCGAAATGGGCAGTCATTACTTTAGTGACCACTCATGGATGAGAGTGAACCTGAGTAGATAGTCCTACATGACTAAACCATTTAGATTCTTGAATCTCTGGTCTGACTGGGATGGGTTCAATGATTTGGTGGTCAACAGTTGGTTGGAACCTATTACTGGGAACCTGCTGCATGTGGTGTTGAAGAAGCTTCAAAGAACTAAAGCACTACTAAAAAGATGGGCTAAAGAAAAAGTTAACATTGCTAATCTACTGATAATGGCCAGGAACGACTTCAATGAAGCCTCCACTGAACTGAGACACAAGCTGTTGGATGAATAAGTTATTCTGAATGAAGAAGTCACTAGCAAAAGACTAAGGCAGTTGGAAAAAGCACAAGAAATGTATCTCTGGCAGAGGAGTCAGATGAGGTGGATTGAAGATGGAGACAAAAATACAAAAGTCTACCATACTGCAGTGAAGAAGAGGGAGATGAAGGACACAATTCATGCACATAGTAATGAAGATGGACAAAGAAGTAAAGGCAGGGTACAAGTAGCTCTAAAGGTAGTGGAATTCTTTACAAAACTATATAACAGTAACCATAACCCTATTGATGCTGACAGTATTGGGGTAGGTCAAAGAGTTAACAACAGTATGAATGAATCTTTTTGTAGAGAGGCAATAGAGGACAAAAACAAGACTGTTGTTTTCTTAATACACCCTTCTAAGGCCCCAGGGCCGAACGGGTTTAACAATATGTTTTTCCAAAAGATGTGGCAAGTTATTAAAGAAGATGTTTGTGAGGTTGTTAGATGGTTTATCAAGGGTGGTAATATGGTTAGGACAGTCAATTATAGTTTCATCAACCTCATCCCTAAGACAAAGAGTGCTAGAGGTGTTAATGATTATAAGACGATTGCCTATTGTTCAGTCTTGTATAAAGTGATATCCAAATTGTTAGCTGCGAGGCTTAAACATATTCTACCCAAAATTATCTCTAAGGAACAAGGCATTTTTGTGAAAGGTTAGAATATAGGGGAACACTCCCTTATAGCTTTTGAATTCCTTCAAGACTTCAAGGTCACAAGATCCAATGCCAAAGCTTGTCTGAAGGTTGACATTAGCAAAGCTTATGATCACATTCAATGGAACAACCTGTGGAGTATAATGAGACAGATTGGGTTTGATAAAAAATGGATAGGCTTAATGATCCAATGTGTCTAGACAAATTCCTTCTCCATTCTTATGAATGGTATTCCTGAGGGATTGTTTAGGGCTTCTAATGGCCTCCGATAGGTAGACCCACTATCCCTTTTACTATTTACAATAGTGATGGAGGGACTCATAAGGCTTATTAATAAAGCTGAGGAGGAAGGCAAAATCAGACTGTATAAAGTCCAGGGTACCAAAGTGAAATTACATATCATCTTTGTAGATGATGTGTTACTGTTCTCTATTGGAAATGCTCGAAGGCTAAAAGAATTCAAGAAGGTCCTAAATCACTGGGTTATATGTTAGCACTATCAAATCTAAAATCTTTCTGTCGAGATCCTGTGATCATAGAAGGGGTAGACCTAAAGTCGTAGCTGGCATGGGAAGAGGAAGGTTCCCTACTAGATATCTAGGGGTACCAATTACTAAGGTAGGGGTGTTTCTAGTGACTACACTAATTGCCTTGATAGAATCTGATGCAAAGTTGATGACTGGTCTAGGCTAAGATTATCCATGGTGGGTCGTCTGGTCCTGATGAGATTTGTGATTCAAAGCATGGTGTGTTTCTCTTCAAGAATGTGTGAGCTGCCGGTGGGTACCTTACAGTGTATCAAGACCTTAACTACACATTTCATATGGTGTGGCAAGGTTCATGGTGTGGCATTGGACACCATTGCTAGACCTTTCAGCCAAGGAGGTTTGCAGATGAAGGATCCATGAAAGATCATGAGTGATAGTCAATAGAAAAGGCTTAACACCTTCCTCTCAGGCCAAGATTCAATACAGAAGAGATGGATGGAGATGCGATATGGATCCTTGTCGGTGTAGGTGGAAGGAAAGAGGGTGTCTAAATGTTGGAGTGCTCTATGTAGATCGTTTGAAGCTAACTAAGCACTACACAATGTTGACTCACTTGGTGTTTGGTGACGTTGCAACTAGACACCACAGGTCAACATGGGTGTTGTTGACTTGGGCCCTTGGGCGAATCTGTTCTAGGGGGTGCTCATTGTCCCAAATGGTGCACCCTAGCCTATAGAGTGATTAAGAATAAGCTACCTACTAAAGACAGGATGAACAAATGGGGTTTCCTTGTTACCCCTATATGTGTCATGTGTGGTCAGGATAACGAAACCATGGCTCACCTCTTTTTCGGCTGTAACTTCTCGAGAACTTTTTGGAGCATTATTTTCCCTAGGAATGGTTGGAGGAGTGGCGCCCCTTCTTCGATGGGTGATAGCGGTGATTGGATCAACACAAAATTTAAAGGATGCAAACAGCTCAAGCAGTGCACGGGGATGTGTCTCACTAGTGCAAGATTCACTATTCGGTAGGAAAGAAATGCTAGAATGCATGGTAAAAGACTAAAGACTGAGAGGCAGCTACTATCTGAGATGGGACTGGTTCTTGTGGATTTGGTTAGAAAGAGCAACAATTTTTTTTGTAGTTTAAATGACTATACGAGAACCTATTGGGGCTTTTGTATGTAACCCAATAGTGTGATTTGGTATCGGAGGCAACCATATACTATGTTTATGTACAGGATAGCTCAGCTATACATCTCTTTTGGCAATATATTTACTTATTTAAAAAAAAAGACAAACAAGAAAGGATGGGAGAGATTGACAATCCACAAATTGTACATAATTGTTTACAGTGGTTCTATCCCTAAATATAGCCCCACTACCTAGATAGGTCAACCTTTAGGATTTCAAACACTTGAGTACCACCTTATATTATGCTATAAGATTTACACCAAGAAGACCATCATTTTATAGATAAATGTATAACTAGTTTTTCCTTTTAGGCTAAGGGAGCCATAATCATTACAAATGACTTACTCACTCTTAGCTTCAGCCTTCAGCCTTCACCAAGGACTCACTCTGTAATGACCCCACTTCCTAGTAACCCCCAATTAAGGAAGACCAATAAGTTAGAGTCATTATCCCAAAAAAATAGGATCAATGGTTTTGCAAATAATAAAAAATAATTAATAAATTATACAAAAGACTAAACTTAAAACTGGAATAAAAATTTACTTTCACATACCTTCAAAAATAGGCAACTGAGACTTCTACCCATAGTAGAATTCTATCTAACTAAATCCTCCTTGATAATTTAACTTTAATCTTTCACATGTTCCACTTTACGGTTTGTCCAATTTCAGTTATTTCCTAAAATGCCAACAAACAAAACGTTGGTCAATATAAATGAATATATTGGTATGTGGGGAGAAACAAAACATTGCACATAAGCTTTAACAATATAATCATATCAAGTAGTTTTTAACAATGCAAATTTACGTTTTCAACGTGACTTCCAAAACACTTTTACTCATCCTCTAGAATACCCTCTCTAGGGTTTAGTCCTTGCAAGGGACTTAAGGCTACCTTCTCCATCCTGAGCTTGGTACCTGGGGTTACCTCTCTGGGTGCCCAGTGGTCTTCCTTTTGGGGCTTGACCACCTCAGACCTTCCCTCTAGGGCTTGGTCTTGCATCATACATCTAGAGATGGTATGTAGGTTCGAGACAATCACATATATACTTAAGTTGTGATAATCATATTCACTTTAAATATTATAGCAATAAAAGCATCCAAATAGTTTATTTCCATGCATTGGATAAAACATCGGGAAAATGCATGGAAACTAAAGCGTGTACTCATAATTAACCACATACCTAATTTGAAGATCTCACAAGAAATAAGCATAGTCCAATCCAATCAGGAAATCCAAACAAGAAAGCAAGCCAATCACACAAAAGCACAGAATCTTGAGAAGCATGTACAATCTATTTACTACATACTCATCAAGAATCTACTTTATCGACTTGGATTCACTTTCTAGGGTTTCTAATCTGACTTAGGGTTTCATTAGGGTTCCTTTAGATCTATTTACAACTTTCCTCTTTTATGTCCACAAAACCCTAAAACAATAGTTCTAGGTACAAAAACCCTAATTATCCACTTTATACACATTAAAGCCTTCTTATCATCTATTAGGCTTAGGATTAACCTAGTATCACTTTTATACAAAGAATCTCAAAATATAATTCATTAAAACCCTTTAACACTTAGATTAGGGTTTCTAAGCCCATTAATGCATATTAACATATTAAAGCCTAATTTAGGCTATTAATCATATGGATCATTCTATTTAGACATAAAAACATATTTTTACTAACAACATGTTAATATGCTCATAGATTATCCATATTAACATTCTCAATTCCATAGAATCATCAAATTCGGGTTTTTTACTCATAAATGCATTAAAGGTAACAACTTTAGTCACTTTTCAAATTTTAAGTAGATATAGGCTTCAACTATGTTTTTATTGAGTCCTTTGCTTTTTTTTTTATCAATTTCCATATATAATATACTTCAATCCGAGTCATAGATTAATTTCTACAATTATTTCAAGATTAACACTATTATCACCAATGGTAGTGTGCCATGTCAGTAATATAGTACATAATCCAACTAGGTCCAGTCAGCCCCGGGTCTAGGGATAGCCAATAGGCTCTCGCCCTAGTAGCAACCCGCCTGGGTGGTCCACGCTAAGAAAAAATAGAAAGGGTAGACTATTCTTACCTTATGAAGCAAAGACGGGGAGGGTAAAGTGGGAAAATCATAGCTGGCCTTCTCCTTTCTCTGTCCTCCTCCTGTTCGCAAACTACAACCACTGACCAGTCAATCGCGTAGTTGACTCCCGCCTCTAGCACTCGAAACGTCCAGGTGATCTCCCCATCACCTTTGCCGGCTCCACGTGAACTCATTGAGAGCCCCGTCGGGGTTGGAGGAGGCAAGGTCAGCATCAACGCCTAGTTCTGTGTGGCCGGCGCACATGGAACCAAGAAGGAGTATTGCTGGTATAGGTAGAAGGTCATAGGATCATATAATGAGTCCATCTTATCTCGACGGAGGTCATGGGAGAAGCATCATGCTTAAATAGGGGTTGTCTAGCAATAGGGTCGTGTCCAATTGTTAATGGAGTTATAAACCAACTGTGATTTGGGGAAAATCCCAAACTCACCCGAAACCAGGGAAAACCAGGGATGGTTAGCTTCATTTTAATCTCCTAGAATCAATGGAGCAATCCCCATATTCGCATAGGGATTGTGCGTCGAGAAAATCGATCGGGAAAACCCCCTTAACTGTTCCTTTTTCTAATTTCAAATGAAAAGTAGCCACTGTTGGATCAACAATTCAACAACTGTTAGGCCTCATATAAGAACACAAGTCAAAATAGAATTGTGACATTTAATGTTATCCTTTACACTTTAGGAAACATACAAATTTCATATCTCCTAAACCATTTATCCTTTTAATCCTAAAGTTTAGTGGAAAGTCTATAATGACTTAAACTACTTATGTGCCAAATTTGGGACTCAAATTAGAAAGTATGAGAGACTTTTTTCATATGCAAGTTATTAGTTATTAAGGCATATTTTATGCATATTTTCTCTCACCTCTTCTTTTAAAATATTTATTTGGATTCCTTTTACCATTAGAAACCATGTGGACTCAAAATCTCATCCATGATGATTCCATTATCCATATTTCCACATATTTCTTATATTTTCATCATTATCTCAAATTTCCTTCTTAATAAAGTAATATTTGATTTCTTCTTTTTCTTTTAATCACATTGGACTCATTAATATATTATGATCCATGATATCACATGCACACAAGAAATATTGCAAAGGAAATCCATTCAATACACTTAAATCATACAATTCCCATATTCATACATTTATCGGGGAAATTGCATATCCAACCATATGAACCCAAAAATTGGGGTTGTAACATCCTTCCTCTCTTATAGGATTTTTGCCCCCAAAATTCCACCAAACATATAAACAAATAGGATAAGACTTTTCCATGTCCATCACTGGCTCCTAAGTGGCATCATCCTCTCCATGTGCTTCCAAAGAACCTTTATCATGTTATATCCTTACATCTGAGTTCTTTCACCTTGTTATCTAGAATCCTCACAGGTGACTTAGGATATTTCAACCTCCCCTGAAGCTGAATAGGTCCATGGCTCAGCACATGGCTTGGGTACATCACATAGTGCTCTAGATTAGACACATGGAGCACATCATACATCACATTATCCTGAGGGGTAAGGCTAAACATAAGAATCTCCACCAATTCATCTCAAATGGACCCATATATCAGGGACTCAACTTTCTTAGCTATAGTTCAGAGGGGTTGGGTTTTCATAACACATGTTCACCCACAGTGAACGGCATGTCAGTTTGCTTCGCATTAGCTCATGACTCCTGTTGCCCCTGGGCTTTCTCATCCATTTCTCGATCAAAGAAACTTCATATGCACACACTGTGGTTTCAATGACCTTCACAAGGTCCTCTCACCGACATCATCCTAATGAAGTGGTGACCGACACATCCTCCCTTATAGAGATTCTTACATCTCAATACTGGCTATGGTGGCTATCATCTCAAGAAAACTCTTCTATGGGCAGGAACTGCTTCCATGTATCACCCTGAACGAGCACACATGCTCTCATTAGACCCTCTAAAGCCTGGATCATACTCTCTTGACTGTCCATTAGTCAGGGGTGATATGTTGTACTCAACTTCAATCTAGCATTGAGTTCTTCATTTACCAACTTCCACCACATGGAAGTGAACTTGAGGTCATGCTCACGATGTTGAACTTAGATCATGGTGTAGTTGAACTATCTCTCTCCCCTATATATATAGTTCAACCAGATTTGTCACACTAATAGTGCTCTCTCTTAGGCAAGGGATTAGGTCAACTTAGTAAGGTGATCCACCATAACCCATATTGCATCATGACCTCTTTGGGTCCAGGGACGACCCACCACAATGTCCATGGTGATCTTCTTCCATTCCCTCTTGGGGACCTCTCATTATCTATAACAACTCACTGGGTTACTGGTGTTAAACCTTCACTCTATGACATGTATGGCAACATGCCACATGCAACTATGTATACTTCTTCATCCCAGGTCTTCAAAGTACTACTACAAACTTCAACTATCTGAGTAATACCACGGTGTATGGTGTACTTAAAATCATGAACTCCTGCATATCATAATTCCTAAAGGTTGCCTCCTCATAAAACCTAAAACACTCAAGTAGTGGGTTTCACCACCTCCCTTTTTCTGAGAGGTGTATTTGAGGTTCTTACAACCATCCTTCTATCTCATCAAGCTCTGGGCTGGATAACTGAGTATCCACCAACTCGACCAATGGGTCTGGTTGTATCTGGGTGTTACCCATACAGGTCTCATCTTCTAATGAACTTAGGGTTCACCTAACAACCTCTTCCAACCTCCCAACTGGCTAAACAAGACAATTTTATACTTGAGCTATGCCTCGACTAGGAGTATCTATTACCACATTTATTCCCTTATATTCTAGGTGATGGTGAAGACATAAACCCTCATATACCCCACTCATCATCTTCATCTTGGGTTTAGGTCTATCTGAGTCAAGAAAACTTCAAGATCATCATCTCAATTATCAAACTCAACTTATAACTCATAAATTCCATACTGCTTCCAAGGTGGTATGTCCTCATATTACCTTTGTTCTCTTCATGTTTCCAAACCATCTATTCAACGTACTCTCCAAAGGACATGGTACTTCCTCTATCCTAAAACATCATAGAAATGTTTCAACTCATATCACCTTCATCCTAAGTATATGACATGCATTTTATCCTATCTCTCACATCCATAATGAGAGAAATAAGCATTTGGTTGTAGTACAAATACAGAGTTCATCCCGTTCCAAGAGTAGAGATGGTGCATCACACATTGCCATTATCCTTTAAGTTGAAACATACATCACACGTCTCCGCATCATGAATATCTCCAACCTATGTTTACATCCATGGAAAGGTTGTTCCCAAACACTCTTGGGTCTTCATATTACTCATACATAATCCTTAGTCCTTTCCTCAAGGTCTCTAGGGTGCCTGTACTTTTGGGGTGATATGACCCTTATGAATCCAGGGAGTGCCTCTCACATTTACTCCTTAGGCCCCATGAACTCATGAAGGTGGCCAACCTCATAACCCATGTTCCTCAAGAAAAGGTAGTTGTTACCTCCCAACCCTATGGTCTTATGCATTAATGGAACAGACAACTTCTACTCCCATCGGTCTTATCCCTACCTGACCCTAGTATTGACTTAGGATTCTATCATGGTACATCTCAAACTTGAATCCTTACCCAAATCTTCATCATTTCTCTGGGCACTCGTGGTCAAACTTACATCCTTTCATAGGGATCATGGTGACCTACCTACCTCAGTCTGGACCCATACATGTTACCTCCATGCCAACATATCCTCCTGCCCTTTAGACATGGTCACACATGGGTCTATGGATTCATGATCATGCTATGTGCTCTCCACTTATCTCATTAAGCTCCTATGAGAGACCTCTTTCAGTTACCTCACACCTAAATAAAAGTTGGTACTCACCCTACAGAAGGGTCCTGTAACATCCCCGACCTGGGTTATGATTTAACCCTAGATGTTTTTCTTAATAAAGTTAATTATACTCTTTCTCTTATCTCTTGAAAAGTAATTAAGGCCCAAGAGGAACTTATGTTTCAATTTTAGTCCTTTTTGAATAATGTTTGAAACAATGTTTTGTCTATTTTGGACTAAAGTGCAAATTACCCAAGTTGAGGGGTTAACTTGAAAATGTTTCTTGATAAAATGTTCCTCAAGTGTTGAAGCATCATAAGAATGAGAATGATGGAGAGGTATGTCTTGTGGTAGTCTGAGTACCAAGAAAGAACTTGTTGAGCAATGTTTGTGCATTAAAACCTAGTTTTGGTGTAATGTGCAATTTACCCAAAACCTAGGGTTCAATATGCAAAATACCACCTCTATAGAGTCCCTCATGTTTCTTGGAATCATGTACATAAAATAAAATGAGAGGGGCGGCTCATTTAAATCTCTTTCAAGGAGAGATAATTTTGATATTAAAATAATTAAGATTTTAGCATAATTGAAACCCTAATTCAATTTAATGCAAAAACAAATATATTAATTGAAGTACCCTTCAACCAAAAATGAGATGGTTGGATTTGCATAAGTGTGAAATTCTTTGTGCCTTGCAAAGGCCACGAAATATCTAAAGTGAGTGGAGAGCCCACTCACATTAGTAAAAGGAAAAGTAATATCCACTCAATTTTTGGATATTATTATTATAATGGTTAAGATGCTTAATTTATTTTGTTTTAATTAATGGATAATGAAGAGGAATCACAATGTGGGGGATATGTCTTAGTATGAAAGGGATGGAGGGGAGTATGTGGCACCAATTTTGGGAGCTAAAGGATTATTATATCACTTTCTCTCTCATTGAAATTCCCTTATAAACATCTCATTTCCAACTCAAATGAAAGGCTTTTTCGACCCTTCTTTCTTTCCTTGATTTGGCCATGCACAAAGGAGCTTAGGAGCAACAGGAGGACGTGCCCCAACCTGTAGGTTAGCTCCATAGTCATCTTCCACCTTGATTTCATGGTGAAAATCGAAATGCTATGCTTAACTTCTTCTTTTCTTCATTCAATCTTTAATCTTAGCCATTCATTTCACTCAAAGACTTGAGGACGAGCCTTGGATAGTTGAGAAAGCTTTATTCACTATTAGGAATGCGAATATTGAAGCTTGGATTCAACTTTGAAGGCAGGTTATATTCTTGAACCCTTAAATGTTATTATTACATTCAATTCTTCATCACTTGTTGATCATTTTGTTCTTCTTGAAATTCCTTTGATCAAATTGATACAATTACCATAAGAATGATAGTATATTTTGAAGAATCGAAGCTTCATGATGATGACATCATCTTAAGCACACACCTCAATGAATATCTTGAGCATACAGTTTCATCCCTTGAGACCAAATGATCTCAAGACCGTTTGAGGTCAAACGACCTCAAGACCATTTGAGGCTAGGTGATGTCATAAGTTAGATTATGATCCAATGGTCTCAATTTGATCTAATTCCAATGGTTTTAATGTTGGAAGGTCCATTGATTGCAAACCCTAGACCCAATAGATTGATTCGGTTTCAAATCAATGGTTGATGATTCAGTTTCAAGACCGAATGGATGATTCAGTTTCAAGACCAAATGGATTGATTCAGTTTCAAGATCGAATGGATTGATTCAATTTCAAGATCGAATGGATTGATTCGGTTTCAAGATCGAATGGATGGATTCAGTTTCAAGACCGAATGGATTTATTTGGTTTCAAGGCTGAATGGATTGATTCAGTTTCAAGACCGAATGGGTTGAAATCATCATCATCTCATGATACCTGCATGGTTAGTACACTTGATAACAATTATATCAATTACAATTTAGCACCATGCTATACAAAGTAACACCACTTATACCCTTCATGATGATGACATCATCTTAAGCACACACCTCAATGAATATCTTGAGCATACTGTTTCATCCCTTGAGACCAAATGATCTCAAGACCGTTTGAGGTCAAACGACCTCAAGACCATTTGAGGCTAGGTGATGTCATAAGTTAGATTATGATCCAATGGTCTCAATTTGATCTAATTCCAATGGTTTTAATGTTGGAAGGTCCATTGATTGCAAACCCTAGACCCAATAGATTGATTCGGTTTCAAATCAATGGTTGATGATTCAGTTTCAAGACCAAATGGATGATTCAGTTTCAAGACCAAATGGATTGATTCAGTTTCAAGATCGAATGGATTGATTCAATTTCAAGATCGAATGGATTGATTCGGTTTCAAGATCGAATGGATGGATTCAGTTTCAAGACCGAATGGATTTATTTGGTTTCAAGGCTGAATGGATTGATTCAGTTTCAAGACCGAATGGGTTGATTCGGTTTCAAGATCGAATGGGTTGATTCAGGTTACAATTGGTCAAGACCGTTTGAAAGGTTGATCAAGACCGTTTGGAGGTCTAAACGATCTTAGACCATTTGAAGGTCCAAATGTTCTCAAACTGGTTGGAGGTGTGGATCCAAACCATTTGAAGGTTTATTAGTCAAAACTATTGAAGGTTCAAATGATCTCAAAACTAAATGAGTACTATTAAAGTAACTCAATATTGATTATAATGGTTGTACCTCTAAAGTACTTAGGTGATTAGTACCTTTAGAGTGGTTAACCTTTGATGCTTATGGAAGCAATGACTTGATACACTATGTCAATTCTTCATTCAAGTTGATTCAATCTAATCAAGATTAAAGTAATTAACCTCCTAGAGAGGATAAGAGAGAGGAACTTATACATGAGTGATAATCATGTAGTGATTAATTCTCAACACTTTCAACATGAATAAAATATGTAATTAGGGTTTGATCCATGATGATGAGATCATGAAACCCTAACCGAGAAGGTTGATGAGCTCTAACCCTAATTTAAGGTAAAGCTAGGTGAAACCCTAATTTAGGGTGATGGTGTAACCCTAATTTAGGGTAATGATGTGATGTGAAACCCTAATTTTAGGGTAATGATATGAGAAACCCTTATTCAGGGTATTTTAATTAAAAACCCTAATTTTGGGTAAAGCTACATCAAACCCTAATTTTAGGGGAAATGTTAGAAGAAACCTTAATTCAAGGTAAGGATGTAATGTGAAATCGTGATACAGGGTAATGTGATATGAAACCCTAATCCAGGGTGATGCTATGTATTATGAAACCCTAATTTGAAAACCTAGCTCTAATTTGTGTAAGAGGATGAGTAACCCTGATTGATATGGATTGGGAAACCCTAACCCTAATAAGGGTATAAGTGGTGTTACTTTGTATAGCATGGTGCTAAATTGTAATTGATATAACTGTTATCAAGTGTACTAACCATGCAGGTATCATGAGATGATGAGCATAGCCAGGTATGAGCTATGATGTTTCATTTATTATTGTTAATGGGCCTTGTGAGCCATAACATGCTTTGTTGCCTAGTGAGAGGTAACAAGAGATGAAATCGGCCATGTGAGCCATGTGAGATGCTTGTGTAGCAAGTATCATGTTTACCTTAGTCAGATGACCTGAAGGTATCAGTTACCTGATAAGTGGTAACAAGTGTTCCTTGATGAACTGAGGGTTTGAATTATCATTTTCTATGATTATGATGATGAGTTTGTGAAAAGATGATAATGCTCCTGATGAGATGAGGGATTAAGATCCCATTGCTTTATTAAAGATTTGAACAATACTTGATGAAAGTATTACACATTCTTTGTAGCAATTTTTAAAATAATTGATGTTTGGAAACTTGTTTGATGCTAAAAGAATATGGTAATACACTTAATTAATCAAGTGATATCATATAATGTAGTTGCCCTGACCACAGATCCATCAGCGTTAGAATTTACTGAATGGTGAAACAAGTTAAACTCGGAGCACATATTTTTTAATATGTGGGGGTAATTGGGTAATTATATCCTCATGCCCCATAGGAATGGCTGTGGGCTATATCCTATGTATGGGATTGGTTACAGACCATACCCCAGTTTGAGTATGGCTACGGGCCATGACTCCATGATATGATACCAGGCATTGGCTATGGGCCATAACCCTGAAGAGAGTATATGTTGTGGGCTATAACTCTATAGCGAAGATGCCACTATACCCTGGCAAGCTAATTGCAGTTTGACACGTGATGTCTCTGCCATATAATTTTGTAGTGACCGAGAAGGTTGAGGTCTTGGAGTTTGGCTCTTCCATTGACCTTGTGTGGTACCGATGCTTTACGTAATCGTGGCCGGTTGGAGAATGAACGGTATACTTCATCTCTTCAGGGCATTAAGTATGATTGTAAAATATAATCAGCCGTGTAGCGTATTTGCTTAAGGTTGAGACAAGAATCATTGGTTGGTGTTATCTTGTTTAAGTATATCAGATAAATGTTATACATGTTCTTCATATTCCTTATTGGATAAGTGACACGCTACTCTCTCAAGTTATAGCTGAAATGCTTTGAATAAGAATATTACTCTAATCTGTTTAGACATTGATTTAACTATTGTTGAATACATATGATTCCTCTGCTCAGTTTTATTCTAATAAACTACAATAATAATATTTTTGGCGGAGAGTTATATCTCTCGTTGGGACTGGGTCTCACTCTGTTGGTCACCAACACTTTTTAGGTGGATGCGGAAGTAGAGGCAGAAACCCTACAACAGGGGAAGAGCAGCAGCAGGGACAACAGTGAATTCTCAGGTGGAGACATTGGTTGTCATGTCTTGTATATAAAGTTCTATGTGTCGTCTTTGTACTCTTAGGTCCTCAGAGTCAGTAGTTAGTTTAATGAATCGATCTGAGATTTTGGCTTGATGCCTCAATGTCTTTATGTTGCCTGTGTATAGTTTTAAACAGGATAGTTGATGCTTGTAATCCTCGAGAAGTAATGGTACAAGATATGTACTTGTGAATCAGAATGTAATTGAATTACCTTGGTTCTTTTTTAAAGAGTTTTCCAGTGTATGGATCTCTTTGTAAATGGTTTTAATTTTTAGTAATTTTTAGCAATCCGCTGCAAATTATCGCTTCTACTTAGTGAATGATGTTTTGTTCAAATAGAGTGTCATAGGTCCCTTCCCATGATGGGAGAAAACTATCTATTGATAGTAACAAAGGTCAAAAACGCCCTTACTTCCAAGGTTTATATCATCATGTGCATGCTTAGCCCTATCATGCTACTTATGCACATAGCTATCAAGAAGACAACCTACTAAGCCATGCTAAGTTACTTGGTATGTCATTCTTGTTCCTCATTCCTCAAAGTTGGCCAATCTCATACATATGTCACCAACATGTGTGAGGGGTTCTCAAACATATATCTCATTTCTAGTGGGGTTTCCTTTGCTCTAAAACATGGGGGGTTCCGTGCTTGATTTCCATGAACTCATACAACCTTGTGAGCATCATGTGCATCGGGTACTACTGCTTACCCTCTTAGGTCTAGGAACCCCAGGTTCACTCCCTATGCATCTGCTGTCTAACAACATACTCAGCTGTTCCACCATGAACCGAACCTATACCAGATAGGGCATATACTTCTTAACACTCTTCCATGGGAACAACCCTTATAGTCCTACACAAAGACATCCAATTGGGTGCAAGACCTCACAACTTGTTACCATACCTCTTCAGGGTCTAAGGAACTCTCCTTCCTATACCTAAAAGGTAGGCACCTATAACATCTGTACATTGGTTTAAGAAACCTCTTTCTCTTTCTAGGGTTTGGTTCCTCTAAAGGCAACCAAGGTACGACAAGCCCCTAAGGATCATGCATGAGGTAACCACATACATCTACTCAGGGTCATCCATTCTAGGCCATATCATCTCCAACTTCTCCTAATTTCTAATGTCTCATAGTCTAGGTCTCTAACCTTCTTCATCAGGTCTTGCCCTCTCTCTCTAGAGCTAACCTACAAATGATCTTACTACAAGAGGTTCTCTATTAGAAGATGGGTCAAGCTCTTAAGGACACATGTCTACACCTACTTGGGTGAAACATACTATCAAGACCTATTTTCGATTAAGATCATCCAAAACTCTACATACTCATCTCATGAACATCTGTCATAACCCTTCCATCCTAGGTCTAAAGCTTGTTGTCAGCCTTACTGTCACTCTCTTCTATGCAGGTACATGCCTCTTTTCTACTCATATATCTCTATTTGGGTTCCTATCAGGTCATCCCTAACCTCCTCAATAGGCTTGACCACCCAAGGTCTGGTCACCAAAAGGCACTAGGTCAAACAATCACACATAGCTCATGCTTCTCATGGGTACTCGAAACCTTTACGTAAAGCATGAATGTCTACCCCACGTACTTGAAGGTATATAAGACTAAGGTATTCAACTCATATTATCATATCTTTCTCTAACTTCCACTTAAGGTTTGGGTTGAGCATCGTCCTCACAGGATGCATCATGTCTCTACCTCTTCCTGGAGGCCTCTTCCTCCTAGGATAACTCTCCTCATCCTCCTAAAAGAAGGTCTAACCGCAGAGCTCTCCCGAGGACATGACAACACACACCATGCAACCTAAGCATGTAATTAATCTTTAGTTTACGCTTAAACTATCAAACTTATGTCCATGACATCTTATTTACATGCTTTTCATTATTTGGTGGAGGATTCCTTAATCCTTATTACTCTTATCCCAAACATAGGAGGGAGGTGGAGAGAGAGAAACTTTAAGAACTTAGAATCCTATATGAATTAGGGTTGAGAAGGGAAGAAGATAGATGAGAGAGTCCTAGAGGTATCTTACTTTGAGTCAAAACCTTTGATTTTGGCCAGGCAGTCACACAATATCTGGGAGTCCTCATAGATCGACTAGAGGGGTGAAGGAAAATATTGCCAGACCCCAGATTGTGATCATTTTCTAGACACCTCCATCATTGGAAAATCCTCTAATAACTCCCTTGGGTTCTAAAGAGGTTGTAAAATTTAATAATTATTAGAGATAAAATGGAAAACCATCACTCTGATACCAATTGTAATGACCCCGCTTCCCAGTAACCCCCAATTAAGGAAGACCAAGAAGTCAGAGGTGTTATCCCAAAAAAATAGGATTAATGGTTTTGCAAATAATAAAAAATAATTAATAAATTCTATGAAAGACTAAACTTAAAATTGGAATACAAATTTACTTTCACATACCTTCAAAAATAGGAACCTGAGACTTCTAACCATAGTAAAATTTTATCTAACTAAATCCTCCTTGATGATTTAATTTTAATCTTTCACAGGTTCCACTTTACAGTTTGTCCAATTTCTGTTATTTCCTAAAAAGTCAACAAATTAAACATCATCCAGTATAAATGAATATACTGGTATGTGGGGACAAACAAAACATTGCACATAAGCTTTAATAATCTAATCATATCAAGTAGTTGTTAACAATGCAAAATTACTTTTTCAATGTGACTTCCCAACCACTTTTACTCATCCTCTAGGATACCCTCTCTTAGGGTTTAGTCCTTATAAGGGACTTAAGTCTACCTTCTCCATCTTGAGCTTTGTACATGGGGTCACCTCTCTGGGTACCCAGTGGCCTTCCCTTTGGGGCTTGGTCTTGCATCATACATCCAGAGTTGGTATGTAGGTTTGAGACAACCACATATATACTTAAGTTGTGATAATAATATTTGTGATAATCATATTCACTTTAAAGATTGTAGAAATAAAAGCATTCAAACAGTTTATTTCCAAGCAATGGATAAAACATCGGGAAAACACTAGGAAACTGAAGTGTGTACTCATAATTAACCACATGCCTGATTTGGAGATCTCACAAGAAATAAGCACAGTCCTATCCAATCAGGCAATCCAAACAAGCAAGTAAGCCAATCACACAAAAGTATAGAATCCTGAAAAACATGTACAACCTATTTACTACATACTCATCAAGAATCTACTTTATCAAATTGGATTCACTTTCTAGGGTTTCTAATTCGAATTAGGGTTTCATTAGGGTTCCTTTAGATCTATTTACAACTTTCCTCTTTTATGTCCACAAAACCCTAAAACAATGGTTCTAGGTACAAAAACCCTAATTATCCACTTTATACACATTAAAGCCTTCTTATCACCTATTAGGCTTAGGATTGACCTAGTATCACTTTTATACAAAGAATCTCGAAATTAATTCATTAAAATCCATTAACACTTAGATTAGGGTTTCTAAGCCCATTAATGCATATTACCATATCAAACCCTAATTTAGGCTATTAAGCATATGGATCATTCTATTTAGACATCAAAATGTCTTTTTTCAGGTTAATATGCTCATAGATTATCCATATTAATATTCTCAATTCCATAGAATCATAAAATTAGGGTTTTTTACTCAAAAATGCATTAAAGGTAACAACTTTAGTCACTTTTCAAATGGCAAGTAGATATAGGCTTCAATTATATTTTTAATGAGTTCCTTGCATTTTTCTGATCAATTTTCATATATAATGTACTTCAATCTAAGTCATGGATTAATGTCCACAATTATTGCAAGACTAACACTATTATGACCAATGGTAGTGTGCCAAGTCATTAATATACTACATAATCCAACCACGTCCAATCAGCCGTGGGTCCAAGGACAACCAATAGTCTCTCGCCCCAGTGGCAACTCGTCTGGGTGGTCTGCGCTAAGTAAAGACAAAAAGGGTAGACTATTCTTACCGTTTGAAGAAACGACAGGGAGGGTAAAGTGGGAAAATCATAGCTGGCCTTCTCCTTCCTCCGTCCTCCTCCTATTTGTGAACTACAACCACCAGATGGTCAACTGTGTAGTTGACTCCCGCCTCTAGCACTAGAAATGTCCAGGCGTTCTCCCCATTGCCTCTATCGGCTCCACCCAAACTCACTGAGTGCCCCACTGGGGTTGGAGGAGGCAAGGTTAGTGCTAACGCCTAGTTCTTGGTTGGCAGTGCATAGGAAACCATGAAGGAGTATTGTTGGCATAGGTAGAAGGTCATAGGATCATAGAATGGGTCCATCTTATCTCAAGGTTGGTCTTGGGAGAAGCATCATGGTTAAATAGGGGCTGTCTAGCGATAGGGTCATGTCCAACCATTAATGGAGTTCTAAATCAACTGTGATTTGGGGAAAATCCCAAACTCACCCGAAACCAGGAAAAACCAGGGATGGTTGGCTTCATTTTAATCTACCAGAATCAATGGAGCAATCCCCAGATTTTCACAGGGATTGTGTGTCGAGAAAATCAATCGGGAAAATCCCCTTAACTGTTCCTTTTTCTGGTTTCAAACAAAAAGTAGCCACCATTGGATCAATGATCCAATGGCTGTCAGGCCTCATATAAGAACACACGTCAGAATAGAATTCTGACATTTAATGTTATCCTTTCCACTTTAGGAAACTTACAAAATTCATATCTCTCAAAATGTTTATCATTTTAATCCCAAATTTTATAGGAAAGTCCATAATGACTTAAACTACTTATATGCCAAGTTTGGGACTCAAATTAGAAAGTATGAAAGACGTTTCTTCATATGCAAGTTATTACTTATCAAGGCATATTTTATGCATATTTTCTCTCTCCTCTTCTTTTATATTATTTATTTGGATTCCTTTTACCATTAGAAACCATGTGGACTCAAAACACATCCATGATGATTCCATTATCCATATTTCCACATATTTCTTATATTTTCATCATTATCTCAAATTTCCTTCTTAATAAAGCAATATTTGATTTCTTCTTTTTCTTTTAATTACATTAGACTCATTAATATATTATGATCCACGATATCACATGCACATAGGAAATATTGCAAAGTAAATCCATTCAATAGACTTAAATCATACAATTCCCATAATCATACATTTATTGGGGAAATTGCATATCCAACCATATGAACCCAAAAATTGGGGTTGTAACACACTCACTCTAGGTCAAGAGTATCCTATATTTGACTTCTCTTCCCTTCCACAAGGAAGCAATCTTCAAACAATAATATTTGAGAGAGAGATGTTGGGAGAAGGAGTTAATAACTTCACACATAACAATAAGAACTAGATCTCCTTCCAAAGTAAATAATTTACTCAAATGAATGTAGTAAAGCGATTAAGCTCAAGTGGAATTAGTGACTATATTTGGCATAAGAACTCAACTATAGCATATGATCATTGAATGTATGAAGCCCAATGGGTCTTATTTATAGGCGAGGGTGCCATGTAACATTTGAGCCCACTACCCACGACTCTATCTGAGTTTTGGGAATGAGGACTGGATCCACATACCATCATTGGCCTTAACTATGTGTTGTGTCCTCACTCATGCACAAGCCATACACACTGGGTGTGATTCTCTTATTTCTCATCTTTGTTCTCATGTTGGGAGGGATACATGGATTTAGGGGTAATGAAATCCAGGTAGTGTAAGTTGTAATCTTAATTACATAGTGCTTGTTGGCTGATATTGCCCCATGATTTTTCTCTCCTTGTCTTAGGGAGAGTTTTCCACGTTAAATCAAGTTTTTCTTCTTTAGGTTTATATGCTTGTCGGTAACGCTTCCGCAATAAGTTTTCATCACATCCGGGACCGTATCGGTACAACATCCCCAACACACTTTAGCATCATTTTGCCTTCTTCATGGTGAGCTCGCTCCTTGGAAAGTAGCACACCATGATTATATGGATTGTCCAATCATTCCTTTTAAGACCATTTTATCCAAGGCCTCAAATCCTAGGACATTACAATCTCTCCAACTTATACTCTTGGCATCCTTTTCAAGGCTCAACTATATGGACTCATAATGATTCAAAATTTTAGTGTAGACCTAGAATGACTCTTGTGCATCTAGCTCCCAGTCATGGCTACCAACACAAGGGTGGTCGCATCACCGTGGATAGCCCTATCCAACATACTTGGACCATGAGGATCAAGACTGGCATGCCACATGCTCATTTGGACCTCACCTACTGTAAGGTATGGTTTTGATACTATTTGTAACATATAAACTCATTACCTAAGGATCTACTAGAGTTTTAAGAATGACGACTGACCCCACAAACCACCAATGGTCTTAAATGTGTGCTTTGTCCTCACTCACGCACAAACTAAGATAACTTCCTGAATGGTCACCATCCTAGTACTACTTTGGGTTGAGAATGCTTAACCATAGAGTTCTTGAAGATGGGATCCCTAAAAAGGAGGTGCACCTTGGTGATACAAATATTCCAATCATTCCTTTTAAGGTCATTTAATCAGATACCTCAAATATAGGGATGCTACATGCCAACTCTCCAATAGACCCATTTAGTTTGAATTTTAGTTGTCATTGAGATGTTTGTTGTGTCTCAAATACATATAAATGAACTTTCATCTCTTATGTATATATTGCACTTAAATAACTAAAATACCATCAATTGAGATTTTGGGGCCGTAACTCAGTTGTTAACACTATAGGATAAGTATTTTAAATAATATCAGCCAAGAAGGTAGGTGACCAAACTCGATTACTGGACTTGTTGTGTCCAAGCCATCTATTAGAAGTCTAGATTCATGATATTTTAACATCTTAAATGTTGGCATCATTTGGGAAATGCAACCGGGATCATCGATTGGGATATTTCCAAGAAAATTTTGTGTGATTAAAGTGTTTGATTGCATTAACTCAACTAATGAAAAAGGCAATCTTCATTAATATATTTAGTTATAAAAATAGTTAGATATCAATAACAAGTCATATAACCATTTGACCTAATTTTCAACCAAATTCTACAAGGTAACATGTCTATTTCTCAATTCTTGAATTCCAACTACATTGACTTGTATTTTGGCACACTAAGCTTTTCAAGTTTGATTCCTTTTGGGTGTATCTATTCATGTTAAATGATATAAATAAAAATCTTAGGTACATGTGAATGGAATGGTTAAGTATGTTGACTCAAGGTATAAATTGGCTAAACCCTTATTTTGATGATGATTAACCATTCCACTTATTTGTGTCTAATTCTTCTACATGAGTGATTTCAGATTAGATAGAAAAACTCCAAATGCCTAAACTTGCACATCCTAACTTGGAGAAATGAAGTCATACTTGCATAAAGATCAAGATTGAAGCATACATAGTTTTCTCTTTAGATATTTGATGTAAATCAGTTGCAATGATTGTATGACTTGTAATTAATATGATATGTGCACAAGAGTTAATTAGGATGAATTATGAGCATTTTTTAGACATTTTTCATAAGGCACCATAGATTGGCTTGTCTACTGAGTTTGTCTTAGTGACAACTCAGCCAACAACCTAACTTGGCTCTTAGAAATACCCAGGGTCGATCGAGTTTGTCCCGGTGACAACTCAACTGACACCCTATACTTTGATGTGTCATATAGTGATGTTAGTCGAGTTTCCTAAAAGCTAACTCAATACTTTACAAAAAAGTGTAGAAAAGTATTTCTAGTCGTCGGAATGTTGCAAAACTAAAAAATATATCCTTTAGAACACCCAAAATGGCTAGAACTTGATCCTAAGTGTCTTTACTGGCTAGTAGGAAACTTCAACTATAAATAAGATTGTAACAGACTGAATCTTAGGGTTCTTTTGCAATTTACCCAGTTTCAAGATTTTTATATCCTTTTGTACTTTTCACTAATTTTCCTATCTTTTCTATCCATTTTGGACTCAATGTTGAATTTGAGCTAAGCTTGATGGCTTGAACCACAATTTCCCACATTCATGGGTGTCTGCACAAATATCTCAAATAATGTGATAATTAGAGTTCAATAATGTAAAATGACCATTAATGAGAGGCAATTAGTGGAGTATGTTAATTTAGAGTATGTGTTGATTTTTTTAGTAAGAAATAAGAGTTAATAAGAAATTTTAAATCAAAATTTATAAAGAAGGGTGCTAAATATATTTATTAGGCACTTAGCATACAACTAAATACAGAAATGCATTCAAGAAGAGAAGTTAATGTAAAGTTATACTCCTCACACTTTAATTAGAAAACCCATGAATTTTCATGTCAATTGGTATTTATCTACCCTCTTAATTAATTTAATAAATAATTAACTCTAATATATATAAATGCCTATTGCATGGAAAAAAGGGAAACCCCCTTGAGTCCTATTTAGCCTTCCCTTGAATTTGTTTGACCATGGAATAGCAATTTCTTTCCCAATTGAATTGTTATTTAAATCCTAATTACCATAGGTTTTAATTAGGAAATTAATTATTCCTTAGAGTTACTATGGTATTTAAATTCTAATTACCATATGTTAGTCAAGTTTCTTAAAAGTTAACTCAACCAACAACACTATACAAAAAAGTGCAGAAAAGTGTTTCTAGTCGTCGGAGTGTTGCAAAACTAAAAATATATATCCTTTAGAACACCCAAAATGGCTAGAACTTGTTCCTAAGTGTCTTTACTGGCTAGTAGGAAACCTCAACTATAAATAAAATCCCTTGGGCTTCATCTCATAGTTATCCAAGCACTATAAAGGTCCCTATACTGTACTTTAGAGAGATTTGCCTCCCAAGAGCCTCTATCTACTCTCATGAGTTTAATCACTTGCTACATCGATTTGAGTGTACTGAATTTTGTTTAGGTGATTTTATATCTATTCACCCCCTTCTAGATCCCATTATAGATCTAACAATTGGTATCACAACTGGTCTTCTCCAAGAAATACTTCCACAAGTAGGACAAGATGGGTGATAATTAAGGTGGCATCAATATTATGATCTTTGATGGGAAAAACTTCCTCAATTGGAAGAGAAGTGTGCAGTTTCACATTCAAGGATGAAGTCTTGAGCTATGGAGTACAGTGGATCTTCCATACATGCAACCAGAGGCAAAGATAGAAGAATGGGATTATTCTACCTTAAATAAAGCAACCTTGAATGCAAGAGCCATCAACATTCTCTATGCCTATCTTTCCACCAATGAGTTCAACTAGATTTTCTTCTTTTGACATAGACTATGAGATATGGAGAAATATATGTGTCACTTATGAAGGGATAAAGCAAGTGAAGGAAAGTAGAGTATATATGCTAAATGGTCTCCTTGAAAACTTCAAAATGGGAAAGGACGAAAGAGTATCTAAAACATACTCAAGACTCAACACCATTGTTAATGGTCTTGCCATTCTAGGTCATCCTATGGATCAAGGTAAGATAAACTCAAAGATCCTTAGGTCCCTTCCCAAATGGTGGTAAATAAAGGCGACTACCATTGAAGAACAAAGTCTCTTGATGAAATTCCTATTGAAGAGCTCATAAGAAATCTAAAGCCTTTGAAGTGAGACTTGACAAGTAAGAAGAAGAAAAGCTACAACAGAAAGAATCTAAAAAGGTGAAGGATAGTGCATTCAAATCTCAAGTTGAAGCAATTGGGCATCCAAAAGTGAAGATACCATGTATTCTAAAGGTAAATACTTCAAAGACAAGTCTTCTTCCTCCACCCAGTGCTTCAAATGTGGAAAGAAGGGTCATTTCAAGGAAGATTGTCCCCAAGGAAAAAAGACCCATCATCATAATAGAAGGGAAGAGAAGCAAAAGATGAAGGAGAAATGGCACAAAATCTCTAGTGACTCCTCCAACTCAAGCTCAAGTGAAAATTCTAGTGGAGGATCAATGGAGAATGCCACTTCTCTCTCATGGTAAGTTCAAATGAAGATTCAAATGAGGTAAATATAAACTCTAGAGACAAAGAATAATTGCCATTACTCTTAATACTCGTGCATCTCTTAAGTCCACTAAGGATAAAAAGAAAAGGCTTGCTAAGATCATTGATAATTCGTATAAAGAAAAGGATGATCTTAAACATGCAGACATTTTGCTTGCAAGTTGATATTGATAATATCCAAAAAAATCTCTAGAACTTGAATTGAAATTCAATGGTGTTGAGATAGAAAAAACACTCATCTAATCAAGTAGATGCCCTTAATCTTGAAAATCCTATCTTTCTTGATAATATTATATTTTTAGAATCTCAATATCTTATTCCTAGTTCTAATGAACAACATACTAAAATTGTGAATTTTCTTATGATAGATATTGACGTTCTTAGAATTGAAATGAGGACAAAGATTTTGTTTTTTAGGGAATAGAATGTGAAAGTAGTTTTTATATGTAAAACTTGGGCCCACTACCCAAATCTCTAGTAGAGTTTTAGGAATGACGACTAGCCCCATAGACCAGTTGATATTGATAATATCCAAAAGCTTTCTATAGAACTTGAAATTAAATTCAATGGTGTTGAGATAGAAAAAACACTCATCTAGTCAAGTAGATGCCCTTAATCTTGAAAATACAAGCTTTCTTGATAAGATTAGATTTTTAAAATCTCAAGATCTTATAGTTCTAATGAACAACATACTAAAATTGTGAATTTTCTTATGATAGATATTGATGTTCTTATAATTGAAATGAGAACAAAGATTTTGTTTTGCATGGAATAGAATTTGAATGTAGTGTTTATCTGTAAAACCCAGGCCCACTACCCAGGGCTCTAGTAGAGTTTTAGGAATGACGACTGGCCCCATAGACCACCACTAGCCTTAACTGCGGCCTTTGTGCTCACTCATGGATAAGCCAGGAAAAATTTCATGACTGGTCACCCATCCTTGTACTACTCTTGGCTGAGCATGCTTAACCACAAAGTTCTTCAGGGATGGGCTCCTTGAAAAGGAGGTGCATCGTAGTGATAGGTAGTCCAATCGTTCCTTTTAAGATTATTTTATCTAAGGCCTCAAATCCTTGTATGGTACAATCTCCCTCACTTAGACTCTTGACATCCTGATGAAGGATCAACTATATGGCATCATTCTACTTCCCCATTTCAGTGCAGACCCAAATAACCCATGTACACCCAAATCCTGATCATGGATACCAGTGCAAGGGTGGCTCCATCACCATGGATATCCCTTTCCAACATGCTTGGACCACACGGTTCAAAGAATGGCAAGCCACAGACCCATGTGGGCCCCACCTACTAGAGGGGTTATGGCTTTGGTACCATTTCTAAAGCTCAGGCCCACTATGTAAGGCTTTAGTAGAGTTTTTAGGAATGATGACTGGCCCCACATACCACCACTAGCCTTAACTATGTGCTTTATCCTCACTCACGCACAAGCCAAGAAAAACTTCCCCGACTAGCCAGTAGTACACTAGACTGAGTATGCTTAACCATAGAATTCTTTAGTGATGGGTTCTTGAAAAAGGAGGTGCACCTTGGTGATATGGTAGTCCAATAATTTCTTTTAAGATCATCATATTTGAGGCCTCAAATATTGGGAAATTACATATCTTTCTAAGATTAATATGCTCAAAAGTGAAAATGCTTCCTTATTTTCTAAAATCAGTGTTCTTGAATCTTGTCTTGTTCTACTAGTATAGAGAATAATGTTGTTGCTCTTCATATTAAAAAAGATTCCTACATGACTAAAGCTCTTTTTCTTAGAGACTGATATTTTACATGCTAGAGATGATATTAGTCACGTATATTCTACTATGACTTCACTTATGCATGATAAACATAGTTTGATATCCTCTCTAAAAATATTTCTAGATGGTAAAAGGAATCTTAATCAAATCATATACCTTACAATAAAAAATGGGTAGAGATGGTATTGGACTTCATAGTATCCAAAGGAACAACAAAGATAATGGGTCTCTAGTTTTCAATGGAGAATTCTCTAGTTTTAGGGCTATGGACTCATGTAATCATTGCAATGAAATTTCTCATTATTCTACATATTTCTCTTGTAGGAAAGAACCTAAAAGCAATAGGATTTTGGGCTTCGAGCTAACCCCTCTGGACCCAAAAGTATGATTGGGGACCATTTCATATCTCTTCTTGTAGGTCACTTACAAATTGGATTGACATGAGCTATTGATTTGCAAATTGGTTTCTCAATCAACATAAAAGAAGAAAGGTGAGATGTGTATGGGTTGGAAATAAATGGAAAAGAAATGGTAATAACAGAGGTAAATATATTCTTGATCATATCCAAACATTGCTTGTTTTGCCAAGTTTGTATGCAACTTACATATGGCTTTTGAGTTAAAATTGGTATATTGTGATTCTCATCACTTTTCTACAAAAAGAATTGCCCTTGAAACTTTCATAGTGCATCACTAACTTATTTATACATGTTTGGACATTGTTTATATTTTAATCATGCCTCTAGATATATTTTTTCAGAAATGTTTGTGCTTTGACATTAGCAATTGTCGGTTGAGTTTGTCCTGAGGAAACTTGACCTTTGGTTTATTATATGAGAATTTCCCTCCCTTACAACTAGAGTTTCTCAACCAATAGTCTTATTCTATGGAACTCACCTTGGTACCTTTATATGATATGCATATTGCCATACTTTCAATTGTCGATCTTATATATAAATCTATCTTTCTAATTTCTCTACAATGGTATTTCTATATCTTGCAATTACTTGCCTTGAGTTGTTATGCATGTTTTGATGATGATCTCTTTGGATATCTTAGTTGTTTTTTAAATTTCTTCTATTGTGATCTAACTTGCTACATCTATATAGTTGTATATCTTGTTTTGATACATCCTTGAGTTTCTTAGTTATAATCTTCTTTTGATAATGATGCATATTTGTTAGTGAGTAATATCCATTCATGTTGCTTCCTAAATTGTATATTTCTTTGTATGGATATTTCTCTACATCTACTCATATCTTGTTCTTTATCTTGTGAATCCTTTTCTATGACTAGATCCTACTAGTAGTCCTAACTTGTGATACCATATAGTAGTAGTCTATCTACATGTAGTTCTATTCTTTTTTATCAATTGGTATCCTTGATCTTAGATCAATATACAACTATATGTTATGCTTGTATCTTGTTCAATATGTATTCTAGCTTATTCCTTAAATTGCAAATCTAATATGTTGAGTTACTATATTGCATAGTATTTTCTTTGATATTTTCTAGAATTACATCTAGATTTGTTCTAATGCATGTCTTGATTTTCTTTACATACATTGCTTGGACAATCCGTTAGTTTTTTTCTCTTCGACACTCCCTTTTTCTAACAAGTTGTGTTTTATCTCTTCAACCCCTTCACTTTTTGAAATGGAAAAGGGGATAAGAAATATCTTATGTAAAGGGGAGAAGATATATATGTAGAACATATTTAAGTAGAAGACATAGTTTCTATAAATGTTATGAAAGCTAACATTGTAGGAGAATAGCATATATTAAGGGGGTATGAACTCAATTAGCATAAATTGAGGGGGAATCTATGAACTCAATTAGCATAAATTGAGGGGGAGTATGTACTCACTTCATAAAAACTCTTAGGTTTCTCCCGGTATGCTTTTATTTTGTATTTAAAAAACTTTTAGCACATTTATGGAATGGTTTGTCCTCTTCAAAAAGGTGGAGAATGTTGACTCAAGGTCAAATTGACTAAACCCTTATTTTGATATTGACTAACCATTCCAATTATTTGTTTCCAATGATTCTACTTGAGTGATTTTAGATTAGATGGACACACTCCAAATGCTTAAATTTTCACATTCTAACTTGGAGAAATCAAGTCAGTACATGCATAAAGATCAAGATTGAAGCATATATAGTTTTGTCCTTAGATTTTTGATGTAAATCACTTGTCATGATCATATGACTTGTAATTAAGCTCGTATGAGTAATATAGTCAATTAGGATCAATTATGAGCAACTTTTGGGAATTTTCCATAAGCCATCACAGACTAGTTTTTTGATCGAGTTTGTCATGGTGGAAACTCAACCAACAACCTAACTTGGGTCTTGGAAAAACCAAGTGTTCGCTAAGTTTGTCTTGGATGCAACTTGACTGAAACCATAGACTTTGACATGTCATATATTGTTGTCGGTTGAGTTTCCCAAAAGATAACCTAGCCAACAAAACTATACAAAAAAGTGGAGAAAAGTTTTTCTAGCCATTGGAGTGTTACAAAACTCAAACATATATCCATTAGAACACCCAAAACAACTAAAATTTGATCCTAAGTGTCTCTACTATCTAGTAAGCAATGTCAACTATAAATAGGACCCCTTGGGATTTATCCCATGGTTAGCCAAGTACTATGAAGGTCCCTATACCATAATTGAGAGAGTTTTGACTGCTAAGAGCCTCCATCGACTCTCATGAGATTAATCACTTTCTACATCCGTTAGAGTGAGTAGGTGTTTTATAAGAGAGATATTCCTACATGTATATCTTGTGGAGATCTCAGTTCCTCCACCTCCTAATATCTATTTCTACCATGAAGATGAAGATTCTCTCTCTTGACTAAGAGATGAGAAGAAGGCAAGAAGTCTCTTGGCAAAAAGCTTCTCCTGGGTGAAGGTGAAGTCCAAGGCAAAAGATCCAAATCAAGAGTGGGTAAATCTTTGAAGGTAGAAGACTTGCTATAAGAGTGGGTAAGTCCTTGGGGAAGGACAAAGAATCATTACAAGAGTAGGTAGGTCCTTTGTAAGGTAGAATACTCTTGGTCGTGGATAGGTAAGTCCTTTTTAAGGTTGTTGGTTCCCTTGTTCTTAATGGGAAGGCTAGATAGAATTGACCTTAAAAAGGGAGGTTCTATGTTGTAACCCTTATAATGGAATATAAGGAGTGAGACATGGTTGAAAATCCTAGAAGACTGCCTCTCTAGGTAGTAGATGTACATCTCATATTTTTGCGGTTGGAGCCACTATAAATAACTTGTGTTATTTTGTAATTGTTCAATATTTATTTCCATTGCTATGCATATTTAGTTGCACTCAAAGTTCATACTTGTGACATTATTTTAGCAAATAACTTGAAGGTCTAATGAATTTTATTTGAGTGGTTTCAGTTGTAACGACCTCACTGATCACTCTTTTTCATGGGCCAAAAGTGTAAACACGATTGTCCTAGTCAAAGAAATCAGACTCAAAATTTATACCTGACTAAAAGAGATGTTCGCAACTCAATACAGAGTCCTTGTAGTAGTACAGGGGAAACACAAGGACAAGGAGAATAATAGAGTAAAATGTGAAATCTTGGCTTAGTGTAATCTAACCAAAGAACAATTGTGATGTTTTTCCGATTAAGGAACAAGTTAATCTAGTGAAGAAATAACCTAAACTTAGAGAAAACCAAAAGAAAGAAATAAAGATGAGTCGTGAAACAAGAATAAAAGAGACTTGGATTGGGTTTCACTGATCAAATCATTTGCAACTATGTAAGACCTTCACTCGTATTTATATATGTTCTCTACATTTTGAAAACTATCATAAGAAAATATATGCTCCTTCCTTCTCTTAAGATTCAGGCAGATTTCTATCTAATGAGGTTCTCTCTCTCGAGTTAATAACCAAAAGATCAAGGAAAAATCGTATGATTTTTGTTATAGCAACTCCTCACTTTCATGTATCATTGTTATCCTATACTATAGATCTAGTTGAAATCATTCTCTCAAACAATATTCATATCAAACGTCAGAAGAGGATAGCTAATCATTAATAAATACTGTAAAACAAGAGTACAAGAATAAAACTTTAAAGAACATATGCCATAAAATAGAAAGATGAATAACTACATAGATGGGCCTAAGAAATAAAAAGAATACAAGTTATAGTTAGGGCTTGACGGCTACTCCCAATCCAAGTTATAGGTTTTAGCCATGCATGGCCTAAGAAATGAAAAGAATACAACTAAAATAAGTCTTGTTGAAGAAAATAGGAAGAGAAGATCAATACAAGGGTAGATCGAATGATCGATCTATCAACCTCTCAACTGGTATCTCAACGGTCGACAATAGTGTCGATAGGATTTCTCCTCCTTTCTGGTCTTGGCTTGAGACAAGATGGTCCTTCAGGTCAGCGGTGATGACAAGGGAGCTGTCAAGGAGCAAGGTCGACAAGTCTAGATCAAGAGTTCTAGACAGGTCGATAGGTCTCATCCTTCAGCTGTGGAACTTGAGAAAACTTGGCAGCAGCCACTCAGTGCTCTGACTTCCAATATTCAAGATCCCATGTATAGCTGTACTAGGGGACTACTTATAGGGTTGAGGCTGTCGAGTCTTCTCCATCAGTGTTGACCAATTGCTTTCGGTCCATGGAATTTGGACTTCCAATCATTAGGACTATCGATCTGTGGGTCGAAAATGGATCTCATCAAACAATCTTTGTTGATCAACATGTATGTCGATCTCTTCTCATCGTCAATAGTGTTCTTCCTTGCATGAGATCTGTCGAGGTGATTCCTCAACAATTGTCTTTTGGACATCGATAGTGTTGTCGATGTGGCTATACTCAAAATAATCGATGAGGTTATCAAGGATTCTTTGCTTGACATGTTTGTCGAGTAATGGTTTAATATCTTTGGTTCGACAAGTATCTATTGGTGTCGATGGGGTGGATTGTCGATGTCTAATCGACAGAAGTGAGATTCGTCTTCTTGTTCGACACTCCTTATCGAGGTTCTTCAATTTGTCAGATTGGTGCTCCATGAGTCTATCGAGCTTGAGTCAGTAGTCTTTTATCAATCCTTTTAGTGAATACATGTCTTGTCGACTGATTGGTTGACTATTTGAAGCAAGGTCTTTTGAATAATTAATCAAACTTCATCGATTGCACTTGATTTGCATCTGATCCCTTTAAATATCATGAATACTAAATTAGAACTTATTATTTAAGTGAAATAGAATAAAAAAATGAGTAAAACTAAACATCTAAACGTTATTTCTAATGGCTTTTATCATGTAAAAAGACTATTGAAATTGCACCAAAACTGATGTTATCAACTCCCCCAAACTTAGATTTTAGCTTGTCCTCAAGATAATGGAATCATTATTTCTTTGACCAGTGAAACAAAAATCCAGAAATTATTGAAAACACAACTTTATACACTCCTCATATCAAAACCAGTCTTTATCCAAGATGTCATTACATCAATAGTTTCTTTCTTTATTTGTTTTTGAGTCTTATGCTTGTCTCCAATATTTCCGTCACTTTGTCAAAGCAGCTTTCACTCTCATCAAGGTATTATGTGGAACAATTTGGTGGGAATAAAGGCTTATGTATGTTCCTTTCTTCTTCTGGGTATTCAAGTATGGGTCCATTTAGATAGGCAAGTGATCCCTGCATTCCAAACCATATGGTTTTAGAGAAGTGATTGCACATCCTAAGTATCACTGCCCCGTATTACAATACCCTTAAATGAACTCCATTAGAGTGAGGTAGTGTTTGTAGAGAAAATTGATATATATACATTGCATAAGCGCAACACTACACCATTTTAATAGCTCTAATTCATTGGATATCTCTCAGATTCTTTTTCACTCCTTACTCTTATTGGGATAAAATATTCAGAAGAAGATACGAGGTAGCTCTTTCTTTGTAATTGTGACAACATTCCTTTGATAAGATAAGACTTTATTAATTATATTCTTGTGGTAAGAATCAATTGATGACATTGTAAAAGATAAATGACATTTTTCTAAGAGGAAAACATAAAAGTTGTGTCAGTAACAGAAAGATTTTTCCTTGATATATCATATAAAAGGGCATAGTTTAGGAACAAATTAGAATCTTTGTAGAGGGAGTTTTTCCATCAACTTCAGCTTCATTGCATAAGCATGTTTGAATTGGTGAATGAAAACAAAGAAATTATGATAAGAAATATCAAAGGAAAAAGAAAGAAAGCAATGTTTGTGATATACTGGATACCTAACTCAGGGGATTAGACCCCCCCAAACATACAACACACACTGTCTGTAGAGTGTGAAAAAGAAAGGAAAAATAAAATGTAAACACATGAGTTTCTCAATGAAGGTCCATTGTAGCCCATGGGAACTCGAGCATCATCAGAGCGTAGTTTCCTCAAAGGTAATGATAATTATCATTGTTAGTTTCTTCAACAAAAAATGGAGAACTCCAATGGTGTACATCTAGTGTAGAACGTTGTAACGCCTGGGCCCACTGGCCAAGGCTCTAGTAGAGTTTTAGGAATGACGACTGGCCCCACAAACCACCACTAGCCTTAACTGCGCACTTTGTCCACACTGACGCACAAGCCAGGATCAACTTCCCGACTGGTCACCCATCCTAGTACTACTCCAAGACGAGCACGCTTAACTATGGAGTTCTTTAGTGATGGGCTCCCAGAAAAGGAGGTGCACCTTGGTGATATGGGTAGTCCAATCATTCCTTTTAAGATCAACTTATCTGAGGCCTCAAATCATGGGATGTTACAGTCTCCCCCACTTAGACGCTTGACGTCCTCGTCAAGGCTCAACTATAAGGTCTCATAAATCTCTTCCCCATTTCAGTGCAGACCCACAATAGCCCATGGACACCCAGCTCCCGATCACGGAATACCAGCGCAAGGGTGGCTACGTCAACCATGGACAGTCCTTTCCTACATGCCTGGACCGCACGGCTCAAGACTGGCATGCCATGCCCATGTAGGCCCCACCTACTGGAGGGGTTATTGCTCTTATACCATTTGTAATGCCTGGGCCCACTGCCCAAGGCTCTAGTAGAGTTTTAGGAATGACGACTGGCCCCACAAACCACCACTAGCCTTAACTGCACACTTTGTCCACACTGACGCGCAAGCCAGGATCAACTTCCCAACTGGTCACCCATCCTAGTACTACTCCAAGACGAGCACGCTTAACTATGGAGTTCTTTAGTGATGGGCTCCCGGAAAAGGAGGTGTACCTTTGTGATATGAGTAGTCTAATCATTCCTTTTAAGATCAACTTATCTGAGGCCTCAAATCATGGGATGTTACAGTAGAGTTTCAGGAATGAATACTGGCCCCACAGACCACCACTAGCCTTAACTGTACGCTTTTTGTCCACTCACGCGCAAGCCAGGAGCAACTTCCCGACTGGTCACCCATCCTAGTACTACTCCAAGCTGAGCACGTTTAACTATGGAGTTCTTTAGAGATGGGCTCCCGGAAAAGGAGGTGCACCTTGGTGATATTGGTAGTCCAATCATTCCTTTTAAGATCATGTTATCTGAGGCCTCAAATCCTGGGATGTTACAATCTCCCCCACTTAGACTCTTGACGTCCTCGTCAAGGCTCAACTATATGGCCTCATAATCTGACCACTAGCCTTAACTGCGCACTTTGTCCACACTGACGCGCAAGCCAGGATCAACTTCCCGACTGATCACCCATCCTAGTACTACCCCAAGCCAAGCACGCTTAACTATGGAGTTCTTTAGTGATGGGCTCCCGGAAAAGGAGGTGCACCTTGGTGATATGGATAGTCCAATCATTCCTTTTAAGATCAACTTATCTGAGGCCTCAAATCATGGGATGTTACAGTAGAGTTTCAGGAATGACGACTGGCCCCACAGACCACCACTAGCCTTAACTGCACGCTTTTTGTCCACTCACGCGCAAGTCAGGAGCAACTTCCCGACTGGTCACCCATCCTAGTACTACTCCAAGCTGAGCACGCTTAACTATGGAGTTCTTTAGAGATGGGCTCCCGGAAAAGGAGGTGCACCTTGGTGATATGGGTAGTCCAATCATTCCTTTTAAGATCATGTTATCTGAGGCCTCAAATCCTGGGATGTTACAATCTCCCCCACTTAGACTCTTGACGTCCTCATCAAGGCTCAACTATATGGCCTCATAATCTGACCCCATTTCAGTGCAGACCCACAATGTCCCATGGACACCCAACTCACATACACGGCTACCAGCACAAGGGCGGCTCCATCTCGTCTCTACAGATAGCCCTTTCCAACTTGACTGGACCGCACGGCTCAAGACTGGCATGCCACATGCCCATGTGGGCCCCACCTACTGGAGGGGTTATGGCTCTGATACCATTTGTAATGCCTGGGCCCACTGCCCAAGGTTCTAGTAGAGTTTCAGGAATGATGACTGGCCCCACAGACCACCACTAGCCTTAACTGCGCACTTTGTCCACACTGACGCGCAAGTCATGATCAACTTCCCGACTGGTCACCCATCCTAGTACTACTCCAAGCTGAGCACGCTTAACTATGGAGTTCTTTATAGATGGGCTCCCTGAAAAGGAGGTGCACCTTGATGATATGAGTAGTCCAATCATTCTTTTTAAGATCATGTTATCTGAGGCCTCAAATCCTGAGATGTTATCGGGTGACGTGGCAGTTTCTAATTGGCCCAAGTAAGGTATTTCTTCCTAAAATCATAATGAATTCTAGGAAGCTCGGATTAAAACAAGTTATATATGAAAATTGATCCTCAGAACAAGAGGAACACAAATAAATTATGTTTGAAGCCTAATTTTGAATGCTATTCGAAAAGTAGTTCCAATAATAATCTTTAATGAATTAAAGATTAAGAAACCCTATTTTGATATGATTAATGTGTTTAATAGGGTTTAATGGATCATTAGAGTTGATGTTAACCTGTTAAATGTAAAAAGGTACATTATGTTCAAAAAGGAAGAACTTTGCACATGATTTGTCTAATTTAGAGTTTATATGCTTGAAATTGGAAAAGTACATAAAGTTATCATCTTTAATGATTTAATTAAAGAAAAACCCTTAGATTTGATGATAGATGGACTTAATAAAGTTATTTGGATAATTCAAGTTGATATTAACATGTTGTTAATAAAAGTGAAAATTAGGATCTAAAAAGATGATCTTTTTATATATTTGGCTTAATTTAGGGTTTTGTGCATGGTTATGCACTAATGAGCTTGAAAAACCCTAATTTGGATGAATATGTCTTTTAATTATTTTAATTGTTCAAATCTATGAATAAATAGGGATGTGATGATAAAAGACTATTAAAATGGATAGTTGAGCAATTAAGGTTCATAAATATGGAAAAGGATATTTTAAGGGTTTGTTAACCTAAAAGGGACAAAGTTTGAGAAATTGATCTAAGAAACCCTAATGAATACTAATGAAACCTTAATGTGGATTTGAAACACTAGAAAGTGAATCCAAGTCAATAATGTAGTTTCTTGATAAAGTGTGTAATAAATAGAGTACATATTTATTTCAGGAACTATGTGATGATTGAATTACTTGCTTGGATCTGTTGATTAACTTGATTGTATACACATGAAGTATATGTTGAATAATCTGCATGACTCATCAAATCAGGTATGTGGTTATGATTATGAATAACCACTTTAGCTTCCCGATGGATTCTCGGATGTTTAATCGCATTGAATGCAACTAAACTGTTGGATGTTTATTTATTTCATGCAACTATAAAGTGACTATGATTATCACTATAAATGTGCATATATAACTGGCTAGATCCGGGTCCACCTCTGTTACTTTGAAAAGGCTAAAAAAGGGGTAATCCTAGAGCAAGGTCTAGGTTACCGTGAGTTAGAAACTGGGCTACCTATGTGTAGTGCCATGAGACTCTTTAGCATACCCTGAGTTAAGGAGTGGTCTACTTATGAGTAGTGCCATGTGACTCAACCCTAGAAACTGGTTCACTTATAGGTGGATCATGAGGGGTTTAATGGGGACAACACAAAGGATAGGGTACTCTTGGATAGCGGAGTTATATCTAAAATGTAATCTTGGTTGTTAAAAGATTAATTGAATGATTACATTGTTATCATAGTTGCATGTTTAATTACTTCCCCCACATACCAGCTTCGGCTGACCGACGTTTTGTTTGTCAGTGTTTTAGGTACAATGAAAAGAACAAACAGTAAAGTGGCACGTGTGGTACGAAATGAGTATTAAAGTGCAAAGGAGGATTAGATAGATTAGTATATGTGTGGATAGAAGTTTAGAGATCCAAGTTTTCATAAAGGTATGCAAAAGAATTTATTTTCTTACAGCTTTCAGTATAGTATGTTAAAATTTGATAATTATTCTTGGTTAATTGCCGAACCTTTGATCCGGAAGTCGTGGGTGCGGCTTCGACCTCTCGGTCTCCCTTAATTGGGGGTTATCAGGAGGTGGGGTCGTAACAAACGTAGAAGCCATAATCATTGGAAAGCAGACTTTGTTGAGGACAATGATGTCAGAATCTTGTTACCTTCCATCTTCATGGTTCCTACCAAGAATAGTCACTTCCAAATTCTCATATCAGTGGAATAAGTACCTTGGAACATGCATCAACAATACTTTCATGTGTATTGTGGGTGAGCATAGAATATTTAGGGCCTTCAGGGTCAAAAGAAGAATCAGAATTATTGTAAAGCACAACCTCCCATTCATGAGTAGAGACAACAAGCAAGGTGTAATGTGCATCGTAAAGAATAGATATAAATATATAGTGAGGAATAGACTCCTATAGCCATCAAAGAAGATCTCTTTCACCTAAATCATAGTTTTGGCAGAGCTCTATGACAAGGTCAGGGTCGGCCATATAGACATCATCAAGATCCTAGCATATAAGAGATTGATAAGCCACCATGAGGCTATGAGACAAAAATCCTCATGGTTGAAGAGCATCTAAGAGGTCATCTTTCATAACCAAAAGGTCATCTCGGTTGAAAATGATGTGATTTCCACCAGGTTTGAAGAGTTGCATTAACATCATCAACTGAGAGAGAGAGAGAGAGAGTTCACAACATGAACTACAGTTAAAGTTCTCAAAACTTGGTTCTATAGTGGATATTAGGCCATATGCCAAAAATGGCTCAGGCTCATCTAGAATTTGAGTATATTTGTAGCTTCTTTAACTTTTGTAGTTGTTGTAACAGTAGAAGGAGGTTCAGTGACAAAAAATGATGGTGTAATCTACCCTTCTTCGGCTTCCTCCTTCTGTAAGATATCTCAGAAGGCCTCTTTCTCAGGTCGAGGAATAAGTGGGTAAAGATCCCTTAGATTTTTTGGTAGTTCAAGGTCTTGAAAGAAACACCTGTCGTGGATGACCTCCATAGCATAACATCCACGAAGAGGTGTGAAGCCCTTGGGATCCAGACTAGAAATAAGAGTTTCATGATTGAGGGCTTCCATTACCTGGAGAATGACGAAGGCACTATTATTGTGAATGGGATTGTGTTGGAAAGTTAGTGGTGCAATCACATAACTTGTCTAGTTAGGTTGATAATACCGAACTTCACAGAAAACTCATTAAAGTTGGATAATATGAGGAAGCTTTTCGATAATGTGATCCTTAAATCACATATCATAATTTGTAAGCATTTGAACGCATGTGTTGAATAGAAGAATCTGGTGTTTGTTTAAATTAGTGACACAAAGTAGCCACAATCCTATGAAATGAAAAGATAGCTAGTTAACTCTTGTGTTCTTTAATGCAAGCTTTACTTGCAAAGTTAAAATTTCCTGAGCTTTCAAATGATTATTGAATAAGCAGCTAGCTAAGGATGGAGTTGTGTTATAATATGTCCAATACTTATCGTTAGGCATGACATCCTCTAGGATAGTTGATGCGAGGACAGTGAACATTTTTCTGGTAACTTTGGCAGAATTGTGAAAAAGATTATGGAAATCTTCTCATGAAAGGGTCATGGAGCCGTTGTTATAGACAATATGGCTACCATCACATTGGTTGTCAAGATTTTCTTATAGGACAAAGATGTCTCAAACATGAATTCCCTTCAAGCAATCCAGATTTAGTCCACTCATTTTCAAAGGGAGCTGAGGTGGAAGTGGAAAAAAAGGTTCTGGAAATGTTGGTTCAGATAGACGAGGGGTGCAGTTGACAGAACAATAGGGATATCACCATTATCGTCATCAGAAGAAACATCTTTATTTGTCTTAAGGACTAATAGAATCATCTTCAATGTCCATATATGTTGTATACACCCTAAAAGATATGTCCTCTTCTATATGTAGACTAAGCAGAGAGTGTACTGGGCTCAGATTGAGTAGTGCTTCATCAAGTTTCTATTTCATGTCCCTTTCAAAAATATCTTGGGACGATGACGGAGTTGGAGGAGGAATATTTTTTTATGGACGATATTCATAAGGGTTGATGATAGGTGATGTATCAAAAAGAGGTGGACCATCTACTAGAGGTTGTGGGATATGAGGAATTTGGTCCCTTGACAAAGGTTTGGCAATATCAAAAATAGATTTAGACACATGGGACACAGATATCCAGAATGACCTAGTGGCCTGATCAGGAGAGTGGCAATGAGCATCTTCACTCATAGTATCGACAACATATGAATTACCTTCAGCATACTGGGAATATAGTGAGGATGATGCTTCAATAGAATTGTGAAGGCACTCTCATCTATGTTGTCATTGAAGGGTGTGTTGTTCTTCTCGATGTTTCCTGGATTTTTTCTAGTAAGTCATATTGATCAGGAGGAGGTGTTGGACCTTCAATATTTTGTCAAGCTTACGCTGAAAGGTCACCATTTGTACAGGTATGTTGCTTAGTTCACTGACTCGAGTGTCCAGGGATTGAACCTATTGTTCAATGTTCTTTACAGCCTTTCTAAGTTTAGGAAAGTTACTCATGACTGCGCTAGTTACCCTATGCATAGTGTCGAACTCATGACCAAAGGCTCCACCCAAAGTATCAAGTTCTAAGGAAGATGAAGAATGATTATCAGATTTGGGTACTTGATGAGAAGAAGAAGGGTGATTTAAATGAGGACGGAATTTTTGTGGACTATCAGGAACATCGTGCACCGACTGTTGTGGCAGAGAGAGAAGTTTGCTAATAGCAACAACTGGAATTGGGATGGTATCAGGGAATTTTGTAGTGGATTGAGGTTGCTTGCTTGTAGAAGAAGATGGAGTAACCAGAGATCGTTCTTCTTTAGAAATTGGAGGGGAGTCTGCACAATTCTCAGGTGACACTCGCAGTTCTTCTAAATCATACCTGACAACTCTTCTTTGTTCACTTTCCTCCGATATATTAGATATAGGTTGCTTGGGAGTCTTTGTAATTATAGGCTTTGTTCGGACTCTACCAATTGACATGCCCAATTGGTTTGCACTTGTTTTGTGGAAGTTTTGACGTAGCTCAATAAATTCTACCTCTGAATATAGCAACATGTCCTTGTCATAATATACTAGTCTAGGCAGAGTGATGGATATCTTGGTTTTGGTGAACCTGTAATGGCTAGTATTGTTATGGTGTACTAAGATTCCATCAGATGTCAAATATCTTATAGTGATAAGGTTGTCGCTAGAAATTTCCATGAAAGCTATGCAAGGTGGGTGACCATATGCTTGAAATATGAGTCTGATGAGGCCACCCATGTAGTACTCCTTTTATATAGTGTAGCACATAAGCAACCATTTATCAATTAGAAGATGGTCTATGTTGACACGTTGTCCTTCCATTATCAAAGATAATACATATAGTTCCTCAAGGTAGATGCTTCCTGATTCTGCTTTAGTTAAGAGGATGTTGGCTACTATTTTGTGCATAATTCTCTAGAATCAAGAATGCACCGCTGATGCTTTGGAGTGCCCCGATTGATACTTCTTTTATCCTGTCAACTTCTCCCAATATTTGGAAGCATTAAAGCTGGAATCTCCTTTTTCTAGGAGACTCGAAGAAACCCTGGTAGCTTCATCCTCTGAACCACATAAAATTTTGTTCAAACTTTGATCAGTGAGAACATGATCAACATTGTTGATCTAGACTTGTAGATGTTTAGATTTCACCTCCTTAATATATGATACCTCCTTGATAGATGATATTAACTCTATAGTTTCTTCCACGTAAGCTCATGGTTTTGCAAAATAGAGATGGTCTAATTGGATTTAGCCAACATTTGCTCCACTCGTGTTTGGATTCCTATTTCTTCAAGAGTGGTGGAAGATATACAGTGAGTGGGTTCGAAAACTAATCTTTTCCTCTCATTGAATGCTTCCTGATGGTCTTTGTTATGAGGCCTGAAGGTTTTGGGGTAGGGAAGCTCCATCTATCAGCCTTGTTGAACATCTGGTTCATGTTCAATAATCCTAGCTTTCTTTTCTACTTCTGTTGTGGGTTGCTTAGAGAGAGGTCTCTTTTCACCTTTTTTTATGGGATGGTGCTTCCTTGCCGAGCCATTGCTGTGAAAGAAAAGGAATGAGCAAAAATTAGGTATGATTTAACTATATCGATTATTATTATTTAAGTGTCGACAACATTCACGAAAGCTGGTGGTGTCGACATGTAAAAGGACATTACTGTGGATATGGTTGTCGATTGATTTAAGATTAAGTCAACATTGTTATCAATCAGATGATCAACAAGAGATAAATCACCCAGTTGATTAAAGAATAGATCGACAGTTGTGTCATGTAAAAATGGTCGATAAGGTCGTCGATCGACAATCGTTGTGGCAAAGGTCGACAAGATTGTCGACCGGTGTGAGCATGTATTGTTGAGTGGTTAAGATCGTAGTCGACAGGAACACAAGAGGAAGGGTTTCGATCGATACACCGATAAAAGTCTTGTCAATCGAGATGTCGACAGTTGAGTTAGAGAAGAGGCAGCGCTTCACTAGGATTAGAAGATGGTAAAAAATTCATAACGTTGGGCCTGATATTTATAGTTGTGGTTAACATTAGTGAAACTGGAGTCAGTTATTCAGATGGTAGATCAGGATACGGTAACATACTATTGGCCGAAAAGGGTGTCGACCAAGAGGGTCGACATGTCTCCATATTGACTTGTCGATCTTCTCTTTAAAACTTGTTGATTAAGAGTCGACTAATGGAAACCAAAAGGCTATCGATCGACATCAATAGAAAGTTGTGTCGATCGACATTGCTTGAAAGTCGATAGCTATTTCTAAAGGGAAGGTCATCACTAGTTGATCAACAATCTTTTCAACCTAGATAATTCGACAAGATACTTCAGAACCCTTCTAAGTAAAATTTGATAAGCTGGATTAGAATTTAGGTCGAAAAGTCACGATAAAATGACTGTCATCCAATCATCATTTTAAAAGGAAAGAAAGTGATTGTCTACCTTTATTTAGATATGACAATCCCTAAAAAGTTTTTGTACAAGGAAAAAAATCATCAAAAACTAATATAAATGACAGAAAAGATAAATTCTTGGGTTGCCTCCCAAGTAGCACTTTTTTTTTGTACAATCCAGGAGGTCATCTATTCACCTCACCCTCCTCGTGTGAGCACAAAGATCAAAAAGTACAGCTCCTTCTTATAAGATACAGGTGATGACCCGAACAACACAAAGGACAGCCCACCAAGGCAAACAAAACACACCCAGAAAAAACAAGAAAATCAATCAGGTATATCTCAACACCACATAGGGGGTCTCTTCCTTCTCAAGGTTAAGCATACCCCTAATCCTAGGGGGTAAACTTCTCGGATCAGAGATTACAATCAGTTCATAGTGACGATTACCCCATTTGCCAATAACTCTGGGTATCGAGTTCAGAGATCTGTGCACAAGGGAACCCAGGATGCCTTCCTCCTCAACGTAACTTCTGATCTCCTCTACCACAGAAGCCAACCTCCAAGGGATGGGATGTGTGCCCCACACAAGATCGAAGAGAAGAGCATTGTCAACCTCAATAGTAGTAATCCTCAAATTCTGAGACTCAGCGAATCTGAGACTAACCACAATAGCTTGAAGCAAAGCATTGTCAAGGTCTTCAGCCGTAAGCCAAGACCTAGTGACTTGACAGACCTTCGCATGATGATTTCTAATAACGCTGGACATCCACCATCTCTTACTTCCAATCGGATCTCTATCTTTCCCAACTGTTATATTTAGCTTAAGGCTGCGAATGTCTGGCTTGTTCCATCTCAGAAGAGCAATCTCCTTGATCACATATCTAGGATCGGCCACACCGTATTCATGAAATCTGAGATGAACCTCAGGGTCAGCAAAGGCACAAAAGGTCTTCTTCTTAAGCATGATATTCAGCTGGTCAGTCATCAAACGGATCGCATTCTCAAAGGGTCTAGCTATACCATCAAATCTAGCTCTGCATCTCCATTTCCACAAACAGTATGGGATGAGGGTCGCTAAACAGGCCGCTGTCCATTTGAGCACATCGGCAGATCTGCCATAGGCGCAAAGGGTTACAAGCTCGGCTCTACTCAGTGGCCTCGTCATGTCTGTAATCGATTCGAACACCTCCCAGAATCTGGACGCCATCTGTCCAAAGAAAATGACATGATCGATGTCCTCCGTGCAGCGCTCAACGCAGCACTCACATCTAGATGCCAACTGAACATGGCATTTACGGACGTTGTCATCCGTCAGAACTGCGTGGTTCATCATCTTCCAAATAAATGCGCATTCCTTTGGGGCATCTATACTCCAGATCTTGCTATAGGCACAACCGGAGGGCGCATTACCAGCAGTGAGGATCTTCTTGACTGATCTGATAGTGAACGCACCCATCCGCTCAGGACTCCACACAATCCTGTCTTCATCATCAGTAATCCTTTGCCTTGCTTGCTTGACCAGCTCAACGCCGTCATCAGTAAGGATCTGCCATAGAGCCAACCAGTCCCACCCTTCATTGTCAATCCAGAAGTCTTGGACAAAGAAGGTGTGGTTTCTGTCACTGTGAAATCTCGCATAGTCGAACAGCCTAACCTCACACCATATAGCGTCCCAGAACGGGATCATACCTCTGCCAAGAATCCACCTACACCACGGGACCACGGATGGGAAGCCGTTCCACAGTTGTTTCCAGTATGGAGAGGCCGTAGATATATATTGGACATGATTAGGATAATTGGCCGCCCTACTAGGCACACGTATGGAGTACTTTGCATTACAGAACCTGGCCCACAACGAATCCATAGCAATTAGCTCCCAGCAGGCTTTGGCCACGAAGGCGTCAACAGTGACACGGATATTCGGCAGGTTCAGACCTCCATGCTCGAGCGGCTTGGCCACCTTGGACCAACTCACCCAAGCTTTCCTATGATTATTATCCCGATCCGCCCAGAGAAACTTCTTGAGCATGCAATCAATGCGATCAATCGTCCCACGAGGAATACCAATGGTAGCAGCAGTGTACACGGTGGTGGACGAGAGGACATGAGCGATTAACATCTTGCGGCCAGAGAAGGAAAGGAGCCTCGACTTCCAGGAGGCAATCTTCTGGTTAATCTTCTATATCAGGTAATCAAAGTCATTCAGCGTGCTCCTACCAAACTTGATCGGAACACCTAGGTAAATGAGCGTCTCCGCTGTACTATCAATATCAAGGGCCGCGCAACATCACTAGAGATCGCAGCACATTTACTACCCACAACACACTGTGACTTGTTTCGATTGATCATCTATGCCGTAGCTTGCTCATAGTTCATGAGGATCTGCTTAATAAAGGCCAGCGTGGACAGATTAGCATTGAGGAAGAGCATAATATTGTCCGCATATAACAGATGTAAAGGAGCAACTCCATGACCACGAGTATAAAATCTCGCAAGGTGCATCTGAAGATCCACTCTAAGGATGTGTCTGGATAGCAGTTCCTCGAAGATGATGAACAAGAGGGGCGAGATGGCGTTACCCTGCTTCAGGCCCCGTTTCATAGGAAAGAAACCATCAGAAGCATCTCTAATAGAGACCGTAGCCCAGGTGTCTATGAAAAAATGCAACACAGTTTTAATGAAACCCTTCGAGAAACCAAAACTCAACATGATCTTCTTGAGGACCTCCCAGTTGATACGATCAAACGCCTTCGACATATCAATTTTGACCATCAAATTTGGGAACTCGTCACCTTGATAGAGATCATGAACCAGTTCTTTGACCAATCTAATGTGGTGTGTAATCTCTCTTCCTTGGACGTAGGCTGCCTGGTTATCAGAAATGAGTTTAGGCATAAGACTCTTCATGTGGTTACTCATGACTCTGGCCACGACATGCAGGGCCACATTCTCAATATAGATAGGTCCGAAATCCTTACTAATGTCATAGGGGTTCTCAACCTTGGGAATAAGAAGAATATTATAGCAAAACAGACTACGGTGGCATGGTTGCCCACTGAAGAAGGATCTCGTCATCTTCATGAAATCATCCTTAATCGTGTTCCAGAGATTACAAAAGAAATGCACCGTGAATCCATCCGGTCCAGGTGCAGAATGTTTGTCCATCTGATCTAGAGCCATACGCACCTCCTCTTCATTTGGAATGGCCGTCAAGGAAGCATCATCATTGAGGGTAACCAGGCCAAGAATAGACGTCAGCATATCATCTAGCAGGCCATCATCATAACCAGGATCCTCCTTGTAGAAATTTGCGTAATGGGCCGCAGCATGATGAGCGATGGCCATCAGATCCTCTATCCTCGTTCCATAACTCAACTGAAGGTGAACAACACGGTTGACCTTTCTCCTCGACCTCACTACCGCATGGTAGAATTTAGTATTCCTCTCACCATTGTGAAGCCAGTCAATGCGGGATCGTTCTCTCCAAACCTTCTCCTCAAGATCAAGAAGTTGTTGGAGCTCATTCTCAGCAATCTTGAGGTTCATCTCATTGGCCAGGGTGGGATTTTCATCATATGCCATTTGTGTCGTATAAACCACATCCTCAAGGTCTTTAATCCGCTGGCTAGTGTCACCAAAGGTATCTCTGCTCCAAGACTTCAGAGCATCTCTAACCATGTTCAACTTGGAGTAGAAGATAAAAGAAGGAGAGCCAGAGAAAGCCTGTGCCCAAATATCATCAATGATATGCCGAAAATCTTCGTATTCAAGCCATACCTGTGAGAAAGAAAAGGGTCTCCTTCTATTGAACATCCTCAAGCAACCAGGTAGATACAGGATCGGGCAGTGATTAGAAACCCGATATCTCGTGAGATGTGAGGCAACCGCATTTGGTCTCTTCAGACCCCATGATTCACTAAGAAGGATTCTATCTAGCCTCTCTCAAATGGTGGGAGTATTGTATTGCTTTTCAACCCAGGTGTACTTGCTGCCAAGAAAACGGGCCTCTCTCAGGTTAACGTCATGCATAAAGGAATTGAAATCCAGGATCTCCTGATAAGGTCTGTCGAGCCCACCCCTTTTTTCAGAATGATGCTTGATGATGTTGAAATCTCTTGCTACGAGCCAGCAAGCATCGCCAATGTGAGCGAATAAGTCAGCAACGTCCTCCCATAAAGATCTTCTCTGAGAAGCACTACAGCTCGCATAGACCGTGGTAATGTAGAAAACCATGTCATCAGCATCCCTGAGCTTAATCGTGATATGCTGATTGTGTATTCTCATCACAGACGGGTGAAGCGAGTTATCCACATATAGCCAAATCTTTCCAGACTCCTCATAGTTGGTAACTGACCAGTCTAATCTAACGATGTCCAGTAACTCATCGGCTGAGACAGCATGTAAGAAAGGCTCGAACAAGCAAACAACCATGGGTTTATGTCTTCTACATAAACGACCAAGCACTCTCCTGGTTTTATTGTTGGCCGCTTCCCTAATATTCCAGAAAAGAAAGTTGGAATCCATTAGGTTAGAGACTGATCTCTCAAAGACAACGGCTCCAGTTAGAAGCGCTCACGACCTCCATAGTCCCATTCATCATCAGAAAAAGGGGTTTGTCCATCCGAAAGCCTCCTTCTATGGGCATAGTTCCTGTGTCCGACGGACTGAGAAACAGGCTGGGTGAGGGATGCATCGTCCTCGTGCTGCCTACTGGACGAAGGATGTTGGGTGCCTCTCTTGCGGCGCGAGTTGTACAACTGCTCTGTTGAAGGGATAAAATCAGTAAGGCATTGCCGATGAAGCGGTCTTCTGTTGCCTTCATCATCAAAAACAAACCTACGAGGTCTGTTGCCGTCTTGCAGCTGTGAAACTACGTCGGGTTGGGGCTCTATAGCATCATGATTGTGGTTATCCAACATGGGCATATCAGCAGGTGAAGACTCCACAGGGATCATCATATCCTTCACAGGTAATTCTGTAGCAGCAGAACTATGAGTAGCAAAGGCTTCCATCGGAATGCATAGCTCTTCACCGATCTCCATATGAGAGAATAGATTAGAACCTGGTTTCCCTCGGGCAACAATGTACAAGTGCACATCAGATCTTCTGTCCCCATAAGTCAGTGAAACATACTGTGGGATATCCTCATTAAACGTCTCCACAAGCACTAGGATTCCTGAGATGTCATCAGGATTACGTATCCATCCAGATACAACGATAAGCTTCCCAAAGCTATTCACTAAGCTGTCTATGGAATCATCATTACGGAAAACAATCGGGAGGTCCGCGATCCAGAACCAAATAGCTTGTTTGCGGGAGCAGGACTCACCTTCCTCCAGGGATTTAAGGTTAATGATCGTATCTCTAAACACAAAGGACGAATCAACAATAGCCTGACGCGCTTCCTCCTATCTATCAAAGAAAGCAACAGCTTTTCTCTTGGAGTGTCGATAGATATCAGTAGCATGCGGCCACCTTCTCTTGAGCTCAGGGCAAAGCTCCTCCCAAGCCAAACGTGATGGCCAAGAAACTTCCACCGCTCGAGCCAACGCCTGTGCCTTGCTTCTTCTTTCCTCCGTGTCCGGACGCAAATCAACAGCTATGCATTTGGGGATATGCATCTGACCACCACGAGCAGGAACAGCAGGTCTCATCACCGGGAATTTAGTATAAGAGCAAATATCAGGCGGGGGAGCACTAGGTCTGACAAGGCATCTCCTCGCTACATGGCCTGGTGCATGGCACTTGTAGAAAACGACGGCACGTCGACATTGATATTGCCAGTGTCCCTTGCCAAGACAACGATAACAAGTGTCAGTAGGGATGTCCATCATCCATGGCTGGCGCGAAGGGGTTCTCACAGGCTGATCCCGCGGACTCTGTTGATAATTCCTGTACTCGATTCTTTTGGCGTCTTGACTCCTAGGGTTCTTCTCCACCGCAAGAGGCCACTCCATGTTATAATCTCTGAGAGATCCTCCAAGACGAGCAGGTACATCTCCATGGTTCGTAGAGTTCACAAAAGTCAGCGGGGCCCTATCATGGATCGAGGGAGGGACATCATCATGGTGACCATCAACTACGGCCTCTGGATTTTCGGTATGGTTCTGTCCAGCGCTATTCATCTCCAACGGAGGGTCGTTAGGGTTTAGCAGCTCATCATCAGGAGCAACCGGATCAGTCTGCAGATCATTATCAAACGATTGATGTGTCGGCGATCCCATGACAGTCCTAACATCTTGGATAATCTCGTCAATCGGCGTGGCGAGGGCCGTGAACCCTTGGCGTCTATCTTGGACCGCTTGCTAGGCCCTCATGGCCTGAGCACTCTGCCGCGTGATCCTTCTAGAGAACGGGGATGGCAGCATGGTGGAAACCGAGGAAGGTGGCCCCCGGTAGGTGGGGTGCCTAGCCGAGGTGTGGAACAGGCGGCGCCGCCACCAGACGGAGAGCAAACCCTAGCAGAGCGCCGCGTCCCAGAGAGAATCTTCGACTAAACACCAAAAAGTAGCACTTTGTTTATAGTCATGTAACTTGACTTCTTGAACATCTCATTCTACTTCTGGGGCATCTGGCAGCTCCGAGTCTGCCCTTCTAGTGATGGCTTTATCCTCGTAGTACTGCTTTAATCGGTGAGCATTAACTGAAAACTTCCCTAATTTCTCACTCTGAATGTCCATCATTCCAAAGGGATAGATGGTAACCACTATGAATGGTATAGACCAACGAGAATGAAGTTTTCCTGGGAAGAGATGAAGATCAGAGTTGAATAGAAGAACCTTGTCTCCCTCTAAAATATCTTTCCGCTTGATATGAGAGTCATGCCAAATCTTGGTGCGCTCTTTGTAGATCTTTGTATTCTCTTAAGTGTGAAGACGGAGTTCTTCCAACTCCTGTAGCTATAAAAAGTGCTTTTCTTTGGCAAGTTCAACATCCATGTTTAGGGCTTTAATAGCCCAAAAGGCTTTGTGTTCTAGTTCTAGTGGAAGATAACAAGATTTTCTATAGATTAGCCGATACAGGGTGATTCATATGGGTGTCTTGTAAGTAGTTTGATATGCCCAAAGGGCATCATCAATCTTAGATGACCAATGCTTTCTTGACTTGCTCACTATTTTATCGAGAATTTGCTTTATCTGCCTATTAGAGACCTCTACTTGGCCTGCAGTCTGAGGGTGATATAGAGTAGCTATCTTATGCCATGCTCCATATCGCTTCAAAAGAGCCTCAAATTGTTTTTCAATGAAGTGTGATCCTCTGTCACTGATTACAGTGTGTGGAACTCCAAACCTAGGAAAAATGGTTTTTGTGAATGGACGCATGACCGTCTTGGAGTCTCAGGTTGATGGCGATATAGCCTCAACCCACTTGGAGAAGTAGTTAACAACCACCAAAATGTATTTGTTTCTAGAATATGGTGGGAAAGGTTCCAAAAAGTCTATCCGCCAAACATCAAAGATCTCTACTTCGATCCTTTCAGCAAGAGGCATCTCGTTGTATTTGCTAATATTCCCAGTGTGTTCTCACACATCATGTTGTTTAGTGAAAGCATGTACATATTTAAATATAGACAACCAGTAAAAACTAGAGTTCAAGATTTTTAAGGATGTCTTCTCAGTGCCAAGATGTTTTCCATAGGTGGCCACATGACATTTTTCTAAGATTGAATGAGCTTTGTCGCGATCCATACATTGTCTGCGCACTTTAAGAAAAGTAGGGGATCATCCCAGAAATAGTTCTTGACATCAAAAAAGACTTTCTTCTTTTGATTATAGGTCATCCCTAGAGGTAACTGTTGGCATTCCAGGTAGTTGTAGAAATTAACATACCACGGAGTTACTTGATCAATGGACTAAAAAAAGTGGGGATTCATCTGATAGGATTAGTTGATAGGGAGTGAATTGTTTTCTTCCACCTTTATTCAAGACAGGTGGTCAACAACAACATTCTCTGACCTTTTTTATCAATAATCTCATGATCAAATTCTTCCATAAGAAGGGCCCACCAGAGAAGATGTGGTTTGGTATCTTTCTTATGCATAAGATACTTGATCACCCCATGGTCAATATATATGGTCACCTTTCCACCTAACAGACATGATCTGAATTTATCGAAGGCATAGATGATGGCTAACATTTCTTTTTTAGTGGTGGTGTAATTAATTTGAGCCTCATAAAGAGTTTTGCTGGCGTAGTAGATAACATGTCGTTTGTTGTCCTTCTTATGTCCCTCAACATCCCTGACTACATAAACACTAGTGTCATATATTATTTTAAAGGGTAGGTCCCAATCTGGAGCTTGCATAATGGGAGAAGTGGTCAAGGCATCCTTGTGGGTATTAAAGGCCTTCTGGCACTCTTCGTTAAAGATAAACAAAGTGTTTTTTATCAACAATTTGGATAAAAAGGTTTTTCTATCTTCGAAAAGGTCCTTGATAAAACATAGATAATATCCTGCATGTCCCAGAAAACTACAGACAGACAATATTGAAGAGGGAAGTGGAAGTTTAGAGATGGCCTATGTTTTACTTTTATCCACCTCTATACTAGCTTTGGACACCTTGTGTCCCAAAACTATTCCTTCTTGTACCATAAAGTGACACTTCCCCCAGTTGAGGACTAACTGCTTTTCTTCACATCTTTTGAGGAGTAGAGATAGATTCTCTGAACACTCTTCAAAAGATGACCCATGCACAGAGAATTCATCCATGAATACTTCCATGACCTCTTCTATAAATCAGAAAATATAGCTGACATACACCTCTAAGAGGTGGTAGGGGCGTTCCATAGACCAAATGACATGCGTTGAAAAGCATATGCCTCATACAAATAAGTGAATGTGGTTTTTTCCTGATCTTCTAGATGAATGGGAATATGATAAAATATAGAATACCCATCTGGATAATAGAAGTGATAATGATGTGCCAAACTCTCTAGAATGTGATCAATGAAAGGAAGAGGGAAATGGTCTTTGCATGTTGTTGCATTCAATAGTCTGTAGTCAATGCACATATGCTAACCAGTCACTGTACGAGTGGCAAATTCCTTTCCTTCACCATCTCTTGCCACTGCCATCCCACCTTTCTTGGGAACCACATGAATCAGACTTACCTAGTTGTTGTCACCAATAGCATAAATAATACCAACATCTATTAGTTTGATGACTTCTTTGTGCACGACTTCTAGTGTTTTGTCATTTAATTTCCTTTGACCTTGGACTTATGGCTTGGCATCACTATCGAGGTTGATTCTATGCATGCATACCATTGGGATGAGACCTTTGATATCATCTATACAGTACCCGAGAGCCTTCTCCTGGGTTTTTAGTTCAGATAATAGTTCCTCTTGTTGATCAAAAGGTAGCTATGAATTAATGATCATCGGATTTCTCTTTCTTTGTCAAGGAATTCATACTTTATACCTTCAGGAAGGGGCATGAGCTCTGCTAATGGTTTTGGAACTAGGGCATCTTTTGGTTCACTCTAAAGAGAAGCATATTTTATGGTTTCGGTAGCTCGATAATACTATTCTTCTTCATATGTGGTAGCCAAGTATGCTAGGATTTCATCAACCTCAAAATTGTCAAATCTTAAAGCAAGGTTGTTTAAAGCTCACATCAGGGGGTCGTCTATAGCATTGTGCTCCTCTATTTCTATGAATAGCTGATTGCAAAAATTGAAAAAATAGCTTGTTTCTATTGAAGAGGGGCCCCACATGTGATCAAGCATGTGGAAATCGATAGACTCGTTCCCAACTCTCTTATTGTGATAGATCCATCGGCTACATCGATTAACGCTCATGTTTTTGAAAGGGAGGGTCATCTAAATATCGTTGGACATGTGTGATCTTCCTCTTCATTGATGATGATAATGTCACAAGGAATGAAGAAATTCCCTATCTTGATTGGTACATCCTCTACCACCCCAACTGGTTTAGTATGGGAATTATCTGCTAATTGAATTCTCATATTGGACTTAATAATGTCGGTGAGGCCCAACTTGGCTGCCAAACTATACAGTATGAGACTGATGTTGGATACTAGATATGCAAGACCATATCTCATTGATGAATCTCCATTGAGGAATGGAATAGTAAAGGCACCATGATCTTTTTGTATTGTTAGCATATTTGATTGACGAAGGGCATATGTCATTTCTGTAAGGCATACAGTCTCGACTTCTCCACTCTTTCTCTTCTTTGTGATGAGATCCTTCAGGAACTTGGTGTACATAGGCATCTCATCGATGACATCGAGGAGAGGAGTATCAAGATGAATTTTTTTAATGGTGTCAAGGAATTTGGTGTATCTCTTCTCGAGTTTCTCCTTGATGAAGCCATGTGGATAGGGAGCTCCAGTGGGGATTTCTTTTGCCTTCAATGACAGAATGGAGTTTGTGGCCCCTTTTGACTTTTTAGACATTGGGACTTCCTCTGGGAAGTTGATGATTCCTTCAATGATCAGTACATTAGGTTGTGGAATAGAAGTGGAACTCCTAGAGCGAAGTGTGGCCATTCTTGCTATTTCATTTTTGGAATTTTGTTTGGTGTTGGATGGAAATTTTCCTGCCGATCTTCCAATTGTTGTGGCAATAGAAGCTATCTATAATCGATCATCCAATTGTGGGTTTGAAGATCAATTATTTGAGTATTCACAGTGCTCATATGCCTATGCATGTTTACCAATATATTTCTGTTACTCATCAGACATTCCCCCATTTTCTCTATTATGGATTCTAGACTGGATATGGACTTCTGATGTTGTTGAAAGAGACCTCCCCTTTTCCCTTTGAAAGTTCCCTACTTTTGTAGCTGAGGTCTATTTTGTTTAAATCTAGATGGGATTCCTCTACCAATGGCTTGGTTCCTACCCATGACTTGAGAAGTTTGATTTAGTTGAAATGATTTCTCTATTGTAGAGGTGTTTCCATAAGAAAATGCAGGGTGATCGAGTCTTTTGTAATTCACATAGGATACATTCTCGGTCTGTGTGTCTTCTACTTCATGGGTGTAAATATAGTGATCAATATTGTGACCCCCTCTCCACAAGTGACACACTTTATAGATGTCTCAGTAAAGTGTTTGGAATTGACTTCCTTTAGATTTTGGACTTTGGATGCCATCTTATCGAGTTTGTTGTCCAATTTCTCCAGCATCTTAGAATCTTGAGAATCACTGATGGAAGATACAATAATTGTAGAACTTCTATAAAAATCTTAGCCTTCTTAGAGAGCTCCCATATTATTGATTATCTCTTTGGAGGTTTCGACATCATGTTTCATGAAATCACTACCAGTTGTAGTGCTTAAGGATGTTCTCTCATCGGAGGTAAGGCTTTCATACCCATCATCATAGCCATGATGTGGACAGTCTCTCAAGTATTCATGATATCTCTCCCATGCATCATGCAGGCTTTCGGTAGTTTTCTGTGTAAAACCTATAATTTTTAGCTTACACCTAACTATTTTCTCAACTGGATAGAAGTTTTTCACAAAGGCTTCATACAATTGTTGCCATGATGTAATGCCCTTTTGAGATAGATATCACTGTAGAGCCTTGTGTTGGCTAAATGGACATCTATAAATCCCTTTGTTTTGATTATGACAAACATTTCATTCTTATTGATCTAACAAGCTACTTGAGTGTGCAGGAACAAGGCGGATGACAAAGTACTAGGGAAATCCATATGCTTCCATATTTATATTTTCATGAAATGTAATCACCTTGTAAAAACTTGTACAAATATATAATGTACAAGTACTTAGATTTCATGTAAATCAAGCGTTAGATTCTCCCTAGCTAAACACCACATTTAGACAAGTCATCCCCTTCAAATAGGATCACATTTGCACACTCATACATATAATTAGTGCCTAAATTGAAACATTGAAACAGGATCAATCTCGGTCGACCAACTTCTCGACCGAGACACTCTCGGTCGACAATCTTCTCGACTGAGAAAGATCCAAAGTAGCCGTTAGACACAACTGACAAGGTAGTTGGCAGTTGGAGATAGACGTTGCAAATCACTTGATCCAGAGAGCCTTTCGGTCGACAAAACTTCGACCGAGTAGGTATCTCGGTCGACCATTCCTCGACCGAGATGAACTCTGACAGCAACTACAGAGTAAATTAATTAGCCGTTGCTAAAGCAACAAACTTGTACCTAACGGCTAGTTAAGCACTTAGAAACCCCTAGAAGTTGTCTAGAACGTCCTTAAGCATCCTTAGACCATTCCTATAAATAGGACAAGCCATACGACACTCAAACTTACTTGTTACACTTGAGAAATCCTTGAGCATACTTTGAGCAATCTGTTTGTGAGCAATTTGAGCATTGTGACAATTGGACACTTCCTTCCTTTGCTCAAAATTCATGTCCTATAGGCTAGTTTCTCCTACCCACTGCAATCACAAGTCCATACACTTGGTTAGGAGATCTATACGCTTGATCTAGGCAAATCAAGCCTTGGGCTACAAAGGATAAGTTGTAATTTCCTTTTTCCTTTCTTGTTCTCTATTACTGTTTGTACTCTCCTTGCTACTCCTAGGTTGGAGGCTACGGATTGGAGAGGGTGGAGATCTTCTTGGTGAATAAGGCGACCTTGAGCTACTTCAGAAGGCTGGTGCAATGGGAGGTTACTTCTAGAGAGGAAGGCTACTTCAAGGGGGAGCTTGGAGTTACTTCAAGAAGGCTACCTCAAGTTGGTGCACCTACTTCAAGTGAAGGCTGTTCAAGGGGTGTAAAGGAAAGTATTGTATTTTGTATAAATCCTTGAGAAGGTAATAAAATAAATACTTTCAAAATCCCAGTTGGGTAAGAAACCGGGTAGTGGACTGACAACTTTAGTATTTGCTAAAGTTGGAACCACTCTAAACACCTGTCTCCTTCTTCCAATTTCAATTGTGGTTGTTTGAGTTCAATAAATTGTTAAAATTATTTTAAAACTCTATTCACCCCCCTATAGTGTTTTTTCAATTGGTATCAGAGCAGGCTTCAAGGAACCCTAACAAGGTCTTGAAGAAATGGGTGACGGAGTGCTCAACAACCTTAACCTTGAAGGGACACTTGTTGCTAGGCCTCCAGCGTTCGATGGAACAAACTACCAATATTGGAAGAGAAGGATGCAGTTCTACTTCCAAGGCATCAATTGGGACTTATGGAGAATGGTGTCAACCCCATATGAGCTCCCTCAAACTCAATTTGCAGAATGGGATGCAAATACGGTAAAGCTGGCTCAAATGAATGCAAAAGTTGTAAGCATTTTATATTGTTCTATTTCGGTAGGAGAATTTAATAGAATATCTAATTGTGACACAACCTATGATATTTGGCATAGACTGTCCATAACCTATGAAGGTACAGTCCAAGTCAAAAATTCCAAAATTAGCATGTTTAAACAAAAGTTTGAACACTTTCGTATGGATCCTGATGAATCTATTAGTGAAATGTTTGCAAAATTCTCTACTATTGTTAATGGTTTAAGTGCTCTAGGAAAACCTGTCCTTGAAGAAGATCATGTATCAAAAATCCTTCGATCACTTCCTCCAAAATATAAGCCAAAGGTGACAGCCATTGAAGAAGCAAACGACCTCACTCGACTGAAAATGGAGCAACTTATTGGCAACCTAGAAGCTCATGAAGCAACCCTAGAAGAGGAAGAAAGAAGAGCACGTGAACTTCAGCAAGGAAAGAAGAAGGATGTGGCTCTAAAAGCTTCAAAGGTCGTCACACAAGAAAGTGAGGAGTCAAGTGAAGAAGAAGGAGAAGAAGCCTTGATTGTCAACGGTAAGAAATACAAAAGATTTAAATCTAACAAAATTTCCAGTTCTTCTTCTACCCCCCCTCCTAGGTGCTTTGAATGTGGGAAGAAAGGGCATCTCAAAAATGAATGTCCTAAAGCAAAGAAAGGAAAGAAAAGCTCACACAAGAAGAAGGGAGAAAAAGCCTATAAGGCTGCATGGGACGAGTCAAGTGACAGTGAAAGCGGAGAAGAAAAGGTGGAATGTCTAATGGCAAGAGAAGATGATGAAGACTCTCAAGAGGTAAGCCTACTTGATCTTCCTAAAGAAGAGTTAGTTACTAGTCTACAAGAAATTCATGATAAGTATGTTGATGTCAAGAAGAAACTAAAGAAGGTTATCAAATCAAATGATGAGCTAATTGCTAAATTAGATAATCTTTCTTCTGAAAAGAACAACATTGATCTTGAGAATTTGTCTTTAAAGACATCTTTAGATGATTGCACTAGAAAGCTACTCACTTTAGAAACAAATGTTGATCTTCTTTCTAAAGAAAAGACTGAATTGTTAGCTAAACTAAAAGATTTTTAGACTCAACCTATTTTGTGTAACCATCTGGACTATGATAATGTTGTAAAAGAAAGAGATTCACTGTTATCTGATTTAGATCAAGCAAGAAAATATCTACACAAGAAGATGAATGACATTGCTAAGCTGTAAAGAGAACTTTATGAGTTAAGAAGAAAAGATATACTTGATAGCATTCTAAGCGTTGGTACTGTTTTCAACGGAAGAAAAGGTTTGGGATATGCTCCAAAGAAACCCAAAAGAACCCAAACTATGTTTGTACCCAAGAACACAATGGCTAGAAAGAGAAATGAAGTTGATTCTATTACTTGCCATTTTTGGTTACGTCTTGGACACTATTCCTTTTCATGCCCTTATAAGACTAAGGATTCTGACTTAGTTTGGGTCCCAAAACCCCAAACTTAGTAGAGTCAAATGGAATTTAGTTGAGATATGGCCAAATGCTCCATTTTGCTATTTATATTGTCTTATCTCAACTAAACAAAAGATTTCATGCATATTGTTAATTTTCTGCACTGTTGAACTGAAACAGAAACTTAGTCGGTCGAAGTATTGTCGACCGAACCCTTAATCGGTCGAAGTATTGTCGACCGACCGGATGTCTGTAACAAATCAAAATCTACAGCAACTAAACAGCAATTATTTCGGTCGAAAATTGGTCAACCGAGCTAAATTTCTGTGTTTCTTTGTTTGTAATACAGTAATCTTCTCGATCGACAATTAGTCGACCGAGACAGATGTCGGTCGAACAATTGTCGACCGACTGGATTTATGAATCATAACTTTTATACAAGTCTGTACTTAAATGATTCTAACCAGATCGGACCATCACATGGGTACCAAAATCTACATTTTAATGCAGGAATGGGTGGTTGACAGTGGATGCTCCAAACATATGACCGGGAACAAGGATGCATTTCAAACCTTTGAAGAAAAGAAAAGTGGAACAGTCACCTTTGGAGACAATGGTAAGGGCAAAATCGTTGGAATAGGTAATGTTGGTACAAACCTCGAAATAAAGAATGTTCTACTCGTTGATGGTTTGCACCATAATTTGATAAGTGTTAGTCAATTATGTGATAGTGGTTATGATGTGTTATTTAACAAAACTTGCTGCAAGTTATTGATAGAAAACACTACAAATGTTGTTTATGAAGGAAATAGAGTTGGAAATATTTATATCCTTAAACCTAACTCTATGAAATCAGTAGTGGGAAAATGCTTGCTTGCAAATGAAAATACCTTACAACTATGGCATAACAAGCTAGGACATGCTAGTTCACATGTTATTAAAAAGTTAGTGAAATATGATCTTGTTCGTGGATTGCCTACTTTATCTTTTGATCAAGTTGAAAACTGTAAACCATGCACAATGGGAAAGCAAACCAAAACCTCTTTTAAACCAAAACATGTACTTAGCACCAGTAGATCCTTAGAATTAATTCATATGGATTTATTTGGACCCATGAGGACACAATCTATTGGTGGTAAAAGATACTGTTTTGTTATTGTTGATGATTATAGTAGATACACATGGGTACACTTTATTGCAACTAAAGATGATACTATTCATGTTTTTATACAATTTTGTTCCAAGATTGAAAATCTATTACAAAGAAAAATATGTACCATTAGAAGTGATCATGGTGGAGAATTTGAAAATCATACATTTGAGGAATTTTGTACATCTCAAGGGTACACTCATAATTTTTCTGCTCCACGCACCCCACAACAAAATGGTATAGTCGAAAGGAAAAATCGATCACTACAAGAAATGGCTAGAACTATGATGCTCGAACACAACACATTCAAAACCTTTTGGGCTGAAGCTGTAAACACTGCATGCTATGTGTTAAATAGAGTAACTGTTCACTCTCATTTGAAGAAAACTCCATATGAAATAATACATTCTAAGAAACCTAGAGTTGACTATTTTCATACCTTTGGCTCCACATGCTATATTTTAAATACCAAAGATGATAGAGATAAGTTTGACTCTAAATCACACAAAGCATTCTTTTTGGGATATTCCACTTCTAGCAAAGCTTTTAGAGTATATAACACTATCTCTAGAAAAGTTGAGGAATCTATTCATGTTTCTTTTCATGAAGAGTCCAAATCTGAAAATCTAGAAATCATAGATCTCACTAATCAATTCAAAAATTTAAACATACCAAATGATAGTGAGAAAGTTACTACAAACAATCACCAAGCTGAACCACAACCTACACCTAGGCTTATTAAGGATCATCCTCAAGAACTAATTATTGGAGATCCTAATGATAAAGTCAAAACTCGGTCTTCCTTCAAAGATGTTGCAAACATGGCTTTTGTTTCTATCATTGAACCTAAGAAGATATCTGAAGCTCTTAAAGATGATTATTGGATAATAGCCATGCAAGAAGAATTGAATCAATTCACTAAAAATGATGTATGGGATTTAGTTCCTAAACCACAAGATAAAACCATCATAGGAACTAAATGGGTTTTTAGGAATAAGCTAAATGAGGCAGGAGAAGTAATAAGGAATAAAGCTCGGTTAGTAGCACAAGGATATAATCAACAAGAAGGAATAGATTTTGATGAAACGTATGCACCGGTAGCTAGATTTGAAGCTATTAGAATGTTACTAGCTATTGCTGCACATAAAAACATCAAACTCTACCAAATGGATGTAAAAAGTGCATTTCTAAATGGCATCATTCAAGAAGAAGTATATGTTGCCCAACCACCTGGTTTTGAAATACCGGAAAAAGGTGACTATGTTTATAAACTTAAGAAAGCACTTTATGGTTTAAAACAAGCACCTAGGAATTGGTATGAAAGGTTCAAGACATATCTTTTTGATAATGGTTTTTCTATTGGAAATTCAGATTCTACTTTATTTTTCAAAACATATACATCTGACTTCCTAGTTGTGCAAATATATGTTGATGACATTATTTTTGGAGCTTCTAATGATTCATTGTGCACACAATTCAGTGACATTATGCAAAAAGAATTTGAAATGAGCCTCATGGGTGAACTAACTTTCTTTCTTGGTTTTCAAATTAAGCAAACACCTGCCGGAATATTCATAAGCCAAGAAAAATATACTAAAGAACTCTTAAAATGTTTTGGGATGGATCAGTGCAATCATGCTAATACTCCTATGGCTACTTCTATTAAAATTGATAAGGATGAAAATGGGGAACCTATTGATGATTCCTTATATAGATCCATGATTGGTAGTTTGCTTTACTTAACTGCTTCTAGACCGGACATTATGTTTTCCGTTGGTCTTTGTGCTCGATTTCAATCACAACCTATGCACTCTCATTTTCTAGCAGTTAAACGAATTCTTCGTTACCTAGTCGGCACTACTTGTTTTGGTTTATGGTATCCAAAAGGACAATCCTTGGATTTTAAAGCTTATACTGATGCGGATTATGCTGGTTGTCGACTTGATCGCAAGAGTACTAGTGGTGGCTGTTTCTTGTTAGGGAGAGCCTTAGTATCTTGGTTTAGCAAGAAACAAAATACGGTTGCCCTATCTACAACTGAAGCTGAATATATGGCAGCCGGGTCTTGTTGTGCTCCAGTGCTTTATATGCAACAAGTGTTAAACGATTATGGTTTTACTCTTTCATCTACGCCTATTTTTTGTGACAACACGAGTGCTATAAACTTAGCACACAATCCTATTTTACACAGCCGAGCTAAACATATTGAAATTCGTCATCACTTTTTAAGGGATCATATCTCCAAGAATCATGTTTCCCTTCATCATGTTGATACGGAAGATCAATTGGCTGATATTTTTACAAAACCGCTTCCACTAGATCAATTTAACAAAATTAGGAAGCAACTGCTTATCACTCCTTTGGAAGATGTTTTCTTTGATATTTGTGCTTCTTAACAAAAAACTTTTAATGGACATCTTTTTCATTAGATTTGATGGGACATCTAATTAAGGGGGAGTTTTTATTCTTAACGGATATCTTTTTGAAATGACAAAGGGGGAGAAATAAATATAAAACTAAAACTTAGTAATTATGAAAAACTCAATCAATGAGTTTCATAAATAAACTCTTGGATTTACATTGAAAGTTGCTATATTCCCTAGTGAATTGGATTTCATGTTCCATAATTCATGGGGAATAATAAGCACACATTTTATAAACAAGAGGAAAAGCTACAAAAGGTAATCTAAAGGTATGAAACTCATATGTTTTATATTTCCTTCATTTATATTTTGGAAATGTTTGTCATCTTCAAAAAGGGGGAGATTGTTGGCTAAATGGACATCTATAAATCCCTTTGTTTTGATTATGACAAACATTTCATTCTTATTGATCTAACGAGCTACTTGAGTGTGCAGGAACAAGGCGGATGACAAAGTACTAGGGAAATCCATATGCTTCCATATTTATATTTTCATGAAATGTAATCACCTTGTAAAAACTTGTACAAATATATAATGTACAAGTACTTAGATTTCATGTAAATCAAGCGTTAGATTCTCCCTAGCTAAACACCACATTTAGACAAGTCATCCCCTTCAAATAGGATCACATTTGCACACTCATACATATAATTAGTGCCTAAATTGAAACATTGAAACAGGATCAATCTCGGTCGACCAACTTCTCGACCGAGACACTCTCGGTCGACAATCTTCTCGACCGAGAAAGATCCAAAGTAGCCGTTAGACACAACTGACAAGGTAGTTGGCAGTTGGAGATAGACGTTGCAAATCACTTGATCCAGAGAGCCTGTCGGTCGACAAAACTTCGACCGAGTAGGTATCTCGGTCGACCATTCCTCGACCGAGATGAACTCTGACAGCAACTGCAGAGTAAATTAATTAGCCGTTGCTAAAGCAACAACCTTGTACCTAACGGCTAGTTAAGCACTTAGAAACCCCTAGAAGTTGTCTAGAACGTCCTTAAGCATCCTTAGACCATTCCTATAAATAGGACAAGCCATACGACACTCAAACTTGTTACACTTGAGAAATCCTTGAGTATACTTTGAGCAATCTGTTTGTGAGCAATTTGAGCATTGTGACAATTGGACACTTCCTTCCTTAGCTCAAAATTCGTGTCCTATAGGCTAGTTTCTCCTACCCACTGCAATCACAAGTCCATACACTTAGTTAGGAGATCTATACGCTTGATCTAGGCAAATCAAGCCTTGGGCTACAAAGGATAAGTTGTAATTTCCTTTTTCCTTTCTTGTTCTCTATTACTGTTTGTACTCTCCTTGCTACTCCTAGGTTGGAGGCTGCGGATTGGAGAGGGTGGAGATCTTCTTGGTGAAGAAGGCGACCTTGAGCTACTTCAGAAGGCTGGTGCAACGGGAGGTTACTTCTAGAGAGGAAGGCTACTTCAAGGGGGAGCTTGGAGTTACTTCAAGAAGGCTACCTCAAGTTGGTGCACCTACTTCAAGTGAAGGATGTTCAAGGGGTGTAAAGGAAAGTATTGTATTTTGTATAAATCCTTGAGAAGGTAATAAAATAAATACTTTCAAAATCCCAGTTGGGTAAGCAACCGGGTAGTGGACTGACAACTTTAGTATTTGCTAAAGTTGGAACCACTCTAAACACCTGTCTCCTTCTTCCAATTTCAATTGTGGTTGTTTGAGTTCAATAAATTGTTAAAATTATTTTAAAACTCTATTCACCCCCCTCTAGTGTTTTTTCACCTTGTATTTAAGGGAGAAATGCAAACCTTTCATGTAGATGACATCTTGTGGCACTCTATTCACCTTGATAGTATTACATAGGTCTTAGAAAGCATCTATATGATGATAAGGGTTTACTTCAATAGAGTTTTCTCCAAACATTTGATTTTGAATCATGCTGATGAATCCATGCTTCAACTCAAAATTGGTTGTTGGTATGCGAGAGAGAACTATAAGATCGCGGTCATCATTGACATGACTTGTGACTAGAGAATACAAAGAGGGCTTTTCCTCAGGGACATTTGCGTCAGGGGGACCCCATGCCACCATTGGGTCGATGAGGAGAATATCTACCTCTGGATATTCAGCAAGGAACTCCAGGATTGGTAAAATTTGATAATAGGCTACCTATAAACCAAAATATTGAATGAATTAGAGTCTAATGACTAGAAACATAATCAATATTTTGACATATAGGTAGTAAAAGAATTTGCTAATAATTTTTTTTTTGCAAAATTTAGAAGCATTGACTAGTGCTAAATAGGTAACAGATTCCTAAAGATTATTTGTTGCCTTATCCCCTACAATGGCGCTAAAAGTTGATCACTCTTTTTTTGTAGGGAAAAAGTAAAAACACGATTGTCCTAGTCAAAGAAATTGGACTTTGAGTTTATACCTGACTAGAAGAGACGTCCACAACTAAATTTGGAGTTCTTGTAGTAGTGCAGGGTCATGATGAAGAAAAGAGGAAGAGAAGATTGACACAAGGGTAGATCGATTCAATCTACCAACCTCACAGCTGGTATCTTAATGGTCAATGGTAGTGTCGATAGGCTTTCTCCTCCTTTCTGGTCTTGGCTTGAGACAAGAAGGTCCTTCGGATCAGCGGTGATTCGATAGTCTATACAAAGCCTCATAGAATCATACTTCTTATTCATGAACAACATGAGAGCACCCCAAGGGGAATAAGGGAGACATCAAGGAGCAAGGTCAGTAGGTCTGGATCGAGAGATCTAGATAGGTTGACAGGCTTCATCCTTTAGCTCTGGAACTTGAGAAGACTTGGTAGCAGACTCTCAGCACTCTAACTTCCAAGATTCAAGATCCCCTGTATGGATGTACTAGGGGCCTATTTATAGGGTCGAAGTTGTCAAGCCTTATCCATCGGTGTCGACCAATTGTTGTTGGTTGATGGCTTTTGGACTTATGATTGTTGGGACTGTCAACCTGTGGGTCAACAATTGATCTCATCAACAAATCTTTGTTGATCGACAAGTATTTCTCTCTCTTCTCGTCATCAACAAAGTTCTTCCTTACATGTGATCTGTCGAGGTGATTCCTAGACAATTTGTCTTCTGGACATCGATAGTGTTGTCAACATGGCTATCGTCAGAACAATTTATGGGGTTATCAAAGATTCTCTACTCGAAAAGTTTTTTGAGCAATGGTTCAATAGCTTTGGATTGACAAGTCTCTATCAGTGTCAATGGGATGGACTACTGATGTTTAATCGATAGAAGTGAGATTTGTCTTCTTGTTTGACACTCCTTACCTCGACAGGTGGTTGTTGAGGTTCTTCAATCTATCAGGTTGGTGCTCAATGAGTCTGTCAAGCTTGAGTCGATAGTCTTTTGTTGATCCTTTTGGTGAATACATATCTTGTCGATCGATTGGTCGACTATCTGAAGCAAAGTCTTTTGAACAATTATTCAAACTTCATCGATTTCACTTGATTTGTGTCTGATTCCTTAAAATATCATAAATATTGAATTAGAACTTATCATTTAAGTGAACTAGAATAAAATTTGAGTAAAATTAAACATATAAATATTATTTCTAATGATTTTTATCATGTAAAAAGGCTATTTAAATTGCATCAAAATTGATATTATCACTTACATTTCAGCAACCTCCAATTAAGGAAGACCCAAAAGATGATATAAATTACCTACAAATATTACACAAGGATCTAGATTTGTATTAAAAAATATAAAATAGGAGATAATTTCAATCATTCAAAAGATTATAAACAAGTTTCTTACATGAACTTTCTATCATTAGGACTGTACATTTGAGAACAGATGACTAGTTAATGTTTCTTTTAACTCTTTAATTCTTTCATGGCATTTCCATCTTTAACTTCATGCCCTTTATCATTTATATTAGTTTATACCTGAAACCACATGAAACAAATACACAATCAGTATGTTCCCATACTGGTACGTGGGGTGCATCCAAAAATATGCAAGTAATTAACAACACAATATTCCAACAAATACTTGCAAATATAAATTGACATCTTCTTCACATGATCTTATGTGATACTCATAGTAGAACTATAATTGAACAAAAATAAATAAGCATCAAACATTTTACTTGTGCAATCCTAGAGAAACCTCAAATAAATACCAACTAAATTGATTAAACTTAGGCATAACCACGTACCTTGATGGTGAGCCATGCAGATTATCATACAAAATACACTTCAATTACATTCAACCAATATAATCAACAAAGATGAATACAAGAAATCATATTGTATCTACCTGTATATAAATCCTAAAGTGTCAACATCACATGTTATTCAAATCAAACCCTACTCAGTCCTAATATAGGGTTTAGGGCTCCTTGTTATCGGATTATCATTAGGGTCATGATATTCCAATTCCCATGTTCGTTGAATTAATGACTTAAGAGCCCTAACTCGAATTAGGTGTAGCCATGATTGTCAAGTTCACTGTATCCTTTTATTAGTACACTTATATTCAATTAAGCTCATTAATCTCTAATCCATGATTATTCACATTAGCAACTCTAAATATCATATGTATGGTCTTAATCATGTTAAATCACTATTATAGTCTATATCACCAGATTATATCACAAAGAAACATATTTAACATGATTAACCATCTATTTATAAAAAAACTAGGGTTCATATGCATTAATCACCACTTTAAGTCATATTTGCACAATGTTTAGAACTAGAAATATAATTAGGGTATGTAAGTACTTTATTTGGGTTCTATGTGTTTTCTTAATCAAGTTTCACAGATCATTTGTCATGATCCGGTCTACCAATAATTAGTTATGATTTTTGCAAAGAAAAGATAAACTATCCAATCAATGATTGCCACATTAGCAACCTACCCCTTTTGTTATTTTTTATTGATTCATCTTTCAAATGGGTTAAATGACCCTTCTGCCCTAGGCGATGCATATGAGTGCATCACGTACCTGAGGACAGAGGTGTTTGTTACTTCTATTTTCATTTTCCTCATGGAAGTCAGACGCCACGAACGGGCGGGTGGTCGGGGTCATCCGTGATCCAGAGTCATCGAAGCGAGTTGGTTCCACTCTGCTGGACTCCATTAGACTTAACCCTACATTGAGCCACAGTGAGGGTGTCGAGGATGATGATGACGTGAGACATGGTCCCCTCAGGCACATAGGGTTTCCTCCACAGGGACAACCCAGGGTGGTTTTGGTCTCACATCTTCTGCCACTGTGGACGGGGAACCGCCCCCTCCATCCATCCTATCTAGTGCTCTATTGATGATTAGAAGAGAGGGTACTAGGTCTGTGGCTTAAAGGATGACCTAATACTGCCATCCACTGGGCTCCAGGAACTATGGCAGAGTGATGAACTTCACTATCAACATTTCCAACTAGGCTTGTCATCGTTCTTCCTCTCAATCTTCTTTGCTAATACCTCACTATCACGACCCCCCCACCATCTAGGGTCTCAGAGATCCAACCTACTCCTTCCTTATGGTCTGGTCGGCCTTTGAGTTCCTTAGCTTCGTGCAACATTGCTGCCGTAGAGGGAAACCCTAGGCTGGAGGGGATGACAATTGGGAAGAGTTGTGTGGAGGTCTACTACCCTCAGAGCTCCTAGTTTCTAGGGAAGCCGGAGGTCCAATCCTATAGATTGTGATTATGTTCCAATGGAGGCCTAATCTTGGTAGGATGGATAGATCTTGGTGGTGATAGTCATCCTCTTCATAGCGGGGTGTTGCACCACCTTCTCTGGCAACCCTTCGTTGCATGTATGTAGAAAGGGGAAAGAAAAGAAGCGAATAAGTGATCTGATGGAGGATGTTGTGGGGAGAGGGGAAGATGGCTAGGTTAGTTTATGTGTGGATTCCCTCTCGTGTATATATATATATATATATATATATATATATATATATATATATATATATACATATATATATATGTATATTCATAATGATATGGTGCACATTGGAAAAATAATCTAGATTATCTTTTTATCTCTCTCTCTCTTTATCTTTTATTAATACATGTCCTAACTCAAATATCTGTATTACTTGGTTGACACACCAAAAGCCATACATGACGCTTTATAATATTCCTTAACTCGAATATAGGAACTCCTTAATGTTTTTCACACTTATTTTCACATCGTGGGATTTTTGGAACATCCTTTCATATCCAAAAAGTTTCTCTTTTACAATATTATTTTAAAACAAATCATTATCTCATGAAATATTCTTTTATCCAAATTTCCATAATGCTCTTCGTTTCTTTTATTATTTTTTAGTATACCAGAGGTTAGATCAAAATATTCTCATATGATGCTTCAAATTTTGTGTTGCCACTCTCAGAAAGATAATTACTCTTTTAATGTCTAAAACACCATGCACTTTAGTCTCCTTTATAAACTCACATATAGTTCCATATTTTGGTTATACGATATTCTAAAGTCATTATTATAAATTCCTTCTATTTATTTAACTTGTGCCACATGCACCCATGCCACAAAGGTGATTAAAGTTATTATTATTCTAGCAATAATATCATTGGGGAATTGACAAAACAATTCATTTATATAATTCAATTTTACCAAAATTTAGGATTTTACATTCACCCCGCCATAAATGGAATTTTATCCCCAAAATTCACACCCAATAAGATTAAGGTGAATCAAAACTCATCTTAGTCCCAAAACTTACGGTTAGAAACCCTACTTTGATATGTTTTTAACACAAATATGAAAATTCCACACCTCATTATCAAGATTGGTACTTGAATTCAATTCAAGGTATATCCACATCCTCAATATTTATATGCTATCATTCTTTTGGTGATTACATTTTCATTTATGGTTTCAATTTCATTTGGTGATTACCTTTTCACCTAGGATTCCAACCAAGTATTCATTTATTTTCACATAAGGGTGAGGTAACACCTCTAACCCTAGGTCATCTCATTAAATTCAACTTAAGGTATTCATTCCCATATATCATCTTTAGACATAATGTGTGTCTACCCAATCTCTCTCTCCCTCACAATGGTTTGAAATAAGCACTTGACTGCAACCCAAATACAAAGTTCATCCCATTCCAAGAGTAGAGATGGTGTACTCACACATCATCCTAATATTTCATATTTTAGGTTGAATCATTCTCAAAGTGACTCTTAACCATATGTGCTTTTTAATTCCCAATATTTTTTGTATTTCATGAAGTGAAGTATATTTTCTCACTCTTGAGTTTGTACACAATTCTTTTCATTATTACATGACTGCTTGTATCTTTTATATTTACACCTCTTGTATTATGAGCCTTGCCACTTCCTTGAGGTCTCTAGGGGTATAGGTACTTTTGGAGTGATCTCATTCTTATGCATCTAGGGAGTGCCTCTCACATTCACCCATTGGGCCACATGAACTCATGAAGGTGGCCAATCACCTGAGACATGGGTCTCCAACAAACATAATGGTTACCCCTCGACCAAATGGTCTTGTGCATTTAGGGAACAATTAACTCCTAATCCTATCGGTCTACATACCTATGATACTCCGTACTTGAGCTTAATATTGACTTTAGGCTTTGTCAATCCCAAGGTTTCTTTGAGGTATTACAACTTTAACCATTTTCAAACACATTATTTTCACATGTAGTTCTTTAAACTAAATTTCCTCCATCTCTTATGATGCTCACTATTCATTTATATCCCCTCATTGGAATCATGGAAACTTTCTTGTTTGGGCTCGGTCTCATATAGTCAGCCTCTTCCATAGTGACTTTTTGTCATGTTCCTTAAAAATGGCGTATTGGGGTTCAAAGAATCATACTCATTATATGTTCTCTCATATTTTATATCCTTAATTAATTCTCCACCCTTTAGATGTCAGTTAAGGTTACCTCAATCTTTTAAATTGATTCAATCAACTTACCTTTCTAGGGAAGTTCCTAGCCCAAGGTGCCTTTATGGCTCACAGGAGGAAGTTAGGCTCCCTATCCACAACCTGACCCCAAGGTCTTAGGTTTTGCCTCCCCCATATGTCATCTTCCCACTCGTGGGTTGACCCAAACCAAGTTGGCACACTATCCCGAATGGTTTCATATTTTCATCTTTATGCATTGTTTTCATGATAACTTATCAACTTAATCTTTGTGGGTCACTCCCTCTCTAGAATATTCATGTAGGGAACCCTTTCTCTAGGGTGGTCCATGCAGTGGACACAACATATATATAGGCCTTATCCCGATCACCTGTCGAGTTAATGTGGACCTTTCTCTCACATAAGCATATGACCTTGAAGTGATCTGATCACCTGTAAACTTAATGTGGACCTTTTTCTCACATAAGCATATCACCTCAAAGTGATCTGTCACCATAGTGACATTTCTTACATCCCACATGTATCGCTTACATCCACAAGATCTAGTTGAGAAGTTATTTATGTAAGTTACTTAAAACTTTTCTCACTAATTCCTTGATACACATGTACATATGTATGGAAGACTGAGTTACCTAGCTCATTTTTTTAAAATATTGTAACTTCTCAACATTTATTTGCCCAATCTTTGTACGTGGTATACCTAATTGATGGGGTTCTCATTAGGAGTATTCTCAATGATCTACCCACTCCCTGGGGGTGATCTCCATTTATACCCACCCACTGGGATATTCTTTATCTATTCATTCCTCCAAAGATAGCAGTAGGGCGATGGGCACATTATATTCATATTTTCATTTTCATCTACAACCCTTGGTTATTTATGTTTCTCATGTATATTCAAATCTTTTCAACATGCATCATGCACAAATTTATCCACATTCATACATGGACATCTGGGTCACATAGACTTATTTACATTTTTCTTAATTCTCATTACTCTTACCCTAATTAGGGTTCATATGGGTAAGGTTTCCATTTTACCCATTCTACTCCCATTTCTAAGGATTAGGGTTTAGTATGCGGGTTAAGGACTATACATTCATCTCTAGGATTTTTATGTTTCTCAACCCACTAGGGTTTTCTCAACCCAACTCTAGTTCATCCTAGGGTTACCCTCATAAATAAAAACCCATAAAATATTTTCTCTTTACTTTTACATGTACATTAATATTTCCACATTACATATACATTAATTGGTGGAGGATACCTTAATCCTACTTCTTCTAAAAAATCCTAACTTTAGATGAGGAGAGAAATTCCTACTAGGGCTTATTAAGCAAAGAGGATGAGAAGTGAATGAATCAAGATGAGAAGACACCCTAAAGGTATTTTACTTTGGGCAAAATCGTCTGACTTTGACCAAGTAGGATACACAGGCCCGAGAGTCCTCATAAGCCGACTAGCGGTGCGGAGGAAAATATTGCCAACCCCCTAGTCGTGGTCCCTTCTAGACATCGTTGTCTTCAGAAAATGCTCTAATAATTCAATTCATATAGATTACTTGAAATTATAAACAATTAGATATTATTTGAAAGATATGGTTCTCTGATACCAAATGTAATGACCTCACTTATCAGCAACCCCCATTTATGGAAGGCCAAAAAGATAAGAGCCATTTCCTACAAACATTACCCCAAGGATCCAGATTTCAATCAAATAATATAAAGTAGTAGATAATTTCATTCATTTCAAAAGATTATAAACGGCATGCTTACATTAATTTTCTATCATTAGGACTTTACAATTGAGAAGAGATGACTAGCTAATCCTCCTTTTAACTCTTTAATGCTTTCATGACATTTCCATTTTTAGCTTCATGTCCTTTATCATGTATATCAGTTTATACCTAAAACCGCGTGAATCAAATACGCGATCAGTATGTTTTCAAGTATGTGGGGTGTATCCAAAAATATGCAAGTAATTAACAATGTATTATTCTAACAAATACTCACAATTATAAATTGGTGTTTTCTTCATATGATTTTATGTGATACTCATAATGGAATTATAATTGAACTGAACTAAATAAACATCCAACATTTTAGTTGTGCAATCCTCCAGAACCCTCAGAGAAATGTTAGCAAACTAAAGTGATTAACCTTAGGCATAACCACATACCTTGATGGTGAGATATGTAGATTATCATGCAGAATGCACGTCAATTAAGTTCAACCAATCCAATCAACAAAGATGAATCTAGGCAATCATATTATATATACATGTATATAAATCCTAAAGTGTCACCATCACATGTTATTCAAATCAAACCCTACTCAGCCCTAATCTAGGATTTAGGGTTCCTTGTTACCGAATTATTATTAGGGTCGTGATATTCCAATTCCATGTTCATTGATTAATTGACTTAAAACCCTAACTCGTTTAGATGTAGCCATGATTGTCAAGTTCATCATGTCCTTCTATTATGACACTTATATTCAACTAAGTTCATTATTAAACATCACAAGATATGCTCTTTAATCCCTAATCCATGATTATTCACATTAGCAACTCTAATTATCATATGTATGATCCTAATCATGTTAAATCACTATTATAGTCTACATCACCACATTACATCACAAAGAAACATATTTATCATGATTAACCATATATTTATCAAAAACTAGGGTTCATATCCATTAATCACCACTTTAATACATATTTGCGCCATTTTTAGAACTAGAAACATAATTAGGATCTATAAGTATTTTATTGGGATTCTATGTGTTTTCCTAATCAAATTTCATATATAACTTGTCATGATCCAATCTACCAATATTTTGTAATAATTTTTGTAAACAAAATATAAAATGCCCAATCATCGTTTGCCATGTTAGCAACTTACCGCTTTTCTTATTTTTGATTTGGGTCTGATTTAAAATGGGTCAAATGACCCTTCTACCCTAGGCGTTGCATCGACATGCATCATGTACCTGAGGACATAGGTGTCTTTTACTTCTATCTTCATTTTCCTCGTGGAAGTCCGCTCTATGGCTATGTCAGATGCCATGAGTGGGTGGGTGGTCGGGGTCATCAATGATCCCAGGATCCAAAGCCATTGAAGTGAGTTGGTTCCACTCCACTGGACTCTGCCATACTTAACCCTACATTGGACCACACTGAGGGCATCGAGGATGATGAGGACGCAAGACATGGAGCCATCTCCTGGCTAGGTGAGGCACCTATGATCCTCATTTACCTCTTCATCTCTCTTCTAATGTCTCCCCTCAGGCGCATAGGGTTTCCATCCACAGGGACAACCCAGGGTGGTTCCAGGCTCACATCTTCCACCTCTGTGGACAAGGAACCACCCTCTCTGCCCAGCCTAGCTGGTACTCTGTTGATGACTGGAAGAGAGGGTATTAGGGTCGTGACTTAAAGGAAAACCTATTGTTGTCGTCCACTGGGCTCTGAGAACCATGATGGGGGGATGAACTTCACTATCAACATTTTCAACCAGGCTTTACTTCGTTCTTCCTCCCAATCTTCTTTGCTAATACCTCTCTATCATTACCCCTCGCCCACCATCTACGGTCTCAAAGATACAACCTACTCCCTACCTCTTGGTCTGGTGAACCTTTGAGTTCCTTAGCTTCATGCAACATTGCTTCTGTAGAGGTAAACCCTAGGCTGGAGTGGATGATGATTGGGATGGGTTTTATGGAGGTTTACTACCCACAAAGATCCTAGTTTCCAGGGAAGATGGAGGGTCTGCTCTTGTAGATTGTGATTATGTTCCCATGGAGGCCTGATCTTGGTAGGATGGATAGATATTTGTGGTTGCAGTCATCCTCTTCATAGTGGGTGTCGCACCACCTTCTACGGCAACCCTACGTTGCATGTATGTATAAAGGGAAAAGCAAAGAAGGGGGTAGGTGATCTGATGTAGGATGTCATGGGGAGAGGTTAATATAGCTAGGTTAGTTTATGTTTGGAATCCCTCTCATATGTGTATACACACAGAGACATGTACATAACCTCTCAAACTCCTTTCTCGTTTCCCTTTCTTCTCTTTTAAAAAGTGGAAAGGCATAAAATAATGCACTCCATTATTTCTTTCTAAAGTATTACAAAGAAATTCCTTTTATTCAACAATTTTTTTTCTAACTGAAAAATAGAAGAAAGGCATGTCATGTTGTTTAGAAAGTAATTAAACCTATTCCCCTTATTTAATTATTTTTCCTTTTATTATTAATAAGACATGGATTTGACAACAATAATTCGTCAACGAAAGCATGACACTTTATTGGAAAAACAAAATTCGTTAAGAAATATTCATAATTATATGGTGCACATTGGAAAGTTAATCTATATTATCATTTTATTATCTCTCTCTTTATCTTTTATTAATACATTTCCTAACTAAAATATCTATATTACTTGACACACCAAAAGCCATACACGGCACTTTATAATATTTCTTAACACAAATATTGGAATTTGTTAATGTTTTTCCCACTTATGTTCACATTGTGGGATTTTGTTGGAATATCCTTTCATATCCAAAAACATGATCTTTTACAATATTATTTTAAAACAAACCATTATCTCATGAAATATCCTTTTTCTCCAAAGTTCCAGAATGCTCTTCCTTTCCTTTATTATTTTTGAGTATACCAAAGGTTAGATTAAAATATTCTTGTCTAATGCTGCATACATAGTGTTGCCACTCTTGGCCAGATAATTGATCTTTAAATATCTAAAGCACCATGTATATATTTTCCTTTGGAAACTCACATATTGTTCCATATTTTGGTTATGCATTATTCAAAAGTCATTATTATGAATTCCTTCTATTTATTTAACTTATACCACAAGCACTCATGCCACAAAGGTGATCAAATTTATTATTATTCCACCAATAATACCATTGGGGAATTGACACAACAATTCATTTATATAATCCAATTTTACCAAAATTTTGGATATTACATTATCTCTATTCACCCCCCCCTATAAAGACCATTATAGATCCAAAAAAGTCAGCATCAAAATATGGAGAAATCTAACTTTTAGGTCAACATTATCCGCTCTTTTGGAGAAGACAAACATTCCTAAAAATATTGAAAGAAAACAAGTTGAGGTACCATTGTATCTAAGGGTGTTGATTTAAGATATTTTCCCCCATCATTCATGCTTACTGGTGATTTCTTGGCATAGTATGACAATAGATATGACAATTATATTCATGTTGATTTCATTCCAATGCAGAGAATATGTAATATAATCATTTCAATAAACCATTTTCTCCCCCTTCATCATATAAAAATAGGGTGGGGTAGAAGAGCTTTTCTAGGTATTATCCAATCAACCAAGATAATAATATCACTCAACTACACAAAAATTCAATTCTATAAGTCATAATCAAAATATGCTCACATTTTCTTCAAAACCAATACATATGCATTAACCATCAAGGTTTGAGTATAAAGGATAAAAGAATATTAAAACAAGTAATGGAGATGTGAGGAGTTCACATAATGGACAGGATGACTAAATGACCAACTGAATGAAATACATATCTCCATCGACCATGTTCTTATAGGTCTATTTAGATCTAGAGTAAGAAACTAGATTGAGACCTAGGCCGTGTGGATGTTGTTGGCAAATCAGATGCCAATATCTCCTTCTCTTTTGCTCTGCAAAACTGGATAGAGGCTTTCAGGATGACAAATAGTGGAAGTGCTTCTTTACTTTGGTTAAAGGAAATCATCACTATAGATGGTAAACTTGTATATCCTAAAATGGAAGTGGGAGAGATTGAGGATAAGTGGAGAAACTTTGTAGTGGGATATGTTTTTGATTTCAAGCCTCATCTCCCAATGATAGAACTTTACATATGTTGGTTATCTAAATCGGATAGATCCCTTAAAGTTATGAATCATGGGGATGGTTTGTTTGTCACATCCTCATTTTCCTTAGATATGTAATTTCATTTGTACATAATTTCATCCTTAATGAGATCAAAGTGTCAAAAGTGTTATTTATGCCTTTTGAGGTTATATAAGTGATGAAATGAATTTTACATTAAATAGCATGACGAGACAAGCATCATGTACAATTTTGGCAAGATAATGTTGTTTTGAAGATTTTGTAGGAATTATGGGGGTTTAAACTTGATAAATTACTTAAGAAATTTGGTTGAGATTTCTTGAGATCTAAGCCCACAATAATGTTCGTCATGGCAAGGGGAGGATATGTTTAAATTTGAAATCATTATGACCTTGTTGACCCCTAAAATGATTTTTTGATAGTACCTATATAGTTGGGTCTCAAATAACCCTAATCTTGGATTTAATTGAACTGATTTCGTAAGGTTGGTGATTTATGCAATGTAATGCATATTGAGTTGATTTCTCACCCAAATTTGGGATAATCTAGGACATTAGACGCCCTTGGTTTCATTTGTTGTAAGAGAGTCCTTTTTTGCCTTGGATTACCATCAGAGGGTCAATCCTCCATCATCTACATTCTAACATAATTAGGACTCTAAACGGGATAGGAACCAAAAATGTTTAGACTCTTGGTTGCCTTTTCTTGCGATCTCAGTCATGATTTGGGAACTTGACTTCACAGTTGTGATCGAGAGAGGATTCTGATCCTATTAAATCTTATAAGTGACCCTAGTTCATCCTCTAGTCAAAACACCCAATCCAACATTCTTCCCCATCTCCACAGCCAGTTGTAGGAGTGACTTCCTATCCTTGCAGCGCCAGGGTTCAATCCTAGAAGCTACTTTGTCCACTGGAGAGTTAGTGGAGCAGTTAAATTTTGGGGCGAGATTGCTAGAGTTAATGTCGCAAACCCCATCTCCATCTGTTGCATTAGCAACATGACCTACTCAAATCAGACTGCTTTCCTTCAAATCAAAGGCAATGTGAGCATCCTGAACCTATGGTCTTTCTTTGTACATCATTAGTTTTTGGCAAATTGTGCCCTCATTCTGGGTCGACGAACTCCGTCAGTGACACCAAAGGCGGCAGGAGAGTCTGAGCCATTAGAGGCTATTTTTTTATGTGCTTTACCTCTAAACACATCTCACCAGGAAGATGATGGTGTGATTCACTCTGGTTTTTTGCCCTATTGTGGTAGCAGTGAAGGGAGAGGTTTGGGTGCCCTATTTCTCCTCTACCCCCCATGGCGGGAGGGTAGGAAAGGAGTCGCACCCCTTTTCAATTTGGGATATGATATACTTAACTCCCTTCATGTTTCTCTTAATTGTTTTGAGTGTTTTACATACTAGTTGCTACTCCACTAAAGCTTGAGTCTCCCTACTTTCCTATCGATCACGGTGTCGACAAGGTGATAACATCCCATTTTGTGATGTTATCTTACTAGTTTTTCTTAGTTTTCCATACTCTTTCTTAGATAAATTAGATTAAATACTTAACTTTCTAGCTGTATTGTGAATATACCAATAGACTGATTTTTCTCTTTTCTTTTTATAGATAAACCCAAAAAAATTGCAAAAGTCTCAACCAAAATGGTCCCAAGACCGTGAAGGTCCAACCGGTACCAAGACCATGAGGACCCAAACGATCCCAAGACCAAGTGAAGCTTACGGGTCCTAAGACTGAATGAAGATCCATCGATCCCAAGACTGAGTGAAGGCCTATCGGTCCCAAGACCGAGTGAAGGCCTATTGGTCCCAAGACCGAGTGAAGCCCCATCGGTCCCAAGATCAAATGAAGACTCATCGATCCCAAGACTGAGTGAAAGGATACCGGTCCCAAGACCATGAGGATCTAAACGGTATCTAGACGTTGAAGATCCAAATGATCTCAAGAGCGTTCAAGACCCCCTTGGAACCTATAAATAGGACTCAAGGGGTCCTTATTGAGGGAGGGGGTGATAGATGCCCAAAAGGTTCCTTCCATTGTTTGAGAGCTACTTCATCCTCCATCCTTCACCCCAAGACTGTTGGTCTAAGATCCACACTCCATCCATAAGCCTAGTTTCTCTCTCATCCACATAGAAGGTGTGAAGTGAAGGATTCATCACCAAGGCAACCATGTAGTGTGAAGATAGTTGTTCTCTACTCCAAGGGGTCAACCTTCCTCCCTCCTACATGGAGATGATGTTTTCCTTCTCCTCTCCTGTCTCCTTCTTTTTTCTTTCCATGAGCGAGTAGTTCCATACACTAGGGTGCGAGAAGTAGCCCTGTTACCCATGTTTTCATTCCATGCATTATAATTCATTAGTTTTCAATAAAAAATACTATCTTTTCAGTTCAATATCAATCGTTTAATGAATGCTAGTTGCTTGATCACCAAGATTCGTTACTTATTATCTGCTAGTACGAATTGTCTATGTTTGTTCTTTTAGATTCGATTATTGATTGTATGTTGGTTCTTGATGTATGTAGTCACCATATATCTGTTTCAATATCTAGAAGTGCTTTTCAAGGAGTGAAGTAAACTCACCTCCATCATTGTACTTTTATACTATGAAATGGAATCAGTTGACGTATGAAAGTACAACTTTGATAGGTCGAAGAACACACTTTGCAAAGGAAGTGATGTAAAGTAAGTGACCATTCGTTCAAGAATGGCTGGCATTGCAATACTCCCACATTTCTCATAGTTAGCTATTTGAAAGGAAGCTAAGTCTAAAAAGATACTAACTATTTAGACTCTTATTGCAAGCCATGTTATTATGATGTTTGTTATGATCCATGCGTAGTGGTGGTGAAACTCGATCACATCCTAGTGGTTTCTAAATATTGTTTACAACCTTAAGTTTACTTTATTGCCATCTAATTTACATTTGCATATTAGTTTAATCATCAAATCAACTCTTTGATCTAGATATTTTTTCCCTCAAATAGATAAGTGGAATTATAACGTTTTCCATCTTGTTAATTTTAACAAGACCATTGTCTCATGGATTTGACCCTCAACTGTACTATGATAAGACTTCCATGTACCTTAGTGTATGTGGGTGGAGATCTTATTATAGCACACACAAGGATAAACTTAGAGACTTACTATCTCTAGGACTTTTAGTGGTGCATGCAACTCCACACGAGTGGAGGCTCCATCAAAAAAAATTGGCATCATTGTCGGGGACAACAGAATATTTTAATTTCATTTATCAACTTGCTAGTTCATATCTTTTTTATTCCATCAAAAGTGTGATTTTTCTTCTACTCAGGTAGAAAATGTGTATGCAAAATTGTGGATTCTCCCCTGAACCGGTGTATGAATCTGACGTAGAAAGAAACTTCCACCGACGCATCAGACTCAACCGCCAACAAGCCAGACAGATGGTTGAAGAACAACACCAAGTCACCTTGATAATGGAAAGAGTCAACGCAGCTATAACAGCTCAGAGAGCACAACTCATCACCGATACACATGCTCAAGTCCAAGCCGAAGTTTGAGCTGAAGAGCAAGCTCACATCCAAGCTGAAAATGAGGCAGCCACAACAGCTGCTCAGTTATTGATAAGGAACAAGCAGCTTCGAGACTATGATGTTCCTAAGAATTATGAGGATAATCACCTAGTTCAGCCTCCACTCATTAATGTTCCTAACTTTGAGATTCGAACACAATGGATCCAAATCATGCAAGGCATCTCATTCTGTGGAAATATTAGAGATGATTTCATGGACCATCTGAAGCAATTCAAGGCACTCTATCGATCGGTACCACAAGTCGGAGCTATGCTCAATGTAATCATGCTCCGACTTTTCAACTTCACTCTGTCTGGAAAGGCACTAATCTGGTATAACTCTTTAGATGGATAGCCAATCACCACCTGGGCTCCCTTGGAAGAAATTTTTTTGGAGAAGTTCTTTCCTCCCTCATTGACTTACCAGATTAGGGGACAGATCAACCAGTACCTCCAACTTCCTGGAGAGTCACTAGCAGAATCATGGGAAATATTTAAGGAACTTCTAAGAAAATGCCCACATCACTAAATCTCACAAAACCAGCTCATAGAAACATTCTATAGAGGGCTAAGTGATGAAATAAAGAAGTTTTTGGATTCCTCATCTAGAGGAAATTTCATGAGACAGAATTATGAGGACGCCTGGAAGATTGTTATGCTCGGAGTCAAGAACCAATCTAATTGGGGAAGGCCATCTATAGGAGGAGTCCTAGAAGTCTACAAAGCTGAAGAATCTGTAGAAATGAAAGCCATTGTTGAATCTCTAAAAACCATAGTTCATAAGCAGCAAGCCCTTAAAACATCACTTGGAGAATATGACAGGAAGAAGAACTCCTAAGTTCAACAAGTCAAATTAGCTACTGAGACTTGTGAAGCATGTCATGCATCAAATCACCCCACATTGTCATGTGGCCTTTTATATGATGTGATGATGAATCTACAGACACCTCAGCCACAATATGAACCAATCATTGAACAACCCAAGGATCAGCTGCCAGAGTAGGTTAACTCTATCCACACCATACTGGGTCAAGCATACTATAACCTAGATCAACTGAGAAACCACCCTGGGTTTTAGTATGGGAATCCCACGGGAACTGCCAACCCACAACACCAAACACAAGGATGGTCTACTAATAGACCACCACCTGGATTCCAGAGCAATTATAACCGAAACTAAGGAAACTATAGAGGTGGGTTTCAAATATTTGTCTACCCAAGAAATTCTTCTTCATACTATCAATACACTCACCCTCTGTTGCACCCACAATTGCAACAACCTCAGTCACAACAGCCGCAAATTCAACAACTTTAGTTGCCAACACCTCAACAGCAGCAACCTCAAGGATAGCAACAAATTACACGGTATCAATAAAAGAATGCTCAACCTCCATCAACAGATGATTTGTCTCTGATAAGGAAAATGTTGCAATCTCAACAGACCATGCTTGCCAATCAATAGGCTCAACAGAAAGCTGTAGAGACCCAATTGGCACAAATTGCAGCTCAGTTGAAACCTTCGGTGGGTACTTTCACTGGTCAGCTGGAAATAAATCTGAGACATGATCAATACAAACCAAAACAACTGAATGCAGTTACCACAAGATCTGGTAATGTTCTTACTGAAGCTACCAAAGTCATTCAGGAAGACGAAGATATCGCTAAAATCATCCCAACTATAAACATAAATCAAGAAACTGAAAAATATGTAGAGGTCGAGAAGGAGAAGGACAAAGAACTAGTTTCCAAAGAACCAGAAGTCCCACCATACAAGCCCAGGATACCCTATCTAGGTAGATTGAGAGAGACTAAACTGGATACTAGATTCCTAAAGTTCAAAGAAGCGATGAAGAAGCTACATGTTGATATCCCGTTCCTTGACGCTCTCTCCAAAATCCCAGCTTGGTCTAAATATCTGAAGACTTTGCTATCAAAGAAATACATGATTGAAGAACATGAGACTATCAAATTAGCTCAGACTACTTCTGATATCATCCTCAACAGAATGCTAAAAAAATAGAAGGACCCTGGCTCCTTCGACATCCAATGTTCTATCAGAAACACATCTTGCAAGAAAGGATTAACTGATTTAGGGGCCAACATATCTATTATGCCCTTTTCTATGTGTAAAAGATTAGGCATTACCGATTTTCTACCCACAACAATGACAATCTAGTTGGCTGATTCTACCATTACTGCATCTTTGGGAATTATTGAAGATATCCCAATGAGAGTAGGAAGAGACTCTTTTGTCCCTTGTGATTTTAATGTCATGTACATAAAAGAAGATATGAGATATCTAATAATATTCGGCAGGCCTTTCCTTACAACAGCCAGAGCGCTAATTGATGTCGAAGCAGGCACAATTACCTTAAGTCTAGGGAAGGAAACTATTCACTTCAGAGTCTTTGACAGCCTAAAAAGTCCCAGCATCCACGAAGAACTCTTTCTTCTTGAGGTAATTGATAAAATGTCCCAGCTAAAGCAAGAAACTCTCGAACCATATGATGCTCTAGATAATGTCTTGATGAACCCAGACGTTGAATCTTCGACCGACGAACTAGTTCAACAATGTCTAAAATATCTAGAACAAGCCAAAGAAGACTCGGAAGCTGTCTTTGAGATGTTGAAATCTGTCACCACTCTGGAGACTATTGAAGTGACCAAGGCACCTGAAATGAAAGTCCTACCAACTGGACTCAAACACCTCTTTCTAGATGAAGAAAAACTATGTCCGGCCATTATCAGTTCCACTTTGATAGATGACCAGGAAGAAAGACTCCTTGTTAAATTAAGAAAGTAGAAGAAAGCCATTGGATATAAGATGACTGATCTAACCAGGGTAAATCCAGCTTTTTGCGTGCACATATTACCTATAACGGAAGAGTTTAAACCATCTTGGGAGCACCAGAGGAAGCTTGGACTAAATTGCATATATTTCCTTTTGTAGTACAAATGACAACAAACAACAATCACTTTTCATTGAGATCGGTCCTTGAAAAGGACAAGTTGAATGGGACAAACTTCCATGACTGGTTTAGGACATTAATAATTGTTCTCACTCAAGAGAAAAAGCTCTATGTCCTGGATACTCCAATTCCATAGGAACCTGCTCCTACTGCACCAAAGGTAGAAAGGGATGCTTATAAGAAGCATTCTGATGATTCCATTGATGCAAAGTGCTTGATGTTGTACTCCATGAACCACGAGTTGCAGAGACAATATGAGAACATGGGTGTCATTGAGATGATTCAGCATCTCAAGAACATGTATGAAGATCAAGCACGACAAGAGAGATATGATGTCTCCAGGGTGTTGTTCAAGTGTGTCATGACAGAAGGAGATCTAGTTGGTCCTCACACGCTCAAGATGATTTGGTATGTAGAGAACCTGACAAGACTGGGATTTCCCCTAAGCCAAGAGTTGGCTACTGATGTGATACTGCAATCGTTGCCATAATCCTACAGTCAGTTTGTGATGAACTACAACATGAACAACTTTGACAAGCCGTTGATAGAGTTGTTGGGCATGTTGAGGACAGTTGAGGCACAGATGAAGAAGGACAAGCCTAAGTCTATGATGATGATCAGAAGTAAGAAAGGCAAGTCCAGGTGCAAGGGCAAGGACAAGGCTAAGAAGGGTTCTGATGCTAGCCAGCAGCCCAAGGCATCTTCATCTCTCAAGGCCAAGGGAGGTGTGACCAAGAGAGGCAATTGCCACCATTGTCAACAGCCAGGACATTGGAAAAGGAATTGTCCACTCTATCAGGAAGAACGAAAGAAGAAGGAGGCAACGGACGTATCCACCTGAAGGTGTCATGAAATAAACTTATAACACTTTTGAGGTATATGATACCAAGATTTAAGTGTAAATCACTCAATAACTGGGGCAAGTGTTGCCGCCATAGATAGGAGTACTTTAGTTTATTTTCAGCCTTGAAGGCATGTAATAGAGTTATGAATGGATATTTCATATTTTCCAATGGATAGAAACACTTTAATTTTTGCATAATGTATGACAATGATTGTAATTAATAAAATTAATGTTTCAATTTCAAATATATGTTCTTTATGGCAATGCCTTGTTTATCTTGTGGTACTTGGTATGCATAAGATAAAGTGATACCTAAAAGTTATTGATAACTCAAACAATAAAATTAGCATAAATCATGAGAAATTCATTTCTAGTTTCCATATGATGGATAAATCTAGACTCTTTTGATTAGAGAACTAGTAAGAGACATGAATCTCTTAGACATGATTAATCAATCTTCACTAGTAGTAGTGGGAGAATGATCATCCCATTAGGTATAATACATGTGATGTATTTACATACCTATTGGAGTTAATGCTAGTACTTCAAATGTTTTTAGAGAAATACCAATATGAATATCTTGAAGTGTTCAAGAATATCATAAATGAAGTACAAATTTGGTAAAGTGTTAATTCTTGATGAGATCAATGAATGAAATGCTTTAACCAAATGTTTGAGATCCTTATGAGTGATTATGATAGTGTATCATAGTGAACTCACGATTAAGGAATGATGATGTCTAAATCAAAAGGAGTCATACTATAAGGAGTTAGAGGATGATTATCAAATAAATGCTTCTTAAATAAAGAATATCCCACACTAATAAAGGACATTAAGAATCACAAAGGGTTGTGAGTTCTTATATCCTTGACAGATACACCTCGATTATCTATGTGATGAGTTGATCATATGATGAGTCAACTATGAATATGAGGAACCAGATTTTGCGTTATGGTTTATGACCATTACATCCTAAATGACTTCCATGTGAACCATAAGGTATGACCTTGATGGTAGCACCCATTGGGATGAAATCCATAAGTGTGAATGAGTCTTAAGAATTAAGACACATGGATAACATTTGAGAAGGATGATGCTTGTTGATTGCAACTGAATGACTAAGAGATTTGGCATACGGATACTAAAACTGCATTCTTGTAAGGAATAAAACAAGGATGTGTACGTGACACAACCTATAAGGTTTATGAATCCATTAATGCAAATAAAGTCTATAAGTTACAATGGACTAATAAATGTGGTTGATTGAGTACAAGCAACTTAGAGCTGGGATCTTTACTTTGATAATATAGTCAAAGGGTTTGATTGATATGATAAAGATAAAGAGAGATATGTGATTTAGTGGGAGCATATTCACATTCCACATGTTGATGTGAAATGGAAATGTTCTAGAATGGAAATCCAAAGTGGAAATTATCTTTAGGGAAGATAGAGACATTTCCTATGTGATAGGAATAGAGATCTATAGAGATAGTTCTCAAAAACCTCTTGACTTGAAAAGAGAGAGAATACATTGACAATCTATACTGAAGGGTTCAGTATGCACATATTTAGTGGGAGAAAACTTATCCATGTTACATGGAGTTAGTATACCAAAGCTAAGTGTCCAATTCTTATGAAGAATGGGAACACTAAGAATAGATATGGATCTATCATGTATGTAATTATCCCATTATCTTGCATGTATGGACATAGAAAGAATAAAATGCATTCATCATCTTGTATGTAGGACATGACAATATGATGTGATCATCCTGATAACTCATATGTGGGACATGATGAGTGGATATCTGTCTAGTTCCAGTAAGGGTTACTGGAATACCATAAGGACTTGATAAGTACTTGAGAATTACTAGTTATATGGTAATAAGGAAGGGTTCACTATAAAGAGTTACACCGATGCGAACTTCCGAAAAGGACAGAAATTTAATCGCAAAATATATATATATGGGATATATAAAAGTGAATGTTTGTGGAATAATGGAAATGTTCCAATAAAGTTGTTTTAAAAGGAAATGTTGAGTATTCGTGTGTTAAAGAATAGCAGTGGATACTATATGGATCTAGGAGTTCATAGAGATGAACTTATAGATGTTCCGATCATTGATGACAAGTTAGGAGTGCTTGGTCAAACAATGTGGCTAAAGGTTAGCAAAGGAATACTAGATCACATATTACGGAAACTTCATCTCTTATGTGTGACGTACAGCGAAGAGATGAGAGACATCCAATTAATGCTGACTTTGGCAAGGTATTGCCATAACTCACTATTTTAGCACTAGAGCACAGTAATATGTGGGACATGTTTGATGATCACTATGATTATGATTCAAGGGTGATTGGCTCGTAGTGCAAGTGGGAGTCTGTTGGTATGTATGCCCTGAGAGCCAATCATGGGATGATTGGTGGGATACATTAAGATTGATTTGATAAACATCAAAGGCAAGCTTCCAATTCTTTCTGAATCAGTCATATGAGATAATGATATAATAGATTGAATGTCTAGAGAATGACAGTACTCAATGGTGTATGCCTTTAGGTTCAGGACCTGAACGATGAGATCATATGGATGCTAAGAGTTTGTACATTCTTATTATGTCCCTAGTCAGATGTCATTGTGGAAGGTAGATAGACAACAATGACACACACGACTGATTGTGGTGTTGGTTGATGATAGAATCTCATTAGTCATGATATGGAGATATCAAATCAAACACATAGATACTTGTTAGAGAACAAGTGTACCAGACAGACCCACCATGAGTTTGACATATGGAACCATGACATGGTAGTCACAGTCGGTTCTCACAGTGATGGTGGTGAATGTGACTCTTTGACCTAAAATCACTACACTCAATACATGTTGTTGATTACACTTTGACATCATCAAACGCAGTCCTGAAACATGGGTTGTTATAAAGGTGATGATTGGGTGGCTTTCACACATGGGGCTTTTGAGGGGTGAGTGATAGATATGGGATTTGTCCCTCCTAAGGGAGTTTGATATCCATGGTGTGACATCCCCGGATTTTCTAAAACTTAATGTGATGTGTGACGTCCAAATTGAAACCCTCACCTCAGCGAGAATCCCAATTCAAACACCAAACACTAGGCTAAGAAGAAGAAATCAGAGGAAGTCAAAAGGAAACAATCAGTAGCACATTCACATGAACAATAATAAATACATACACACATGTTCACTATTCAACATATAATTACAACATGAATTGTTACAACATTTGATATTACATATCGAATAGAAAACTATACATATACATGTACTACCACTAAACTACATGATCTTAAGATAACATGTCCACCTATACATCAGCTCGCCATACAACTCTCACTATCCTGGATCTTCAAGAGCATAACCACAACCTAAACAAAAGATTACATGCGGTACACGTCAACACAATATTCAAGAATATTGTACTGAGTACGCCTACATGTCTTTTATATACCTCTCATCATATCTTGGCAATAAGATAAAACTAATACTTGGCAGTAACAGAAGAATATAAGAAAAGTGTATACTTGGACAAAGATATTCATTAACAAAAGAGAACATATATTTTAAGCTCATTTTTCATTATATGTTCGTGCATCTTCCTACCAATGGGATAGATGCATTCAGGCCTTATGATCTACTTACCAAAGAGATAGATCATTGTACATGTGATCAATTTACCAAAGAGATAGATCACTCACTAGCACTATGCTTACCAAAGAGATATAGTGATTTCATATAATGGAACAAATATATTATGTTTCATGTGTTCATAGCCATAAGTATGGAAAAACAGGCAACATATCATACAAGAACAATCATTTCATCCAATACCATATGCCAAGTATTTTACTACTCATATAACACAAGCATATTGTATAATAAGCCAAGTAAGAGGTAATGGCATACCTTCCAAAGAGATATCCTAATCACATATTCCTCATGTCATCTATATCCTGGTCAAACCCCTGGTTAAGACAAGATCACATACTGTCATCAGATTCTCATCATCTTACATCTCATCTTAACCCTAGTCGTGTTCATATTAGGGTTTGCTTATCTCATTATGATATTTTCATGATTACTTATCTTCTTGCCTTATATTTATCTTACTGATGTCATTTTCTAGATTACATCTCATTATCAAAGTTCATCATCTGAACATTAGGTTCCATATCCTTTTTGTGCACATATTAACCATATTAGAGTTACATCTCATGTATTAAGGGTGCTCTTCATATAACATGAATTTCGTACATCTAACTGATATCAAAGTTCCAAGTTAGCTTCCAATTACTAATATAAGATTGTTCTGTAAATTTCATCATTTATTGAGCATGTATGCATTAATTGCATTATCTTTAGTTATTGGCCCTAATTAGCCATATTAATCAAATTACATGATTTCATGCATCAACATGACCATATCTGACATCATATGCATTAAAGACATGGTTATGGACTTATTGACATTTTTCCATAATTTTAGGTTGATGTTTGATATTTTTTATCTATCAATTAAGCATTTCACAACTAATAAAATATCACTAAGATCACTATATCAAAAGCTTGATATTATGTTGTTCTATGCATTTTTCTGATCAATTTGGCATATTATATGCATTTTCCTGATACTCGAGCTATTTACTATGAATTATCTAAGATCTGTGAGTTTATTAAGATATTTACCTTGAATAGCCAATCCTGATCCGCCACGTGGTTCTTCAAAGGGCTGGTGGTGGAGCCTAGTGGTTCAAGGGCACCTAAACCAAGTTGGATTCTGGGTGGTTCACGCCTCTCTTCTTCTTGAGATTCCTGTGTGCGTCGTGCCATGGAAACAGTCGCCACCGTGGGGTTCTACCCCAGTGAGGAATCCACGATGCAGAACTCCTCGTCCTCCCCTTTAGCTATCACCAGCTTCGACCACCCCATCTAGAGCCTCAGGGCATCTCAGGCTCATCGTCGGTCCTTCTCCGGCAAAGCTCCCCTGTGGCACCGTGGCTCCTCTTGGTTTGAGCTGCACGGCCATCGAACTCGGCGGCCATGGCCGCCACGTCTACACTCTCCTTGTGCGCCAGCACTACATGGTGGTCAGTCGCACATTGCTCCTTCTTGCGGCTTGATTAACACATGTGTGCGTCATCTCTATCGCATTGAGTCTACAGTAGGACTCTCCCAGCCTCCGCCTGGGACTCTTCTCCGGTGTGTGATGTTGTGTCTTTCCTCCTCCTCAGATCCTTCTTCTCAAGCTCGCTTGCCTCTCCTCACCTAATGATGCATGAGTCCTCGTGACTCTGTTTCTGGAGTGCCACCGTGGTCTAGTTCATCTGCCATCGCTGTTGACCTCCACGCTGCTAGCGCAGCTGTGTCTCAAGCGTCGCCGCGGCAAGGTGTTGTTGTGCTTTGTGAGCAGATACCCTATCCTCCTCGCGCCACCTGCTCTAGACAGTGGAGAAGAAACAACAATGGGGAGGTGGATCTCGCTCTTGTCTATTCCACTGACTCACTGGATGGGTCTTGCAACTCCTCTAGACAATACAAAGAGAACTGCCGGTCTTGAGAATTCAAGGAAAACTAATCCTTAAGCTTCCTCCATAAGGCCACGACTAGGACGTGGGCTTGATATTGTCATTCACCCCACCCACACACTGCAGCCATAACCGTAAAGTAGAGACCCAATCTCAACTATTTAGTCCTCATGTGTGGCTGAGATGAAGATTGAACATGTGTATCTGTGGCTCATCCTGTTCAGCCAATGGTATCATGCATATGATCTATTGAGAGGCTGTGATCAGCAGCCCACGTTACATTCAATGTCACACCAGCTGCTTAGGACTATATTAAAGCTTAGTTGTATGTATATAAATCTTAGTCATTTAAACAACTCGAACCTCCATATCTTTGTCTAAGAGTATCATAATCTTGAAATATAAACCATTGATTCCTCATCATATAATCTACTTTCTAATAAAAGTCGATGCCAAAGCTATATGCTTTGAGCACTGAATAAAATACCTCAAAAGGCATGTACTTAGGGATGTTAATCACAATATCAATCATCACTCATACTTCATCAAAACACTTGAGATTCTCAAAAATACTCAACATATGAATGACTTCACTTGTGTCATTGGACATTTTAGGATTTCAAAATTCCACTCCATCACACATGGCTACTTGATGAGTAGGATTGAGATAGGTGTGCACACATGTGTGAATTAATATGTGATATTGATATCATACATATCTCCTCCAATCTACTCTGAGATCAAGAAAGTGAATGAGCGTTGACAGGATGAGTGTTCCATGCCTTGAGTTCATTCAGGATATTAGTGATAAAGGAATTATACATTCACTATAACACCATACACAGATTGTAGGATTGAAAGTTGTTCTCCAACTTTCCTTTTCATTTGGGTAGCACTGATGTGCGACTAGGCACCGCTCTTTGCTTGTGAAGTCATAAGTGTTATGGACTTTCACTGCCAACGTGAAATGGACCTGCAGGGTCACACACATAGGATTTAACCTAGAAGAGGAGTTTATCCACAAACGATGTTTAGATTGATTACTAAAGGATTTTAGTAGTTCAATTAAACACTCAATCAATTGATATCTCAGTATCATAGTTTTCAGGGTGTTGGACCGATTGATTGGAGTATCAGATTGATTGAAACTGTGATTGACTAATTTGCACAGTCTGCTGCCCCAACCGATCAGCTCACAGGGTTGAACCGATCGACTCAAGTTGTTGAACCGGTCAGCTCAAGTTGTGAGTCGATCGGCTCATGTGTCATGAAATTATCAGCTCAATTGTTGAATTGGTCGATTCGTGTGACCAACCGAGATCGTTTAGAAAGTCAGAAGACTAATTTGCAAATACAATTTGTTTCACTTGTACAAATTCGATTTGGACATGGATTAATATTTGATTAATCAAAAACAAATATGAAAGTCAATTTGAGTTGGACTAGGACCATGAACCAATCATCTCAGCAGTGAACCGATCGGCTCAGGTGCCCCAACCAATCAGTTGAGGTGTGAACCGATTGGCTCAGGTCCCCAACCGATCGGTTCATGCTTGAAACGATCGGTTCAGGTGGCGCAGTTGGTTGTTTTGTGGAAAATCTCAAACCCTTCTACTCTTGTTTAATCCTGCATTGCCCGGGGTAGAGAACCCTATCCCATGACCCTCCTATATATATAGGGGTAGTGGGGGCTTCTCAGGAACAACAACTCAGAACACCAGTTGCTCTACAAAGTTGTCATTCTCTCTGGTTGTGGTAACTGAGAGAGCCCGAGCAAGTGCTACCCGATAAGGAAGGCACAACAAGGGAAAGACAACTGTAGAAAAGCAACTTATTGCAGGAGAGTGTGTTGGTGACTAGTACGCCGACAGGAGGGTGTGACTCCTTCTGATTCCTTTTGGGACAAGGAGATCGGAGTTCCAGGTGGTCCGTGTGGACTACTTCAGAGGCGAGAGACTTCTGCCACTCAGAGGACAGCTGTCAATCCCAACAGTCTCGGTGAGACCAGGAGCTGCACAAACACCATCCAAGATAGGAGGTGAAGACCACACAAGCCGCAAGGTAATGTCACCGAGAAAGCCTCGGGACAAGGTATGCCTCTACAAACCATCTTTCCTATTGTATAAATGTTGACGTGATTCCTTTATTTTGGGCTTGGGAGAAGAAAATTTTTGTTTCCGCTGCCTTCTCTGTCTACCCTAAAACCCAATAGAAAATAAAGACCAACTTCCTTATACTTAAAACCAATCACCATTTTTGTTCAGAGACCCTACACATAACAATAATTAGGGACAAATGTACTAGACTCTCTAAGCTCCTGTGTTAATTTACTCATAGATAGTGAATTAAATGAAAATGATGGAAAAAATAGAGTTGAAGATAGGATAATGCTTGTAAGAGGTGAAATGGCTCTATCGTCTTGGATGGCAACTTAAGAGCCATTAGAAATGGTGACTTGGGAGGTACTAGCTTTGGTGGTAGATAAGTTGGAGATGAGGTTTGATGTACATGTGATGTGTGTTCTCTTGCACCCAAGTCAAGAACCCAAGAAGATAAAAATATATGTGGATTGATATATGTGGGTGATGTAAACATAATTCATTTGTATTCTCTAGGTGGTTCAAGTGAAAATTTGTTGGCTATGTGTTTAGTACTATGTATTGTCCGAGATAATTTCTTTCTAATATATAATTCCCTACACTTGCATAAATTTTTCTATTTGGGAGATATGTATTAAAAGATCTAGAGGGGGTGGAGAGAGCTTTATAATAATTTTAACCAAAATTAAAATTATTGATACACAATATACCAAGTTTATCGGTGTCTTTTGTAGGTCAAGACAAATCCTTCTTTTTATCTCAAGAAGAACTACCACCTTCTTTTATGAGCCACCGGAAGGTCACCCCATTCACCTCTTCTTTAACATACACAGAAGAACACCATACCACCTCTTCTTTGATGGAGTTGGAAGAGCACCAAACCACATGTCTTCTTTAACAGTCAGGCAAAGAGCACCAAGTTGAGAAGACTCCTTCTCATAGGTTCATGGATAGCCTTCACTCTAAGAAGTAGTCCAAGAGAAATACAACAACGTAGAAATAGATTGAAAAAAGAAAAAAATAAACTAATAGGATATACAATCAAGTTCTATTGGACAAGTGATGATGATCACTCCACAAATGGTTTAGGAAAGGTTATATTTGGTGGAGAGGACACTAATATTGAACTAGACTTGGGATAGATAGATTGAAACTTGAAGTATAGACCTAAGCTCTTGGAGAATGATGGCAACTTTTCTCAAGTATGTCAATTGTTATTGCAAAGTGATGTACAAATTAATATATTGGTGTCGTGAGACCACTCCTATTTATAGGAAATGTTTACAAGTGGTTAGGGTACCTATGGGGAGTGTCTACGGTGTTCTTAGTGGTCAATTAGTTGTTAGGATGAAGTTAATTAAGTTGCAATGGCTAATTTGATCTTTAATAAACTAACATTCTAGAACCATTCTCGATCGAAAGAAACTTCAAACGGATGAGACTCGGTCAACAAACTCTTTGACTGAGAAGTGTCCTGGGGTTAAATGTCTCTAAAGGATATGTGTATATCATCGGTCCAACTAAACACAATAACTCTTTGTCGAACAAACTTTTCTTTGACCAGCATTCTCAGCTGAAAATATCTTTGACCGAGAATGACCCAGGGCCCAAGTTATGTAATGGTTTTTCCCCGATTGACAAAGACTTAGACGAAAGGCTTTCGATCAACAAAGAGTTTGACCGAGATAGACTCAGTGAATGAAAAATCAAAAGGAATGTCTATCTAATGAAATCTAACAACCCTAAAGGCTTCAATTGAGTATGGGATAGGTTTTTGCGTAGGTTTTGGAAGATCATCACATGTCCTTATATCATGTCTATCAAGTTGTACAAAAACACAAGTGTATAATAAAAAAACATGGTACAACTTTATTTGCAAGAATCCAAATATATAAAATTGCAAGGTATTTGGAATTGCATCTTGACTCAGTTCCTTGATCACCTGAAACACTTAATGCACATGTTTGTGACATAATTTGGGAAATAATTGCATCATCAAAATTTGAGTGTGGCTTATCCAAGAAGACAACAATCTCCCCCTTTTGATGATGACAAATATTGCCATAAGATAAATTGAAAGTAGCAAATATAGAGCTTCATACCTTTTAAAATACCTTGTTGTTGATAGCCAATTTGTCGCATGAATTTTATCCATTTTTAAATTGCTTTTTTGATGACCAATTTATTGCATGGATTTTACTCCCCCTTTGGCATCTCAAAAGGATAGAAAGTTATCAAAGTGACTCCCCATTAGTGGGATACTCCCCCTTACTGAGATACTCCCCCTAAATATGATTCTCAGTTTGGAAAGTTATGAAAATGACTCCCCCTTAATAAGACACTTCCCCTAAGTATGCTACTCAATTTGGAGAGGAACAAACTTATACCCAAAGGAAATTGAAAAAGAATACCAATTGATGGATAGAGTTAGAAACAAAGATAGACATTAATCATATTAAGCCGTAGACAAACAGCCATATATATTATCAAGGAACTACATTTAAAATATTATCTAATTACTAGTGAGAGGAATGTTAAGCCCTTCATGATAAGAAGACCCAATTAGTACAAATTATTAAAGGATATTATAAAATAGTGGTAAGGAATGTTAAGTCCACCATAGTATAGTGATGCCATGAAAAACACTATTTTCTAAGGAATATCTCAAATATCAATTAAGGAATGTTAGGTCCTACATGATATCGATATTTCCAATAAATATCAAAAGATAAATATAAAGTTGATTTCTCAATCATTTTTAAAGGATGTTAAACCTAGAAATGATTCGAGAATATTTAAAGCACAAAAAGTGATCAAAAAAAGAATCTCTAGACCAAATATAAGGGATGTTAAGCCCATATTGATATAGAGAACCAATAAAGCATAGAATAAGGTCAACAAAGAGTCACTAGACCAAATATAAGGGATTTTAAGCCCATATTGGTGTACAGAACCCATTAAGTACCATAATAATAGGTCTAAAAGAATATTTGAACCTAATGTCAAAAAATGTTAAGCCTTTATTGATGTAGAGAATCAATTAAGAGCAAAACGATATGCAAATTATATTCAAAGAGACTTTGAGCTCCCCTTAATCTCATAAAAAGTAAAATGAACCCAAATTCCATGATAAAGCATTCATATCAGATGCAAAAACCAAGAAATTTTGGTAGAAGTTTGAATCTATATATGAAGTTTAAAGAGATCCAAATAAATTCTATCACTGATAAGATATCAGTCGAGAATGTTTTGACCAAACTTACGGCTCGATTCAAGTGTTTTTCCAACCAAGATGCTCACAGCTTGTATGTAGAAGATTAATTCAAGTACAATAAGCATGAATTTGATAGCACATATTATTTGTATCCATATTAAGATCGAAAGGATTTTGCAAATAAACCCCATGATCTTTTTACTTCTTATATAGAGAGAGGTTTTGAGCACCCAAGCCATGAAAATGCATAAGTTTTGAATTTTACATAAGCAAGTCACATTTCATATCTAAGAAATTTCATTTAACTTATCTGAATATAGAATCTTTCTTTTTTTGTTTAGGTATAATTCTATGAGTACCGTCATGATTATGAGAATGCAACACATTTCTTCTATTAGAAAATTTATCCAAAGATAAGTTCAACATTTTACTTTCTTTAGAAAGAGATTATTTTTAGAAAAAACCAAGCATTGTCTAGCAAGATCTTCTTCAAGCATAGAAATTTTATCATCAAAATTTTCTTAAAGAATGAAGTTATGATTGACTTAAGCACAAAAAGAGGAAAATTATTAATGTAAGCCATCTTTTCTTTTAATGTAAGAATTTGAGTTTGAAAAGAAGCATTTATATAGTAAGATTATTCAATTATGGCATTTGTTCTTTAACCTCAAGAAGTCAAGTTTACTAGACAATTTGTTCTTGTAATTGCAACAAGTTGTATATGATCATTTTTGTATGGAGTAGAACGAGATACCTTAGCATGATCATTACTTGAACTTCTTGTTCATGATGTGTACTTACATATAATCCTTCTACTTTATTATCACTTTGCCATTGTCTCCAATGTGACTAATTTACCTTTGCTCTATTCAAATGTATTGAAGTCATATGCTTGGAGCTTCCATTATCACCCAATCCTACAAAGTTAAGAGGTTTTTTTTGGTAATCAAGTAGAGTCCATGATCGTTAGTATAAAATAAGATAGATTTCATGGATGGAAATGATATTATAAAGTCATAAGGATTTTTTACATATATTAAATAGAAGCATTTTCTTGTGATGATTATATATTCAAGTTAAATTACTGACAGACTTGTTCTCAATTGATAAGCTTTGTCAATTGAGAATCTTCTTAATTGAAATTTTGTTGACCAAAAACAAGTGTGGAGAAACCAAAATTTTTGTTTTAACAATTTACACATGAGATGCAAATGAATCTTTAGTTAAATAAATGGTATGCAAATGAATATAAAATTAGGTTGAGTAAGACATAAATGTATATATCAAGATTAAGCACATGTTAAATCTCAACAAGTTCCCTTTTTTATTTTAAGTTGGGGATTTTGGGAACCCAAACCATTTCAAGAGATCCTTTCTTACAATATTTGCATGAGAGAGATTAATGACCAAAATGTTGGCAATAAGAACATGAGATAAAAGATATTTCATTTCTCTTTTCAAAAAATTAAGAATTTACAACTTTAGTCTTAAGAACATATGTAGTTCTAGTCTTGGAAACATATGTCCTTTTGGTTTTATGCATATGTGAGGATTTTTTCTTTATCACATATCATGAACCTCTCCTTCCTATTGTTTATAAGCATTATCTATGATGTTATCAAGTATTATATTTCCTTACATTAATCTATAAACTTGTTTTTGTAATTCAACATTATCAACAAGTTTATTAGTTATATTCGAATTTGCATGAGTAAGATTCCAAAGTAAAGTATCTATTTTGTTTACAAAAACATCATAGTCTAAATGTGTGCATAAAATAGGTTGAGTTTGATAATCATTTAGCTTATCAAGCATATCAACCTTCTCTTGAGAGTGAAGATTGTTGTTTTTTCAAGAATAAGTAATTTAGCCTTATAACTCTCAATAGATAATTTTAATACAATATTTGAAAAAATTTAAAGCATGATTTTTAAAACTAAGATCATTTAGGCTAACATTAACTTCATAAATAGTTTTGGCAAGTTTCTTCTTTTATTTCATGCCATCGATATATTTTTCATAAAAATATTCAAGACTACTAACTAATTCTTCTTTCGGTAAATAAAAAATATGTACCTCATTATTTGCTTCTTCATCTACTATTTCCATGAGACATTCTACCTCCTCCTCTTTGTTCCTTTCACTATTTTCACTTGATTGATCCCATGAATCTATGTAGGCTTTGTCTTTCTTATTGAATGAGGACTTCTTGCCTTTCTTGACTTTTGGGCATTTAAAAACCAAGTGGACTTTCTTTCCACATTTAAAGCCAGTAGAAGAAGAAGAGGAGCACCATGAGTTTTTTTAGAAGGAAATCTCTTATATTTCTTACCACATATAATCAAGGTGATTTCATCATCTTCATCACTTGTGTCACTACTTTCTTGAATGAGGTTTCTTGCTTTGGTGATGGCTTTGAGAGAAAGATCCTTCCTTCTCTCCTTTTCTTGTTCTACTTCCACTTTTTCTTCTTCCTCAAGGGTGACTTCATCCGTCTCTAGGTTCCTGATGAGACACTCTATCTTTAGTGTGGTAAGATCGTTATCTTCCTCGATTGTAGTAACATTTGACTTGTATCTAGGAGGCAATGATCTAAGTATCTCTGATACTTAATCTTCCTTGCTTATGGTCTTTTCCAATGCACTTAGGTTGTTTACAATGTTAGAAAATGTAGCATACATTTCTGCAATGCTTTCATTAGGTTTCATATGAAATAATACAGACTTGTGTTTTAATATACTAATTTTAGTGTTATTTACTTGTGTAGTACCCTCATGTGTTACTGGGAGTTTATTCCATATTTCATAAATTGTATCATAAATATATATATATGATTAAATTTGTTGTAAGATAAAAAAACAACAAAGAATGCTTACATCCTTCACATAGTGTGCCTTTCTTCACCATTTCTACATCCCATTATTCTAGCTCATTGGCTGGAAGTGTGTAGGGTCTAGCGATTATCTTCCATAACTCAAAGTTTTTTCATTGAAGGTAGAATTGGATCCTCCTCTTCCAATATGTGCAATTGGATTCGTCAAATAGGGGTGGCTTGCTCACATAATCTCCTTCTAAGTTTAGGAGGCTAGTCATGTTCTCCCCCATTATATAAGACCTGGTTAGTTGTAAAGGCTAATTTGATCATTAATAAATTAACATTCCAGAACAATTCTAGGTCAAGAAAAACTTAGACCGAATGAGTCTCGGTCGACAAACTTTTTGACTGAAAAGTGTCTTGGGGTCAAATGGCTCTAACGTGTATGTGTTGGTCCATCCCCTCAGTCCAACTAAGCACAACGACTCTTTGTCAGATCGAACTTTTCTTTGACCAACATTCTCGATTGAGAATGTGTTCGATGGAGAATGACCTAGGGCTCAAATTATGAAATGTCTGTTCCCAGATTGACAAAGAGTTAGATTGAAAGGCTTTCGGTTGATATAGAGTTCGATAGAGATAGAACCAGTGAATGAATAAGTAAAAGGAACACTTATCCAATGAAATTTAACAACTCTAAAGGCTTCAACTGGGTGTGGGATAGGGTTTTGGGTAGGTTTTGGAAGATCATCACTGGTCCTTACATCATGTCTATCAATTTGTACAAAAACACAAGTGTACAATAAAAAAACATGGTACAACTTATTTTGTAAGCATCCAAACATATAAAATTGTAAGGTCTTTGTAGTTGGATATTGATTGAGTTCCTTGATCACCTGAAGCACTTAATACACATGTTAGTGACATAATTTGTAAAATATTTGAATCATTGAAATTTGAGTGTGGAATATCCAAAAAATGACATGTATATCATAATATAACCATATAAGTTTATGTTTTGACCAATGTATCTTTAATTCTAGAAAATAATTTAATCTATATCAACCAATTTGTTGCATTGACCATATGGGTCAATGTGATAGATTCAAAAGTAGACCAGACAAGTTTCCAAAAATAATAAAGATAATAAATTTAATTTGGAACAACAGTCGATCATATTTGTGTGAATGTATTGATACTAGTTGTCTATGTATCTAGATAGTGCTTGTAGATGATCTGACGATTATAATTGAGCATTGGAAATAGGTTACTTAAGAGCTTAACACATGGGATAACACATCTTTTTAGTTTCAGACATGTTTTGACAACTAGATATCAAGGAACGTAGGATAGAGAGATTCCTTTGTGCTCACATAGCACCAGTAGGAGGAAGCAACTGAGGGAAGTTTCCTAAAGACATTGAAGACCTACTATATCATTTTATACACTAGGTTTATTTCTCCTTTTAGTATTTCACTATGAATTTCATTCTCCCTTATATTTATTGCATGGAGCATATTGTATTCAAGTGGAACCAATATTCCTTCATCTAGGATCCGAGAGCAGTGTAATCTGAAACATGTTATCATAAATTGTTTCTGATTTATATGTCATTATTTCTTTGGATTTTATGGATGGAAGGGTTATTCATATTAGGTTTGATCATTTACCTTGTTCAATGTCTTATTTAGAATTAGTTACCAAAATATTCTAGTTTTGTGAACTTTTGTCCTTGAATAAAACATCCATAAGAGTAGGGTAGTAGCCGTATGCATGTGAAGCTTTTTGACATTTTAGATTGTTGATACAATAAATTTAGTAGTTCTTTTTTATCATAGAGTTAATATTCATCTCTATTAGATATGGCGCTATGATTCAAAAGGACATATACTTTTATGAAATACCTATTAAAATATGCAAATATATGACCCATTTAGTCTATTTACAAAAACATATTGCCACGGTAAATGGGTATTCTAGAAAATCTCTCGTGACAACCTTAGTTAAGATTTAGTTCATTATCAGTTCTTTAAAACCAAACCCTAACATTTTGTTATCCTAGTTGATTAGTTTTATCTAGTAACCATTTCCATCGGCCCAACTCTTTGTGATTCACCAAATTGGAGATCATTTTTTCATTATTACTTGATGATCATACAATTAGATTTACACATATGGTAGTAGTGTGTCAGGTGTTTTCTATTTTTGTTGGGGAGTCAGCATAAATAACCTCAAGCACTAAAAAATGTAGAAATGGCCATTATAGGATATTGTATTTTATTTCTTAATTTATTTTGCATTTTCCAATGTATATAATTGCATGTAAATCTAGGATATTTTATATTTCATGTATATATTAATCTTCATGGTTTATATATCATATAAATATAGATATATTTTTATTCTTATATGCTTTTCTACAAATGGGAAGAGTTGTTTTCATTGTGAAAATGTGTGTGTATGTCACAGATGCACAAATCCACCTTACCAGTTACCAACCACCACCCATATATTACAAGTACCTCCATCACACCATGAGAAAACACCTGAGGAATTTTACTGTGAGAATATTATTATAATGGTTCAAACCTTTTTTAAATGCTAGTGTCATCATATAATTGATTTGTTGGGTAAAAGTGGAGGAATATAAAGAAGTTTAGCTTGATAGGATATATTAGAATCATTAGGTCAAGATGTGAAGTATTATGTTGAAGAGGAGAGAATGTTAAAAGATGAAACACAATCCACACCCTTATACCAATATGAATCACCTATACCACCTCTTACACACGAGTATTGGTTATAATAATGATTGGTGAGATGATGAGGAATATGAGGTGAGTGATAAAGGAAATTTTGATAAATGTTTTGGGACATGAGTGAAGGAGAGAACGATCCACAATGTCATTTATTTGATATGGATCTCAGAGATTTGGAAGAGAGTGAAGAACATTGTATTCAGATTGACAAGGTGGAGGAATTTTACTTTAATCATCACATAATTCCTCCACCACAAAATCCATCTTTTCTCTCCTTAATTGAAGATCATATCTGAATATTAATCCTAATAATGTATTTGAGAACTTGGTGAGGATATGAATGATTATGGGGGAATGGAATAGTCTAATAGTCACATGACTTCACCATACATGAAACCCTTATTATGTGTAGATAGTAATGATTCATAAATGATGTTCATTAATTTGAAGGAAAAATCATGATATTACCATCCACCATAATGTCATTTATTTCTATATGTGCACCCACATCAAAATCTGAGTGACGATCATTTCCAAGATAATGTTAATAATTTATATATGAGATTGCATACTTACCATACACTCTGGATTCCTGACTATTGTTTGTTTTTTGTCATTGTATCTAGGAATCAATTGTTAAAAAGAAAGAGGAAAAGAGATCTTCATTTTCTCACATGAAGTCATGATATTGGGAGATGATCTAGGTTGAGATTCATTACTTCAAGTCTAGGATGGTTGACAAGGGTTCATGTGGGATAAAATCCACCATCAGTCAGGTTTTTAACCCTTCATTTACTTGAAGTATATTTTATGTTTGTAAAGATTATAAATAAATTAAGTGTAAGTCATGTACAAGATTTTATGCAAATGCCTATTTTTTAGTATTGCACATTGATAGCTACTATCGCCACTTTCGATGATTCACACCCAGATTGCAACATTATATTTATGCCATATAGTGTTGGGTACATGTGTGTTCCATTCCTATTGTAAGTCTTCCTGAGACAGAAAAAATATCAGTAACAGACTTGGGGGTAGGTTAGAACAACATTTTTTCTTTTCTCTTCTATCCATTTTATCTTCCTTTTATATCTTTTCTTGAAGTCATTTCTTAGCATGCAATTTTGTAGGATTTATTCCTCATGGTTATATTCTATAAATCAATATATCTAGCTCAAAAAAAAAAGTATGTTATGTTATTTATTTTAAAGCGTGATTATTATTGTTGACTTGGGTCAGTTAGTCTTAACATGGTTTTGACAAATTTTGATACTTGAGCTAAACTCATCATTTGTGGAAAGAAAGGGGGTTTGAGTCTACTAGACAAACACCAGATTTGGTCTTTGGTAGACTTTCTCAGGGAAAGGTTTTTGTAACATACTCGATTCCAGACACATAGGCTAATCCACCGTTCTTCTAGGCCTTACTCGATTATATTGTTATCCAATAGCCCTCTTTCATTCCACTTGATTTTTGTTTCAAATAGGTACCTTTTAGTGTACATAATTCCCTAAATCTATGATAGATTATACATTTTTGAGAACTAATAGCCTAATTGACTCAATTGAATCCCATGGACATAAATCTTAGGATGTTTTAGCCCTAATGATGAATTATGGGAGATTGGGGTATAGTGATACCACATTATTGTTCCGACATGGATTTATTACAATAGTGTGACGTTTAGATATTGAGTGAGAGAACTGAATACATCTACAAAGGGTTTACTCAATTTGACCTTTAGTATAAGTTTAAAACCCTAATTATAATTAGATAGCTCTTGACCATCAAACCCTAGATTGACTCAAGTTGGGATCCGTAAAGTTGAAGTCATGTGAATTTGCTATCTTAATACCTCAAATAGCTAGCTTATAAGCAATAATGATGATCTAGATCTCTTTACCCTAGATTTGTGAACTAGGATAGACCTGGGTATCATATAGGTCAATAATTGAGTTTAGATGGAAGGTTTGACCTTCTTTGACATTTAGACGTAGTTCATTTCATTAATTGAATGACTAATGTGCACAGGTTAAATTATAGATGTAGTAACCTCAAAATACAAATCTAAGCTCATAATTGAGTTCCTCACACCTTAATTAGTTAACCCTCAAATTTTGGAGTCTTTTTGACATCATATGCACCCTTATTTAGACCCTAATAGCTTTTATAAGCTTTTACCCTAACTTTTGGTCGATTTTTGGTTAATTTTTTTTTGTCACGGCCGGACCAAGCCTCTGGGCCGGGTTTAATTCCGATTCCCTTGCCCTGGGTAGCGGGACCTGGTCATCCCCTACCTTCCGCTTCTCGCTCGCGTGAGATGAGCAACGACAGAGCATTTTCGATGGCTGCTCTTGCACGTTGGGATTATCTTTTCAACGCGGTTTCTTCGCCAACAAACTCCACGCGTCCTGACGAGCCAGCCTATCCCTTATTTCGACCCCCATCGAACCCTAGGGCGAAAACACCTATTTCTACTCCCCGAGCAGCTGCCACTGTCCCTTTCCGAGCTCACCAAAGCCCCAACTCTGGTGCCTTCACCTCACCTCTTCCGTTCCAGAATTCATCTCCAGCGCCTCCTCATTAGTTCCCTACGGCTAGTGGATTGTATTGGCGCTTTGGAGCTACCGCCGGTGTTGGTCCCTTTCTCCGGCAAGAACGGCGGATAGCTGCTGAGATCCTCCTTCTCGGTCCAATTGGTCGAGAGGTAACCATCTTAGGCCATTACTCTTTGATCCTGTGCTTTTACCTTGCCATGATTTCGTCTCGTCAGTTCGATCGACAAAATGCTTTTACCTTCCCCTGTTTTGGCCGTCGCCCGTTTGATGGTGATCGGAATTCGGCCCTTTGCGACTGCTTTCTTCGCGGACCACTTCGTAAGGTGCCTCCCTATCGAACCTGAGCCTCGTAGGCTAATGGCCTTGGTTCTGATCGCGCCCTTGGATTGCAGCCACCCCAGGACTGGAGCAGCGACTCCGCAGGTCCAGGGCAAAGCTGCGATGCCAGCTTGCTTCCTCGTGACCATCTCGTCATAGTGGTCAGCGGCTAGGCGACCCTGGTGACCCCCCTGATCCCTTGTTGGGAGTTGACGAGCTCACAGTGAACACCCGGACATGGAGGCACCTAGGTATTGAACACCCCTAACCCTGCTTGACCTGAGTTCTTGCGAAGCTATGGTGCGAGAGACAGGGAAGTCAATCCCTGGGGGTAAAAACCTAGTCTCGGCCATGGGTGTACATCTATATTGTCTCGCCCAGTAAGGGGCAATTTGGAATTTCAAGACTTCTTTGACTGGTTGACCCCGTGAAAACTATTTCTCGGCTATAGTTTGTTAATTTGGGTATTATTTGACTAAACCTATATTTCTTTAATGAGGCATCTCTTGAACTATCAATTTTATTTAAAAATCCAATTTTTGGACATTCATACTTTCTGCTTTTGATAAATTTATGTGATTGCTGGAATATTCATTTATAATGGGTCTTTGGACCCCTCCTTGCTATGATTGCCATTTTATGAAGAATTGACTGAACTGCTAGTCTTGCCTCTCTATTTTATGCATGCTACATGTTTGACTAGAATATCTAGAATAGTGGTACTTATGTACAACCATACTTATATAGGGCACGCGTATTTCGCCCGGGGTGTGCGTTTCCACCCTTATTTCTTTTAGGCCATGATCCTATGGTGTTATGGCCCTGTTTTAGATATATTCAGTCTACATTATTATGCATGCAAATATTTATTGATTTAATGTGAATATGTGGTTGATTGATATGGAAAGACACTCTTTTATTATCATTCTTGTAATCTGAATTTAATATGCCTCATTTCTTTTACTTCATTTCTTTTGTTACTTTTCTCTTGAACATACCTAATTGCAATTAGCCCCCTTTTCTTGTGGGAACATCTCTTTTTATACTTTTAACCCTATATAATGCCCAGAATGTTTTATATATGTACATACTCGGCCTTTGCTGACCTCTTTGTTGTTTCCTATGTTCTGGGTGATGTTCCCTTCCACCCAGGTTTAGGTACATTGGAAGAAAATATCTCAAAAAGATCACCAACATGACATGGACTTAAGGATAGCTTGGAATGGCTGGGTTACTCTCTGCTACTGGCTTTAAGTGTACCTAGTTCAAGTTTTTGTAAAATCACCTATTATGGTGAGAAACAATTGTATTAATGAATCATGAAGTAACTTTGTAATAGTTTTGTTTCCGCTGCTTTATGATTACATGGCTCTTGTATTATATCATTTTGAGTGGATCCCCTTTCGGGTCTCACTCTTTACAAAATGGTATCAGAGCCAAAAGTAGTAGGTAACTTAACTATTTCAAGTTATCCAATATTGTTCCTTGATTAGGTACGTAGGAGACTCTACATATAGTTGACATACCTAATCTTGAATAGTGGGGATACCAAATAGGGTTCAATCTATGTCTAATTTAGTGATTTCCACTCCCCAAATCATGTGTGGTCAAGACTTAATTTTGGGAACTCTAGTTAGTCCTACGTTCTTTATAGGGTACATAATTTCCCTACATAGGGGTTGATAATCCTAGTCATTAGATTCTATTTGCCTACCTTATGGGAGGATAGTTCACAACTAAAATATAGGTTTGCTTGGACACTTATAGGATCAACCCAATTCCCATTTGGGACATTCCCTTATTGTTTCACTAGCATGCCTCAGATACGACTACTAGGAGGACTGATCTTGTATGGATTCTAAGCATAGAACTCAGACATAAGTTGATGAACGGTGATGTTTTACTTGATGCTATGTGATTGAATTAATTAGATATATTAGAATTAGGCATGTCTTTCCTTCAACATAGAGTATGTCCACATAGCTTAACCTAAATTCATTTAAGAATTGGATACCATCTTCATTGAGCTTGTCATGCCTCATATTTATAGTTTACTAAGAAAGCTACAAGTTTTAGTAGATACCCATGGGTAATCATCTCTCTCATATCCCATAGTGTGATTCGTTTATTAAATGATTGAAGATGAGTAGCTTGGTTGCGTAGGTTTACATTATCTTCAGAAGGCACTATATATGTAAACCAACTAGTATTGGGAAAATCTCAATTTTCTTCCTATAATGGTTGGATAACCTTATGACTCCCTTAGGTCTTGTGATGAGGTTGTGTCAGTTATGCTTAAGAATGACATGGGGAAGGGTGGAATGTCATGCTTTCATAGATTTTGTTTGGGGTTGACCGTGAGTAATAAGAAACCCTTCTCTCTCTCACGCTTACATATTAGAGAATAGTCATATGATCCTTTTGGAGATAGGAGGATCAGACCCTTTTGGAGGAGGAATTGATGATAGATAGTAGTGTATGTGTCAGGTTGTGATAGGTGGTTGACTTGGTTCCCCGATTGATTTTGGCGCCAATTTTGGATTTTTCACCGCAAGTTTTGCATCGTCAAACTTATTTTCATTATCAATTTATATGTACAAAAGAAAAGTTTTCAGATTTTATCGATGGTTTTTGGAACCAAGTCGCCATCCCAAGGAAGTTGAGATAGAGGATCTCTTTAGTGAAGTACCCTTGGTTGGTATGTTCAACCCTAATACCCTAGGCCTAAGACTGACATAGTTAGTTTCAAACATATATATCACACCTAGTGGATCCACCCTTTTCCCCCTCTAGGATTATGCACTAAGTTATAGTTTAAACCTTTTAAGGGGTGGAGTTCCATATGGTTTATTCATTAGGAATCGAAATAACTTAATGTATAATCACGATTAATAGCATCTACAATAAGTAAAACCTGGACAACTCCTAGTAGTAATGTGAAACATATGTATAGGCTACCGAATCAGGAATTTAGATGAATCTTTCTAACCACCATCATAAATGTTACTTTGGTGATTAAAATAGATTTTTAAATTTTTTTTAACTTGAGTTATCCTTGTAGGATGTTTTTATGACAAATAGGGGTAAGAGAGAAATTACACTTAGAAGCTCAAATTAATATCCTATACCCCAAATTTCTATTAATAAAATGGTAATGATGACCGTATAATATAGGCTAGGGTGAACATACTCAGTATGGTGGAATTCTTGAGTTTTTCCCATGTGACCATTTTAAATAATAATATGTTAATGATGTTGATGAGGATGAGGAAGAGTAGGTGATGATGTCGATGATGTTAATGATGAGGATGACGATGATGACGATGATGATGATGATAATGACGATCACGATGATGACGATGATGATGGGTATATGAGAAGATGATGCCCTGATGATGAGGAAGATGAGGATCTGTAGGACAAATTAGCACTCAGATCTAGCGGTGGATGGATTTCAGGGACGAAATCCTCTTTAAGGGGTGGAGTGTTGTAACATATTCGATTCCAGACACATAGGCTAATCCACCGTTCTTCTAGGCCCTACTCGATTATATTGTTATCCAATAGCCCTCTTTCATTCCACTTGATTTTTGTTTCAAATAGGTACCTTTTAGTGTACATAATTCCCTAAATCTATGATAGATTATACATTGTTGAGAACTAATAGCCTAATTGAATCAATTGAATCCCATGGACATAAATCTTAGGATGTTTTAGCCCTAATGATGAATTATGGGAGATTGGGGTATAGTGATACCACATTATTGTTCCGACATGGATTTAATACCATAGTGTGATGTTTAGATATTGAGTGAGAGAACTGAATACATCTACAAAGGGTTTACTCAATTTTACCTTTAGTATAAGTTTAAAACCCTAATTAGATAGCTCTTGAGGATGTACATACCTTAAAGTCAGATCCTAACACTCAATAATGTTCTTTAGGCTCAGATTCAGGTCTTTTATCACCTAAACATAATAAGTGTGTGCTACATCAATAAATAATTCCTTAAATCATTAATAATAAAAAAATGACTTATCAGTAGGTTCCGAATCAGGTCTCCAGACCTATCCCATTAAATCCGTTGGATTTTTCTCATTTCAAAAACATACCTATATGTGGGATTTGGATAGAGAAACGATTTATAATGAATTTTACAAGTTACTCCAAAAATAAAATCGATTTGTGAAAAGACATTAATACCCTCTACTGGACATCAAACCCTAGATTGACTCAAGTTGGGATCCATAAAGTTGAAGTCATGTGAATTTGCTATCTTAATACCTCAAATAGCTAGCTTATAAGCAATAATGATGATCTAGATCTCTTTACCCTAGATTTGTGAACTAGGATAGACCTGGGTATCATATAGGTCAATAATTGATATTAGATGGAAGGTTTGACCTTCTTTGACATTTAGACTTAGTTCATTTCATTAATTGAATGACTAATGTACACAAGTTAAATTATAGATGTAGTAACCTCAAAATACAAATCTAAGCTCATAATTGAGTTCCTCACACCTTAATTAGTTAACCCTCAAATTTTGGAGTCTTTTGGACATCATATGCACCCTTATTTAGACCCTAATAGCTTTTATAACCTTTTACCCTAACTTTTGGTCGATTTTTGGTTTATTTTTTTTGTCACGGCCGGACCAAGCCTCTGGGCCGGGTTTAATTCTGGTTCCCTTGCCCTGGGTAGCGGGACCTGGTCGTCCCCTACCTTCTGCTTCTCACTCGCGTGAGATGAGCAACGACAGGGAATTTTCGATGGCTGCTCTCGCACGTTGGGATGATCTTTTCAACGCGGTTTCTTCGCCAACAAACTCCACGCGTCCTCGCGAGCCAGCCTATCCCTTATTCGACCCCCATCGAACCCTAGGGTGAAAACACCTATTTCTACTCCCCGAGCAGCTGCCACTGTCCCTTTCCGAGCTCACCAAAGCCCCAACTATGGTGCCTTCACCTCACCTCTTTCATTCCAGAATCCATCTCCGGTGCCTCCTCATTAGTTCCCTGCGGCTAGTGGATCGTATTGGCACTTTGGAGCTACCGCTGGTGCTGGTCCCTTTCTCCGAAAAGAACGGCGGATAGCTGCTGAGATCCTCCTTCTCGGTCCAATTGGTCGAGAGATAACCATCTTAGGCCATTACTCTTTGTTCCTGTGCTTTTACCTTGCCATGATTTCGTCTCGTCTGTTCGATCGACAAAATGCTTTTACCTTCCCCTGTTTTGGCCGTCGCCCATTTGATGGTGATCGGCACTCGGCCCTTTGCGACTGCTTTCTTCGCGGACCACTTTGTAAGGTGCCTCCCTGCCGAACCTGAGCCTCGTAGGATAATGGCCTTGGTTCTGATCGCACCCTTGGATTGCAGCCACCCCAGGACTGGAGCAGCGATTCCACAGGTCCAGGGCAAAGTCGTGATTCCAGCTTGCTTCCTTGTGACCATCTCGTCATAGTGGTCAGCGGCTAGGAGACCCTGGTGACCCCCCTGATCCCTTGTTGGGAGTTGCCGAGCTCACAGTGAACACCCGGACATGGAGGCACCTGGGTATTGAACACCCCTAACCCTACTTGACCTGAGTTCTTGCGAAGCTATGGTGCGAGAGACAGGGAAGTCAATCCCTGGGGGTAAAAACCCAGTCTCGGCCATGGGTGTACATCTATACTGTCTCGCCCAGTAAGGGGCAATTCTGGAATTTCAAGACTTCTTTGACTGGTTGACCCTGTGAAAACTATTTCTCGGTTATAGTTTGCGATGCATCGTACACTGTATTCTCATGATTCCAGTCGAGGGTATTAATGCCTTTTCACAAATCGATTTTATTTTGGAGTAACTTGTAAATTTCATTATAAATCGTTCCTGTATCCAAATCCCATATATAGGTATGTTTTTTAAATGAGAAAAATCCAACGGATTTAATGGGATAGGTCTGGAGACCTGATTCGGAACCTACTGATAAGTCATTTTTTATTATTAAGGATTTAAGGAATTATTTATTGATGTAGCACACACTTATTATGTTTAGGTGATAAAAGACCTGAATCTGAGCCTAAAGAACATTATTGAGTGTTAGGATCTGACTTTAAGGTATGTACATCCTCTATTTTAATTTGGGCATTATTTGACTAAACCTATATTTCTTTAATGAGGCATCTTTTGAACTATCAATTTTATTTAAAAATCCAATTTTTGGACATTCATACTTTCTGCTTTTGATAAATTTATGTGATTGCTGGAATATTCATTTATTGGACCCCTCCTTGCTATGATTGTCATTTTATGAAGAATTGACTGAACTACTAGTCTTGCCTCTCTATTTTATGCATGCTACATGTTTGACTAGAATATCTAGAATAGTGGTACTTATGTACAACCATACTTATATAGGGCGCGCGTATTCCGCCCGGGGTGTGCGTTTCCACCCTTATTTCTTTTAGGCCATGATCCTATGGTGTTATGGCCCTGTTTAAGATATATTTAGTCTACATTGTTATGCATGCAAATATTTATTGATTTAATGTGAATCTGTGGTTGATTGATATGGCAAGACACTCTTTTATTATCATGCTTGTAATCTGAATTTAATTTGCCTCATTTCTTTTGCTTCATTTCTTTTGTTACTTTTCTCTTGAACATACCTAATTGCAATTAGCCCCCTTTTCTTGTGGGAACATCTCTTTTTATACTTTTAACCCTATATAATGCCCAAAATGTTTTATATATGTACATACTCAGCCTTTGCTGACCTCTTTGTTGTTTCCTATGTTCTGGGTGATGTTCCCTTCCACCCAGGTTTAGGTACATTGGAAGAAAAGATCTCAAAAAGATCACCAACATGACATGGACTTAAGGATAGCTTGGAATGGCTGGGTTACTCTCTGCTACTGGATTTAAGTGTACCTAGTTCAAGTTTTTGTAAAATCACCTATTATGGTGAGGAATAATTGTATTAATGAATCATGAAGTAACTTTGTAATAGTTTTGTTTTTGCTGCTTTATGATTACATGTCTCTTGTATTATATCATTTTGAGTGGATCCCCTTTCGGGTCTCACTCTTTACAAAATGGTATCAGAGCCAAAAGCAGTCGGTAACTTAACTATTTCAAGTTATCCAATATTGTTCCTTGATTAGGTACGTAGGAGACTCTCTACATATAGTTGACATACCTAATCTTGAGTAGTGGGGATACCAAATAGGGTTCAATCTATGTCTAATTTAGTGATTTCCACTCCCCAAATCATGTGTGGTCAAGACTTAATTTTGGGAACTCTAGTTAGTCATACGTTCTTTACAGGGTACATAATTTCCCTACATAGGGGTTGATAATCCTAGTCATTAGATTCTATTTGCCTACCTTATGGGAGGATAGTTCACAACTAAAATATAGGTTTGCTTGGACACTTATAGGATCAACCCAATTCCCATTTGGGACATTCCCTTATTGTTTCACTAGCATGCCTCAGATACGACTACTAGGAGGACTGAGCTTGTATGGATGCTAAGCATAGAACTCAGACATAAGTTGATGAACGGTGATGTTTTACTTGATGCTATGTGATTGAATTAATTAGATATATTAGAATTAGGCATGTCTTTCCTTCAACATAGAGTATGTCCACATAGCTCAACCTAAATTCATTTAAGAATTGGATACCATCTTCATTGAGCTTGGCATTCCTCATATTTATAGTTTACTAAGAAAGCTAAAAGTTTTAGTAGATACCCATGGGTAATCATCTCTCTCATATCTCGTAGTGTGATTCATTTATTTAATGATTGAAGATGAGTAGCTTGGCTGAGTAGGGTTACATTATCTTCAGAAGGCACTATATATGTAAACCAACTAGTATTGGGAAAATCTCAATTTTCTTCCTATAATGGTTGGATAACCTTATGACTCCCTTAGGTCTTGTGATGAGGTTGTGTCAGTTATGCTTAAGAATGACATGGGGAAGGGTGGAATGTCATGCTTTCATAGATTTTGTTTGGGGTTGACCGTGAGTAATAAGAAACCCTTCTCTCTCTCACGCTTACATATTAGAGAATAGTCGTATGATCCTTTTGGAGATAGGAGGATCAGACCCTTTTGGAGGAGGAATTGATGATAGATAGTAGTGTATGTGTCAGGTTGTGATAGGTGGTTGACTTGGTTCCCCGATTGATTTTGGCACCAATTTTGGATTTTTCACCGCTAGTTTTGCATCGTCAAACTTATTTTCATTATCAATTTATATGTACAAAAGAAAAGTTTTCAGATTTTATCGATGGTTTTTGGAACCAAGTCGCCATCCCAAGGAAGTTGAGATAGAGGATCTCTTTAGTGAAGTACCCTTGGTTGGTATGTTCAACCCTAATACCCTAGGCCTAAGACTGACATAGTTAGTTTCAAACATATATATCAGACCTAGTGGATCCACCCTTTTCCCCCTCTAGGATTATGCACTAAGTTATAGTTTAAACCTTTTAAGGGGTGGAGTTCCATATTGTTTATTCATTAGGAATCGAAATAACTTAATGTATAATCACGATTAATAGCATCTACAATAAGTAAAACCTGGACAACTCCTAGTAGTAATGTGAAACATATGTATAGGCTACCGAATCAGGAATTTAGATGAATCTTTCTAACCACCATCATAAATGTTACTTTGGTGATTAAAATAGATTTTCAAATTTTTTTTAACTTGAGTTATCCTTGTAGGATGTTTTTATGACAAATAGGGGTAAGAGAGAAATTACACTTAGAATCTCAAATTAATATCCTATACCCCAAATTGCTATTAATAAAATGGTAAGGATGACCGTATAATATAGGCTAGGGTGAACATACTCAGTATGGTGGAATTCCTGAGTTTTTCCCATGTGACCATTTTAAATAATAATATGTTAATGATGTTGATGAGGATGAGGAAGAGTAGGTGATGATGTCGATGATGTTAATGATGAGGATGACGATGATGACGATGATGATGATGATGATAATGACGATCATGATGATGACGATGATGATGATGGGTATATGAGAAGATGATGACCCTGATGATGAGGAAGATGAGGATCTGTAGGACAAATTAGCACTCAGATCTAGCGATGGATGGATTTTGGGGACGAAATCCTCTTTAAGGGGTGGAGTGTTGTAACATACTCGATTCCAGACACATAGGCTAATCCACCGTTCTTCTAGTCCCTACTCGATTATATTGTTATCCAATAGCCCTCTTTCATTCCACTTGATTTTTGTTTCAAATAGGTACCTTTTAGTGTACATAATTCCCTAAATCTATGATAGATTATACATTGTTGAGAACTAATAGCCTAATTGACTCAATTGAATCCCATGGACATAAATCTTAGGATGTTTTAGCCCTAATGATGAATTATGGGAGATTGGGGTATAGTGATACCACATTATTTTTCCGACATGGATTTAATACCATAGTGTGACGTTTAGATATTGAGTGAGAGAACTGAATACATCTACAAAGGGTTTACTCAATTTGACCTTTAGTATAAGTTTAAGCCCCTAATTAGATAGCTCGTGACCATCAAACCCTAGATTGACTCAAGTTGGGATCCATAAAGTTGAAGTCATGTGAATTTGCTATCTTAATACCTCAAATAGCTAGCTTATCAGCAATAATGATGATCTAGATCTCTTTACCCTAGATTTGTGAACTAGGATAGACTGGGTATCATATAGGTCAATAATTGAGTTTAGATGAAAGGTTTGACCTTCTTTGACATTTAGACTTAGTTCATTTCATTAATTGAATGACTAATGCACAAGTTAAATTATAGATGTAGTAACCTCAAAATACAAATCTAAGCTCATAATTGAGTTCCTCACACCTTAATTAGTTAACCCTCAAATTTTGGAGTCTTTTGGACATCATATGCACCCTTATTTAGAGCCTAATAGCTTTTATAAGCTTTTACCCTAACTTTTGGTCGATTTTTGGTTTATTTTTTTTGTCACGGCCGGACCAAGCCTCTGGGTCGGGTTTAATTCCGGTTCCCTTGCCCTGGGTAGCGGGACCTGGTTGTCCCCTACCTTCCGCTTCTCGCTCGTGTGAGATGAGCAACGACAGGGCATTTTCGATGGCTGCTCTCGCACGTTGGGATGATCTTTTCAACGCGGTTTCTTCGCCAACAAACTCCACGCGTCCTCGCGAGCCAGCCTATCCCTTATTCGACCCCCATCGAACCCTAGGGAGAAAACACCTATTTCTACTCCCCGAGCAGCTACCACTGTCCCTTTCCGAGCTCACCAAAGCCCCAACGCTGGTGCCTTCACCTCACCTCTTCCGTTCCAGAATCCATCTCCGGCGCCTCCTCATTAGTTCCCTGCGGCTAGTGGATCGTATTGGCGCTTTGGAGCTACCGCCGGTGCTGGTCCCTTTCTCCGGCAAGAATGGCGGATAGCTGTTGAGATCCTCCTTCTCGGTCCAATTGGTCGAGAGGTAACCATCTTAGGCCATTACTCTTTGTTCTTGTGCTTTTACCTTGCCGTGATTTTGTCTCGTCTGTTCGATCGACAAAATGCTTTTACCTTCCCCTGTTTTGGCCGTCGCCCGTTTGATGGTGATCGGCACTCGGCCCTTTGCGACTGCTTTCTTCGCGGACCACTTCGTAAGGTGCCTCCCTGCCGAACCTGAGCCTCGTAGGCTAATGGTCTTGGTTCTGATCGCGCCCTTGGATTGCAGCCACCTGAGGACTGGAGCAGCGACTCCGCAGGTCCAGGGCAAAGCTGTGATGCCAGCTTGCTTCCTCGTGACCATCTCGTCATAGTGGTCAGCGGCTAGGCGACCCTGGTGACCCCCTGATCCCTTGTTGGGAGTTGCCGAGCTCACAGTGAACACCCGGACATGGAGGCACCTGGGTAATTAACACCCCTAACCCTGCTTGACCTGAGTTCTTGCGAAGCTATGGTGCGAGAGACAGGTAAGTCAATCCCTGGGGGTAAAAACCCAGTCTCGGCCATGGGTGTACATCTATACTGTCTCGCCCAGTAAGGGGCAATTCTGGAATTTCAAGACTTCTTTGACTGGTTGACCCCGTGAAAACTATTTCTCGGCTATAGTTTGTGATGCATCGCGCACTGTATTCTCATGATTCCAGTCGAGGGTATTAATGTCTTTTCACAAATCGATTTTATTTTTGGAGTAACTTGTAAAATTCATTATAAATCGTTCCTGTATTCAAATCCCACATATAGGTATGTTTTTGAAATGAGAAAAATCCAACGGATTTAATGGGATAGGTCTGGAGACCTGATTCGGAACCTACTGATAAGTCTTTTTTTATTATTAAGGATTTAAGGAATTATTTATTGATGTAGCACACACTTATTATGTTTAGGTGATAAAAGACTTGAATTTGAGCCTAAAGAACATTATTGAGTGTTAGGATCTGACTTTAAGGTATGTACATCCTCTATTTTAATTTGGGAATTATTTGACTAAACCTATATTTCTTTAATGAGGCATCTCTTGAACTATCAATTTTATTTAAAAATCTAATTTTTGGACATTCATACTTTCTGCTTTTGATAAATTTATGTGATTGCTGGAATATTCATTTATAATGGGTCTTTGGACCCCTCCTTGTTTTGATTGCCATTTTATGAAGAATTGATTGAACTGCTAGTCTTGCCTCTCTATTTTATGCATGCTACATGTTTGATTAGAATATCTAGAATAGTGGTACTTATGTACAACCATACTTATATAGGGCGCGCGTATTCCGCCCGGGGTGTGCGTTTCCACCCTTATTTCTTTTAGGCCATGATCCTATGGTGTTATGGCCCTGTTTCAGATATATTTAGTCTACATTGGTATGCATGCAAATATTTATTGATTTAATGTGAATCTGTGGTTGATTGATATGGCAAGACACTCTTTTATTATCATGCTTGTAATCTGAATTTAATATGCCTCATTTCTTTTGCTTCATTTCTTTAGTTACTTTTCTCTTGAACATACCTAATTGCAATTAGCCCCCTTTTCTTGTGGGAACATCTCTTTTTATACTTTTAACCCTATATAATGCCCAGAATGTTTTATATATGTGCATACTCAGCCTTTGCTGACCTCTTTGTTGTTTCCTATGTTCTGGGTGATGTTCCCTTCCACCCAGGTTTAGGTACATTGGAAGAAAAGATCTCAAAAAGATCACCAACATGACATGGACTTAAGGATAGCTTGGAATGGCTGGGTTACTCTCTGCTACTGGATTTAAGTGTACCTAGTTCAAGTTTTTGTAAAATCACCTATTATGGTGAGGAATAATTGTATTAATGAATCATGAAGTAACTTTGTAATAGTTTTTTTCCGCTGCTTTATGATTACATGGCTCTTGTATTATATCATTTTGAGCGGATCCCCTTTCGGGTCTCACTCTTTACAAAATGGTATCAGAGCCAAAAGCAGTCGGTAACTTAACTATTTCAAGTTATCCAATATTGTTCCTTGATTAGGTACGTAGGAGACTCTCTACATATAGTTGACATACCTAAACTTGAGTAGTGGGGATACCAAATAGGGTTCAATCTATGTCTAATTTAGTGATTTCCACTCCCCAAATCATGTGTGGTCAAGACTTAATTTTGGGAACTCTAGTTAGTCCTACGTTATTTACAGGGTACATAATTTCCCTACATAGGGGTTGATAATCCTAGTCATTAGATTCTATTTTCCTACCTTATGGGAGGATAGTTCACAACTAAAATATAGGTTTGCTTGGACACTTATAGGATCAACCCAATTCCCATTTGGGACATTCCCTTATTGTTTCACTAGCATGCCTCAGATACGACTACTAGGAGGACTGATCTTGTATGGATGCTAAGCATAGAACTCAGACATAAGTTGATGAACAGTGATGTTTTACTTGATGCTATGTGATTGAATTAATTAGATATATTAGAATTAGGCATGTCTTTCCTTCAACATAGAGTATGTCCACATAGCTCAACCTAAATTCATTTAAGAATTGGATACCATCTTCATTGAGCTTGTCATGCCTCATATTTATAGTTTACTAAGAAAGCTACAAGTTTTAGTAGATACCCATGGGTAATCATCTCTCTCATATCCCATAGTGTGATTCGTTTATTTAATGATTGAAGATGAGTAGCTTGGCTGCATAGGGTTACATTATCTTCAGAAGGCACTATATATGTAAACCAACTAGTATTGGGAAAATCTCAATTTTCTTCCTATAATGGTTGGATAACCTTATGACTCCCTTAGGTCTTGTGATGAGGTTGTGTCAGTTATGCTTAAGAATGACATGGGGAAGGGTGGAATGTCATGCTTTCATAGATTTTGTTTGGGGTTGACCGTGAGTAATAAGAAACCCTTCTCTCTCTCACGCTTACATATTAGATAATAGTCGTATGATCCTTTTGGAGATAGGAGGATCAGACCCTTTTGGAGGAGGAATTGATGATAGATAATAGTGTATGTGTCAGGTTGTGATAGGTGGTTGACTTGGTTCCCCGATTGATTTTGGCGCCAATTTTGGATTTTTCACCGCAAGTTTTGCATCGTCAAACTTATTTTCATTATCAATTTATATGTACAAAAGAAAAGTTTTCAGATTTTATCGATGGTTTTTGGAACCAAGTCGCCATCCCAAGGAAGTTGAGATAGAGGATCTCTTTAGTGAAGTACCCTTGGTTGGTATGTTCAACCCTAATACCCTAGGCCTAAGACTGACATGGTTAGTTTCAAACATATATATCAGACCTAGTGGATCCACCCTTTTCCCCCTCTAGGATTATGCACTAAGTTATAGTTTAAACCTTTTAAGGGGTGGAGTTCCATATGGTTTATTCATTAGGAATCGAAATAACTTAATATATAATCACGATTAATAGCATCTACAATAAGTAAAACCTGGACAACTCCTAGTAGTAATGTGAAACATATGTATAGGCTACCGAATCAGGAATTTAGATGAATCTTTCTAACCACCATCATAAATGTTACTTTGGTGATTAAAATAGATTTTTAATTTTTTTTTAACTTGATTTATCCTTTTAGGATGTTTTTATGACAAATAGGGGTAAGAGAGAAATTACACTTAGAAGCTCAAATTAATATCCTATACCCCAAATTTCTATTCATAAAATGGTAAGGATGACCGTATAATATAGGCTAGGGTGAACATACTCCGTATGGTGGAATTCCTGAGTTTTTCCCATGTGACCATTTTAAATAATAATATGTTAATGATGTTGATGAGGATGAGGAAGAGTAGGTGATGATGTCGATGATGTTAATGATGAGGATGACGATGATGACGATGATGATGATGATAATGACGATCACGATGATGACGATGATGATGATGATGGGTATATGAGAAGATGATGACCCTGATGATGAGGAAGATGAGGATCTGTAGGACAAATTAGCACTCAGATCTAGCGGTGGATGGATTTCGGGGACAAAATCCTCTTTAAGGGGTGGAGTGTTGTAACATACTTGATTCCAGACACATAGGCTAATCCACCGTTCTTCTAGGCCCTACTCGATTATATTGTTATCCAATAGCCCTCTTTCATTCCACTTGATTTTTGTTTCAAATAGGTACCTTTTAGTGTACATAATTCCCTAAATCTATGATAGATTACACATTATTGAGAACTAATAGCCTAATTGACTCAATTGAATCCCATGGACATAAATCTTAGGATGTTTTAGCCCTAATGATGAATTATGGGAGATTGGGGTATAGTGATACCACATTATTGTTCCGACATGGATTTAATACCATAGTGTGATGTTTAGATATTGAGTGAGAGAACTGAATACATCTACAAAGGGTTTACTCAATTTGACCTTTAGTATAAGTTTAAAACCCTAATTAGATAGCTCTTGACCATCAAACCCTAGATTGACTCAAGTTGGGATCCATAAAGTTGAAGTCATGTGAATTTGCTATCTTAATACCTCAAATAGTTAGCTTATAAGCAATAATGATGATCTAGATCTCTTTACCCTAGATTTGTGAACTAGGATAGACCTGGGTATCATATAGGTCAATAATTGAGTTTAGATGGAAGGTTTGACCTTCTTTGACATTTAGACTTAGTTCATTTCATTAATTGAATGACTAATGTGCACATGTTAAATTATAGATGTAGTAACCTCAAAATACAAATCTAAGCTCATAATTGAGTTCCTCACACCTTAATTAGTTAACCCGCAAATTTTGGAGTCTTTTGGACATCATATGCACCCTTATTTAGACCCTAATAGCTTTTATAAGCTTTTACCCTAACTTTTGGTCGATTTTTGGTTTATTTTTTTTGTCACGGCCGGACCAAGCCTCTGGGCCGGGTTTAATTCCGGTTCCCTTGCCCTGGTTAGCGAGACCTGGTCGTCCCCTATTTTCCGCTTCTCACTCGCGTGAGATGAGCAACGACCGGGCATTTTCGATGGCTGCTCTCGCACGTTGGGATGATCTTTTCAACGCGGTTTCTTCGCCAACAAACTTCACGCGTCCTCGCGAGCCAGCCTATCCCTTATTCGACCCCCATCGAACCCTAGGGCGAAAACGCCTATTTCTACTCCCCGAGCAGCTGCCACTGTCCCTTTCCGAGCTCACCAAAGCCCCAACTCTGGTGCCTTCACCTCACCTCTTCCGTTCCAGAATCCATCTCCGGCGCCTCCTCATTAGTTCCCTATGGCTAGTGGATCGTATTGGCGCTTTGGAGCTACCGCCGGTGCTGGTCCCTTTCTCTGGCAAGAACGGCGGATAGCTGCTGAGATCCTCCTTCTCGGTCCAATTGGTCGAGAGGTAACCATCTTAGGCCATTACTCTTTGTTCCTGTGCTTTTACCTTGCCGTGATTTCATCTCATCTGTTCGATCGACAAAATGCTTTTACCTTCCCCTGTTTTGGCCGTCGCCCATTTGATGGTGATCGGCACTCGGCCCTTTGCGACTGCTTTCTTTGCGGACCACTTCGTAAGGTGCCTCCCTGCCGAACCTGAGCCTCGTAGGCTAATGGCCTTGGTTCTGATCGCGCCCTTGGATTGCAGCCACCCCAGGACTAGAGCAGCGACTCCGTAGGTCCAGGGAAAAGCTGTGATGCCAGCTTGCTTCCTTGTGACCATCTCGTCATAGTGGTCAGCGGCTAGGCGACCCTGGTGACCCCCCTGATCCCTTGTTGGGAGTTGCTGAGCTCACAGTGAACACCCGGACATGGAGGCACCTGGGTATTGAACACCCCTAACCCTACTTGACCTGAGTTCTTGCGAAGCTATTGTGCGAGAGACAGGGAAGTCAATCCCTGGGGGTAAAAGCCCAGTCTCGGCCATGGGTGTACATCTATATTGTCTCGCCCAGTAAGGGGCAATTCTGGAATTTCAAGACTTCTTTGACTGGTTGACCCCGTGAAAACTATTTCTCGGCTATAGTTTGTGATGCATCGCGCACTGTATTCTCATGATTCCAGTCGAGGGTATTAATGTCTTTTCACAAATCGATTTTATTTTTGGAGTAACTTGTAAAATTCATTATAAATCGTTCCTGTATTCAAATCCCACATATAGGTATGTTTTTGAAATGAGAAAAATCCAACGGATTTAATGGGATAGGTCTGGAGACCTGATTCGGAACCTAATGATAAGTCATTTTTTTTATTATTAAGGATTTAAGGAATTATTTATTGATGTAGCACACACTTATTATGTTTAGGTGATAAAAGACCTGAATCTGAGCCTAAAGAACATTATTGAGTGTTAGGATCTGACTTTAAGGTATGTACATCCTCTATTTTAATTTGGGCATTATTTGACTAAACCTATATTTCTTTAATGAGGCATCTCTTGAACTATCAATTTTATTTAAAAATCCAATTTTTGGACATTCATACTTTCTGCTTTTGATAAATTTATGTGATTGCTAGAATATTCATTTATAATGGGCCTTTGGACCCCTCCTTGTTATGATTTCCATTTTATGAAGAATTGACTGAACTGCTAGTCTTGCCTCTCTATTTTATGCATGCTACATGTTTGACTAGAATATCTAGAATAGTGGTACTTATGTACAACCATACTTATATAGGGCGCACGTATTCCGCCCGGGGTGTGCGTTTCCACCCTTATTTCTTTTAGGCCATGATCCTATGGTGTTATGGCCCTGTTTTAGATATATTTAGTCTACATTGTTATGCATGCAAATATTTATTGATTTAATGTGAATCTGTGGTTGATTGATATGGCAAGACACTCTTTTATTATCATGCTTGTAATCTGAATTTAATATGCCTCATTTCTTTTGCTTCATTTCTTTTGTTACTTTTCTCTTGAACATACCTAATTGCAATTAGCCCCCTTTTCTTGTGGGAACATCTCTTTTTATACTTTTAACCCTATATAATGCCCAGAATGTTTTATATATATACATACTCAGCCTTTGCTGACCTCTTTGTTGTTTCCTATGTTCTGGGTGATGTTCCCTTCCACCCAGGTTTAGGTACATTGGAAGAAAAGATCTCAAAAAGATCACCAACATGACATGGACTTAAGGATAGCTTGGAATGGCTGGGTTACTCTCTGCTACTGGCTTTAAGTGTACCTAGTTCAAGTTTTTGTAAAATCACCTATTATGGTGAGGAACAATTGTATTAATGAATCATGAAGTAACTTTGTAATAGTTTTGTTTCCGCTGCTTTATGATTACATGGCTCTTGTATTATATCATTTTGAGTGGATCCCCTTTCGGGTCTCACTCTTTACAGTTTTGAAGCTTGTATGATACATGAGTCAATCACAAGGGAGTCTTCACTACTACAGAAATGGCTTATAAAGCCACTTTTCAAGGTGTCGGTTGTTTACAAAAACCGACACCTAATGTCTACAGTGTCGGTTGATAACATAAACCGACATCCAATATGCTTAGGGAGCCCAGACACGGGTACCGCTTTTAATAGGTGTCAGTTAATTAATAAACAACCGACACCTAAACTCAACCGCCAAAGCCAAAATTCCAGCGAAAAAATTGGCTCCAAACTTTTACATATGGCGTAGGTTCATAACTAAATAACCGACACTATAGGTTTAGTTGTCGGTTTTTTTAAATAACTGACACTTAGTATAGGTGTCGGTTCATAACTAAATAACTGACACTATAGGTTTAGGTGTCGGTTTTTTTAAATAACCGACACTTATTGTCAACTTAATAGCTCACCAGCCCGACCGATTCTTCCCCTTTCCCTGTTTCATTCCCGATTGCAGCTAGTTAGCTCCGGTGATTTTTGCTCGCCCCCGCTGCTCTGCCACCGCCGCTCCCTGTCGTCCGTGCCGCCGTCGCCACTCGGTGCTACCACCGCTCAGTGCTGCCTCCAGCTAAAGCTTCCGCTCGGTGCCGTCTCTGCATGGTGCTGCCATCGCTCTGCTCCGCCAGCAAGGTAACCATTTTCTCCTCCGCCTTACTTTTCCCTGACGGCCACCACTTTCACCCAATACCCAGCGGCAGTACCAACATCCACACCGCCATCCGCCTCCCCAGTGCCAGCAGTTGCTCCCGCACCAGCCACCACCACCCCACCCCCAACCACCTCTACCCTAGCCCCAACCCCAACCATCGCGGCACCGCTAGACCTTCCTCCGCCCTTCTTCTTCCTCTACCTCACCCTAGCAGCGCCCGACCTATAGAGCAGCGCCGGAGGCCAGAAGTAGCAGCTGCAGCTATAGCGACACCGTCCAGGAGTAGCTGGGAATGACCAACACTACCAAATTCCGCCCTTGACTCCGACTAAGAGCCCTAAACTTGATTCCGCAGTCCCCTCAGCCACGAGCAGCACCTAGCTGCGTTTCTAGATGAGCCCTTTCCACCTGTGCATGAAGCAGGTCTGAACCAGGGGCAGTTCTGCCCGTGAAACACCACGAAAATCACAGCCTTGAGTTCGGACTTTAGGCCCATACCCGAATCTATTTGTATTTTTCATCTACTTATTTGTGCCTCATGCTATTCTGAATTAAGTGTATATTTACTTCATAATTGAATGTTTAAGTAAGTTATAGATATCTTGATGATGAACTGTAATGCACACATGTGACATGCTTGGAATATAAATGAGGAACTGTAATGCACACATGTTTAACTTGTTTCATTGTTGAGTATATTGAGAATCCTAATCACCCTTCTTTTTCTTAATGATGAACTGTAATGCACACATGTGACATGCTTGGAATGTAAATGATGAACTTTTCCCTAAATTGCCAATCATGCTTTTAAAGACATCAATAATCACCCTAACTTGAAGAACTAAGATTTTAGGTATAAGAATGACAACACATTATTTGTTGGCCTAGAAACCCATCCAAGATTTACTCATTAGGAGTAAATCTTGGATAGTCCCCGGTTTGGGACTGTTCTTGAACACCTAATCTCGCTTAGGATGTAAGTGTATATAATGTGTGTTGGGTTTTCAAGAAAATTTCCGCAGCATTTCCCCGTTTGTTCTCTAAGTACATATGTACTTGGAGAACGGCGGGGAAATGCTGCCGAAATTTTCTTGAAAACCCAATACACATTATACACTTACTAGTGAGATTAGGTATTCAAGAATGGGATAGGTGGTACACATTTATTATATATAAGAATGACATCACATGTATTTGTTAACCCTAGACCCTAATCTTGTCCTAATATATACTTGTTTTCTCTTTGATCATAGAATGGATAGATCATGGATGTCCATTTGCAATCGCTGCACCCCAGAGTTTATTTCTGGTCTTGACCAGTTTATTAGATTTGCCGAGGAACATAGGAAACAACCTGGAGATAGGTTCTACTGTCCATGTAGGCATTGCGGTAACCACTTGAAAGTCAACACTGGTGATGAAATCAAAACTCATGTCATGTGCAATGGGATTATATAAGGCTATACAGAATGGCACTGGCATGGAGAGATTTCAAACCCGAAACCAGTGGATGTCGATAGCAGTGCTTGTGTGGAAGAAGAAATTACCTACGATGACGTAGATGTGAATGAACCATTTCCAGTAGACATCGTTGATGTGATGTTGGATAGTTGTGGGGTAGAGCACACCGATCCACCTCCCATTTTTAGAAACATTGTGCATGATGCTGAGATGTCGTTATACACAGGTTGTACTAAGTTTACGAAGCTTAGCGTTGTGTTGAGATTGTATAAGTTGAAAGCTAACAATAGATGGAGCGACAAAAGCTTCACGTCATTGATGTCTTTGTTGAAAGAAATGCTTCCTGAAGGAAACGAGCTTCCAATCTCAACATACCAGGTAAAGAAATTGTTGTGCCCAATGGGAATGGATGCCAAGAAGATACACGCATGCCCGAATGATTGTGTATTATTTCAAAAAGACTATGCAGATTTGAAAGATTGTCCAAAATGTGGTGCGTCACGGTATAAATTGACGACTTCGGGGGAGTCCAAAACTGGTTCTCCTGCCAAGGTGATGTGGTATCTACCTATAATATCACGGTTTCAACGCTCGTTTGCCAATTCGATAGATGCGAAGAATTTGAGGTGGCATGCAGATGTTAAGAAAAATAATGATGGGATCCTACGACATGCGTCTGATTCCCCACAGTGGAAGAGGATTGATCTATTGTACCCTGAATTTGGTGAAGAAGTCAGGAATCTAAGACTTGGGCTTTGTACAGACAGGATGAATCCGTACGGGACATTGAGCAGCCAACATAGCACTTGGCCAGTCATGCTTGTTATATACAATCTTCCTCCCTGGCTGTGTATGAAAAATAAGTATGTGATGTTGTCATTGTTGATATCGGGCCCTAAACAACCTGGAAATGACAGCGATGTTTATCTTGAACCTCTGATTGATGACATAAAGAAACTCTGGGGTGAAGGTGTGATGACCTATGATGCTTCACGAAGAGAGACATTTCGTTTGCATGCTATGTTGTTTTGCACTATTAATGACTTTCCAGCATATGGGAATTTGTCTGGATATAGTGTCAAAGGAGCTAAAGCGTGTCCTATATGTGAAGAGAACACTGATTCAACAAGACTAAAACATGGCGGTAAGAATGTATATCTCGGTCATCGAAGGTTTATTCCAAAATTCCATCTGTATCGTAGGAAGCGCAAAGCATTCAATGGATTGAATGAGGAACGGAGTGCACCTAAACCTATACCAGGGGAGGTTGTTTATGAAAGAGTAAAAGACATTGTCAATGAATTTGGTAAGAGATCACAATGTACTACACGGAGTGACAATTCTTCATTCAAGAAGAAGTCAATATTTTGGGATCTTCCTTATTGGAGTTCTTTGACAGTCAGACATTGTATCGATGTAATGCACGTTGAGAAAAATGTTTGTGATAGCATCATTGGTACTCTGTTAAATATACCAGATAAGACTAAAGATGGGATAAAATCCAGACTGGACCTACGTGAAATGGGAATAAGGTCAGAATTAACAGAATTACGTGAAATGGGTAAGAAAAGAACATACTTACCTCCCGCTTGTTACACATTGTCTAGAAAGGAGAAGAAAGCTTTTTGTGAATTCTTGGTAAATGTTAAGGTGCCACATGGTTACTCATCCAACATCTATAGTTTGGTATCAATGAAAGATTTGAAGTTGATAGGTCTTAAATCTCATGATTGTCACACTCTAATGCAACAAATATTGCCCGTCGCAATTCGATCTATATTGCTGAAGCATGTAAGGTTTGCAATCACCAGACTTTGTTTCTTTTTCAACAGTCTCTGTAGCAAAGTTATTGACCCTGAGACTCTCGATAATTTACAAAGAGAAGTGGTTGTTACCCTATGTCAGCTTGAGATGTATTTTCCTCCTTCGTTCTTTGATATCATGGTACATCTTGTTGTCCACTTGACTAGGGAAGTGAAAATCTTGGGACCAGTTTTCTTGCATTGGATGTATCCCTTTGAACGATACATGAGCGTTTTCAAAGGTGATGTTCGAAACCGCTATCGGCTTGAAGGGAGTATAATTGAAGGTTATGTGGCAAGAGAGGTTATGGATTTCTGCAATGACTTTCTCAGTGGTAATGACACTCCTGATAATGACAAGAATATTAACGAGCTATTTGGCAAAGGAATTTTGGGTTCACGTGTGAAAGTAATAAGCCGTGACCAGTTGGAACAAGGTCATTTGTATATTTTACACCACATAGATGAAGTGAACATTTATATCGAGGAACATACCAATTTCATCAAAAGACAATATCCTCGAGCGAATACAATGTGGCTTGCTAGAGAGCATAACAAGACTTTTATTAAGTGGTTTGAAGATAAAGTCTTACATCAACTATCTCAAACACCAGATGATATTACTGAAACTATCAAATGCCTCGCCTTTAAACCAAAGTTGACTGTTATGTCTTATGAATGGTATGACATTAATGGATTCACATATTACACAAAGCGCCAAGATGATAAGAGTGTCGTCCAAAACAGTGGGGTCACCCTTCAAGCATCGACTATGTTTTTTGCAAGTGCAAAGGATAAGAGTCCACGTGAAGCTAAAATGTCATATTACGGTGTCATTGAAGACATATGGGAATTTGACTACATAGATTTCAGAATTCCGCTCTTCAAATGTAATTGGGTTGATAACACCAAAGGAGTTATAGTGGATGAATTGGGTTTCACTTTAGTGAACTTTGAAAAGATTGGCGAGAAGGCTGAACCATTTATATTGGCATCACAGGCGAAACAAGTATTTTATATCGATGATCCTGCAAATGATAAATGGTCGGTTGTTCTTCATGGTAAAAGACAATTCGTTGAAGATCCTATAGATGATAAACAGTACTATGATAAGTATGATGACTCCAGTCCATTCTCAGTTGGGTTGCCAACACCAACAAATATTGAAGCTAATGATGACTTGTATGTGCGCGGAGATCACAATGAAGGATTGTTAATTGATAAAAAATCGCAATATTAGAGGTATATATGTTTTGTTTTATACGTTTTTATTTTTTCTGAATATGTGAATTTTACAATGTGAGCTTAATTTATAATGTGAGCTTAATTTTTCTCTTTGATCATAGAATGGATACTTTACAATTTGAATTACTTTACAATGTGAGCTTTATAATTTGAATTACTTTACAATGTTAGCTTTACACTTTGAATTACTTTACATTGTGAACTTTACAATTTGAATTACTTTACAATGTGAGCTTTACACTTTGAATTACTACTTTACAATGTGAACTTTACAATTTGAATGTGAATTTGCAGATGGATGACCATTCTCCTGATGACTGTGTTGATGACTACCGTGAGGGTGAGGACATCAATGTGCCGCCTCACAATGTAAGTTTTAAAAATATATCATATATTTATATCTATATGTCCATTTATAGTTATATCTTGTAAATGTGAATTATTTTGTCAAATTTTAGGTTGATGATGCACAGGTACCAGCTGAAGCACTTGAGGCACTTGATCAACAACACCAAAAAGTTGACAAGAGAAGGGGCATCACTATGATGAAGAAGTTAATTTCGCAAAAGGGCAATGGACCCAAACTTGTTGTGGATTTCGATAATGCAGGAAATGCATGTGGTGTGAATCGCAATTCATTTATTTCATATCTTGGGTTTGATACTCGTAGCCATTGCGGTTGTCGCTTAGATTCTTGGCATAAAGTTTCTAAGGAGAAGAAAGATTTAATATGGAGGGATTTATGCGTGAGTTATTATTAATTTGCAATTCTATTTTGTAGATTACTAAATTTTTGGATACTAGTTAATAGCAATTCTATTTTGCAGAGTATATTTGAATTGGATGAAAAGCTGCATCGTAAATGCGTGATGCAACGCTGTGGGAGAGTCCTAAGGAACTATAGGACAAATCTCACCAGAGAATACATAAAAGAAGCCGACAAGAGGAAGAAGACAGCCACTGAACAGTGGAACTTCCTGGACAAAGAAGAATGGGACGCGTTTGTCGCTTCAAGACTAACTGATGAATTCAAGGTATTAGGCGTCAATCTCATTAATTAATATATGTTGTATTCACTTATTCAAGATTAACATTTAGTGTTACTAACCAAATCATTAATTTGCATACTAACTAGGCCCTCAGTGAGGCACAAAGATCAAGGTGTGCACTGAATGTGCATGACCACACAATGGGTCCAAAGGGGTATGCAGGCGTTCGCCAAAGACTACAGGTTGAGGCTACTGCTGCTCAGTCTGCTGCTACTCAGGAGTCCTCTACCATAGGTAGCACACCTCTGCCTCGCCATCATGTCTGGATAGCTGGGAGGCAAAATAAGAAGGGAGAAATACCTAAGGCCGCAACTGCTGAGGCGGCTGCAAAAATGGTAAAATACAACTCTTACAGCAATCATTCGAATATTGATTATTTGTGTTGTTTACTTAAGTACAAATTTTTGTTTGGGCGATTAGCGGGAGCTGCACGCACCGAGGAAACAAGGAAAGTTCATCCCTGAGGGAACAAAGGATGAATTGACAGTTGCTCTGGGTAACCCAGAGCATCCTGGACGTGTTAGGGCTGCAGGCACTGGTGTGGGCATCAAATCTTTTTTTGGGTCATCCCAGCGCAAACATGTCCCAAAAGTGGGACTTTCACAAGAAGAGGTAACATATTCTTTCTTTATAATGTTACTGTAAAAGAGAGTTCAAAAATTAGAATTTGACATTTCTTTTATCCATGTATAGGTGGATAAGCTATTTGACAGGAAACTCGAAGAAAAACTCGAAGAAGCAATGAAAAAGTGGCATGCATCTCAGACTGCCACTTACCAGACAATACCTACTGCAGACTCTACTCATACTCCTACTGCAGAGGTTGGGAGTGATCCTGTAGAACCACCACCTAGCACATCCACTCTAAGTATTGTTATGACATAGTAACTAGTTTTTTAATTCAAGATGATACGTATATATGAAATTGTAGTCGTTTAAGAAATAGATGATATGTATATATGTATATAACATTCTTTACACAAAAATTTGTAGGGGTTGAAGCCATGCCGTCTAAAAAGTAAAGAATATGTCGTGGTAGAGGCGTCGACTTACCCATCCCCACTAGGGGAAACGTGTCACGGGTCTCCAGTACCATCTGGTTGGATTCGGGTGAGCCCGATACATATATTCCCCCAGTGGATGGATCTTCCACTGCCATATGCCCACCCCGATTGTGAAACACTTAGTGAGGTAGTAGGCGGAGTGATATTGTGGGAAAAAGTGTATGTCTTCTTTACTAAAAAGGTGCGGTAAATTTACATTACGTTCAATTTTTAGTGTGTGTATATGCTGGCAGTTGATCTGAAATTTTATATATATATACAGGTTAAAAAGAAGACACCCACAGCATCTAGGCCTCCACCTCCACCTCCTTCATTACCTAGTTGGGTTCCACAGGACCTACCTATCCCGTTAGGTCCTAACTGTAGGGGTATGGCAGTATAGTTAGGGGAACATCATATAAACTCCCCTATAACTATTTCTTCTGAATCAGATTCTAAAGGTCAGTCATACGAAACAAAACTATTTATACAAGATATTTTGGAGTTGTTTCGATATGATTGGCTAAATACATCTGTGATAGAGCTATGGATAAGGTGAGATATTCTTTATACATCAATATACCTTGTGTATGATCTGGTGATCTGGTTTCTTATTTATTAATGCATGCATAATTAATACATATTTTGCAGCTACTTAGACAACATATGTGCAGATTTTGGATTCGAACATGTAGGGTTTTTGATTCCATCCTTGATTAGTCTAGTAGCTAAAGACCCTACATCAGTTCAACAATACTGCTGTGAGGCTTTTTCAATTTTTGCTGTAAAAAAGAAGACGGTGATAATGGCTCCATTCAATGTAGAGTAAGTTTACTTTGCTTATTATAATTTGGAGTTAAGAAAATTACAATTTATTATGGATTTTGAGTTATTAATTTTTAACTTTTTTTCTTCTAGGGGTAGGCATTGGGAGTTATTGGTTATTGCCCCTGAGACGTTCACTGTGTATTATCTAGATCCTAAGAGGGGTAAATTGAATACAAGATTTGGACACATAATGAAAATGGCAATATTTCGGTGAGAAATATTTCATTTTTCATATCTGTTAACATATGTTATTATATTACTATTTAATTGCAATGTTCTGTGTTACATTAACATGTAGGGGTTTTGAGGAGTACAAAAAGGCTGGAGGAAAGGTCCCCACGAAAAAGAACCAGCCAATAATTTGGAAGAACGTGAACGTAAGTTCCCGACTGCAATATATGTATATATTATTTATGTGAACAATGCTTAATTAGTTGTATTTGTTAATATTTTGTATGTTTGAATTTATAGTGTGCTACACAAGACAACGGATGGGCATGTGGATACTATATCATGCGATATATGCACATGATTATCAAACATGCCGCACTGGATATCGAATGTATTGCTCAGGTATTATATAGTCTCATTAGATAATATGATCGAAATATATCAATCTTATTTATAGCTCATTAATTATATATATACATCATTCTCTTCACAGGTGTTTAAAGCTGACCCCATTACAGGAAAGGACTTACCAAATGTTAATGCTCCCTATACGATGGGAGAATTAAATGAAGTAATCGAAGAATGGGCAACAGCCATACAATTAGTGGGGGCTTTAAAATATAATTGGGATCCTGATAGCGAATAATGACTAAACAATGATACTTTGTAAATGAATTTCTGAATTATAATATATGTGTGAATGTTTCTACATGTCTGGATGTTTCTACATGTGTCTGAGTGAAAATGAATGAAAGTGTTCGTTGCTATATGAATGTTTCTACATGTGTGAATGTGAATGAATGGAACTACAGATTGCTAGTATGTGTGAATGTTTATAAATGTGTGAATGAATGGAACTCTTTTATTGTTAATTTTGCAGGTTTGTGGCCTGTTGTCGGCTGATATCAATGGATGTCGTAAAACCTGCAGTTCATAACTGAACTGAACAGGTTTCTCATCCTACGACCAGCCACAGCAGGTCTGCAGACTGACAGGAAAAAAAAACAATAGGCGTCGGTTATTTGTAAATAACCGATACATAATGATATAGTGCCGGTTTTCCTACAATAAACCGACGTCTATTCCTTAACAACACGGTCGTGCTGGACAGCACGGCCGTGGCCAAGATGACGCGGGTTTGGGCATCGGTTATTTATAAAAAATCGACACATAATGTTCTAGTGTCGGTTATTTGTAACAACCGACGTCTATTTCCTAATATATGGCGTCGGTTATTTGTAAATAACTGACACTGATAGTGGCCAAGATGGCGCCCTTTCTGTGGCGCGAAATTTTTGGGCGTCGGTTTCTTATCTAATAACTGACGCCTATTGTCCCCTGATGGCGCGCTTCCGGTGGCGCGCGAAGAGTTTGGGCGTCGGTTTTGGAACCGACGCCTAATGGGTGGACTTTTAGTGTCACCCACATAGGTGTCGCTTATAAACCGACACTAAAGGCTTTGAATAACTGACACTAAAGGTAGGTTATGTAGTAGTGCTTATCATGGTTAGGAAGCATAATGTCACATGCGATGATATCCATCCACCTTCATCCATCATCTACCAAAGTTAATCTTGTGAGATGACCTCAGATTTCCACCTCATTTCATGCATAAGTAAGTAGGCATTCTAGTTTTGGCACTAGTTTTAATTCTTGCTTGATAAATAAAAAAGTTTGCATTTTCCACTTCCATTTTGATTGCATGTAAATATATCACATAATTTACATATAAATTGTATACATATCATATGGTGTTGGTGATAGATAATTTTGGGAATAGCTCTTTTTTTAAGAGAATTTGAATGGATGATCCACCTCATGTATTGGATCCTTTTGTGTTAAGGAATTGTTTTTCTGAGAAGAGTATGTTCTTGAAAGACATGTAGAAAAAAGATACAAAAATAAAAGAGAAGAAGTGAACATAAGAATAATGAATAGGTGGGAATGAGGAGTGTACTTACATTGTAGTGATTAATTGTCCCTAAGAATTCATTAGAATAAGTATGGAATCTAGACATATATATTAGAAACCTATCACTAGATTATCATAATTAGGATGAAGCATTCCATTTCATGCAACATTTCACCTATATAAATTTATCCTTAGTCATTGGAAATAGTTCATTCAGCATAAAGGTGAGCATTATATTCCATCTCATTTTAATCTCAATTTGTTTGCAAGTTTTACTTGAGACACCCCATCCATCCATCCATTTCCCTTTTGGTAGGATACCTCCATACCCCTCATTCATGTTTCACTAAAGTACTACAACCATTGTAGATTTGTGTGTCATTCATGGAATGCAGTCATAGGAAAATGTCCCTATGCACTTAGCGCAATTCATTCTAATAATGATAATATATGTGTTGAAATATGGTTGTAATGATATGTTGATTTTAATTCCAACACTTTGTGGATTTCCCGATTGACCATTAGATTAATTTATTGTTAAGTGGTTGCATGGACCGGTTTGGGATCCCTTAGGTTGGGAGTTTTCACTTTAGTATCAAATTTGATCGAGTGCCTTCTTATTGGAAAGTTCAACTCAATATAATAGACATGTTGCATGAGGATGTGCAATAGTTTAAGATTCAAGGAGTCTAATGTGTGCGTATTTTTCACATTCTCTCTATGTTTTTTAAGTGAAAATGCACCGATTATTATTTTGTTGTTTTGTATTATTTCAGCCAACTACTTTCTAATAGATGATTAACTACTTGTGTGTCGATTTTATCATTTTGGAGACATTTACATCGTAATTTATCTATATATATTCATGGTATTCACTAGTATTCCTTTCATTGTAGAAAATTACATTAATCTTTAGCATTTAGTTTGATGCATCAACCATATGGGTCAATAACATCATATTAGGAGCAAATTAGATAGGTTTCTAATGAAATTCAACTCATTGCATTGACTTAAAGGTGGGTTCCATTGAACCTGGAACAGTATCCAGTCAATTTTGTGTCGGTGCATCAATACTAGTTGTCGATGCATCGATCCAACATCTACAAAATCATCTTAAACATGATATTGATGATTTGACTGTTGTAATTCATCATTTTTATGACATAAACTATTGGAAAAGGACTTCTAACTCATTCAACATTTTTTTGGGGAAAAGAGCAAGAGAGGGTAGATAGCTTCATTGGTACCCACATAGAAGTCAATGTAGATGAGCTTGATGCTCCTGATACTCGGATGCCCATAACTAGATAAGTTGATTGCACTCCTCATCACTCATCTTGATCTGATGAGAAGCCTCATAAGACTCTTCATCATAGGTGAGATTGGTCATGGAAGTTCTAGGAGGGTTGTCATAGCTCAAAGCATGCCTTCTTGTAGTGACCCTTTTCCACAATGTGGTGTATTTAGGTTCACCTCTACCTCTAGACAAAGAGTGTCTACCCCGTTTACCACCATGTTCCCTTCCTCGTGTAGAAGACATGTTGATGATATTATGGAAATATGTGTGAGATATTCTCTCACCATAGTTGACAGAGAACTCATCTTGGGGAAGGATTGTGGGACATGATTATAGGCCTCTATGAATGAAGGAATCTATGTATCTAATAGTATATGGATTATGACCCCTCCATATTATTTGCCAAGGCTAGAAAAAAAGTTGATGATAGCTATATGTTATGCCTACTTTTGAAGCTTGACTGGATTAATGGAGACTGGAAGAAGGCAATTCAGATCCTATACAATCTGACTAACCTCCTTAAAATATATTTGCAGGCTCTTATCCTCCCGGTGATGTTTGTATATCCCCACACTTATATCATATATTCACAAGATGTGGTTGGATTTCATAGTCTAGAGATGATTCTAGGTAAGTATGCAACTTGCTAGATGATCAATAATTTATTCTAAGGCTCCATGGAATTCCATTAGGTAGAGATGAGGATAGCATTGTGACAATCCCATTGGGAAGGAGAAATGTCAACTGGAGGCACCACAGTGAGGTTCTTACATTTTCCATGTCCCTTGAATCAGATAGTGATGTTGTGACTCCACTGACGGTAGCTTCACTCATTTAGTTTGGTAGAGGTGGTGATGAAGTTTGTACTATAAGATGAGAGTAATGAATTTAATTGTATGCTACCATTAGAGATATTACTGCTAAAATGATCGAGCATGATGTGTAGGACTATTGACACATCATGTTGATTTTTAGAAAATAGATCTGGTTTTCTATATTAGACATGATGCATAGAATCTTTGGCACGACGTGCAAGATGTGTAGCTATGACATATTGGACAATGGACACATCATTCTCTATTTCAAACTTTGGGAGCAAATTTTTATGCTTTGTGAAACACTATGTTCTCATGTACACACACCATATTTATCGAGATTGAAGATGTTAGTTTACTTTAACTCTAAACATGATGTGTGTTGACAAGACACGACATGTTGCCCTTATGGTTTAAGAAACCCTAAAGTGTGTCACATGTATCCCAAGGTAGATACATTGCACCAACATCCACTACTCAAGATAGTAGAAACCTACCTATAATTCAACACAGTGTGGTGATGACGAGCCACATTATGTATGTCATTTCCAAGGCAAGGTTTTTCTTGAGAGATACTTGTCATGTCTTTATTAATACATTCCATGCTTGAACTTGATTGGCACCACAATTAGTTATTAAAATATGAGAAAGAGGAAGGTAAATAAGAGAATTGGTTTGGTGACATTGAGGAGACATGATGAGGTCTCTAGGATGAACTTGGATATGTAAATAATTGTCACTTCTATTGAGTGTGAAGCTTCTATTTAGAGTATTTGACTTCCTCCATGAGTCTTGTCAAAGGATAGAACCATACAAATGAAAGAGAGGTGGGCACTATGGATGGAACATTCTAAAGAGGTCCTCCTGGGCGTGATGATAGTTTTGTTGTAGTGTGCTTCCTTTCTCCTTTAGAATTGATCTTGATGCTTTGAAATCATATGATTGATAGAATGATAGAATACTATTATGTGTTTGTATTAAGAAAATGCTAGTTTTATATAAAAGGATAAGGGTAGATGCCATCTGGATGCATATTATGGGACTAACCTATAACGTAAAGAATTATATGGGTAGAGTTATCAACAAAAACTATGTATACATAGCTATTATTTATATAATTATATGCATCCTCTAGTTCCCTTAAAAAAACCATGATAGTAGTTCATTTTTGTTAATGAGCTATATGAATGACGATGAATATTGAGCTAGAGTTGTGATTGTGATGGGATTGAAATATGTAATTGGATTATGATTGTGGAGTTTTGGAATTATGATGATTAAATGAATGGTGATGGAGTGAGTGAACATAGGTAAACTGAATTAGAATGAATAATTTTCATCTATAACCTTTTTTTATCTGTATGAGGACTTCTATGAAAAAACTAGACCTAGAGATTTTACTATCACAACCTTTTCAATAAAAATTGAGTATGTTTAGTATCTAGTGTGATTATGCTGTAAAAGTGTAGGTTACAACGTGTACTAAGATAACAATGATAAAATATGTGTTCTTTGATTATGCAATACAAATGGAATGCTAGCGTACATTGGTGTCAGTTTTCTCATAGGAAATTGATGCGACTAATGATCTTTCCTTTTCCAAATGGAGAATGGTTCACACATATAGTAGCAATTATTTAGTGTACCAATTCTATGAATTCTAGATTTTTAGTAATGGAATCAAATCCTTTTTCAATTATTTCTACAATAGTGTCAAACCCACCTAGGCATCAAATTTTATGTTATGCCTAAAATCTTAAATAACCAACACCATAGGTCTTTCTATGCTAAAGATAGACCGGTTCATATGATTACCTTATAAGTTCTACCCAAGTGTTTTTTAGTTTGGTTTCCATAGATACCTATATTGAATTTAAGACATATATGCACCATCATCTTCATAATCTATATGTTCTTTTGTTTCTGAGTGGACAATTGTAACACATACGATCTCAATACCTCTACATTGACTCACATGACATGTACATGTGTTTCTCTAGTCTCACTCATCAAGAGTCTTGGGATGTCTCTCTTTGCATATAAGAGGGATAGATGACATGCATCTACATCACTCACAATGAACTTTTTAAATCTGAACACATTCAATATCATATCAATAGTTAAACATCTTGAATGTGAAGATAATTAGTTTCAAAGTGTATTGGTCATCATGGGATCATTATAGTGAGTTTAAATATCGGAATTGGTATCTCAAATATCATATAAAGAGTTTATTATAACATAAATACATCATACCATGTATCAATGTCATATTAGATCCTTTTTTATGCAACTTGTGCTTCGTCAAGTACCTATCTCTTGACTTCATAAGAAACATGAATGTTCTAGGAGATTTGATTCTCTAGTCACCCCACAACTACTAATGTAGATCAAGATATACCAAAATCTCATTGATTCTCATCAAATCCAATTTGATTTATCAATCTATATAACCCAATCTACACATTGACCAGATTCTATAGTACAATGTAGATATCCCACCAAGAGAAAAGTCTTGGTAGTTCACCTAGAATCCTAGGAATCCTTCTCTAAGTTAGTCATTGATACATATGGAGTAACCAAGAACAAAAAAATATTTCTTAACATAATCAAGTACAATTAGAACTAACCAAGAATTTTGGGTAATGGTTAGTTGTTTAAATACGATGGGAACTAGACTTGAAGGTCACATCCATGTGGTTGCCTCTATTTGATGTACTTCAGAAATTTTATTAGTGACTTGATTCTTTTCTATTGATCTTTATGATTTTTGTGATACTCACAAATTCAAGGGAAAACTAGTAGAATAAATAATTTCTTCCACTCTATAGTTCATAATCAAAACATACTCAATTAAGCTTGATATCCATATACTCAATATTTACATAATCCTCCCATGTTAAATAATGGTCCCATTATTTTTAACTTAAACTATAATTTGGTATTTAGATAGTAAATCAAGATGTTATACAAGTATAATTGATGATCCATATTTACAAAAATTATTAAAGAATAATTTAATAGGATATGTCATATGATATATCATCATATGATTGCATTACATTAATATTACTTGGCTTGACATTTCCTATTAAGGGTTGTAGTCACTTGTGAGAAAAAAGTCTATAATGAAGGGAAACATGCCAATAATTTTTATTCATAATAGAAGTAAAATATAGAGGAAAAATTATAAGGATAAAGATATATGGTGCACGTTTCAAAGTTTTCCAGGTGAAGAATGTATTATATCCTTATATTTTCATGACATATCTTGACACCTAAAGGTGGAAAGGTGATGAGAATATTGGGTTATTGATGAATGATGTGGAAATGACGTTAAAGTGATGGATATGTAGTGGAATGGATACACATAGAAATGTAGATGATTGATGGATATTAAGGTTTATAGGATGAGTAGGAAATTTGTGCTTAATACAGATCATTTTATACAATTTGTAGTTTTTTTGGACGTATGACCACATGTAGTAGCAGATCAACAATCAAAAGCGGGGTGATTGCATATAAAGAAATAAAATTGCATAACTAAGTTGTCATATTAGGGATGTTTATTTTGGTCTAGAATGGCCAAGTATAATCAAGTGTGAAGAATCATTGGATTAGGGCAATCAAGGACTCTTAGCCTATTTTTCATGTCATCATGGCCATTTTGGATGCTAAATAGTTGTTCTATTTGGTTCTTATTCTCATATACATGAATCCCCATAGTTTTTATAACTAGTGGAAGTTGTGGATGAGCTAACATGATAGTGACTCACAATCTCATCTGTATTGCAAAAATTGCCATTTTAGATTCTAGAAAAACAATCATGGCATTCTTCATGAATGAATACTGTGAATTCTTGGTTATGCCTTCGACTTATGAGATGCCTTGTACAGAAATAGGCATGGTTGAGTCATCATACCCACTCTATATTAATAATCCATAATTGAATTGAGATTATTATTGATAATAACTTTATTTTCCTAGCTGTTGTTAGCGATGCTAGGAGTGATTATCCTCCAATTTATTCTACAAGTGTCGTAGTTGAGTTCATTATCTACATTCTTGTTTAATATGACAATTATAAAATTTAAACACTCAAGCATTAACCATATGTGATGAAATATAAAATAATCCAACCTAGGAGTTAAGTCTAAAATGAAGACAAAATAACTTATCTTTAGGTGGAATTGTACTTCTTGATTCTACAATAATACTTGAATGGGGACATCTAAGAATTTAGTTCATATATTTATAGATTCATGAACAAGCAACATAAGTCCATACCTTTGTGTAATCATTCTAAGAATTCTTATCATGTTGATTTGTATAGAACAAAAATATGAGTGTATTGAAGATAAATTTTTGATGTAGTATCCCCTGCCAATTACCAAAAAGAATATGGCTGAGGTGAGGTCCCCTCTTAGACAGTTGGATTGGTCTTGTCTGATAACTTTAATAGGTTCAGAGGTAGCCCTTCTATAGAGTGTTGAGTCAGATTCTTCCGCCAACTTGATGTCATCATAACCAAGCCGGAACAAGGCTCCATGCTCACTTCCCCACCCCCACCCCCTAGTAGGTCTCAGTAGTGAATGAGGGTTGGTGTGTTGGAAAAATTAAAATTAAAGAACTAAATATTTGATGTTCCTTGTGCCACACTAGGCTAAAAAAGGTCTTGAATGAGGAACACTCTATAAAAAATGATTTACCACTACATTAGGTCGGGAAGTCATATAGGAGTGGTGAGTATGGGTTCGAATATCCACAAGGAGGAATGGGGGCACTAGAGGTAGGCAAATTTTTGTTAGGCTCCTAATGCAAAGTGTAGGGTTTTTAGGGTTTAAAGTTGGATTTGAGTTAGACTAACGGTTCAAGCAATTAGATGGATCAAGAATCAAACATAGATTAGCCATACATAATTAAGGCTAAGTAACAAGCTAAAAGTGTAATTAACACTAACGAAGTGATAGCATTCCTAATTAACATTGAGCAAGGTGATTAACTAAACAAGGAAAGGAAATGCTATAATGAGAAATTAACTATCTTAGCAAACACAAGCAAATAATAATAAGAACTACCTAACCCTAGCAAAGCAATTCACTATCAACATGGAAGTTGGACTAATGCAACAGAATGAAATCTAGATTAGCTAACACTTGCTATCAAGAAGACAGTTAGAGTTCTAGTCAAGAAAATAGGGACAGTGGGTCGTATGAGGGTTATGTAACTTCCAATCATGTTTAATGGTCATATCAATGCAATCAAATCTAGAAACCATGCTAGAAAACCAAATAACTAAGGTTAATGAGGACAAAGGGCTCTATTCAACTAGTTGTGCATGGGTGGCATGGGGTGTGCATAGGGGAACTAGTCCCTTTCACCTCCCAGTCAACCTTACAAGTCTCAGTTAACTAGGTAGTTGATAAATATGATACCCTATTCGAGGATTCTAAGAATGATTCATCTACAACACTTGGTGGAAAGGTGGTATGGGGTGTAGAAAAAAGTTATTTCACCTTCTTTTACCCCCCCTGCGGTCCAACCACTTAACATGCTCCTTGCTAAGTGAGTGGAGGACCAAACCTAGATACTTAAATCTCACATCAAGGCCTAGTAGAGTAGCGGTATAGGTAGGACAAGAGGGAAACTAACAAGGATCACTGGTTAGACTTAGGAAATTCTCCTCTTCTATGTACCTATTTCTTCTTATCTATATACCTTAGGTGTTTTCATACAATATCATCCTAGAAAGATATAGGAAGTAATAACAAGCAAGAACATAGCACATTCCAATGAAATCAAAGTTATTTGCAATAATAATATTCCACCATGATATTAAAGTTACTTTTTCCCTCCAAACAACCCACCAAGGACTTATCTACTCATAATATAAGAAAGTGAAAAAGAGAGAAGAAGTAGACAACCTCTACTTTTAGCTCCATGAATGTGCATGTGCTCGGGATGTAGTATAGGAGAGGCAAGTACGGTGTCAAATCCACAAGGATATATGGGGGTACTAGAGCTAGGTTTTTTTAGCTCATAGTGTGGAGTGTAGGGTTTTTAAGGTTTAAAGTTGGAGTTGAGTTAAGATAAGGGTGCAAGAAATTAAAGGGAAAAAAAATTAAACCTAGATTAACCCTACACAATTAAGATTAACTAACAAGCTAAGGGAATAATTACCACTAACCAAGAAATAGCAACCCTAACTAACACTAACCAAGTAAATTCAATAAATGAGATACATGAATACTACACCAAGTAATTAACTATCCAATCAAACAAAAGTGACCACTAACAATAACTAATTAACCCTAACAAGCCATTTATTATTAACAAGGCAATTAGACCAATGCAGCAAGAAAGGAATCTAGATTAACTAGTACTATATAGTAAGAAGGGAAGTAGGGTTCTAATCAAGTAATTAGGGATAGTGGGTTGTTGGGGGTTATGTAACTAACAACCATGTTTAAATGTTATATAAGTGCAATCACATCAAACATGCATACCATCAAACCAAACAACTAAGGGTAGTTAGGATGAAGGGTCCTATTCTACTAGTTGTCCATGAGTGGCATGGGGTGTGCATATGGGAAATAGTCCCCATCACCTCCTAGCCAACCTTGCAAGGATCAACTGACTAGATAAGTGATAAAATCCAATCAATTTTACCCTAATCTAGGTTTCTAAGAATGATTCTCCTAATACACGTAGGGGCAAGGGGGTGGTGTGGGGTGTGGGATAAAGGTATTTCACCTTGTTTTACCCCACATTCAACCACTTAACATGCTACTTGTTAAGTGAAAATAAAGGACCAAATCTAGCTACCTAGATCTCACACCTAAGGATAGTAGAGTAGAGGGATAGGTGGGAAAAGTGGGGAACTAGCTAAGGATCCACTAGTTGAACTTATGTGTTTTTTCTTCTTCTAGCCTCCTATTTCCCTTATCTCTATTCCTTACGTATTTTTACACATAAATCACTATAAAAATAGATAGGAAGTAATAACAAGAAATAACATACCACATCCTGAAGAAACCAAAGTAATTTTCAGTAATATTATTCCAACATGATATCAAAGTTGCATATTTTCCACAAATAGCCCACCAAGGGGGCTTAGCTACTCATAATATAAGAAAATGAAAAAAGGGAGAAGAAAGAGGTATAAATGGTCATGGATATCAAAGTAGAGATTGTATCCTTTGTCCCCAACAATAGAAAGGATGACCCCCCCCTCCTATGAGGTGGAATGGCATGGAAATGTGGAAAGGAATGGCCAAAATCCTAGAAAACTAGGGTTTTGGGTGGAAGATGAAAGGAAAGGGGAAGAAAGTGGTAGTTTGGTGGTAGGTGGTGGCCTTGAATGCTAGGGGGATAACTTTAAGATACTATCAACCACTGGTGTATAAATAGATCCCCAGGAAGCCTAGGGTTAAGTGGGGGGAAGTGGTAAAAATGGTAATGTGAAGCATTGGAGGTAGGTGGGTAGCACGGCTATAGTGGGTAGATGTAGGATTGGTTGTGGTAAATGAAACTGGTCATGGTGGTTAAGGCAAAATGAAAATTTTGAAGTGAAGGCTTGGTGGCATGGACATGGTGGTCATTGTAGTCATGGTGGTCTAAAGGTGGGACAACTATAGTGAGTACCATATCGGTAGTTAATGGATGGAGGAGTTTTGGTCTAGTGCATGATCAATTTGATGATCTGTTGCAACTATTAGGCCCTTTATCTAGATTAACCTCTTAATCCTATTTTGTTATCTTTATCATATATCTAAATTCTAGTGTGGTACATTCTTAATGTTGTGCATCTTTCTTGTGGGCTTATGTACAAATTAGCCTTGGGTGAGGTTTTTTCTTTTTGTAATTTGTACATAGTGTGTTGTTTGCTTTCTTTTCTCTCTCTTTCTAGACTTGGTGGATGTACTTAGGTTATCCAACCTATCCCTTCTTCTCTTCATTTGGATGATAATTGATGAGAATGTCATTTCCTTTCATCAGTATAGAATCGATGAAATGTGTCTGTCTTTCCATCAGTTGAGAATCGACTAAGTCTGTTTTCCTTTCCATTGGTTTGTATGAACCTAGGACTTCATCACTTAGAGACCTATAGTGTTTCTCTATCCTTCAATTAGTAGAGGAACAAAATTTGTCGACTGTGTGACCCTCTGTGTTTCCTTTCAGTTGTTTACTGATGAATTAGTTGGTTGGACATGTGGTGGGTTTTTGATGAATGCATATTCATCTTGGTCCAGACACCTTGTTTGGCCCAGTTTTGCTCTATTTATTCGCTTTTATTACTCAAAACTCTCATACACATGTTTCTTAGACTAATTGGATTTTCCCTAATTTTGTTTGGTTTATCCATGGTTCTAATCAATTTGTGCACTCATTTGTAGGTCAAAATAGGAACTTGGGCCCAATCTTCTCTCAACCCATCTCTACAGCTCGCGGCCCACTCTATTCATTAACTGCGATCGTGGTTTCTTTCTTCCCCTAATATCGTGATCGTAGTTTTCTCCTCTATTGTTCACCCTAACCACGATCAATGTCTCCCCTACTGGACCGTGACCTGCTAACCCTACACCACGACTGTGATACTTGTCTCTTCTCAACCGTACCCGTGGTCTCTTCCACACCGCAACCCCCTACTTTAAGATCGTGACCTCTGACACTTCACCACATAATAGTGATCATCCACCTACACCAGATCATGACCCACGCTGGCACTACCCCCCTCAATACCACGTTCGGCGCCTGCACCTCCATCCACACCCCCTCACGATCGCGGTCGCACCATACTTTGCATCTTCCTCTGCACTGACCAACATCGCCGCCTCCTTCAACCATCATTAGCGTCGACACCACCAAATGCAGTCAGCTGGACCATGACCTACAACCCTAACCAAAAACTACGATCATTCCCTCCTCAACGTGACCTCTTCTGCCTTACACCGCGCCCATGGTCCTCTCCTTCACACCGCGACCCCTGCTAGCAGTGCACCCACGATCACGACCCACCACCTGCATCTGCCGCAAAGACCGTGATCATCTTCACTTGCACCTCGACCTGAGATCAATAGAGTGCACAACATCACCGTAACCTATCTCTATCCAACCTCGACCGTGGTTGATCTTTAAGAACCGTGACCCCACGTCAAGAACCGTGACCAGCACAACAGCAACCCGTCTGCAAATAGAGATCGCGACCTCAACTACATGTGTACAAGACCGCGAGTAGAGTAAAATTGTTACACCCTGATCTCACAATTACCACTAATCATGAGATTAGGGCATAAATTGAGGATTTAACATAATACAAAGATCACCCTTAACTTTTTCTTCTTTTTCAAACTCTTTGTTTTCTCGCATTGAACCACATAAACTAACTTTACAAGGGAATCTAAGCATTGATTTCTCTAATCTAATTTCGACAGTAAAAAATGCATGTATGAACATTCATTATGTTTCTCATACTTTTAAGCACATAAGACTTGTTGATTCGCATATATTGCTAAAAGAGGAATAATGTTATACATCATCATTTACAACTCTCTCTTATTTCTTTACAAGGACCTAGAGTGACAAGGATCGACTGAACTTAACTATACTCAAACTTAACTCTTATGGTAGATCTACTCGGATGCAATGATATCTTCAATCCCCATGGTTTCCCTAAAAAATTTTGAATAGAGGGGTGAGCCTACTCGCTCAGTGAACGAGTAAAATAATAATGCATTCTAAAGTACTGAATCAAACATTTATCATTTTTGGATAATTGAAATAAAACAAGATAGTAATTTCAAATTAAAAGACTGGATATTCAAAAACTTACTAATAACATTGAAGCCTACATCATTAGAAATAAACAAGTATGGAAATATAATCCTCACTATATTCAAAATTACATTTAAAGAGCAACTACTGTGAAACTGAAATCAAACCTTTCTTAACTCTTCTTACTTATAAGAAACTATTTAAACTTATATTATCATATTTTATCTTATACCCTGATCATATGTAGTGTACTCTACATATGAAGAATCGTAACAAAATATGATCTCATTGTACAAGACTTAGCTGACACACCCGGGATGCTAAGCCTAACTACATCACTGGTCTGCAACAGGAAAATGGCTCTCTGGCCTCGGCAAACCTATGGGCCGTAAAACCAGACTCCTCCTCTAACCTGAGCACATAGGCAGAGAGTCAAGCCACCTATTGGGTTTTCTGTACTCTAGTGCCACCAGGATCTCTGGTTGATGTTGGACACTACATACTGTATTTTTAAAGAGACTGCCACTAGGGTTTCGTCCCCTGTACCGCCTATTAGTATGATCCGACCCCCATATACTGCACACTGCCAGGGTTAGGTTGTTTCATCCCTATGATGCAGAACTCTCATAGGGAATCTATGGTGTTCAGGGCTACTATTATTACTGTAACTTTGATTATATCTTTCTCTTAGACTGATCTCTTTTAACTTTGTATAGTAATGACTACTTGGACTATTGAACTGAAATCACTTATGATACTAAACTGAATGCTTAACATATTGTTTACCCCTTTCTTAGGGTTTCTCCTTACTCATGCACATATAACACTTCTCATGTATTCAAACATATATCATGTCTACTAATATAAATATTCTCATTCAACATTTCTCACATTTATGCATGGCATCAATAACATAGATATCTAGGGCATATCATATCTCCACTTCCAATAGCATAACAACATATGCATTTCATGACAAGTATTTGAGTTAGAAAATCCAAATCTCATAAACAAATCATATATGCATATAAGACAATATTCAGATAAATCCCACAATATCACATGAATCATTTCAATCTGCCATTTACTACTAAATTAGATATGTATACTTGTAAAAGTAAACTAGATTGGGTTTCCATCCTTGATTACTTGGTATTCACAGGATATGTATTGTGAAAATTAGAAAGTCTATTTGTTCATATATCAAATCAAAGAGATCAAACATGTAGAATTATATGCACTAGGAACATAAGTAAGATCATATAAACATAAATCTGAATTTCAGCTATAATGTTGTTCAAGCACCCGAATAACTTGAAAATTCATATCTTCAGAAGATTCTCAATAAACTTCTTAATTTTTTAGTGTTCAATATACATGGATATCTATATCCATGTCATCATATAAACATTTTCTGATCATAGTTGGAACATGAATTGAAGTATTCTATAAACTGAATTCAAGAACAGTTCTTTTCATTTATTGTCATCTAGGGAGAAATCGAGAATATAAATTAAAACCATCTAATTGAGTACAATTAACTGAAATATTCTTTTACCCACTCACCCTAAGCTATAAAATAGCTTTAAAATGTATCCCATATCTGAAAATCTTGAATCCATATCAAAACCCTAGCCATTCACCCGATTCTTCTTCCTTTAAACTCGGAAACCCTAGAAATGAGGGATTATGAAGAAAGAGTGAGAAAAGGGGAAGTTTTGATGCCATTTTAGATCAAATCAGAGGAGGGATGGAATCTTGACATGTGAGAGAATATTCACCATTAAAGTCTATGCAAAGAAGCTAAACTTACTTGATTTCATCATATCTCGGATAGAGAAACCCTAGATCAGCAATTCCACCATTTTCTCCTCTCAAACCCTAACTCTCCCTCTCTCTCTAAGATTTCATTTCTCTAGAATGAATCACGAATTATGTGATCTACTAGTGTGTTAGGTTGACCATATAGAGCAATTGAGCTGCTTGGGTGTATTGCACATTGACCCCTCTAAACTTTTTCTTATTTCAATAGATTTTTCTGTCATAAAAAAGTTACTATAATTCGTGTATTTCAAAGATCAAACATTATCCAAAAATTATTAAAATTTAGCATGTTATTTTTAATTGAGTTATAAATCTTCAGGTAAACTTTTAGATCATTATGAGCTACCATTAAATAAATAAAAATAGAATAATGTATTTCTATCCAGAAATCTACAAAATAGTCGGTTGAAGAGAAAATGCCCTAGAACGGCCATGCTAACTGCCACGGCTGTGCTAAGATGGACCCACCACGGCCGCACTGCCTACCATGGCCATGGTGCATTGGTGTCAATAGATTTGAGTACAAAAGTTGGTCAACAGTTCAATTCTTTCAAAACGATCATGTGGCCTAGAATGCATGTGCCACCAATGACCCACCACGGCCATGCTACCCACCACGGTCGTGCTACCCTATCCTTCAACTATCATTTTCATTCTCCTTTGCATACCTCTCTCATTCCTCCCCAACATGGGCCTATTTGGTGAAAGCCCTAATTTCAGGCGACTAGGGTTTATATTTTCTCAAACCCTAATTATACAAAGAGATAGCATACTTGGGGTTCTCATTAGGTTTAACATATCATGATTGAGATATCATCATTAATCATGTTTAAGTAATTATCAATCTAGTAAAGTATGTAATCATCCACATAAACCCTAATTTACTGATTAAGCTCAGATACGGTCATAACAATTCTCCCCCCCAAATAGGTTTCACCCCCAAAAGATAAATATGCAAGCAAAGTACTTTCAAGGTTTATTTTAAGCTTCTGATATCTTACATGTCATTATATTCTTATATTTCATACTTGAATGTATCTTTCAACATTAAGTCCTTTATTTCTTTTCTAATCACAACATGTTTCAATCATGACTGCTCAATGATACAAACGATTTCTCGATGCCACAATCAATCATAGGATAGAGAGAAAAACAACCATTTCAAAATTTTCATACTCTTGAGGTGTTACCTCAACATTGATAATCTGATCTAACTATCTCAATTCATACGGCTCAATATGTACTATTGTTATGTATTACCTCTAAGTCACAAAAAAGAGTTCACCATGTTGTTTTGAATTTTACTATTGTGCTACTCAAATAGCAAAACAGTCTTGAGTTGGAAGACGAGATTCAACAACAATTATACAATACTACTCATGGCATCCCCATTGGATCATGGATGCATAAGGTGAAACATCACCATCACATTGCATACTATTCTCAAGTTTGAACCCACACATAATTCAAGGTGTAACCATCGGATTATAGCATACTAAGGTTTCAACAATAGTAACAGAGTACTCCATGATTGTATTAGTCATTCAAAGACTATCCATACCCAATTACCATCACTTAGTTTAATTAAATATAGGTATAACAAGCTATACCTCATTAGGGTTACATATCAATACAATATGGTTATCATCCCTTCTATTCATATGAGTGAATAGGTAAGACTACCTTATTCAGGGTAACCCTTCATTTATTCCATCATCATTTCAGTTGTTACACCCCGATCTCACAATTACCACTAATCATGAGATTAGGGCATAAATTGAGGATTTAATATAATACAAAGATCACCCTTAACTTTTCTTCTTTTTAAAACTCTTTGTTTTCTCGCATTGAACCACATAAACTAACTTTATAAGGGAATCTAAGCATTGATTTCTCTAATCTAATTTTGACAGTAAAAAAAATGCATGTACGAACATTCATTATGTTTTCATACTTTTAAGCACATAAGACTTGTTGATTCGCATATATTGCTAAAAGAGGAATAATGTTATACATCATCATTTACAACTCTCTCTTATTTCTTTACAAGGACCTAGAGTGACAAGGACCAGCTGAACTTAACTATACTCAGACTTAACTCTTGTGGCAGATCTACTCTGATGCAATGATATCTTCAATCCCCATGGTTTCCCTAAAAAAATTGAGTAGAGGGGTGAGCCTACTCGCTCAGTGAATGAGGAAAACAATAATGCACTCTAAAGTACTGAATCAGACATTTATCATTCTTGGATAATTGAAATAAAACAAGGTAGTAATTTCAAATTAAAAGACTAGATATTCAAAAACTTACTAATAACATTGAAGCCTACATCATTAGAAATAAACAAGTATGGAAATATAATCCTCACTATATTCAATATTACATTTAAAGAACAACTGCTGTGAAACTGAAATCAAACCTTTCTTAACTCTTCTTACTTATAAGAAACTCTTTAAACTTATATTATCATATTTTATCTTATACCCTGATCATATGCAGTGTACTCTACATATGAAGAATCGTAGCGAAATATGATCTCACCGTACAAGACTTAGCTGACACACCCAGGATGCTAAGCCTGACTATATCGCTGGTCTACAACAGGAAAATGGCTCTCTGGCCTCGACACACCTATGGGCCATAAAATTGGACTCCTCCTCTAACCTGAGCACACAGGCAGAGAGTCAAGCCACCTATTGGCTTTTCTATACTCTAGTGCCACCAGGATCTCTGGTTGATGTTAGACACTACATACTGTATTTTTAAGGAGACTTCCACTAGGGCTTCGTCCCTCGTATCACCTGTTAGTATGATCTGGCCCTCGTATACTGGACACTGCCAGGGTTAGGTCATTTCATCCCTACGGTGCAGACCTCTCATAGGGAATCTATGGTGTTTAGGGCTAATATTATTACTGTAACTCTGATTATATCTTTCTCTTAGACTGATCTCTTTTAACTTTGTATATTAATGACTACTCTGACTATTGAATTAAAATCATTGATGATACTGAACTGAATGCTTAACATATTGTTAACCCCTTTCTTAGGGTTTCTCCTTACTCATGCACATATAGCACTTCTCATGTATTCAAACATATATCATGTCTACTAATATAAATATTCTCATTCAACATTTCTCACATTTATGCATGGCATCGATAACATACCTATCTAGGGCATGTCATATCTCCACTTGCAATAGCATAACAACATATTCATTTTCATGACAAGTATTTGAGTTATAAATGTTGAATCTCATAAACAAAGCATATATGCATATAAGATAATATTCAGATAAAATCCCACAATATCGCATGAATCATTTCAATCAGCCATTTACTACTAAATTAGATATGTATGCTTGTAAAAGCATACTAGATTGGGTTTCCATCCTTGATTACTTGCTATTCACAGGATATGTATTGTGAAAATCAGAAACTCTATTTGCCCATATATCAAATCAAAGAGATCAAACATGTAGAATTATATGCACTAGAAAGATAAGTAAGGTCATATAAACAAAAATCCGAATTTCAGCTATAATGTTGTTCAAGCACACGAATAACTTGAAAATTTAGATCTTCAGAAGATTCTCAATAAACTTCTTAATTATGTACTATTCAAGATACATGGATATCTATATCCATGTCATCATATAAACATTTTATGATCATAGTTGGAACATGAATTGAAGTATTCTATAAACTGAATTCAAGAACAGTTCTTTTATTTTATTGTCATCTAGGGAGAAATCGAGAATATAAATTAAAACCATCTAATTGAGTACAATTAACTGAAATATTCTTTTACCCACTCACCCTAAGCTGTAAAACATCTTTAAAATGTATCCCATATCTGAAAATCTTGAATCCATATCAAAACCCTAGCAATTCACCCGATTCTTCTTCCTTTCAACTCAAAAACCCTAGAAATGAGGGATTCTGAAGAAAGAGTGAGAAAAAGGGAAGTTTTGATACCATTTTGGATCAAATCAGAGGAGGGACAAAATCTTGACATGTGAGAGAAGATTCACCATTAAAGTCTATGCAAAGAAGCTAAACTTACTTGATTTCATCATATCTCGGATAGAGAAACCCTAGATCAGCAATTCTACCACTTTCTCCTCTCAAACCCTAACTCTCCCTCTCTCTCTCTAAGATTTCATTTATCTGGAATGAATCACAAATTATGAGAGCTACTAGTGTGTTAGGTTGACCATATAGAGCAATTGAGCTTCTTGGGTGAATTGCACATTGACCCCTCACTAAACTTTTTCTTATTTCAGTAGATTTTTCTGTCATAAAAAAGCTACTTTAATTTGTGTATTTCAGAGATCAAACCTTAACCAAAAATTATGAAAATTTAGCATATTGTTTGTAACTAAATTATAAAGCTTCAGTTAAAACTTTAGATCATTACGAGCTACCATTAAATAAGTAAAAATAGAATAGTGTACTGCTATCTAGAAATTTGCAAAATAGTCGGTTGAAGAAAAAATGCCCCAGAATGACCATGCTAGCTGCCACGGCCATGCTAAGATGGACCCAGCATGGCCGTGTTACATACCACAGCCGTGGTGCATTGGTTTCAACAAATTTGAGTACAAAAGTTGGTCAACAGTTCAATTCTTTCAAAATGGGTGTGTGGCCTAGAATGCTCGTGCCACCAACGACCCACCACGGTCGTGCTATCCTAGCCTTCAACTACCATTTTCATTCTCCTTTGCATACCTCTCTCATTCCTCCCCAACATGGGCCTATTTGGTGAAAACCCTAATTTCAACCGACTAGGGCTTCTATTTTCTGAAACCCTAATTATACAAAGAGATAGCATACTTGGGGTTCTCATTAGGTTTAACATATCATGATTCAGATATCATCATTAATCAAGTTTAAGTAATTATCTATCATGTTCTTTTTATTTATCTCACCATGAGTGAGTAGTTTCCTTTTGTTGGGGTGTGGGGACTAGCCCCACTACCCGTGCTTACATGTCCAATTATTAAACATGCCATGGCTTGTATATAACTTTTCATTTCATTGTTAATCGTTTGATGTGTGCTTGTGGATTGATCACCTACTTTCATGATCTATTTCATTCCTATGTTGTAAGAACTTCAATACGTAGGTTTTGAATGTCGATTAACGTGGTTGACTCCCTGACGAGAACTTCTGATGGGATTCCCTGAAGTCGTAAGTGTGTGATCCGTGAGGGGATGAGACATCTAGCCCACGGTGACGCTTCTATGTGCCTAACGCCCATATGGGGGCTCACATCTTCAGTTGGAAATATGTATCTTTGGGGCCGTAAGTGTGTGATCTGGATGGCGACGAGACATCTGATGCCTAAGGTGATGCTTAAGCAAACCTAAACATCCTAATGGAGGGTTCGCAGTAGCTCTATTTGGATGGTTATATCTAGCATGGATGTTTGTGTTTGAATGTATTTGCATGTGTAGCGGTGGTGAAACCCGGGTCCATCCCAGCAATTCCCATCATTAATCTTTAATCAACCTTTAATCATGCTCTTTACTTTCCTTACATTTAGTTTAATTAAACTCAAACCAACCTTTGTTCTAAATATTAGTCTAGATTCAACTAGATTTGATTAGTAAAAGATTCTTAAAAACATTATCCCTTGGGATTCGATCCTCAACTATACTGCGATAAGACCCATCCACTTGAGGGTGGTATTATTGCATAAGGTTTTGGTAAAACTCTGGGATTTCAGCCCTGGGTGAGTTTGTTAGTGCAGTAAGAACCACGTCAAATTATGGCGTCGTTGTTGGGGACAACAGAATCATCTAGTTGAATCTAGTTCTATTAAGGCTAATTTAGGATTTTTCTTTTAATTTTGATACAATCGAGCATCTACTTGAATTTGACTCTACTCCATCCATCTTACTTCTGAAAGATCTTTCCATCCTAGGTACCCTCAAACACTAGTGCATGCACCGCTCGAACAATTTCAGCTTTACTGCTAGCTTTGACCCTGAGATAGAAAGAACCTTTCGTCGTCAGAGTAGAGAGAACCAAGCTAGGATGGCACAAGAGTAGGAAATTTCCCAAAGGGTAGCTCAAGCCCTTAAAGCAAAAAGAGAAAGGATTATGCAAGAAGCTTGAGCTGCAGTTCAAGAAGAAATCTAAGCAGCTCAACAAGGTGAGTTACAAAAAGACCTTTGAGAATTCTCAATCACGATAGCTGATGATGTTCACCACCTAGTACAACCTCCTCCCATCAATGCTGCCAATTTTGAGATCAGGGCACATTGGGTTACGCTTCTTCAGAATATCCCTTTCTATGGTAAGCAAGGAGAAGATAGTCAAGAACATCTTCTGAGGTTTATATAGATCTATGTGCTATGACAAAACAAAATGGAGTCATAGATGATGCCATCAGACTCTGTCTTTTCAAATACTCTCTTGCTGAAAGAGCCATGAGTTGGTATAACTCTTTGCAATGTGAACCCATCACCACCTGGCAGCAACTTCAAAATGTCTTCCTAGAAAAATTCTATCCTCCTTCTCTCGCCTATGAAATTAGGGGACGAGTAACATAGTTCACTCAGGTCCCTGGTGAAACCCTTGTAGAAGCATGGAAAAGATATAAAGAGCTCCTACGCAAGTGTCCACACCATGGCATTCTTAAGAATAAACTCATCGAAATCTTTTATAGGGGTGTGGATGATGATATCAAGAAGTTCTTAGACTCCTCATCTGGGGAAAACTTCATGCGTCAAAGCTATGATAGTGCATGGAAGGTTGTCACCCTTGGAGCTGAAAATCAAGCCAACTGGGGTAGACCCGTAAGTAAATGAGTGTTGAAGGTTTCTATGGCAAAAGCTACTCCTGAGTACAAGTCTATCGTCGAGTCTCTTAAGCTTCTAGTTGCCAAGCAAGACCAACTTGAATCATATTTTGTCGCCTATGAAAGAAGACATTTGCCTCCTCAACAAACAAGAACAAGTAAAGTCAGCTTCAATGTTCTGTGAAGCATGTAAATGCACCGATCATTCTACACTAGCTTGTAATATCCTCTATGATGTTGTTCTGGGCAATACTTGTACCCAAGGAGATAATGGTCAAATGGAAAATCTGAATGCTATCAACACTATCCCTGGTCAAGGATATTATAATCCGAATCAGAACAGGAACCATCCAGGTTTTCAATATGGAAATCCTTCAGGAGCAGAAAACCCGCGACAACTTGGTTTGAATAATCAACAATGAGGCCCGCCAGGATTCGAGTATAACCAACAACAAAATTTTGAGAATCAAGGAAACTTTAGAGGTAACTTCCAGAATAGAAACTAAAACAATTATCAGAACAATTCTCATTTCCAGAATCCAAACCAAGTCCCTTATCAACAACAAGGACAGCAAGTCAGTCCCATATCTCCTGATGATAAACTCTCAGTCATTGAGAAGATGTTGCAGTCGCAACAGATTATGATAGCGAACCAGCAAGCCCATCAGAAGGCTATTGAATCTCAACTGTCGGCTAGCCTCAAGCCACCTGCTGGAGCTTTTACTGGCCAACTAGAGAACAATCCTAAACATCCAGAGCAATTGAAGGTTGTCACCACCAGGTCTAGAAAAGACTATTCTGGTCCTCCTGTCAAGACACCCATGGTTGTTACAGACAATGATGATCTTGTGATTGCCCAAGACTCTACAGTACATGAATCTCAACCGAAAGAACCACCAACCGCTGATAAGACCGACAAAGCAAGTTCAGAAGAACCTATTGTTACATAAGCAGAAAACACACCTGAGCCAGAGGTGCCAGTATACAAGCCTCATCCTCCTTTCCCAGCTCATTTGAAGCATACAAAGCTTGACACACATTTCAACAAGTTCAAGGAAGCAATGAAGAAACTTCATGTCGATATACCCTTTCTTGATGCTCTGGCTGAGATACCAGCCTGCACAAAGTACTTGAAGTCTCTCCTCACAAGGAAGTATATATTTGAAGAATACGAGACAGTTAAGTGAGCAACAACCACTTCTGATATCATTCAGAGCAAGATGCCCAAGAAGCAGAAAGACACAGGATCCTTTGGGATTTTGTGCCATATCAGTGACTCTTTATGTAAGAAGGGATTGGCCAATCTTGGAGCTAGCATCTCTATCATGCCACTTAGTCTTTGCAAGAGGCTAGGGTTTGCATAACTGCTTCCAACTGGCATGTCCATATAGCTTGCTGACAATTCTATGACTCTCCCTTTGGGAATCATCGAGGATGTCCTAGTTAAGGTAGGAAAAGACTCTTATGTCCCATGTAACTTTGTCATCATGGACATAAAAGAAGATTCCATATACCCTCTTATCTTTGGCCATCCATTCCTTGCCACTATGAGAGCTCTGATTGATGTTGAAGTAGGAACCTTGCTCCTCATACTAGGTAAAGAAACCCTCAAGTTCAAGGTTTTTGAAAGTATGTGAAGACCAAGCATGCTAGAAGAAGTCTACTTGATTAATTGCATAGAGAAAATGTCACTCCTTACACAAGAGGATTATAAAAAAGATGATCCTTTATAAGTGTCTCTAACAAACCCATATGCTAACAACTCCATCGACGAACAAGTGAAGGATTACGTTCTCCAACTTAATGCTACCGAAGAAGATCCTGAAGATAAATTTGAGGAATTCAAGGCTGTGAATGTAGCTAAAGACCTATGTGAGAAACCAGAAGCTCCTAAAATGAAGCCCCTACCCGAGGGACTAAAGTATGTATTTTTGGATGATCTCAAGGTCTACCCAGTTATTATAAATTCCGATCTAACGACCAAATAAGAAGATAAACTCCTGAAAGAATTAAAAGAAAGAAAGAAAGCTAACGGCTGTAAGATGAGTGATCTCACCGGGGTCAGTCAAGCACTCTGCTTGCACAGAATCCCCATGGTGGAAGACCACAAGCCGACTGTCGAACATCAACAAAATCTTAATCCAAATATGAAGGAAGTAGTCTGCCTTGAAGTTATTAAATTGCTCACTACTGGGATCATCTATCCTATATCTGACTCGCCATGGGTGAATGTTGTAAATGTTTTCCCAAAGAAAGGTGGCACTACTGTGATACGGAATGAAGATAATGAACTCATCCCCACTCAAACAGTTATCGGGTGGAGGATGTGTATCGATTACAGGAAGTTGAATAAGACAACTCGTAAGCATCATTTCCTGATGCCTTTTCTAGACCAAGTTCTAGGGCGAATGGCTTGCTAGGAATATTTATGCTATCTCGATGGTTACTCTAGATTCTATCAAATTCCTATACATCTAGATGACCAAGAGAAACTACTTTTACTTGCCCCTTTAGAACATACACATTTAGAAGGATGCCAATCGGGCTATGTAATGCACCTGCAACCTTCCAACGTTGCATGGCAGCCATATTTGCTGGTCTTACCGAAACTGTTATGGAAGTTTTTATGGATGATTTTTTCATATATGGGGATTCATATGACTCTTGCCTGAAACACCTCTCCCTGGTCCTCAAATGATGCGAAGAAGCACACCTAGTGCTAAATTGGTAGGAGTGTCACTTTATGGTAAAAGAAGGCATAGTCCTTGGCCATAGGGTCAGTAATCGAGGAATTCAAGTGGAAAAGGTGAAGATCAAAGTGGTCTCAAAACTCTCTATCCCAACCAACGTAAGAGAGGTCCACACATTCCTTGGTCATGTTGGATTTTACAGAAGGTTTATTAGAGATTTCTCCAAGATAACCAAGCCTATGACCAACTTGTTACTAAAGGATGTTGATTTCCATTTTGATGAAGAATGCATCAAGAGTTTCAACAACCTAAAGCATGCCCTTACAACAACACCCATCATCAGAGCTCCAGATTGGGATCACCCATTTGAAATTATGTGTGATGCCAGTGATTTCGCAGTCGGTGCCATTTTAGGCCAATGTATAGAGAAGAAACATCATGTCATCTACTATGCATCGAAGACCCTTGACGAAGCTTAGAGGAATTATGCAACTACTGACAAGGAACTCCTAGCAGTCATGTATGCCTTTGACAAGTTCAGATCCTACCTCATTGGTTCAAAGGCCATTGTTTACACAGATCATGTTGCTATCTGTTACCTCTTTAAAAAGAAAGATGCAAAACCCAGGCTTATCAGATGGATTCTCCTCTTGCAAGAATTTGATCTGGAGATAAGAGATAAGAAAGGAACAGAGAATGTTGTGGCAGACCACTTGAGTCGTATCCACACCCTGGACACTGAAAAGATCCCAATTAATGATTCTCTTCCAGATGACCAACTCATGAAAGTCTCAGAAGCAACTCCTTGGTACTCAAACTATGTGAACTACCTCACTGTCGGTGTCATCCACCCTGAATGTATCGAAAATGCACTGAATAAATTCATGCATGATGTGAGGCAAGATCACTGGGATGAATTGTACCTCTTCAAGCTTTGTGTTGATGGTTTGTACAGATGTTGTATCACTGAGGAAGAAGCCCAACTTGTTTTAGAGCAATGCCAATCAGGCCCAGTTGGAGGCCATATGAGTTCTAAGAAAACTACTTTGAAGGTTTTGCAATGTGGTTTCTTTTGGCCTAACATATCCAGAGATGCCTACAACTTTGTTCTATCATGTGACAAGTGTCAGAGAACGGGTAACATTATGAAAAGAGATGAGATGCCACTTAAGCTATGGCAAGAAGTAGAGATTTTTTATGTTTGGGGAGTGGACTACATGGGCCCATTCCCATCCTCGCATGGATTTTGCTACATTCTAGTCGCAGTGGATTATGTCTCTAAATGGGTAGAGGCCATACCAACAGTCACTAGCAATTCAAAACATGTCATCAAAATGTTCAAAGACATTATATTCCCCCATTTTGGAGTCCCACACACTGTGATATCCGACGGAGGTTCTCATTTTATGGAAAGAAGCTTTGAAGTTTTGTTAAGAAAATATGGTGTAACGCACAAGGTAGCTTCCCCCTACCACCCACAAACAAGTAGGCAGGTAGAGGTTTTGAATCGTCAACTCAAAGCTATCCTAGAAAAGACAGTAGGACGCAACCGAAAGGATTGGTCAGTAAAAATCAATGACGACTTGTGGGCCTACCGAACTGCTTTCAAGACTCCTCTTGGAACAACACCCTTCATACTCATCTATGGAAAATCATGTCACCTGTCCATAGAACTCGAACACAAAGCTTGGTGGGTAATCAAATAGCTAAATTTTGACATGAAGAAAGCTGGCCAAGCCAGGTTGCAGCAACTTCAGGAGCTGGATGAACTTCGGATGATAGCTTATGAAAATGCTAGAATCTATAAAGAATGCATAAAGTTGTGGCACGATGGTCATCTGAAAAGGAAGGACATTCAAGTGGGAGACCAAGTTCTACTGTTCAAATCAAGACTGAGGTTATTCCCAGGGAAACTCCATTCTCGATGGTCTGGACCATACATTGTCAAAAGCATCTACCCACATGGTGCCTTCATTTTATGGAGTAAAAATTCAAGAGAATTTGTGGCAAACGGCCAACGCTTGAAGAGATATTTCACCACATCTGACATAGGCACTGAAGCAATGTTGGATCTCTCCAAACCAACATATCTACCAAAAAATTGAAGGAATCAAGTCGAGCCAACGACATAAAACAAAGGCGCTTGTCGGGAGGCAACCCGACCCTTACCTTAGATTTTTACTTTGAGTTTTAGTTTTAGACAATGCACCGCAAGATGCAATCTTAAGTTATGATAATTTTCATTCTTGAAATTTCAGATGGAGGACACATCACTGAAAGGAATGCAACCACATCTGGTGGACCAACCGGCACAATTTTTCCCCTCCATATCGGATTTAGAGTTTGCTCAGGATGAGCAAATTTCTAAGTTCGGGGTGGAGGGTGGGTGGTACATACTTTACTTTCCATCCACTCCTATCTATTTCAGACTTAAGATTTCATTGTTGCAATTTTGAGCAAAACATTTTCAAAATTTTCAAAAAAAATCAAATTTTCAAAGTAGTTTTGTATAGAAACTTGATGAAGTTTTGATGCTTTTTGTTTTAATCAAAGCCTTTATCTAGCCGACTATCTCATTTTTCCATGTAATTTTGAATCATTATACCCTCCTTATTCGAAGAAAAACCTCAAGGGGGACAATTTCTGAAACTAGCCAATGGTTAGAAATCACTGTGTGAAGCTTATAAATCCTAGCATCATGATCAGTAAAAATGGCAAATATTTGTCAAACTGAGAGGGATCAAACACATTATGCATCCTAACTGACTAGTGGAACAATAGCATGGAATCTCCATCGAAACCTCATCAAGTCATTATTTGAGCAGAGTATGATATGGAGAACAACCCAATGTGTTGAATTGTAAATCAAATTGCATTTTGATCTGAACTCTCTTATACACATCTTCTATCATCTTCTTACCCCTCCATCCATCAAAAAGAAACAAAAATAGCCAAAATAGTGCCAAACCCTAAGTTCGGGGTGGCACACCTTCTCCCTCTTTATTCGCTTCTTCCATACCCCTCGCTATGTAATATGGGTGTACCACTAAGAAAAGATGTCAATCCGCACACAAAAAAATGCAATCTTGAGTCGAATAGAGGAGAGATTCGCACAAAAAATAATAATAAGAGTTGCAGTCAATGAAATTGCAACCATATAATAAAAAAAATTGAGTCGAATAGAGGAGAGATTTATTTCTTCCTTCCATACCCCCCTTCACTCCCTTTTCCACCTACTAGCACATTCAATGCCTACTTTGCCAATATCTTGAAAAATACCACTATCAAATCAGGTGTAAACTTGTTCTGCGGGTACCTCTGGACTCTTACGAAGCTCTTAGAAATGCTTAATGTTGGAAAAAGTAGGGAGGAAGTGATGTTCGAAAACAAACTCAGGAACGAAGATATTGTAAGATGTGTTCAGTGGTCTCAGGAAGTTGAGATGCTTAGTCATACAGAGTAGAGAAGAAACAATCATGATGTGAAGATGAGGCAATCACGCGAGTGAAAGTATTAGTTCGTGACTGATTCGGATTTTGTGTTACTCGAGGACGAGCAACGTTTAAGTTCGGGGTGTTTTGATGAATGCATATTCATCTTGGTCCAGTTACCTTGTTTGGCCCAGTTTTGCTCCGTTTATTCACTTTTATTTCTCAAAACTCTCACACACATGTTTGCTTAGCCTAATTGGATTTTCCCTAATTTTGTTTGGTTTATCCATGGTTCTAATCAATTTGTGCACTCATTTGTAGGTCAAAATAGGAACTCTCGGTCCATCTCTACATCTCACGGCCCCCTCTATTCATTAACTACGGTCGTGGTTTATTTCTTCTCCTAGTACCGTGATCGTGGTTTTCTCCTCTCTTCTTCACCCTAACCGTGATCAATGTCTCCCCTACTGGATCGCGACCTGCTAACCCTACACCGCGACCGTGGTACTCCTCTCTTCTCAACCGCACCCGCAGTCTCTTCCACACTACGACGTCGTGCTTCAAGATTGTGACCTCCGACGCTTCACCACAGAACTACGAGCATCCACCTACATCAAATAGTGACACACGCTGGCGCTACCCCCCTCAACACTGTGATCGGCGCCTGCACCTCCATCCACTCCCCCTCGCGATTGCGGTCACACCATTCTTTGCATCTTCCTCTACACCAACCACCATCGCCGCCTCCTTCAACTATCATCAGCGTCGACACCACCACCTACAGTCAGTTGGACCGCGACCTGCAACCCTAATCAGAAACCGCGATCATACCCTCCTCAACGCGACCTCTCCTGTCTTACACCACACCCGCGGTCCTCTCCTCCACATCACGACCCCTGCTAGCAATGCACCCATGATCACGACCCACCACCTGCATCAGCCGCAAAGACCATGATCATCTTCACTTGCACCTCGACCCAAGATCGACAGAGCGTACAACAACACCGTGACCTATCTCTGCCTAACCTCGACCATAGTTTATCTTTAAGAATCACGACCCCACGTCAAGAACCGCGACCAGCACAACAATGACTCGACTGCAAACAGAGACCACGACCTCAATCGCATGTGTACAAGATGGCGACCAGAGTAAAACAGACCTCGACCATACACAAAGAGGCCACGACTGTGGCACTGGTCCAGTACCCAGTCGGGCCTATAAATAGGACCCTACCCCCAGCCATTCAAGGCACCCTCTCCAGACGTTGTTAGGCTGCAGGTCTGTCCCCAGCCTAAGGAGACAGTCTCCACCGCCAGGTTGCACCCAAGAAGCATTCGACCCCTGGTGCATCCATCTATCCGCTCCATCCAACCTTTTCATCTAGATCTGAGGTGGAAACCCAGATCTGCAGCCGTCTTCATCATCTACGTCGTTCCTACGCCGCCATAACATCTACGAGCTACTCTTCCTACTGGAAGCAAGGATTATGAGAAGAGAGAGAAGGTGGAGAAAGAAGATATGCCCCATCTGCCATGGTGTTCTTCCCTCCTCATCCAGATCTGCCCTGACGTTATGTAGAAGATCGTCTCTCCACTGAGTTGTGATCATCTTCTTCACCATGCTCATGGCAAAATCTTCCCTCTCTCTTATTCTTTTTGTTTCTCTCACCATGAGAGAGTAGTTTCCTTTTGTTGGGATGCGGGGACTAGACATGTTGCATGTGCTTACATGTCCAATTATTAAACATTCCATGGCTTGTATATAACTTTTCATTTCGTTGTTAATTGTTTGATGTGTGCTTGTGGATTGATCACCTACTTGCATGATCTATTTCGTTCTTATGTTGTGAGAACATCAATACATAGGTTTTGAATGTCGTTTAACGTGGTTGACTCCCTGAAGAGAACTTCTTATGGGATTCCCTGAAGTCGTAAGTGTGTGGTCTGTGAGGGGACGAGACATCTAGCCCACGGTGACGCTTCTGTGTGCCTAACGCCCGTATGGGGGGCCCACATCTTAAGTTGGATATTTGTATCTTCAGAGCCATAAGTGTATTATCTGGATGGCGACGAGACATCTGATGCCTAAGGTGATGCTTATGCAAACCTAAACATCCTGACAGAGGGTTCGCAGTAGCTCTATTTGGATGGTTATATCTAGCCTACATGTTTGTGTTTGGATGTGTTTACATGTGTAGCGGTGATGAAACCCAGGTCCATCCCAGCAATTCCCATCATTAATCTTTAATCAACTTTAAATCTTGCTCTTTACTTTCCTTGCATTTAGTTTAATTAAACTCAAACCAACCTCTGTTCTAAATATTATCTTGATTCAACTAGATTCCACTAGTAAAAGATTCTTAAAAATGTTATCCCTTGGGATTCGATCCTTAACTATACTGCGATAAGACATGTCCGCTTGCGGGTGGTATTATTGCACAAGGTTTTGGTAAAACTCAGGGATTTCAGCCCTGGGTGAGTTTGTTAGTGCAGTAAGAACCACGTCAGTTTCCATCAGTTGAATAGCAATGGATAGCATGTACCATGTACCCAAAGCTTTTTTAGAATGCTCAATGTAGGGTGAACCTAGAACAAATCTTTTGGTGGTTTATGAAGGGTTCAACTAATGACTTTTCCTTTCTCACCTACCTATGGGACATATGGGTGCGTGTACCGATGAGGTTCTTGGTGGTGTGCACAGATGGAATTTTGGGTCTTGTCTACTAATGAGATGACCAGACAATGAAGATACATCAATCTGACCACCAACATGGTATCTTGAACACTTCTATCTCTCCTTTGGGGCAAAATATACACCCTTATCTTCCCCTCTTGTCTCACTTGTGTTAGTTGAACCTTAGAGCGAGATGCATCAGTTGGAAAAAATAGATCGGATTTCTACTTTCATCATCTTGACCTATGATGTCATCTACCTTCATTATTTTCCATGGTGATGTGTGGTGAGTTATATGGTGGCTCATAATCATAGATATGAGTAAGTTTAACCCTAATCTTGTAATCATTTGATGATATTTTGGTTTCTTTCTCTTCTTGGATTTTTTCTAGTTGTTTTTTGTGTTGGGTTAGTTGTAGAGTATTATGCCATGTTTCACCTTCTCCTTCCTTGCTTAGTTACATTTTGGCTGAGAGTCGGTAGTTGTTGAGAGTGTTCATGTGAAGGGTCACAGATTTTGGAGATTTTCCTTCCACATTGAAGTTTTTCGTGAACCTTGGAGCATCAAAGTTGTTCCTTGTGTGCAAACTCATTTATGCCCTTGTCAGGATAGGGATATAATTTTTTACTCATCTATTTATGTAGCAACCACCACTTTTGTGTCCCCCAATCAGGGTGGACCTTAAATTCGAGGATCATTACCTAAACTTCCAAGATACATATCAAAAAAAATTTAAAATAATAAATAATATACATTAACCAAACAAGGTTTTGATAAGAGATGTATAATGAGGCTTCTCTAAGGAGTTTCATAAGCCTTTTAAAGAAAGATAACATATGCATGAGAGGATAATATGTATGAGAAAAAGTACTAGAATATTTAACTAATCCTCCAGTGATCTTTAGCATGTGTTCTTTTGGTTACAACTTCTTGATATCCATGTGTTCTCATAATAGATGTCGGTCAACCTAAAATGCTAGCAAACAACTACATTGATCCCTATATCTCTATACTATCTACGCGGTGTAACAAAAATGTGTACAAGTAAGATAACATCATATAATGTTCAAAATCAAATATTTGCACATATGAAACTTGTATTTCCATTGCATATTCTAACCCATGTTCTGTATTCCCACTTGGGTATAATTATTGTCCATTCTTAGACTTATGTGTATTACCCCTTAATAGGTGTAACCCAGGGTTTAGAATACTCTAGTTTACTTTATGTGATACTCATTGTGGCATTATAATGAAATAAACACCCAACAGTTTATTTCATTAAATGAATAATCATCTGAGAAAATCATCAACAGTTGAAAATGTGGATACTCCTAAGTAACCACGTACCTCAATGTAGACCATGCAATATACTTTAAATACTTTAATCATGTATTAAAACATCCAAGCAATCAACATAATCAATCAACATTATATGCATGTGTGTATAATCCTAACGTGTCACCAAACATTCACAATATACTAATTAGGTCTAGATTAGATCCTAACTAGGGTTTAGGGTCGTCGTGGGTTTGGTTTAGGAATAAGGGTCACATAAAATAGTTCCATAATATTATGAGTCCTAAGGGTTATAAACCCTAATTTTGAATTAGATGTACCCTACTCATAATATTGGTTATTATATCCTCTTAACATTAGATTATATGGGGCTACATCAATTGAACATGATATTGAGATCGGTTTCATGTAGTTTCATATAATATTCACATCATTACCATACATTACATACACTTTCCAACTAGAAGAATAATTGGGCATTTTAGTGTATCCATAGTTCTTATATCAGATATGTACTACAAGAACCAAGACCTATTCGCCATCATATCATATTTCAATGTAACCATATTTCAATATAGTCAACATTTTATCCATTAAAACTATGGTTTGTATTTATACATTAAGGTATTCTATTAATCTAACTAATATATTGCTAACGTCCTATATTACAAAGCTATATTGATCACATATGAATAATTTACATGTTAATCCTTCTTAATATAACTTAATAAATATGGGATTTTGCATGTAACTTTATCATATTCATAAGAATCAAAAGGCACTTTTTGAACTAGAAGCCTAAACAAGTCTTGATCATATTTTATTCAGAACCTACATGGTCTCATGATCAAATGACCTATAATTTTGTAATTTGATGTACCAATAATTTACTACAATTATTTCAAAATAAAGTTTTTTGGTCAATGACATTGCGCCACATCAACACTATTTAGCTCTCTTATTATTTAACTTAGTTGGCTAGGGACCAGGGGGAATGATCCCCATAGCTTAGGGCACAATGACTTAGGTTTCCACACACTCAATGAGAGCTTGGTCCCAATGCCTCAGTTCTTCTTCTTCCTCTCGAAAGAACCTGTGCTTTCTTGGGTGAAGAAATCAGTGGGGTTGACCTCCCATCCCCAGGCTCCATGGGCCATGGGAAGGTGCAAGCACCTTTTTAGCCCTCGTCAGATCTGGGCGGCCACTGGAGTTGGTCTGTGATGGACAAAGATGAGGAGAACTAGCCCCATTGATCCCAAAGTATTGAAGTAGGGTAAAGATCATATGAAAGAAAGGTTTATGTCCTAATGAGGAATGATGGAAGTAGTCTCCTACTCAAGAAGTGTTCGAGTTCCCTTCCACATTCCAAGGTCGATGGAGAAGCTCGACCAAGGTCGTTTGTCGTGCAGGTTACTGGACCGGTGGTCAGGGTCTTGAGGGAAACTCTCATGTGTTGAAGGTGGCTAGGGAGATTTGGTTCCTTGATCTATAGTGGTCATAAGGTCGTAAGCCCTTAGTGCTTTATATAGGCACAAGGTGCATGTTACATTGTTGTAGATTAGAAACCCTAGGAGGAGGATTATTGAGTCTTAAGTTTATCACAAGTTATTGAGATAATGCAAAAGAGCATCTAAATCAGTATGGCTCAACCTACTAAAGGTGAAGGTAAGATCCTTAAGGTAGAGTGATGAGGTGGGATCTCCTATTTCTATGTAATGTCAAGGTTTCAGGTGAAGGAGATAGCCTCATGGATCCTCTGTTCTTAAAAGATAATATGTTTCTTAGATAAAAACTCCCTTTTTAAAATTAATCCTATAGGTCACATATTTTCTCCTTTTAATTGCAATTTTTTGGATTATATTCATATTACCATTGTCTTTCATGGGGACTAAGATAAATGATTAAGTCATATATTAATTATCCAAACTTGGATTACAAGAATTAACTATATAATGCTTAAATTTTTATCTAGATCATAATATAGTTTAGAATCTTTTGTATTTTCTACTATTATCTCATATGTTGATTATCTACTGAAAAAAAATATCTTGGATATCTATTATGATAACGAGATACCAAATTCCTCATTTTATATTCCAAGGATCCATGTGTAAACTATAGCTGGCCCAATTGGGCTTGAGTTGGTTTCTATAGCCCACAGCCCATTCCTTGGTCTTCCAAAGGAAAATAAGCTTAGTTATATTCTTATTACAAACTTAAAGCTTGAGGTGTCATAGTTTCTCATTTGGAGTCTCATATGAATGTATAGGCTCAACATAACATTATTTGCTTAAATTCATCATCCTACTTTAATCATACTCATACTACTAATCTCATCGTCGAAGTATTACTCTTATTGTCTCAAAGTGGATATCAATACATTATTATTAATTTCATAATCAAGATTTAAATTTACAAAATTTGAGGATCTTATATTTTCCTATTGTATGCTTTCATGCAAAAGAAGCTTTTAAAATACAAAAAGATGGTGACTTTATACACCTTCTGTTGATTCAAGGTCAATTAGGTCAATGTTGACTCACGTCTAAATTGACTAAACCTGTGTTTTGATGATGACTAACCATTCCACATATTTGTGTCTAATGTCTCTACTTGAGTGATTTCAGATTAGGTATATACACCAATTCGATTTTCATTGGTCGGTCGAGATTCCCCAGGACAAACTCGACTGATGGTTTGAATATCAGCTTTGTCTTTTACTCTATCGGTCGAGTTACCTTTATAGAAACTCAACCGATTGCATTGTACGGAAAAGTGCAGAATAGTGCTTCTAGCCGTTGTGGAGTTGCAACAAGTGAAAATATATTCGTTGCAAGCCACAAAATGGCTAGTTTTCATTCTCAAGTGTTCCCAAAGGCTAAGAGGCATCCCCATCTATAAATAGGACCCCTTGGGCTTCATTCCAAGGTAGAGCATTCAATGCAAAACTCAATGTGAGGTTCCTATTCTATAGTTGAGTGCTTCCTAAAGCCTCCTCTCTCTCTAAGCTTAATCACTTGCTACATTCGTTAGAGTGAGTAGGAAATTTGTAAGAGAACTAGTCCTACATGTATATCTTGTGAGGTTCTCACTTCCACCACCACTTCCACCACCTCCCTATCTGTCTTTTCAACCATGAATATGAAGGATCTCTCTCTTGGCTAAGAGAGGTGAAGAAGAACAAGGGAAAGCATCCCTTGGTGAAGATCAAGGCTGGAGACTTGGAGCAAGAGTGGGTAAGCCCTCGGTGAAGGTAGAAGACTCCTTGCTCAAGTGGGTAAGTCCTTGGTGGAAGCTTCTCTGAGTGAAGGTGAAGTCAAAGGTGGAACATCCAAGAAGAGTGGGTAATCCCTGCAAGGCTGAAGACTTGTACAAGAGTAGGTAAGTCCTTGGAAGAAGGCGGGAGACTCCTTACAAAGTGGGTAAGTCCTTGGTAAGGTTGAAGACTCTTTGTATTGGATAGGTAAGTCCTTTGGTGGTCATGCATTGTATCTCTTATAATGAATATAATTAAGGTGCAAGGTTAAGAAATTCTAGAGGTTGACCTCTCTAGGTAGTGGACTGACTCACTTCTATTTTGAAGTGTGGAACCACTCTAAATAGCTTGTCCATTGGTGTATGTTCAACCTCTCTCTCCCTTTCTATGAATGTTTTAGTTGCACTCAAATTTCCTATTTAGCAACCTTATCTTGTGATATATCTTGACGGTCTAATGAACTTTGTTTAAGTGCATTCATCCCTATTCACCCCCCCTATAGAGCATCTAGTCACCCATCTAGGATCCAACAATTGGTATCAGAGCAGGCTTCTCCAACCATACTTCAACAAGTAGGAGAAGATGGGTGACTACCAAGGAGGGAGATACTTGATCAGCCTTCCAATCTTTGATGGGAGAAATTTCCTCTATTGGAGAAGAAGGCTTCAATTCTACATCCAAGGATCAAGTCTTGAGATGTGGCAAATGGTGAACAACCCATACAAGCTACCAAAGATAAAGATTGAAGAATGGGATGATGCTACCTTGAAGAAAGCAACCTTGAATTCTAGAGCCATGCACATCCTTTATGCCTCCATGACCCCCACCGAGTTCAACCGGATTTCTTCATGTGAAACAGCCTATGAGGTATGGAGAAAGTTATGTGTCACCTATGAGGGGACATATCAAGTGAAGGAAAGAAAAGTCTACATGCTCAAAGGGCTGCTTGAGAATTTCAATATGGGAAAGGAGGAGAAGATAGCCAACATGTACTCAAGGCTCAATACCATTGTGAATGGTCTTACTATTCTAGGACATCCTATGTCTAGTGGAGAGATTAACTCAAAGATCCTTAGAACTCTTCCCAAGAGGTGGGAACCCAAGGTGATTTCCATTGAAGAAGCAAGGTCTCTTAAGGATGTCCCTATTGAAGAGCTCATTGGAAATCTACAAGCACATGAAGCCACACTTGACAAGAGGGAGGAAGTAGAAAGACAAGAGAAGAAAGAGCTAAAAAGAATGAAGAAGGCTGAAATAAAGGCTCAAATTGAAGCTATCATGGAACAAGTCTCTCCATCCTCTCAAGCTAAAGAAGATGCCATGTACTCTAAGGGTAAACTATACAAAGGCAAGTCCTCCTCCATCCGGTGCCTCAAGTGTGGAAAGAAGGGTCACTTCAAGATAGATTGACCGCAAGTTATAAAGACCCATCATCACAAGAAAAGAGAAGATAAGTGCCACTCAAGCTCAAGTGACTCCTCCAACTCAAGCTCAAGTGAAGAATCAAGTGAAGAGTCAAGTGGTAGCTCAAGCTCTAGTGATAAAGGAGAATGCATTTTTCTCTTATGGCATCAACAAGTAAAGACTCAAGAGAGGTAAATCTAAACTCTTTAGATAAAGAATCTTTGATTGCTATTATTCATGATACTTGTGCCTCTCTTAAGTCTTATAAAAGGAAAAAGAAAAAGCTTGCTAGAATTGTTGACAATTTGCATATAGAACTAGATGATCTTGAACATGCTAATTCTTGCTTGCTTGATGACAAAAATGCTTGTATTAGCCAATTAGACTCTCTTATACCAAGTTCTAATGAAGAGCATACTTAAATTGTTGATTCTCTCATGCATGATATTGATGTTCGTAAATCTAAAAATAAGGACAAAGATTTTGTTTTGCAAGAATTAGAATCTGAAAATGGTGTTTATCTTTCTAAGATTGCTTTTCTTGAAACAGAAAATGCATCCTTGCTTGCTAAAATCAAAGTGCATCAATCTTGTTCTAGTTCTACTAGTAGAGAGAATGATGTAGCTGCTCTTCATATTGATAGATATTCTTATTTAACTAAAGCTCTTTGCTTGGAAAATGATCGTTTGCATGCTAGAGATAATATCAATCATTTGTCTTCTACTATTACTTCTCTTATGCATGATAATGATGGCTTGAGATCTTCTCTGTAAAGATTCTTATTTGGTAAGAAGAGCCTTAATGATATCCTACACCATACTACCAAACAAATTGGTAGACATGGTTTGGGGTATGATGGTAGTCAAAGGAACAACAAAGGTAAAGGACCTCCAATATTCCATGGAGAATCCTCTAGTTCCAAGACTGTGGGCACATGCAACTATTGCAATGAAATTGGTCATTATTCTACTTGTTGCCCATTTAAGAAAGCACCCAAGAGAACTAGGACTTGGGTTACTAAACTAACTCCTCTGGACCCAAAAACATGATTGGGGACCATTTCGTCTTTCTTCTTCTAGGTACTTGCAAATGGATTGACTTGAGCCATTGAATAGCAAATTGACTTCTCAATCCACATAAAAGAAGAAAGGTCATATGTGTATGAAGTGAAAACAAGTGGAAAAGCTATGGTAAGAACAAAGGTAATGTTTCTCTTGCTTATAACCAATCCTAACTTTGTTTTGTCAATATAGTGTGCACTATACATATGGTTTTTGAGTCAAAAGTGGTATTTTGTGTTTCTTTTCACACTCTTGCTCAAAAACTATTTCAAATGCTTTTATAGTGCATTACTAGCTTGCTTGCACATGTTTGGATATGGTTTGTATGTTTAGCATGCCTTTAAATATGTTTTTATGATATATATGTGTTTTTTGACAGTAGTTATGTCAGTTGAGTTTGTCCTGTTTGAAACTCGACCGATAGGCACCAATGGGTATTGTCAGCAGTTGTCATCGGTTGAGTTGTCAATACACAGAACTCGACTGATAACATTGTGCACAAAATACACAGTTGGCTTATTGAATGAGAATTTCCCTCTCAACTAGATTTTCTCAACCAATAGCCTTATTCTTTGGCACTCCTTTGGTACCTTTATATATGCATATTGCCTTGTTCTAAATTTCCTATCTTGCTTACAACTCTATCTCTCTAATTGCTCTAAATTGGTATATCTATATCTTGTAATTACTTGCTTTGAGTTGTTTTGCAGGTTTTGATGATGATCTCTTGGAATCTCTAGGTTTTGTCTAAAAATTGCTTCTGTTGTACTCTAACTTGCTACATCTATATAGGTGTATATCTTGTGTTGATACAACCTTGAGGTTCTTAGTGGTGATCATCTTTTAGTAATGATGCATATTTGTTAGTGAGCTATATCCTTTCATGCTTCTAAAATTGCATATCTCTTTGTTTGGATATATTTATACATTTACTCATAGCTTGCTTTATCTTGTATATCGTTTGGTATCTCTTGCTATGATCTAGATCCTACTAGTACTCCTAACTTGTGATAACATCTACTAGTAGTTCATATACATGTAGTTCTAACCTTATTTATAATTGGCATCTTTGCTCATCTAGTGGTATTCTACTATATGTTATGCTTGTATCCTGTCTCATACATGCTCAAGCTTGTTCCTTGAATTGCATATCTACTATCTTGAGTTGCTTGCATAACATTGTGATGCAGGGTGCATAAAGCTACATTGTATGTAGAAATGGAGTATTTTTTGTTTTCATGCAGATTTGGCTCCAGTTTCAATTTTTGGTGCAATACTAGTATTTTTTATGCAGAAATGACCTTCTAAGGAAGACTCATTGTTTGCCATGAGCCCTGATACTTTTTGGGAAAATTCTATCATCTTGAGGGTTAAAATTGCATTTTATTGTTTTTCTGCAGCACTTCATCTTGCACTTTGGGTTGTTCAAGTATATGCTTTAACTTGCTTTTCTTTCTATGTTTGGGCAAGCCCCTATATGTGCCTTTCTACTCTCCCTATATAACTTTTTGTTATCTCCTTTCCTTTAACAAGTGGTGTTTCTTATTTCTTCATACCCCCACTTTTTGAAATGACAAAGGGGGAGAAAGGTATGTCTTCTTTTGACAAAACAAGGAGAAGGCATGTCTTACATGAAGAAGAGAAGTATGTTCATGTAAAGGGAGAACGTAAAGGGGAGAAGCATATATGTGTAGAATATATATGAGTAGAAGACATAGTATTCAATAAATGTTATGAAAGCTAACCATGCAGGAGAAATAACATCAATTGAGGGGGAGTATGTGAACTCCATGTGCATCAATTGAGGGGGAGCATATGAGCTCAATCCTATTGAAACCCCTAGGTTTCTATGAAGGTATGATTTTACTTAAAAGTTTTCAATACATTTATGGAATGATTTGTCATCTTCAAAAAGGCGGAGAATGTTGACTCAAGGTCAATTAGGTCAACGTTGACTCACGTCTAAATTGACTAAACTCATGTTTTGATGATGACTAACCATTCCACATATTTGTGTCTAATGTCCCTACTTGAGTGATTTCAGATTAGGTATAGACACACGCCAAATGCCCTAACTTGTGCATATCAAATTGGAGAAAAGAGGTGTCAAAGTCAATACAAGTGCACGTTTTTGTAATATGATGTAAATCCATTAGAATCATGTTGTAAATCACTTGTAATGATTGTATGACTTGTAATTAAGCTTGGAAAAAAATAGGAGCACTAAGATCGAATGTTTAAGCACTCAAAAGCCATTTTCCAAAATTCACATCAGGTTTTTCATCGGTCGAGTTTTGTGAGTTGCAAACTCAACCGATCCTGATTGGATCTTGAAAATGATTTTTGATCAGTTGAGTTTACACTTCACAAAACTCGACTGATGGAGTACCTGACCAATTCAATTTTCATTGGTCAGTCGAGTTTCCCCAGGAAAAACTCAACCGATGGTCTAAATATCGGCTTTGTCTTTTACTCTATCCGTCAAGTTACCTTTATAGAAACTCGACCGATTGCACTGTAAGAAAATGTACATAAAAGTGCTTCTAGCCATTGGGGAGTTGCAACAAGTGAAAATATATCCGTTGCAAGCCACAAAATGGTTAGTTTTCATTCTCGAGTGTTCCCAAAGGCTAAGAGGCATCCCCAGCTATAAATAGGACCCCTTGGGCTTCATTCCAAGGTAGAGCATTCAATGCAAAACTCTATGTGACGTTCCTATTCTATAGTTGAGTGCTTCCTACAGCCTCCTCTCTCTCTAAGCTTAATCACTTGCTACATTCATTAGAGTGAGTAGGAAATCTGTAAGAGAGATAGTCCTACATGTATATCTTGTGAGGCTCTCACTTCCACCACCTCCCTATCTCTCTTTTCAACCATGAAGATGAAGGATCTCTCTCTTGGTTAAGAGAGGTGAAGAAGAACAAGGGAAGTCATCCCTTGGTGAAGATCAAGGCTAAAGAGTGGGAGAAAGAGTGGGTAAGCCCTTGGTGAAGGCAGAAGACTCCTTGCTCAAGTTGGTAAGTCCTTGGTGGAAGCTTCTCCGAGTGAAGGTGAAGTCAAAGGCAGAAGATCCAAGAAGAGTGGGTAATCCCTGCAAGGCTGAAGACTTATACAAGAGTAGGTAAGTCCTTGGAAGAAGGTGGAAGACTCCTTGAAAAGTGGGTAAGTCCTTGGTAAGGTTGAAGACTCTTTGTATTAGATAGGTAAGTCCTTTAGTGGTCATGCATTATATCTCTTATAATGAATATAATGAAGGTGCGAGGTTAAGAAATCCTAGAGGTTGACCTCTCTAGATAGTGGACTGACTCACTTCTAGTTTGAAGTGTGGAACCACTCTAAATAACTTGTCCATTGGTGTATGTTCAATCTCTCTCTCCCTTGCTATGCATGTTTTAGTTACACTCAAATTTCCTATTTAGCAACCTTATCTTGTGATATATCTTTAAGGTCTAATGAACTTTGTTTAAGTGCATTCAGCTCTATTCACCCCCCCTCTAGAGCATCCTATCACCCATCTAGGATCCAACAACTTCAGTCTAGGTCGATGACTCTAGAGCTTGCATGTTGGAGTGCATACCACAAATGCTCCTTTTTATGTTACAAAATGACTACCCATTATTCTTGGGTGTGTATATAGTTCTTTGTGACTTTAGAAGTTAAAGATGTCTTCTTTAATTATGTGATATGATATGGATGTACATAACATGTTATCTATAAGTTGTTATTGACTTATGAATGCTCCTAGTACATGATTTTATCTATTTCCTACTGTTATGATGTTGGAGCATGTGAAAATGGATCCCTTAGAAGAAAAGAAGGGACCTAAATATACTTCTATTTGTCCAGGTAGGAGTACCTAATGGTACAACAACTCATGATTTTCAGGAAACATGTTGTTCTTAATTATCAAGTTTATGTGGAATGCATCATAGTGACTAGAGACATGGTGTATGTGATGTGTCTTGAGAATCTAGGTCATGATGGTCAACCATTTATGTCTTTAAATTTATTTCTATATAACTATTTGCTTATGTTCATTAGCTTGTCTTATACTCTAGTTGATGTAGTCATAGAGAAATCAACATATACATCAAAAGAGGAATGTAGCTTGTACATCCATGAGTCCATAGATCTATTCTCCAAGGTCGCTATGGGGGAGTAGTGAAACAAGCAAAACCTATTGAAACAAGGAGTTGTGAGAAGATTCTTGAAGCCATATATTAGTGAAAATATGGGGACGCTTATGGTTGATATACAATATTGTCTTTAAACAGTGGTTGCAATTGGCAAAAGGTTGACATTTTGATGGAAGTATATGAATAATGAGATGGTGATAACAAATATAGTATCGATGGTTATAACCATGTGCTTTGCATTGTGACATGTGTACCAGGATGGGTCTGCATTGGTGGATCTATTTTTTAGTACATATCCACAGTGGGCTCTATATCTTTCATCTTATCTCACTTTGACCCAAGGTTGTGAGGAGATATCTAGGTAATTTTAATATTATTAAATATTATATAGATGGCTAGAATGTCCTACTAGCATCTAGCTAGTAGATTTAGTAGTAGGCCTCAATTAGCCCAGGGCACATATTAAAAATATTGAAATTGTATAGCATATCTAATTAGGTTTATTAGGTGTTAAACATGGATGTTTTCTTGAATGACAAGTTCAGTATAGGTTGTTATGTATATGTTTTCTAACATTCTTGCAAGTCGCTTCAGTGAGAGAAAAGTTGAGTAAGTGTGTACTCCTTGTACACAAATCGTTCATGGACATAATTGTTTATATGCTTTCATTACATGATTATTTGGTAATTGGTAGATGTTTCAGATTTTATATCATATTTTTGTGACTTGGGGCCTCACCCTTGTGGTTTTCCACATTTTTTAGGCAAGCGGTCCAACTAATCTAGCAGTAGTAGAGAAGATTAACAAGGAGGAATTCAATCTTTAGTTCTAAGGTGAGTGATGTTTGTGTGAAGGTAACTGAAAGGTAGGTGATGTTTGTGTGACCTCCTCAAGAGAAAAACAATATAGGGATAAGACCCTACTTTGTCCCTACACATACAGGTCCAAGAAGAAATGTTTTGTGGTATCCCTTATCCACCTTGAGTTTTTTCATGTGTTCATGGCTTCTAGAGTCGTAGTTATAAGAGTTGTAGGATTTCTGTATATTCTATACTAACAACACATATATAAGCTTAAACTAGCTACTGTTTGTAGCGATATTGTGAGTGTGGCTCTTGTAACCCTCCATAAAGCTAATTCTTATACTATGTGAAATTTATAATAGGTCATGGTGAACTCATTTATGGACCTAGTTATTATGCTAGTGTTATCTGTGGTAATTGGTTTAATTTTTAATCTGAGATCTCTATGTGGCTTATGTGGTTAATGATCCTCATGGTTTTAACTAGGACTTTGTCTTCTCTACTTGAAAGGAAAACTAAAGGGATCGTTCTATTATAGTTGGCACCCAACCATGTCTTTTATTATGAAGATCCTAAAGCTAGTTTAGTATGTTAGATAGATCCACTCATCTATGTTATTTTCTTACATGCAGACATCGTGCCCCCGTCCATTCATCAAAAATTTCTACGTGGAATTTAACATATTATATCTTAAAGAGAACATGTACTGAAAAATAATCTTTAAACATTATACATCCCAAAAAGGGGAGTTTCTTTTAGATCATTTTCTTTATCTTGACATATATAAGAACCCTTGGGTTTACTCATAAGTGCATCTTCTCTTGTTCATCGAAGTGCCTCTTGAGTTGCACCAAAGTGTCTGATCTTCTCTTATGATTGAAGTGCCTCTTAGTTTTTCTCCAAGGACCCTCTTGGTGAGGATCTTATATAAGTTATCTTTTATCATTATCTTTCTCTTGAAAACCATTAATTTTCCCTTGGATCTTACTTGTAACTTTATCATTAATGTACATGAAATATGATACAATAACTATTGGATCGCGCTTTTCGGCCTTCATTTACTCCTCCCCGCTGATTGTGGGAGGTAGAAGATGGGTTAGTGGCTGTTGGATTGGGCCTGGATCTGTGAGAGCTAGATCCAAGGGCCATGGCTCACCCCCGACCCTTTACCCGGTCTGCTAACATGGAAAAGCCAAAAAAAGGCAAATAGAAGGGATTTTAAGGCATTAAATTCAAGAATTCATAGAAAATCGTAGGAATGTCCCATTTGAATGAAATTTGGACCATAGCTTCACAAAAAAGTGGAGAAACTTTAGAAAAAGTTTGAGAACAAAAAGATGAAGTTTGATTGATCAATTTTCTTCTTTGGACAAAGTGACAAATAAATTAAATATGTGGTGTCACAAAGTGTATGAAATTCACATTGATCACCATATTTTGGATTTGAGTATCAAAATTGAATATGAAGTTGAGAAAAATGATTGCTCATCATGAGTGAGTATAAGGAGGGTGAAATTGGAATTAGTTCATATTAAAGCTAAAATTTCACTTTGTCACATCGATATAGGGATCAAGGATAATGTTGGAGCAGAAAATGTAGTAGTGAATCACTTGTTTAGGTTGGAAAGAGTGGATGAATCATGACTGGATGTGCCCATTATTGAGGAGTTCCATGATGAGCAATTTTTTCCATGAGGAACAAGGATCCTTAGTTTGCACATAGTTGATTATTTGGCATGTGAAGAGATAACAGATGATTGGGGATATCAAGAGAATAAAAGATTCTTCTATTCTTTGATATTTTATATATGGGATGACCCTATTTTGCTTAAACAATGTAGGGATGGCATTCTGAGGAAGAGTGTTCCAGAGTGTGAGTTTGAGAGCATACTTGCTCATTGTCATTCTTTACCTAGTAAGGGACATCGTGTTAGTTCTAGTATGGCGTCTAAGGGTTTAGAAAGTGGTTTTTGTTGGCCATATTTATTTAAAGATGCTTACAACTATGTGCGGAGGTGTGATGCAAGTCAACGGGCAGTAACATATCTAGGCGGCACAAAATGCCTCTTAATATCTTTCGGGAGGTAGAGGCCTTTGACTCATAGGGACTTGATTTCATGGGACCTTTTATGTCTTTGAAGTCTAATTTGTATATCTTGCTTGCAGTGGACTATGTGTCTAAATGGGTGGAAGTGATTCTAGTCCGAACTAATGATGTACAGGTTGTGTGTAAGTTTGTGAAGGAGCATATTTTCTATAGGTTTGGGGTGCCTAGGATTATTATCAGTGATGGAGGATCTTATTTCACAAATAGGAAGTTTGCTAATTTATTGAGTAAGTATGGAGTGAGGACAAAGTAGGGACCCATACCTTCCCCAAACTCAAGACCAAGTTAAGGTGTCAAATAGAGAAATTAATATGATCCTAGAAAAGATTATCTCCGCCAACAGGACTAATTGGAGCATGCAATTGAATGATGTTTTATGGGCTTATAGGATGGATTTCAATACACCAAAAGACCAAGTTAAGGTAACTAATAGAGATATTAGCATGATCCTAGAAAAGATTGTCTCCACCAACAGGACTAATTGGAGCATGCAATTGAATGATGTTTTATGGGCTTATAGGGTGGATTTCAAGACACCAAAAGACATGACTCCCTACATACCAGTCTAGGAGTAGACATTCCATTTATCCATGGAGCTAGATCACAAAGACAAGTGGGATTTTGAGGAAACTGAATTTTGATCTTTCTAGTGCAAGGAAGAAATAGAGACTAGACTTCAATGAATTCGATGAGATTAAGCTAGATGCCTACAAGAGTTCTAGAATCTACAATGATAGGATTAAGAAAATACATGACCCCCACATTCTCCATATAGTGTTTCTACCGGGCCAACATATTCGAATACTTAATTCTAGGATGAAATTACACCATGGGAAGTTGAGGTCGCGATAGAGTGGACCTTATGTGGTCGTCAAGGAATTTCCACATAGAGTGGTAGAAATTAATGATGGTGCTAAATACATTTTGACAAATGGATAGCACCTCAAACATTACTATGGGGGAGAGATAGACCATGAGGAGGAAGAGTCAAATCTCATTGAGATTCCTTATGCATTTAAGCATTCAAAGATCATTGATCTGAGGATTTAAAATTAGAGCACTTCTGGAAGGAAACCCATAGTTTAATTTTCTGTTATCTATTTTTTATCTAACTTGTTTAGGAATAATTTTCATAGTTGAATTTTGCATTCTTTTAGATTTAACAAAGGTACCTTGATAATTCTTATTTACTGTGTAGGAAAAGAAAAAATTGGTACCATAGACAAGCAAGTCTGTGGCACCTAGAGATGTATAAAATAAATAGGGATGGCATTAAAATTTTGGTACCACTGATAGGCAGGTTGGTGGAACCCACTCCTTTACATACAAAGATGAACAAAAATCTACAGAAAGTCAGTAGCACCAACGACTGGCGTGGGTGGCACCAACATCTTCGAGAAAAAGAAATGATCCAATTTAATACACCGAGAGGATGTTCGATTGCACCAAAGAAGTACGAAAAAAATGACACAACTCGGTACCACCGACAACAAAGTCAGTGGCACAGACACAATGATCTACTAGAGATCTTAATTCTACTCAGTACCACTAACTGCATGGTCAATGGCACCAACATAAAGTCATAGTGACCTATGAGAATCAATTTGGTACCACTGACGTCTTGTCGGTGCCACCGACTCCTAAATAATAGAATCTATGGGACCAACATCAACAATCGAGCTCAACTACATCCTATGGTCTGTGGCACCAATCCATACCTACATTTTAGAAGTCATTACCACTGACTCCTATCGATACCACTGACACAGAGTAGTCTGTGGGTCAGTACATTGAAGGCTCCAGGTCATTGAGATCAACGTACAACACCGACAAGCCCACAGATAGAGAAAAAAGTCAGTACCACTGACACAACAGGTCGGTGGCACTGACTCGGCATGACAAGGTTGTTCAACTCCTATATAAAGGGATGCAATGGGGGAAATTCATTCACAACCAAAGCATTCCCTTGCACTCAAGAAGGCGTCTAGAGCTCCCGACATCCCCGAGTCTTCATCAAGCTCTCTTTCTCAAATCTCATTTCTCTCTCTGGAATCAATGGCTTTTAGAAGACAAGTGTCATCAGCAGGATCATCAAAGCAGATGGTAATGAAACCATCTAGGATGGCTAGCTTTTGCATACAAAGACCAGAAAAAGATCTTTACTAGCATGATGAAGAGGGAGATCATACCCACATGGTATGGTGACCGCACCTTCCTCAACGAGACCAGCTTCACTGAGAGCCACCACCAAATCCACCACAGACAGGAAATGGTGGGTGATCACCCCTTCTTTGGTGATTGGTCCCCCACCAGTAGATCATATGTGAGTTTCTCACATCACTAGAGGTATGTTGCATCCCTGAGCATAGGTAAGGTTGGGAAGATAGGAAGATCTAGTTCAAACTCTACAATGGCACCCACCACTTTGCACTGGAAGAATTCAACGTAATCAATGGGTGGCCAGTGGGTGGAGTGTGCTTCACCTCCAATGACTTCAGACTACACCATGGCTTGGAGACAAATGATAGCCCTTTCATAGGGGTTCATTGTCAATTGGCACCATGTCTTGGTGATGGACATTGAGCATCTCTTCATCCCGATTCTACACCGCTACCTGAAGAATATGATATTCTCCAGGTCCACTCGGGGATAAGGGAAACTGTAAAAGACAGACTTGTATGTTTATGGGTGTTTCTCACACTAGGGAGAGAGAAGATCAAACTTGGCTCATTTCTTTTGCAGCACATGCTAGTGGTGAAGAGGAAAATGCAAAGGAAGCCTCCAATCCACTTTGGGGGATTACTCACCCTCTTGTCTCTCCACCTCCAACTATACCTCTCCAAGGTCATTGCCATCAAGACATCCTCCATGCTCAACTTCAAGCATTTCAAGTGTGGTCACCTAATCTCCAAGTATAAAGGGAATGTGTATGCTTGTTGCAACATCGACAACCGGATGAAGCAAAGGGCTCTCCCCGACCCCATCTTCCACCTCTGAGGAGTGTGATTCCTCAAATGGCCAGCATATGATGCAGTATCGGTCCCAGAGGGGGAGGAGGAAGAGGAGGATTATGATACATAAGAAGAAGAAGAAGAAGGTGATAATGAAGAGGAGGATGCCAAGCCTTTCGCATAGAGGTAGCATCTACATTAGGGTTCCATGTAGATACACAACATCTAGTTCCATAGCCACCGCCACCACCATCATTTTGAGCATATGGTACTCCCGTTCCACCTCTTTGTTTGAATTTGGACTAGGAGGACATAGTCAAGTTCAAGCTTAAGGGGGTGTTGGAATGTCTTTATCTTTTTATCTTTCATTTAATATTTGTTCTTTTGTTTTTGTTAGTTCTTTTGTTTTTGTAAGTATAGGACCCACGTATATCTAGTGTGATCGTGGAGCATAATTGTCATCATTTCATCTATCATCAAAGAGAAATTTGTTTTGTGCATTTGTAAGGAAATTTAAATTTATTTTTCAAATGATCATATCTTGTTAAGCTAAAGGCAACACCACCTAGAGGAAGTGTATGGGTTAGTCAGATTGAGGACACTTAATATGAATGAAAACCTTAATTTCTCCAAGAATGGTGAATGGCCATGGGGTTTGAGACCAAACCAACCAAACAAGTAACGGGACCTTAAATGGAACTTTTTGAAAGAAACTCTGAAGTTACCTTGTACATAGGTTGATAGGAGAGGGACATATCATAGTTTAAAAAAGACATTGTCTCTTAATCATGTGATTTCACTCATTTTTCATTACATTTCATCTGCCACCTTAAGATGATCATGTAACTTGAATTGTTTCCTCTTGACTATATTGCATAGCATAATAGGTGACATAATAGATAGCCTTTTGATTGCATCAGTAGAAAAAGAAAAAAAAATAGAGATATGCATAATAATTAGTTGCATGACAAATTTCATATAGTTGCATTCTCTTTTGGACATCATTCTTTCACCGTGTATATAAATAGCTTTCTCCGTAAATATAAAGTGAAAGGATACACATTCATAACCCTCTCAATGAATAAAAAATAATAAATGGGAGAAGAGCCCGAGCATAACTAGTCAACTATGCTAAAATAAGAGGGTGGGAAAAAAAAGAAAAAAATAAGGGAGAAAAGGATGCTTTGAACTTAAAAATTGAATTTTTCTTCAAGGAGAAGTGAAAATAGCTACATGTATGCATTCTGCTATTCCATTACCATAAATCAGATAATACTTTCAATGCATGCATCATTCCAACAAATAATAGGTATTAGGATTCATGCATTTCTCATTTCCTTCATGTTATAGGTTCATCAATATTTCATTTTTTGCATAAATGGTTTGGATGTTACTTGTGATTCTTTTTCAAAGCCACCTACTTCATTCCACCCATTTCTCTTTATGGTAGGCCACATATATGATTGATCCCCTCATTCACTTTTATACGAGGAACTAGTTCCAACTATATTGGTAGGTAGACAAGAGTAACGTAGATAAGGAATGTATGGTGCATCAAATGAATGCCCTATTGACTATAATATTTACTTCTCTATTAATAGTATTTCATAGATACAAGGGTTTGGGTCTTTAATGGACATTTTTTGTCATTTTAGAGTAGTTATTTGTTTAGTGGTTAGTAAGGGTCGGTTTGGGACCATAGGTGGGGGTGTTAGATAACTGGAGTTCATATGGTTTATCCTCTTGCTGACTTGTCTCAAGTAGATCCATAGGAAGTGTTGCTTGAGGGCGAGAAACATTTAATCTTAGGAGATTTTGATGCATTGAATTTTATATATTTTTCACATACTATTTTCCATGTATTTGATGTATTATTACTCATCTAGACATTATTTATGCATCATTTATTATTATTGGCCTATGAAATGTTATTGCATCAAATAATAAGTATTTTCACTGAATCATGTCAATTTATCATGTTTTATTCAAACTTATGTTGGTTTTTCCTCATTTCGGGTAATTTCAGCACTCGCAAGGTAGCTCAGTGCTATTGACAATAAAGTCAGTGGTACTGAGTTAATGCAGAATCCAATAGGGGAGTTAAAGAAATCTCGATGCTAGTGAGATACGACTCAGTGCTACCAAGATACAACTCGGTGCTACCCAGCCAAGGTTTGATACCACTGAAATGCTAAGTCGGTACAACCGACTTCTGGTCCGGAGAGCATTAGTAACTGGAGTTTATCAGCTTGATGCTACTGACACCTAAGTCGATAGTACTGATCTTCATAGTCACGAGCAATCATAACTAGAAAAATGGCAACTCGGTGTTACCAACCTCACTATCGGTAGTACTGACACTCAACAAGTTGAGTCAGTCAACAACTCAGTGCCACTGACTTCCCGTCAGTGGCACCGACTTCGTGTGATCAGTGCAGATTGGAAATCAATCCGGATATGATTACTGGGACTTAATGATGGCCAAATCCTCACTTATGACCTAAGGAAAGTTTGGTCAGACCTAATCATCATGTTCTATAATATTGCAACAGAGCATGGAGCTGAGAAATGAGGAGACAAGGGAGACAACCACATCTTGGACAATTCATGCACCTTTGGAGAGCAGATTTGTAGATGAAACGTTGTGGATCGAGATGTTAGTCATAGGAGATCTTCCATACTGATTCCTCCATGGTTTTTCATTAGATTTCGTGATGTTTAGCTCTTTGTCTCTCTTTCTCTATGTATTTGTTGGTAGAAATCATGAGGGGCTAATCTCCTTGTTCCTTAGGATGCGAGAGTAGCCCGGTATTGCATTGTAATTGACTTTCATGATTTAGTATAGTTATTTTTTATTCTAGACTTAAATCTATGATTTCTTAATGACTTGCCTATGCATGATCACCATAGTTAGTTTCTTAGACTGTTAATCACTTCATGAGAAGGATTAAGGGTTGGAAAGGTTGTAGATTTACATAGCTTATATTGTCCCTTGGGAGAGGGCTTGCTGTTGTGAATGATAAAA